>CM076570.1:66225330-67425330 GCA_034641835.2 Pinus albicaulis
TTTGTTTAATTGTTTTTTCGCCTGGTCCAAGAAGGAAAAATGAACTTGCACCAGTGCACGTTGGTGTGATGTAGCAAGATTTCTTAGTCTACTTTCCGCAATATTATTTCTTTCTTTAAATGCTTATGACAGGATAAATGATTGTTTCTTTATTTCTACATTTTTTTAACATCAGAAACATTCACTTTTATGTGTGCGACTTGATTTGATAGTAAACTAGCACTTGCAATAATTGAACACTCATTTTAAGGATTAAATGTTAAGTGTAGGAAGCTCTGATCCGGTGCAAGAAACAATTTCTTGCCACAAGATATGAGTGCTCTGAACCTTGAAAATTTTGATCCCTTGCATGAAGTAAAAATCCTTCAGTAAAGACACTATTTATACCTTCTACATAAATCTTTGATTCTGCACTAGTGCAAGACAGATTAATGTAAGAAGGAAATCTATAAAGAAGCAAGTTTAAGGACCCATCTAAAGAGACTTCTAAAGTGTCTCTGCTAAAGGAAAACACACACTCAGTAGATTAAAAAACCATTAGCGGGAGTGATTACCTTTTATCTTTAATTCTCTCTTGAAAATTCATACTTCCTTGTTCTAGTCTTAGATTATTTTTGATGGTTCAAGTTGACTTTTTCTCTTTTGATTTGATTCTACAATATTTCCTTTAAAGAAAGTAGGGACTTACATTAGGAAGATTCATACCATATCTGGCATTTCTTGTGCTTCGCCTCTAAGTTTACGAATCCCCCGAGTTGACAAATTAAGTGTTGAGGAGTTTGCTTAAGCGTAATTCCTGCACCCAACATGGAGCAGCCCTCAGCTACACATGGAACCTTTAGTGACCTTTCCACTATGTTCCTGACCTATTTTCAGTTACCCATCCACCACGATTTCAAAATAGAGTTACTGACCCAGTTTAGGCAAACACCCGCCGTCCATATCTCATACCATCTCCACAAATGGCGGCGGCGTCGTAGTTTGTGCAAAGCCAAACTCGACGATCGAGTTCTATTAGACCTGTTCCTGAAAACTCTCACCACAGAGATTTTGAATGATGTGGCACAAAAAATTCCCATATCCGAAGAGGATGCCATCAATAAGGCCCAACAACTTGAGCTGATCTATACGCAGTCAGGGTATATTTACAATATCCTGTTGAACGCCCTGCACCTGCAAACTAACAAAGAATTTCCAGGCACGTCAAAATCTATAGACAGTTTAATTGGGTCATTGACCCAAAATTACCTAAACAACAACATTCACTACCTCAGTTACACACATGATTCTACCCAGAACATACCACAACCTAGTTACCAAAGTCATCACTTGCCTCCACAAAATTTGACTAGTAGGGCGTCATCGTATCACCATCAGCATGAAGGACCCTATCCTCTGGCTTAGGGGACCCAGTATGTAGATAGACATGCTGACAGAAGAGCTCCCCCCCAATATCCATTTACAAACCAGGGACCACAATATGCCCAGTCCCCAGCACAAGAACCGCCCATGCAGAATAGTGCACAGGTGAACTTCGTGCAACCCTCCCAAAACCAACCGCGCCAACCATACAACCAGGAGAATCCAAATTATCCTCCTAACGCGGTTAAGGAAAAAGGAAAAAAGAAGCCTAAAATAAACCCTAGACAGGGGGGAAACAATCAACAAAACCCTCTGCGATCTCAAGCTGGAGGCAACTCCAATCGAAATCAAAACCAGGATCCAAGAAACTCCCAGAGGCAGAACAAAAGGCCAATTCTTCGAACAAACCACTCTTGTTCGATCTGTGGTGAGTACAACCATTACATTCACCACTATCCCGACCTCCCTAAGCTGAAAAATCTACAGAGTAACCGTGGACAAGGGGGATCCTCCCAGCAGACAACAGTCATGCAGGAGCCTTTCCCCCATCAAGGGACAGTTAGCACACAGCAACAAACTCTCGACGATTTCGGAAAAATAGCCACAAAATATACATGACTGACAAAGAAATGTTTTTTCAGACTTGGAATCGAAATTACAATGCCCCACAAGACACCAACATGTTAGGAGCTAGTACCAGTGCACCAACAACACCTTTGACCATATCAAAGATGCCTATTGAACCTTTTCCAAAAATGGCTAAAGGACCAACTAGGTGGGCATGAAACTATTCCAAAGCAGCCAAGAAATATAGCATTATGGAAGATCTAGCTCCATCTCCTGCCGTTATGTCAGCTTTGGAGGTGTCACAGTCATGCCCAAAGCAGCGGAAAGCCTTACTCTCCGCATTAGGCGCCATCGACTCTGCTGATTCGCGCCTAATGGATTTTGATCTAGATAAAGCCACCCCTAGGCTTCCTTCAATGGTAGCCTTTCAGATACCAATATCGGTCCAAAACATTACCATTCATTGATGTATCATTGACGAAGGTGCATCCACATGCATCCTGTCAAAGAACGTTTGGCAGAATTAGAGTCTCCCGAACTAAAGGCATCAGACATCATGCTTAGATCATACGATGGTCGCCCTTTAGCCCCGTTGGTCTCTACCAAAATGTCTCGATCTGCTTCGTCGAAAAAAATGGTCCTTATAGACATTGAATTCTTGGACACCCAATTGGACTACAATATACTCCTTGCACAGAGTTATATGTATTCCATGTCAGCCATCACCTCCTCTTTCTTTCGAACAACGATGTTCCCCCATGAGTACCGCATCGTTACTGTTGACCAATTGACACATAGAGAAAAGTGACCCCTAACAAATACTGATGTCATTCTACCCTATGTAGACACATTTGTGGACACGCTTACATGGTACCAAGAATATGTCCCCAGCCAGTTCAAACCTTCGTCCATCCTAGGGTCATTCCTAGGAGATCCCCTTGTTATACCTAAGCCATCACCTGATGTCATAGGGGCTCTAGTGTGCATGATGTACACATCAAGCACCGAAGCTAGTCAAGACATGGAGACGAGTAGTAATGACATCGAGTCCTTGGCCACAACACCCTCTCTAGCCTACGCTACCTCTCAAACTCCTTTCCTCTTCCCCCAGTTGGTTTTGTGTCAGAGCAGGTCATGGCCATGGTGGTCCTACCCAACTTATCATTTGCAATACTAGTTTGGTACCTAGTCCCACCCACTAAAATGGGATTCACGCACATCACCTCTACAGGGTTAATCCCCATCAATCCTAAACTGGCCCCAGTCGTTCAGGAGACTATCAAAAACATCCCTGCAAAGGAAATCCCCGTTGCACTAATAAAATCGAGAGAAGAGGAAAGAAGGTAGAGAATCCCACCACACAACGAGAATCACCACACTGTGCCATATGTGACATAGTAGGACACCCTACCCACATCTGCCCAGAGCTGGATGAATTAAAACTGCTCCTTAGCTCTACAGCAGACATCGCAACACCACATTCCCGTAAGAAGGAACCTACCACCAAAATTCAAGGCAAAGCATTCTGTACAAATCACGCATGCGATATCTGCAGAAATTATGGAGACTATACCCATCATTTCCCAGAAATACCATGATATAGGGATGCCTTACATGCCATCAAGCAATCCTATCAAGAGGATCCCTCCACCCAGTCATTTGGAGATGAACCTCACACCATTCTATATCTACAGGAGGAGAAAAATTCGCCTGAAAGACTCCCAGCCATTTCCCCTCCTCCCATCGAGCGTTGTGTACTCTGTGATGAGTGTGATCATTTCATCATCAATTTCCCATCTCTGGAAATGTTCCAGCAATGGTATCTAGTTCATTTAGTATATCGCACTAACCCAAATGCCCAGTATTCATGTCAGATATGCGATGAAAAACATCTGGTACACCATTTTCACTACATCCCCAGATTTAGGGCAGCGCTAGCTTGTATGCGATCCACTATAGTCCGCCTCTCCCAAGAAGATGGCTCAGACTCAGAATCTATGAACAGCTCGACAACCCAAGAAGATGTGACGAGTAGATCCATCCTCTTTCTGTTAGCTGAAAAGAGACCAATCAAGGATCCCTTAGTTACCCCCAATCACCCTCTGTAGAGAAGGCCAACATGTGCATGATGTAAAATTCCCAATCAGGTGGTCACCACCTACCCTGACTTAGAAGTGCTACGCCGCTGGTACCTAATCATGCCACCAACTGAGCACGATGGGAACCCCATACCTAGGCTATTTTTCCTAGTATGTCAGGGCAATCACCATGAACAAAATTTTACTTCTATTCCATAATTTCGTCCTCTAATTAATATGATACATACATTAGAAAAGAAACACAACGATCTCCTCAACTAGTATAGAAAGTATATCACCCCCAAGCCAATAACCCCACACCCACATCGGCGTGATGGGAAAAATAGGACTACGCACCAACCAACAATGACCCAGGTCCAACCTAGGATACCATGCAAACTATGTGACCCGATTGGCCACCAGGTCAATTAGTGCAAAGAACTAAAGCACCTAGAAAACAGTTTTTGCACAGTATCTTCTCTCCCACAGAGACTTCTCTCTAACCAAGTGAAAAACACGTATAATTATTTCCAGATTTTTTGACACTTTCATCATACAATTAAATGTGAACATCTCCCAAAGCTTAGAGTGGAAAGAATAGAATTAAGTCTACACTCCCCAAAAGAGCTAGATACACCCGCGCCAAAAACTCAGAAATGGAAGCAGAAGCTCTCGTCTTTTACCATAGTTCCTTTCCAAGCGTCCACATTTGGGATGAAGAGTAGTGTTGATTCCTACACAATATACTCAGTTGGCACAGTGGTACCATGCACCATCTACACTGGCCATAACCATGAACCAGAGGCATGCCCGCCAATGGAAACATTTTGGCACCTCTGCACCATGGACAATTTCCACTGATAGGAAATTGACCATCCTAATAGGGGACCCAACCTTGCACTCATGCAAACTCCCATCACGAAGATTCACCCCCCACCAAATGTCAACAACATGGTACATCATATACGATTCATATCATCATATATTAGAACTAGAACTGAAACCACCCCCCCGGTCCCGAGGTTTAAACCCTATTCCTGTCGTTAAAAAACAGGGCACCCTATGCTTTTGCATCGATTTCCATGATATCTCGGGTTTAATTTCCGCCATCAAACTCCTCGATGATACCCAGCCTCTAGAGCAGTGTCTATTTAAACAAGAGCTCGTCGATGAAAGCTGACGACATTCGTTGTAACACAACGAGGCCCACAAGAAATGGGTAAAAGCATCGTTCAACCGCCACATCAACCCTTTCTCATTCACCAAGGGAGAGCTATTCCTCTGCTACGATGTCACAAAAGAATCCCTAGGGCCAGGAAAGTTTGAAACCTTGTGGAAAGGAACCTACATCATAAAACATTTCCTCCTCAAGGGGTCATACATCTTGACTGAACCAGACAGAACATGCCTCAGCAACCCCATCAATGGCCTTTACCTCAAGAAGTTATACCCATAAGGGCCAAGAAGGCCCTACCCTAGATTCAACATACACAAACCCAAACACTTTAAATTTTTGACCAAAATACTTGTTACAAAATGCGCTCGAGTCTCACAATGGATCACCAACCTGAACCTTACTTCGGATTTGTCGATGGAGCATCAAGATGGTCTCAAAGTTTAGCAGCAGTCACCTAGGATATCTATCACCTTAACCAATCACCACTCTACACCAATGGTGTGTGCATTGGTTCAGCAACAAACAATCAGGTAGAATATGACGTCGTTATCAGACTTATGTGCGATGCCCTCCATCAAGGCATACGCCATATACATATATACCTTGATTCCCGGTTAGTAGTGTCACAGTTAAACCAAACATTTGAGATACGAGATTCACATCTATTTAGAAAATACTTGCGTGCAAAAAGATTAAGAAGAAAATTTGACTGTATTACATTCACACATGTACCAAGGAGTCAAAACCAAACAGCTGATCGCATAGCTAACAATATTATAAAATTGAATGTATCTCGGATAAACCATCATACATAAAAAACAAAAACATAGAAAACATAGATATCCATTAGCATAATATAATCCATAAATAGAAATAAGGGGCACACCATTTAGAGCCAAAAAAATTTATCTCTCGCATATATATACCAAAAATATATGTGTCTGAGTACAAAAAATAGTGTCTCTGACTCATAGGTCAGCCCAAAAGATACACATATAAGTTGTCAAAAATAGGGAAAGCATCCTTATAATGGGTTCTTTCCCTGTGTACAACAAGACTCTAGGGCAGTGCTCCCCCAGCCAGGGCACCTGGACCCATTATCGCTCTTGGTACCATTACTAGAGCCACCGTCAATATGAAGACCACCACCTGACGTAAAACCGACCGATAGCCCCTCTCCTGAGCCATCAAGGTCTCCAACCATACATGCTCAAGGTCATCCACAAAGCCTCAAGTAAGCATCCTCTGGGTCAAGCGGTCCACTCAACCCCATGCATCCTCTAGAGTTTCCACCTGCTCGGTCAGCTCAGCAACACGAGCCTGTGCCACATCATCACGAGCTCGCTCAGCAGTAGTCAGTGGCCGAGCTGCTACCCTCCCCCGAGGAGCCAGCCTCACCACTTGGTGCTCCACCCAAAGGCTGTGCAGGAGCTCCTCCATCTGCCCCCCCCCCCGAGAGCTCCTCAAGGTCGAAGAATCGGCTGGTGCCCAACCAACAGAGCCACAGGATGACGACCTCGCCAACATATGCAAGAGTAACCAAAACTATGTCAATGTCATCATAATACACATATAAACATAAATACTCAATTAAATTCAAAAAACACAAAGACATACCTGCTAGCCCCCAAGCATATCCAGGAGGAAGGCCCATGTCTAGATCTCCTCAGAAGTCCATCCCTGCATAAGGGAATGGTAGGAACATGTGAGGGTTGGCCTCAAACCAAGCCTTAGTGGTCGCATTCTAGTAATGCCCCACCCTACCACCACCTCCTCAAGGAATCACGAGAGCCCACCTTCTCATGTGAGGCTCCTGCGACCCCCCAGAAGGCACCGCCATCGTAGGTCTCAGCAACACCGCCCAATCATAAATGATGCTGCATAGGATGCTAGTAGAGGTAAATAGCTTTGATCCATCTCGGACCTTGGAAAGTTGTGCCAACATCCCATCGTAACATAAACGGACAAAGTCGAAGAAGTGCCCGACCCTCAGCTGGCGCAAGACACCGATTTGCGGACCAGATGCTTGATGAGGAGAAAAAGACCCCACCAGTCTCATAATGGTTGCTAAATCACACCACTTGACCAATTTCGTCACTGTAGCAATGGTTATACACCCTACCGTAAGGGGCGCCTTGCCGCAATGACACTCTCGTAACCACTCAAGATCCACCATCCCAGAGGGAAGTGGATATTGAAGTGCCTCACCCTGAGGCAGAAGCCTGATCACAAAGTAGATAATTCATCTCGGGGTTGATAGTGACATCGCACCCACATAGCACCTTCACCTTGCATCGCCTGCTCCAACATCGGATCTGGTAGCGCAAAAGTCGATCCTATGATCGAAGAAGGTCATTCTCTAGAAATTTGAGGAGACCCCATCGCGCCAATTTTTGGCGTGCGTGACCATCGACAGTTAAGGTAGCACGGAGCTCAGGCCAATCCCTCTCCCTACACAACATCATGTCATCAAAACAGGAACAAATCAGCCACATTGAAAACACCAAAAAACTGACAATTTCTAAAAATTTTGGCAAAAATAACTTCATCTCTCTGCACACCTTTTCCTCAGACAAGCGTGAGGAGGGCGCATCTATCCTTCTCACAGATGCACAAAAGGTGTACCTAAATCTAGCACACGTGCGCAAAACCCAGTTTTTTCACGCAAGAAGTGTGCCTATACCTTGATCATCAGTGCGGTCAAGGTAAAATTTGATCTAGAATCTGTACAAACCCATATTGTATGGACCCCGGCACCAGTATACTGAAAAAAATAAACTGCAGGACATCATGGAGCTTACCTGGCTAAAAAATTTCTAATCCCGACTGCTCAAGCTAACCGCAACAGCAAGAACTGCTCCACAAAAGCCTCAGACCTCTCAATTCTCAACAGAAACAAATGAACTGAATTGAGCCATATTCGCCTATATGTTGCCCTTTTCAGAAAATTTGTAGGACCTTAACAAGAGTTCAGAAGGCCCAATCACCAGACCAAAAGCAACATTGTGATCAGTGCTCCATAACACCCTAGGACAATGCCACACATTCGCACCCCCGAAAAAATAAATTTTCAGCGTCGGCAGGTATGCCCTCTCTCATCTTCTTTTTTAAGCACATGTCTTTCAAATAAATATTTGAATAAAGAAGATGCTTTCACTTGGGGTATTTTTTTTTGCAGGTAGTATGCAAACCATCTGCAGCTCCATCCAATGAAATTTCCAAGATTATTTATCATTCTACCCCTAGCATGATAGATTCCCAGAAAAAATCTACATATCCTAATCATTTCTCCATTAGAAATCATCCATAGGTTCCACACACCCGACCATGTTTATCGTCACCTCACCTTGCACATGATAAGCATCCTCGTTGGTCGGTAGAGCCTCCCCTCCATGGCACTTGTTACCCAAAGTAGATCATATATCACAAAAAAAGTGACGCCATGGCCATACCATTATAGTCCAAGAAGCACCTCATGCCCATTCACTCGCCATGCATCGAGTCAAGTTTTACCATATCAAAATAAAACCCCTTTCCCAGACAACCAAGTTGTGCAAGGGAATTGAAAGTGCACTACCACGCCTCACATTTTTCCTACCATACCTCCATCATCTAACCCATCTGTGATATTTTTCATCTACTTCATCAACCTCACACATGAGACCAACCAATGGGGCCCCCAACCTCAGAAAAACACCTTCCTCACATCATCAGTGATTGAACACCTTCATGTTTTGGGGCACCCGTCTTTGTGTTTTATACAAACCAAATCCCATTGTTTTATTCTTTTGGTAAGTGAAAAAAGGCTGCAAATGACACACTATGTCCCCAATTGACCCATTCATTTTTTCTCCCATGGCAGTAGTCCCTGGCCACCCTTGGTCAGAGTATCACACCCTCATGCAAAAGCCACCATGAAATTCATAACCACTTTATACCCACCCTGGAAGTCCTACCGACTCCAGAGATTTCCCCATCAGAAATAGTTATGATCATTGCCAAGCTGCTTTTTATACTTCGACCTTGGGCCACTGAATCCCCATCATCACTTTTTAGTCACCCCTTTCCATCATTCCTATGTTAAACCCATCACATCCAGGATCCTGATCCTCCATATCAGTGACCCCCTCGTTCGGTTGAGGCTTCCTTTTTGTCGACATCAACACCTCTTTTCCAAAAAGGAAGCGATACCTTGGATCACCCCTCTCCACAAAAAGGGCATCCTCAGGTGGCACTGTGGGAGACATCATTTCCCATAGATGTCATCAATCCTCCTAACATTCAACTACAACACAAGCTTTCATGTCAATATGGTATTGTACCTTACAACTAGTGCATTTTGATCAAATTCATCGAAGACTTGTGCCTTTATAAGCATCTCTTTCAGCAATTCTTACAGGGGAAGGTCTCAGCCAGTGCCTATAAGTACAATGTGAATTTATATGCCATACCAATTTTACACATATGGGTACCACTTTCCACCTATAGTCAAAGAAAAAATTCCCCTGAGGGCATCAACAGTCATCGTCATCAACCAACCGATCACTACCATACTAGTGACACAGACAGAATATGTATATGTCAGATAGATTTTTTTAACTATCCAAATCATCATGAGCATGGGACATTCCCGCCTCGTAGAAAAATTG
This sequence comes from Pinus albicaulis, assembly GCA_034641835.2. Lineage (NCBI taxonomy): Eukaryota > Viridiplantae > Streptophyta > Pinopsida > Pinales > Pinaceae > Pinus > Pinus albicaulis. The sequence goes on from CM076570.1 coordinate 66,235,164, forward strand.
TATATGTTGTAATATACCATTGCTTGCATGGATCCCACAGGACATGGTCACTCTTCGACCTAGTGCATGGTTTCTCCAACTCCGAGCTACACGCAGGTCTCTCTCTCTCTCCACACAGTACACAGAAAATAAACTATAATGTATTTCAGCTATACAGTTCTTCCTATACCTCACACATTAAGGGGCAACTGTTATCACTGGAAAATCGGACAATCAAATATGACATTATTTAATGTCAGGCAAAAGGATTTACAGGGCTGAGAGACATTAGAGAATCTAAAGTATTTAAAAATATCTAAGGTATGAAAGGAAAAATCAAACTACACATAGAAGGAACCAGTTAAATGCACCTTTGCGTGCATAATTCTTCAATATGTGTGCCTTTGTGCGGCTTTTCCTCAAAAATATGTGTGGTCCTAAGAGTGGCGGAAGTCACTTTCCGGGACCACAAGGAAAACTCCAGGACATTGATCCCACACTTGAGGCCACCTAAGGACAGCCACCCAAGCCTCCTTAGGACCTCAAGGGAGCACACAATGGAATAAATGTGGCAAAAAATGGAATCACCCTCCTCTCTTGGGTCACCATCCAAAATGTACCAACAGAGGGAAGGAGGATTTGAATTCTTCTATAAAATTTCACCAAGAGATGAACAATATGAGAACACATTGTTATGCTGGCCATAATTTCCCCATGTGATACCAGCAATGTGTGATCTGGAGAAGAAGGATACTACGCTATGGTAGATGGATAAAGCTTGGCCTAATGTAGGATGGTGGAATGAATCTCATTGTACCTCTCCTGAGTGGGCACTTGAAGTCCCCCGAGGATGAGGGTGGGATTTCCCCCTGTAGACACCCTTGTGCTAAACAACACAACAGAATCTGCTAAACAGCTGAAGTGTGCAAGAAGTCATAAAATACCAAGACATAAACAATAATACAAATGCATTCTATGGCTACCATCCCATTCCTTATATGCTTTCTGAGCTTCCTCACCCTTAGTCCCACTCATTAAATATGTTACTCCCATGCATACACTCCTCCACCATAACTAGGTTGTCCTCCACTATCTTCACTCTCTCTATGGCATTGTTGTAGATTTGGTCAATCTTGACCCCATCCACATGTATTGACCCCATTCACACTAAGAGTTGTTTTATTTCAGCTAGCTACACTGATCCAACTTCATACTAGAAGTGGTTTTATTCCTACGAAAGAGATTTAAGGGTCTCTCTACCCACTTATTCATCTAAGTTATGAATAAAAGAAAATTTTAATATTCCAACTAGCTAAAAGATAATTAGGAATATTATAGTCCTCCCCTCCCAAATGTTGCTTTTCCTCAAGAAACTGCAAAGATGGATGCTACAAAATCTTCTCTCCTCCCCAAGTGGCATCCTCATCTGTTAGATTCCTCCATCGAAGCAGATAGTCTTTAATCACCATGCTCCTTAATTGCCTCTCCCTACTGTCCAAGATAGCTTCTGGTTGTAAAACCAGATGGCCCTCATCATTAATAGGTGGGATATCCATGGTGACAACCACATGTTGTCCAATTTCCTTCTTGAGGCATGAGACATGAAAAATGTTATGGATCTTACTCCAAATGGGGAGCTCCAACTCATATGCTACCTTTCCAACACGATGGATCACCCTGTATGGTCCATAGAACTGGGGTTTAATCTTCTCAGCCCCCTTATCCTTTAGTGTAGATTGTATGTAAGGCTAAAGATGGAGATAGACTAAATCATCAACCTCAAACTGCCTCTTTATCCGACCACAGTATGCATACAACTTATGTTGATTCTCGATTGTAGCAATTTTGTCCTTGAGAGCACAAAGTATATCCTTACTCTCTTGGATCCACTCCTTGGCTCTAGGAGCCTTTCCTGCTCCAAAAATCACATTAAAAAATGATAGAGCATCATACCCATAAAGAGCCCGAAATGGAGACATGATGATGGACATGTGAAAAATTTTGTTGTAGAAATACTCTCCCAAATGGAGCCAGCACAACCATGCTCTTTGCTGCCTCGAAACATAGTTTCGCAAGTAACCTTCCAGCCAGTTATTTACTATCTCTATCTGTCCATCGGTTTGAGGGTGATAACTGGTACTCGGTGTCAACTCAGTACCCACTAACCGAAAAAGCTCCTGCCAAAAGCCACCCATTTAGAAGACCATGGAGTCTAAATACATCTCTAAAGAAGATCTCGACCACCTATGAAACTATATATCGTACAGAAATAACAAAGAAATGTGAATAATTTTTTATTCGATCAACAACTGCAAATATAAAATCCTTACCATGTACTGTAGGTAGACCGATGATGAAATCCATGGAGATACTCTCCCATTTTCCTTCTGAAATAGGGAGTGGTTGCAACAATCCTGCAAGATGGTTGTTTTCTCCTTTGTTCTGTTGGAAAACTACGCACCCTCTGATGTGTTGGAGCACATCCTCCTTGAGACCCTTTCATGAGAATCTCTCACGAATGGCCCAATATGTCTTGGTGAATCCTTGATGACCGGAAAGTGGTGAATCATGTGCTACATGAAAAATGTTCTCCTTGAGTCTAGAATATCTAGTCAAGAAGATCCAATCTCGGTAATAGATGATCTCATCCATCACTCTAAACCTCTCATCAGTCACCTATCCATCTAAGATCTCACATGTAAAACGGTCTTTGGAATACTCCACCAGCAGTTGGGCCTTCTAATCTGTGTTCGCACTCATCAATGACAGCATTGCTGGTCTCTGTGATAGGATATCTGCTACCACATTTCTCTTCCCTTTGAAATATTCAATGTCAAATTCATAGTCTTGGATCTTGCTCACCCATTTCTAATGCCTCTCCTGTAACTGCTTCTGCTCAGGGAAAAACCGAAGACTATTGTGATCAGTCTTCAATCAAAATCTGTTGCCCACCAAACACTGCCAAAAGTTGGATAATTCATGCATGATAACCAACATTTCGTTATCATATATAGATTATAACCCCTCATGAGGCAGCAAATTCCAACTCTCAAAATCTAAGGGGTGACCCCCCTGCATCAAGACTGCTCTAATTCCCTCCCCTGAAGCATCACATTCCAGCACAAAGGGCTGGGTAAAATCCAGTAATACCAACACTGGGAAGGTGCTCATTACCTCCATGATCCTATCAAAGGCCTTCTACATTGTGTCTGTCCAACTAAAGGCTCCCTTCTTGGTAAAATATGTAAGTGGTGTTGCTAGTTTAGAGAACCCTTTGACAAAATTATAGTAGTAGGTATAGATGCCTACAAACCCTTGAAGTTCTATTACATTCTTTGGCTCAGGCCAATATCGAATAGCATGAATCTTCTCCTCGTGAACTCTCACTCCATCTACTCCAATTATGTGGCCAAATAGAGAATCTCTATGAGCCCAAAATCACACTTGGAGAGCTTAGCATAGAATTTTTTCTCCTCAAGAATGCATAATATTGTCTCAATATGCTACAAATTATCCTCCCATGTGCAACTGTAAATAATAATGTCATCAAAGAAAACCAACACAAACTTCCTCAGTTGACCATGGAAGATGTGGTTCATGCAAGACTAAAAAGTAGATGGAGCATCGGTTAACCCAAAGGGCATCACCAGGAACTCAAAGTGGCCATAGTGGCATATAAATATAGTCTTGGGGATATCTTGATCCCTCACCCTAATCTGATGGTACCCCGACCTCAAATCAATCTTTGAAAAGTACTTGGATCCCCTTAGCTAATCCATCCTTGGAATTGGGTACCTATTCTTCATTGTTTTTTTGTTCAAAGATATATAGTCAATGCACAGCCACAATGTGCCATCCTTCTTCTTTACCAAGACCACAGAAGAAGAAAAAGGACTGGTGCTGGGTCAGATATGTCTTAAAGCCAAGAGCTCTTGAATGGATTTTTCAATATCATCCCTGTAGTCTTTTGGATGCCTATAGGGTGTTGAGATTGCAACAAGATGATGAGCTTAGTGAAAAGAGTCGCCTTCACTAAGTGGGCCCGCAGGCTATTTTTGGCGCAAAGTCTATTTTAAGACTATGTCTATTTTTAGACATATGGATCATTTTCTATGAGTTGCAGGATGCTATTTTTGGATGTTTGGTCAAGTCGGAAAAAATAGATGGACTTCTATTTTTAGACATATTAGGTGGAATCTATTTTTAGATTACCAGTCTAAAAATAGATATGTCGAATATTATTAGCTCTTAATAATATTTGGACTCTAAAAATTATCTTATTATCTTGGAGCACTTCAGTTAAGTGCACAGATGTGGCACAGGAGCTGAAAGAAGGAATTATGCTATTCCTGAGGGTTAAGTGGAGCTATTTCATGGATACTTCAGTTAGAACTCATGTGACAGAGTTTGGTGGAGTTGATTGAGGAAGTTAGTGGAGTTGTATTCAGTTTAACTAATCTAAACATAGTTGACTATTTGTATTGAGTTTAACTAATTGATACAATTAGTGAGTGGTGTGAATCAATTGATAATTAATTCACTAATTATAAACTCATTAATCAACTAAAGAATGCATCAGTTAACTTCAATGCATGGACAGTTTTAGTGGAGACCAGTGCAGAAATAGGTGAAAGAGCAGGTTAACTATTAGTTGTGACTATACTGTTGCTATTTGCAACACAAAGATAGGTGGAGAAGCCCATGAGGATTGCGCAGTACAAGCTAGGTGGTTTATCTATTTAATGAAGCCATCTCATAACATTGATTATGCAATACAGGCTGGCTATCAAGTGGCAAAAGATTGGAGCATGTGTTTCGCTAGATCTAGCTTGATAGTGTGTAGAAATTGAGGGTGTGCATGAGAGCTTGTGTGGAGCTTTTGTACTATGATTTTTACATGATCTCCATGAAATATAATATATAGATAGTTGGGGTTTTCAGCTTTAAGCTTTCCCATTAAATACTATGTTCATATGTGCGATTGTTTGTGGTTTTAATGTATGCATGCAATTGATTTTATTTCCGCATGTGATGATCAATGGTAGAAGAGATTTTGTATTATGCATGAAGCTAAAATAGTGTGTGATCGGGAGAATATCGGTGAATAATATCTCATTTATTCAAATTTCTACATGGTATCGGAGCGATATTGATCATTGGAGCAATTACAAAACATTGAAGCGGTTGATTTTTGTGCTGGTGGAATTCGAATTTGCAGCAGTGTTTTCTTGGTGTCAAAGTTGAGATGTCTTTCAACGGATTGCGATTGGAGTATGCCCTTGAGGTTAGCTAAAATTATATTGCATGGAAGGACAGGATGGAGACGGTTCTGGATGAAAATGGGTTGAAGGAGTTCATAGATGCTGAAGTCCCAAAGCCTACTTCTAGCGATGCTGCCGTAATTGAGGCTTGGCAAAAGAAGACAGCAAAGTGTCGAAGGATTCTGTTGGAGGGTGTGAAGGATCACATAGTATCTGACCTTCATGGTAAGGCTCTCCATTCTTGATGTGGAAAGCTTTGATGAATTTATTTCAAAGCAAGAGCGATCGAGGAGATTGGCGCTCGAGATAAACTCAGAAACATAAAAATGGAGAAAGGCGATAGTATGCCCAAGTACCTCACGAAGTTCATCCAATGTAGGGATGAGCTGGGAAGTGTGGGGGTGACTGTTGATGACGAGGACTTGGTGAGATTGGCTCTCCTTGGGCTTCCGAAGAGTTGGCATTCCTATCAAGACTCTGTCAATGGTCGGGAGAAATTTCCGGGATGGGAGCGACTTTGGTCGGATCTTGTGAAAGAGGAGATATGGCGAAGTACCAGGGACGGATCTTCATCAAAGAAATTTGATGAAGAAAATTGCGCTTTGGCTGCCAAAGCAAAGAAGGGGAAGAGCAAGAAGCATGCTTCTCAATCCGGTGCGAAAGGCAAGAAGCAGGACATGTCCAAGGTGAAGTGCTTTCACTGTCACCAACATGGACATTACGCCACTAGTTGTCCATAGAAGAAGAAAAATAAGCAGGATGCTGGATCTGCAGTTGGAGAGGCCTTAGCCTCGCAGTTTGAGCTATATTTTTCACTGATCACATGCTTGGTCTCAAGTGTGATGGGTTTAGTGTGGTTACTTAACAATGGTGCGTCTTTTCACATGACAGGAGATAGGTATTTGTTTACTGATCCGGATGAGAAAGATATTGGAGTGCACATCGAGATGGGCAATGATAGTAGATACAGTGTGACCAGTATCGGTACCATTTCCTTTGAGAGGGAGTCTAGTAAACCCTTCGTATTGAAGGAAGTGATGCATGTTCTAGGATTGAAGAAGAATCTGATCTTTGTGGCGATGTTAGAAGATAAGGGATATGATGTTTTCTTTAGCGAGGGAAAGGATTTCCTGCACAGTAAGGCAACTAGTGAGACCCGAAGGATAGGGGTTCGAGTTAAGAACCTTTATCAATTGCAGGTAGATGGCTGCGCACCAATGGCAGGCAAGGCAGAAGGAGTGGTGAGCCGGGATGATGGCTAGTTGTGGCACCGGAGATTGGGCCACCTTCACCATGGAGATTTGAAGATAATGCAACAGATTTCTACTGGGCTTCCTAAGGGTAATATTGCGCAGTCAGATCAGTGCAAGGGATGTACCTTGGGAAAAATTGTGAAAGACACCTTTCACGAGAAGGATAGTACCGCCACCACGATCCTTGAGAGAATTCACACAGACTTGTGTGGACCTTTCTCAGTAGCTTCGACAGGAAAGCACAGGTACTATGTGATATTTGTTGATGATTTTTCTCGTAAGTGCTGGATCTTCTTCATGCATAAGAAGAGCGAGACATACTCAAAGTTCTGTGAGTTCAAGGCACTGGTTGAGAAAGAATCGAGGAAGCGGGTGAAGGCTCTTAGGAGCGACAATGGTGGTGAATTCATCTCTGACGAATTCAAGGACTTTTGCAGCACATAAGGAATTCGAAGAGAGCTCATAGCACCTCATAAACCACACCAGAATGGGGTTGCTGAGCAGAAGAACAAAACGATTGTGGGTGCTACATGGGCGATGTTGCATGATTAGGGCCTTCCCATACACTTGTGGGCTAAGGCATGCAATACTGCAGTATATGTGCAGAACCATTGTCCTCACAGGATACTTGGCATGAGTACACCCGAGGAGGCATTTTCTGGTAAGAAGCCTGATATTTCCCATTTGAGGATTTTAATTCCACCCTGTCCCATTCATAATGTGACGAAGGATGCCGGTAAGAAGTTGGATCCCGTATTTGTAGAGGTTGGAATATTTGTGGGGTACACTGATATGCCCCACAACTATCGTGTGTATTTTCCAGACAGTCGCAAGACTGTTGTGCGACGGGATATCAAATTTCAGGAGGAGAAAGCCATGAAGTGTTCGCTTGAGAGGGAACCACACTTGCATGCAGATGAGGAGATATTAGTTCCTAAGGATGAGCTTCTGGATGTGGATCAGCCACAAGAGGAAGTTCATGGAGTGGAAAGACCACTCGAGCGGCACCAAATGATAAAAGGGCGGAGACGCACTACGAGAAGGGCGAGCGACTAGCTCCAAGATGCGAGAGAGGTTGTAGGAGCACCTACATCACAACCTGACGACCCGGTCACACGATCGGTATACGGGATGCATGGCTCTTATGAGCAAGTATCATGACAAATGATTCCTCTTTCGAGGAAGATGTGGAGGACCCCGCATGGGTAGATGCCATGGTGGAAGAGTATGATTCGATTGTCAGAAACAGTGCATGGGAGATTGTCCCGAGACTGGAAGGGAAATCAGTGGTGGGTTCCAGATGGATCTACAAAGTGAAGCGGGCAGCTGACGGAAGTGTGGAGAAGTACAAGGCAAGATTTTTTGCCCAAGGCTTTTCACAGATAGAGGGGATCGATTATGAGGATAACTTTGCACCTGTCGCAAGGTATTCTTCCATACGGACGATTCTTTCTCTCTCAACGCAGATGGGTTGGCACATTCATCAAATGGATGTTAAGACTGTGTTCCTCAATGGATTCATTGAGGAGGAGGTGTACATAGAGCAGCTTGAAGGTTTTGAGATCTTCAGCAGCGAGTCGCATGTGTGCAGGCTCAAGAGAGCGTTGTATGGGTTGAAACAAGCACCTCGTGCTTGGTACACACGGATAGACAATTATTTCATCGGACTTGGATTCTCCAAGAGTGAAGCGGATCCTAACCTATACCAGATTATGGTGGAGGGTAAGTTGCTGATCATTGTACTTTATGTAGATGATTTGATTCTCACAGGTGATGAGCTGTTGATACTCTCATTCAAGGATGATCTTGCAAAAGAGTTTGAGATGAAGGACTTGGGCCTCCTTCATTATTTCCTGGGATTGGAAATTTGGCAGCGCAGTGCGGTGGTGGACTATTTTTTTCTCGGGGTAAGTGTGCACAGGGAGATGCGGGAGAAGTTCAACATGCATGGTTGCAAGCCTGTTGATACTCCTCTTCCTGGTGGTTGGAGGAAGGAGGATGCTACTTCAGCGGAGGTAGTGGATGCCATTGTTTATCGACAGTTGGTGGTGTCGCTTATGTATCTGGTCAATACACGACCCGACATATGCTATGTTGTTAACCAAGTTTCACAAGCTATGGTTAATCCAACCAAGCTCTTTTGGAAGGCGGGGAAGCATGTATTGAGATATCTCAGAGGCACATCAAGATATGGATCATGGTACAGACAGGAGGATGATTTGAGGCGGCATGGCTTCACGGATCGGTATCATCATATCAGAGATTGTGTGCAGTGGAATATCATGTTACTTTCATACATTCCCACGGAGGATCAGGATGCTGATATCTTGATGAAGGCGCTCACCAGGAGAAAATTCGAATACCATAGAGACAGGATCGGGGTGGCAGATAATCCCTATCTTATTGAGAGGGAGTGTTGAGATTCAACAAGATGTTGAGCTTAGTGAAAAGAGTCGCCTTCACTAAGTGGGCCCATGGGCTATTTTTGGCGCAAAGTCTATTTTTAGACATGTCGATCATATTTTAAGAGTTTTAGGATGCTATTTATGGATGGCTGGTCAAGTTGGAAAAATAGATGGACTTCTATTTTTTAGACATATTGGGTGGAGTCTATTTTTAGATTGGCGATCTAAAAATAGATATGTCGAATATTATTAGCTCTTAATAATATTTGGACTATAAACATTATCTTATTCTCTTGGAGCACTTCAGTTAAGTGCACAGATGTGGCACAGGAGCTGACAAAAGGAATTACGCTATTCCTGAGGGTTAAGTGGAGCTATTGCATGGAGACTTCAGTTAGAACTCATGTGACATAGTTTGGTGGAGTTGATGAGATAGTTAATGGAGTTTTGTTCAGTTTAACTTAGTTGAGCTAGTTGTATTTAGTCTAACTAATTGATACAATTAGTGAGAGTGGTGTGAATTAGTATTAATTAATTCACTAATTATAAACTCATTAATCAACTAAAAAGGAAATACATCGGTTAACTTCAATGCATGGACAGTTTCAGTGGAGACCAGTGCAGAAATAGGTGAAAGAGCAGGTTAATTATCAATTGTGACTATACTGTTGCTATTTGCAACACACAGATAGGTGGAGAAGCCCATGAGGATTGCACAGTACAATCCAGGTGGTTTATCTATTTAATGAAGCCATCCCATAGCATTGATTACGCAATAGAGGCTAGCTATCAAGTGGCAAAAGATTGGAGCATGTGTTTTTCTAGATCTAGCTTGATAGTGTGTAGCAATTGAGGTTGTGCATGAGAGCTTGTGAGGAGCTTTTGTACTATGATTGTTACATGATCTCCATGAAATATAATATACAGATAGTTGGGTTTTTCATCTTTAAGCTTTCCCATTAAATACTATGTTCATATGTGTGATTGTTTGTGGTTTTAATGTATGCATGCAATTGATTTTATTTCTGCATGTAATGATCAATGGTAGAAGAGATTATGTATTATGCATGAAGCTAAAATAGTGTGCGATCAGGAGAATCTCGATGAATAATATATCAGTTATTCAAATTTCTACAGTGTGGTGATCACTGCTTGGATCCCCTGCTCCAACTCAATATTGTGCTCAAATCCTTCGTCTGATGGCCTCCTCGGTGGTATATCTCCAAATAATGTAGAATAACATTCTTGAATAGGTTGCACATCCAGGTGTACTAGTGCACCATTTCCTCCTACTTCTGGCATATGCAGTTCCACTGCCCACTCTATGTCTTATCTATGAAAATCAGCCTCCATATTATGTGCTGAGATAATATGGGGTGGATAGGTGTGCATGCCCCTGATATTCTGGTGCTTACCACTCACCTTATCTATCCATTCCATCTCCAAAGTCTCCTAATCTGTGGTGACCTTCCCCAAGGTGATCAACCACTGAACACCCAATATCACATTGGTGTCTGAAATATCAACCACAAATAAGTGGTCTATCAATGTGTAAGTCCCCAAAGTGATAGTTAGTGCTGGAACATACTTGACACACTACATGGTTCTATCTCCTCGAACCAAGACTGAGAATCCCTCAAAATCATCTATGGGATTGCCTCTCCTCTACACTGATTGAGTATCAATAAAGTTGTGGGTAGCCCAATTTTCTATCAACATCGACACTCTCTACCCCTGAATAGTGCCTCTAACCCTCAATGTTATATACTTGGGAACTACCCGCAAAGCTGCAAGAGTCCCTCCAGTTGGAGAAAATGCTCCCTTCACACCTCTTGGTGATGGTGCAACTCCTCCTAATGCTACAACATTGGTATCCTCCTTTAAGTCTCCTTCTTCCTCCTCTTCATCATCAGAGAACACCTCAATATAATGTGCCTTCTTGATAGCACACCGGTGCCCTAGTGCCCATGGCTCTTGGCAAGTAAAGAAAATTTTTCTCTTCCTTAGATCTCCACTGACATCATCACCAAGAGATCCCCTTTCATGGTTCTCCTTTGAGGACGGAAACTTCACATATTTTCCCTTTGCTTGAGAAGAGAACTTTTGTTGTAATGGGGATTTTTCCTTTGACAAAGCATGCTACAAATATATAGCTCTCTCAATAGATTCTTGGAGTGTAGTTGGTCTAGTGGATTTCACCAACCCATGCAAAGGCTCTGCTATCTCATCAATAAACATATATACTCTCCTAGTTTTAGATAGATCAGACACCATAACTGAGAGTTTTAGAAATTCAGATATATAAGTATCTAGATCTCCTGTTTGCTTAAGTTTAGCTAGATCAACAAAATGTGCTTTTGGATTTCTACGGTCAAATATTTCCACCAACCTCCGGGTAAATTATACATAAGCAGTGACACTAGAATGCCCTAGTATAGATATACCATGAAACCACAACTCATGTGCTTCACCTTCAAGGTGCAACGTTGCTATCTTAATGGCCTCCATATCTGAAACTCGATTCAGCTGAAAATAGGTATCCAAATTCTCTACCCAAGCCTTGGTTGTGCACTTTGGTGACCCATCAAAAGAGGGCAGAAAGAATATAACCATAGTACACTGCAGATCATTGTTCTGCATGCACCCTCCACCTCTATTGTGATTATTTGGTCTTCTATTATCCTTGATCCGAAATAACTCTTGGGATTTTAGGTGCTCCTTAAACCTCTGAGATGGAGATTCATACTCTAAGAAATAATCACCAAGATTTTCCTCATTTTGTGGACTTCCCACCTCATTTCCTATTGCTAGGAATGTAGGCATGGTGGATCATTGTGAATAAGGTTGTAATGCTATCTGCTCACACCAATCATGTGAGATGCCATAACTCTCTCCATGTCGAAAACCTTTAGGGGATTCCTTATATCTTTCTAACCTCATCTCCTTCATTTCTTTGGAAATATTCTGCATGGTCCGGAGAAGAATTTTTATAATTTCTCTTTCCTCCATTTCTATGGATGTTATAGATGCAGTGTGCCACTGGCTAAGCCAAGATTATGCTCTGATACCACTGTAACATTCGAAAATAGGAAAAGCAACAATATTGAACATAAAGCTGGAAATTATAGTGAATATCAATACATCATAACATGAGACAATCATATAGCCATTTCATTATGTTTAACAGTATAAATTAAGTACAATGTATTGAGTAAAATGTCACTCAAGCTAGGAAAACAAGCCTCCCATGATTCAATACATCAAAATATGAAATGTTGCTGATACATAAAATGTTGGAAGGCTATGACTGTGTAATACAAGAGGGAATAATTGCAGCTGGAAAATAGAAATATATAGATATGCTGATATAATGCTCAAAAAGTGTCGGGAATAGAGATCTAAGCTCCCAATCACAATTCCAAGACAACCCAGAAAGGGTTTCCGGAAATACACATTGTGAAAAATGTAGCCCTAGGTCTGAATAACACTCTACAACTCCATGACTACACGAAGGTGGCTGATATGACAAGAAAATAGCTTAAAAACCTCTCAATGAAAGGTTTCTCCCTCCACTAGGAAACTAGCTCACAAATGGGTCTCTCAAACCTTCATTGCAACTACCCTGCAAAATAACGGGGTTTCTGAAGGAGACTGCATTGTGGTAGATGGTTGAAGCTTGGCCTGATGAAAATGGTGGAATGAAGCTCAATGTGCCTCTCCTGTGTGGGCACTCGAAGTCCCCTGAGGATGAGGGTGGGATTTCCGCCCAGAAACACCCTTATGCTAAAAAACACAGTAGGCTTCGCTAAATAGTTGAAGCATGCAAGAAGTCTTAGAAGACCAAGACATAAACAATAATCAGAATTCCTTCTATGGCTTCCATCCCATTCCTTATATGCTTGGTGAGCTTCCTCGCCCTTGGTCCCACTCATTAAATATGTTACTCCCATGCATACACTCCTCCACCATAACTGCGTTGTCCTCCACTATCTCCACTCTCTCCATGGCAGCGTTGTTGATTTGGTCAACCTTGACCCCATCCACATGCATTGACCCCATTCACACTAAGGGTTTTTTTATTCCAGATAACTAAATTGATCCACCTTCACACTAGAAGTGGTTTTATTCCTACTAAAGAGATTTAAGGGTCTCTCTACCCACTTATTCATCTAAGTTATGAATGAAAGAAAAAATTAATATTCCAACTAGCTAAAAGCTAATTAGGAATATTACAATCCACCTATATGTTTACACTCTACCTTAACCGTCTGACAATCCAAACATATGGCTACAAACTCTACCACATCCTTCTTTATATTCAGCCAACAGTAGCATATATTCACTAAAGTCAAAGTCTTATGGTATCCTAGGCGACCCAAATATGGTTTCGCATGAAACTCCCTCAAGATCACCTTCTTGATATTTCCACTGTCCGGTACATATTTACTATTAGAAGAGAGGAATAACCTGTTTATGAGTTTTTGTTAATAACCCAACGTTTCAGACTTCCTAAGTGAGTCCATCATCAGGGGTAAGCATCAAACATTCTTTTAAATGTTGATGCTTACCCCTGATGATGCATCTATAATTCCAACGTTTGATGCTTACCCCTAATGATGGACTCACTTAGGAAGTCCGAAACGTTGGGTTATTAACAAAAACTCATAAACAAGTTATTCCTCTCTTCTAATAATCTATTTCATCTGTATGGATTCTCTTTTTAACAACATATTTACTATCTCTAAATCTAACCAATCCATTCATTATGAGACGATAATTCAAATCTTGTACATGTGTACCTATACCTGTACCACCTATACCTGTGCTAGAACCTGTACTTGTACCTGTACCAACACCTATACCTATACATGTACTCTACTGTAACTTGTGCACAATCTCCCTATACTTGTGATCCTGCTTACCTGTCAGCAAGATCCTATCCCGTAAGTCTATCCCATAGGAACTCATCGTCGGTAAGTGATTTACCTGTACTCACTTTCTAAGAGAATCTGTGACCCTGTTCTCCTTTCCTTTGATGTACCTGATCTCAAAGTCAAACTCGTTGATAGTTCCCAACCATCTAGCCTACCTATCATTCAAATTTGGTTGGTCAAACAAGTACCTCAACCTAATGTGGTCACTCATCAATAAAAACTGCCTACCAAGAAGATAGTTCCTCCACATCTTCAATGCATGTATGATCGTTGCTAGCTCAAGATGATGTGTCGAGTAGTTCTGCTCATGTTCATTTAGCTTCTGTGACTCATAGAATACCAGTTTTCCATCTTGTATAAGGACCCCACCAAGTCCTCTCTTGTAAGCATATGTACATACTACAAACTCCTTGTATGAATCTACAATATTTACAACTGGAGCATGTGCAACTACTTGAGCTACTCAAAAATAGCCTCACACTCTTTTGTCTAATCAAACTTCTTACCTTTCCTATGCAATGATGTAATAGGGTAAGCAATCTATGATAATTTACTAATGAACCTCATGTACTAACTTTCCAATCCCATAAATGATATCACCTCTCTACATTATTGGGAGATACCCACTCCATGATGGTCGTTATCTTTTCTGGATATACTGCAATGCATTCCTTTGAGACAACATGTCCCAAGTAGTGTACATAAGTCTGCAAGAAGTTTCATTTGTTGAGCTTAGCATACAATCGATGCTCTCTTAACAACCTTAACTCTTCTTCCAAATGCTCGACATGCTCTTCCTGATTTTTATAATACACTAATATTTCATCAATAAATAAATTCAAAAACTTGTCCAAATAAGGAAGCAACACATTATTCATCAAACACATAAATGTAGTTGGGGAATTAGTCAAATCGAATGGAATGAAAACAAACTCATAATGCTCGTACCTAGTCCTAGTCTTGTAGATGTCCTGCTCTTTGATGCATACCTGATGATATCCCGATCTCAAATCGATATTATAGAACATTGTTTCTCCCTTTAGCTGGTCAAAAAAATCACCAATCCTTAGTAGTGGGTACCTATTCTTGATGGTCACTTTTTTCAGATACCTGTAGTCAATGCAAAGTCTAAGAGTGCCATCATTTTTCTTTGCGAAAAACACCGGTGCACCCCATGGAAATATACTTGGTCTAATGTACCACTTTTCCAAAATTTCCTTCAACTGCAATTTTACCTCTACCATCTCTGGTGTACTCATCTTCTAAGGTTCTTTTGATCCTGGAGCTGCCCCTGGTACCAACTCAATAGAAAATTCCACTTCCCTATGAAGTCGAAACTCTGAAATCTCTACTGGAAACACATCCTGAAATTGCTGCAAAACTAGATACATGTTCAACACATCTGCATCCTCAACTTATTTACCTTTGTCACTAGATATATGAACTGAAAATAGCACACATCCCTTCCTACGACTACGCTTGGAATGCGTAGTTGTCACCATCATAACTGATGTGGCTTTCTTCTTTCCTTGTAAGACTCTTGGTTCCCCATTATCGTCCAAGTATTTAATAGCTTTGTCATAGTAATCTACCTTGGTCCTGTACATATATAACTAATCCATACCCAATAGCATATTGTAGGAACCCAGTGGAAATATGTTCAAGTGCGTTGTTGTAAGAATACCATTTAACTCAAATGTACAATATCTTACCCAGTGGTGAACTCTTTTTTTCGTACCTGTGGCCAACTGCACTAACCAAGATTCTACATACATTTCCTTACTCAAACCACACTTATTCACGAATTTAGGACTAACATATCTATAATTAGATCTAGGGTAAAAAAAAAATTGAAATAACTTGATCACAAAGCCTACCATCCATCTCAATGATAGAAGCCTGGTGATCTGCATTTTTGTTTTCCACTGCTGGATAAATGTGAGGAATTCTCTGCCCAATATCCCCAATAGTATATGCCTCTTGTGCACTGTATATCTTACGCATCCCTCCCTAATTTTTTCACTTTTACTGTACATAGAAGTGTTTCAAATTCCCAATGACTTCCTCAAGTCACCGAGACTCATCATACTCAATCTGATCTTTGAATTGTAATGGAAAACCACTAAAAAATCATTTAACTTTAGCCTTCCCATCCTGAAGATATGGTAGATACCTCATTAGCTCGAAGAAATTTTTTGTATACTCCTCATTTTTCATTGATCCCATCTTTAGATCATAAAACATTTTGGCCTTGCTGTCGTAGTACCTCTCTCAAAAATATTTCTTCTTGAAAATCCTCTTGAACTCATGCTAGCTCAAGTCATATGCCCTGATGTTTCTGACCCGCTTCACATCTTCCCTCCAGATGTCTTCTTTACCTCTCAAAATGAAGATAACAATGATGGATTTCATGTTATCTGAGTACTCATGCAACTCAAATAACTTCTTCATCCCAAGTATCCATGCTTTAGCCTCTTCTAGTTTCTTCAAGTCTCCATCTAAAGTAGGTTTCTTTTCCTTCTTAAATTCATTCTACATGTATCGCCTATCACTCCTCCTCTAAGGGTGATAATGATGAATATCATGATGTCTATCTAAACCAGAGCTATAAAGGTACCGGTAATCATCACCTCGCCTATCCAGAGTGTCTAAAAACCTACTGTATCTCACTGTATTTTCTCTATATGACCTGTGGCTACTAGGAGACCTACTACCATATGCCCCATTTTTTTTTCCTCATGTCCATAACTAATCCATAGTGGCCCTTGTTTATGTAAATCTGACAAGCTATGAAGAAGTATTGCATTCACCTCTACTTGTTTCTCTTGTGCATGTATGAGTTTTTCATTGTCTAACTTACAACTCCTTATTTATTCCTTTAGGCTTCTCAATGTGTCTGCCAAATCAAGAGAATTCCCACCATGCTGCTCATATGACTCACAAGGGGATTCATTGTAGTCTACCATCTTTCTATCCATGTTGATATTTCTCCTGCAAGGTATAATATGTCAGATAGAAAAAATAACAATAAAACAATGTACCATAGTGTAATTTGGGGAGGATAATTCCGACAATATCAATCAATCAACGTAATACATGTATAGATATAATCATGGAAGCATATAAACACACAATTTATAGGCATATAAACATATAAATATCATTTTAATTGGGGTATTTTCATCCATGCATTACCATACCAAATACACACCAATTCAAGCTTGACCGCACACAACCATAAACATGAATCATACATGAGCATAAGAAACATGTAACCCAACATTATCGACCAATGCATATTCAGCCTATGACATTTCACAAGCAAACATGTACAACCCTTAGACAATAATGACCCAAGGGTGACCTAGAATAACCAAGAAATGCATATACAAGATATAACAATATGTAAGCAATAGTGCACGCACAATAAATAAACAAGAAAAACACATAATCAATCATACATTCATGACAACATGTCAACAACAACATCATCAACACCTTCCTGGAAATAACACTGCCACCATGGCCAACATAATGCGTACGCAAAAACCAAATACAACATAGGTATGAGAAACACATAAGAAATCAACATAAAACCATGACTAACACACTACCCATCCATTCTGAGAGTTGAACCATGCTCTGATACCACTTTTTAACACCCTCTTCCCACATCTACCCAAGTAATTGACCAATCAGCTTAAAAATGTGGTGAGAGGCCACTAATATGAGATTAAACCTCCTATATGACCTTAACGAAGTGGAACCAACGAAAACATGAAAAAAATACCTTACACTGCATCATTGACATCTCCAGCAGGTAACCCAACCTTCCATGGCCATGTTCCCTAATTGGGAATGGATTTTTAAACTATTTTAGGCTTAGCCGCGGGCATGTAATGGAAAGGGAGCAGTTATAGACCCTTATCCATGGGATTTCCTTGTCAAGGTCGTGATTATGGCCCCAAAATTTCAATATTGTGCCTGCAGCTCCAGGATTCATGCCACATTTTCAGCCCCTGAACCCAGGTCACTGCCCATAACTTCTTGTACTTCTAAAGAGGATAAGTAACATTAAAAAAAATGTATGGAATTAGTCACATCGTCAAGAACTCATTCGACCCCACCCATCCATGACAGGAATTTTGTCAAACATGTCACAAACATTGCATCTATAGGTGTAAACAACATAAATAAACATAGGGGTCTAATACTTATCTAAGAATCGCTAAGAATAATTTCTCCCTTACATCATAAGCTGCAATACAATCTATTTGACCATAGATACATTTTATATTAATTTCCATGCAAAATCATATATAGATCCATACATCATCGCTGATAAAATACATGCTTATTGTTGAAAATACTAAAAGGGGGGGTGAATCAGTATATCGTATCAATTATCACTTTTAAATATTTTGAGAGAGTTAGTTAATATTCAATTATTCTTGATGTTTATCCATTAACGACACTAAAGAATAGAACACAATAGACACACGAATTTTAGGTGGAAAACCCCCTCTGGGTCAAAAACCACCAGACACTTTTCTAAAAATTCTTTATATTCAACCCAAACTGAAATGAAAGGTACAACTTCCTAGAATTCTATAAAATCATTTGTAATATTCCAAAATTTTCCTACAATAAATTGGAATATTAACTTTTGCTATTTTCACTTAGGAGTTGAATAATTAGGTGAGAAGGCCCATTCATAATAAAAACATGGATAAAATCCCTCTTAGTTTGAAAGGGGATCATCAATGTAACTAGATTTCACACCCTCATGTGTGAAATGAGACATTTTCAAAGAGGCTAGGTCAAGTTTGACCAAGTAAAACAGCGCAAAGGTATGAGATGGAGAGCATATTGTGGGACAGTGCAAAGAAAGAGGAGGGAAGTTTCCTTGATGGAGGGAACCCTAAAGAGTGGGACCCATGGAGAGGGAGCTCTCATGTGTTTAAAAGGAGGGCAAGGCAGCCATTGTTACTCATGCATATGATTATTGATTTCTTGTCTACTTAGACTATTTGCAGTCCTGACTGTTTAGCTGAGTTGCAGTGCTGTTTAGCACGAGGGATTCTTGTTTAGGATTCCTTCTCCTTCTTTAGAGGCCTCTTGAGGGATTTCACTTCATTTCTCCACATCCAGGCTCAAGGCCAAAGACATTCCTTCAGCTACAGCGTTATTTTTGCTCAAGTGTAACGTTGTGTTGCAAGGTGTTGCAGTGGAGGTTCCACAACACCATTCCTTGGCTTGTTTTTTAGAGGAAGGGACCTTATTTCCTTTGGGAGATTAGTAAGGAAGGATTCAGAGCTCATTTCAGATCTTGGCACTTGGATAACACATTCTATTCCACCCACAGCGCGGTTTCCCCCTTAGACTGCGCTATTTTCAGAGTGCACTTGCAGTGAGGGTTTGCAATGTTGATTGCAGGGTGAGATCTTCAGTGATAGGATCATCCTTTCACTTGGAATATACATTGGAGGATGTATACTTTAGATTGTGTATCATCTTTAGCCATCTCCATCCAGTTCCAATTTTGACTTGCAGCTGCTACCCTGCAACTCCAACATTTTTCCATTTTTGTATATTTCAGCCAATCCTTCTCAGGATTGTTGTATTATTGTTTTCGAGGGTTGAGAGCTTGCTCCCCCTCATTTCTTGAGCCATACATTGTTATATCTCTCTGTTATGATATAGTATGATGCAGTGCCTTTATAAACTACATCCTCTTAGCCTGCATAAATTCATTGTGTAGCAGTGTTTCTCCATATTGATGTACATGTCCCATTTAGGCTGCATTGATTTTCTTGAGTGACTCTTTCCTCAAGGATTTGTATACCATTGCTGAAATAATATAATTTTTTTGGATATTTGTATCTTCATGTGTTCATGGTTATAAAAATAATGTTTTTATTCCATGGTATGTGCATACATTGTTGCAATCCCTTTACCAGGCATTTTCTAAAGACAACAAGGTGTGGAGATATGTTTAACCCACCTAGAGGGATTTCTTTGGAGCCTCCTATTGGATTTAGGACTTATCCACATTGTTCTAATGGATCCAGGTCCTGGTTTCAAATCCTGTAGTAGCCATTCCTGGAAAATGCGTTTTCCAGCCATGCCTTGCTAGCTGTTCCAGATTTGGAATATTACAGTGGTATCAAAGCATAGTCCTAGCTCAGCCTGTGAGTCTAAGCCAAAGAATATCAAAATGATGAAGAAGATGAGATTACTCTCATTAGTGTTCAGAAATAAGAAGAGCCTATCCAAAGAGTAGGAGCAAGAAGAAGAGGAAGGACCATGCACTTCCTATTCTCATCAAGAATAAGACAAGCATGAAGGACACTTGGATCATCAGATTCTAAGTGATTACCTTGTTGAGTACAAATATCAACCTAGAGCCTTAAAGGAGACTCTTGCTTTTCCACATTTCATCCATTTGAAGGAAGAGAAGAGACCCTGCAGCAGAAGAGAAATCAAAGGAAATAGATTTCTGTTGTCTACCTTTGATGGGTCATCTACATCAAAAGCTTGGGTGAGAAAGTTGGAGGCATTTTTTCTACTACATCCTGTAGCAGGGGAAGAAGCTTTTGATATATCAGCGCTGCACTTGGAGGGTGGAGCCCATTTTTGGTGGTTCAGCCACTTGAGCCATGCAAGGGTGAGAAATTTTGCAGAGTTCACTCAAAGGTTGATCAAAACCTTTGGTGGAGAAAGAAAAAAGGAGGAAAAGCTCACACCAGCACTTGAGGAGCCTTGTCCTAACGCTGTCACACTCATGGAGGAGCAGCCACATGCATCAACAGTTGGGGCAGCCAACAAATTGGAGGAAGGAACTCTTGCATACCTACAATATATTTCCAAATCTCATCAAGGTATGAAGGAATTTCCACTATCTATTGTTGCAGAAAATTCTTTTGGTAGTTGTGGAAATTTGCTTTTGCATGACCAAGGGTCAAATCCCATTGTTGATCTAGAGCAACATGATTGCACTACATTGTGCAAATGGTTATAGGAGGAGATGAAACATCATCCTCATGCACCTTTTTTGTGTTGCACATAATCCTTGAGGTTGGGGTGTGAAATTTTGGAGGATGAAACAAACCATGACACTCCTATGAAAGCCCATGGAACCATGTTTGAGTTGAAGTATGAGACAGCCACGAAATCCTTGGAGAGATTAATAGCATTGTCAAACAATGGTGGAGAGGAAATTTTATCTTCATCATGTTTGGATCCTTGTGGATTCAACATAGTCATGGGTAAGAGATCTTCTCTAGGAGGTCTCCAAAGAGTTGCATTTCAAACTTCCATGAAATGCAAGGAGAGAGATTTGGTTTGGAAGGATGGTAGCCCTCATGGAAGGAGTACCAAGGGGAAGAAAAGGAAAAGACATCCAAAATTAATTGAGTGGATGTGGTTGATAAGAAAGGAGCTGGGAGGCTACTTGCAAATATATGACACCGGGCAGCAGGAGGCTTGGCTGCGCTGGCTCCTCTTGAAGGAGTTTGGCCATCACTTGGCATATCCTTTTCCAAAGAGGATGGGGAGGGAGGAAAGATGGCAGGATGCTTGCATCATTGGGAAGCATGGAGGATGTATGCATGGTGTTGATGTGACACACACATCATCCATTATGTCTTCATCACCTGAGTTTTATGATGGGAGCATAAGGAGGCAGCAAGCATTATGGTTGCTTGAGTTGCACTTGAGAGGGCAAGGGAAAATTTTCTCTCACTTGTTGTGTGATGTTGCAGGAGTAGAAGAGGGCACTATCATGGTGCAGAGGGGCTACTCCTTGGCCTTGTATGATTTGGAAGCACTTCCATCTTGGGAGGTATTCCATACTTGCAGCAGCATTACTAGAGGAGTCTTTGACAAGGAGCATGTCAAAGAACAGAGCTTTGTATTGACAGGAGCCTATTGGCATGAGCTCACAACACTGTCACTTTGGAGCATGAACTTATGGATGGAGTTTCCCTAGGATCACTTCACATTAGATGCACTTGGTGAACAAGGAGGAGGTGATGATGATAGAGTAGTGGATAGAGACATCTATCACTATGACATATTCTTCTTGACTTGGATTCCTAAGCATGAGGAGGAGGATCTTCTTGCAGCACATGGTTCATTCTTCTTCATAGCATGCAAAAAGTATGGAGGACTCACTCATGGATCCATGTACCATCTTACTTCTGGAATATGGTAAGAATTTTGTTTTTACATTCATTTATTTGTATACTCTTACCATTACTATGCAGTGCATTGCTCCATAGGAGGGCAAGCTTTTCACCTTGCTCCATGATCATTGTTGGGCCCAACTATATGATGGAGGTAGCCATATTTTATGTGGCCTTGGGCAAATTTTTTAACATCACATGTATGTTTAGTCGTTGCACCCAAACATGTACCATATAAAGACATGCATGATTGACCATGAGAAAAGTAACATTTTGCCTTGTACTTTTCTAAAGCAACAATTTGTAAAATTGCGCTATACATGGTTAGGAGACTATTGGTATCTTCAAGCACCACACGAAGCCATCAATATTTCCTTCATTATTCTACTGATCATGTATATATTTTATGATATTGTTTCTATTCTTGTTGAGAGCATGATTAGGAGATTGACACATGAGTTGGATGTGTCCTTGAGGGGGGAAAATTCCCACATTTTCTACACTACATGTTCTAATGGGAGCATGGGAGGAGAAATGGCCACCACGGCCACATATTTGTTCTCTTTTGAGGTGGACCATGGAATTGATATTCATCCATTATATAACCATGGACAAGTGCTTGATCATGTATTGTTGATACATTTAGCCATTTACTATTCATTAGTAGATGTGATGAATTTTGTATATTACTTGCCATGTTATTTTCTGAGATTGCAGTAGATGAAACTGCGCTGTGTCCTTCTGAGACATTTTTTGTATCATGTATCATCATGTAAAACCTTCAGAAAACTTCTCATTAGGATGTTATATGATGATCATGTCCTATTCATCATGGATGGAACATTTTGGGCCAGCTTGTTATTCAATGTTGGAAGAGGAATCTTTGGAGGATTATTCTTCATTTTCCACTTGAGGGAAATACTTTCACAGCCCAAGATCATCCTATACTCTACACTTACCATAAGTGGAGAGAAGGACAGCATGAGGTAGGCTATAATGCTTACCATGTTCAGATTTTCAACCCACCTTCATTTTCGAAGCTTGAGGTCGAAGGAGATTTTCCGGAGTTTCCATGTTGGGAGGTGACTCGTTTTTTCTAGATGATTGCTTGGGGATGGAGGATCCATTTGGGAAGGATTTTTTCCCAACACTTTTCAGTCTCCATGCCTTGGAGGCAACTCCTCAGTTTTATCCTTTTATTTGCTTGAGGACAAGCAACATTTGGGAGGGGAGGACTGTAATATTCCAAAATTCTCCTACAATAAATTGGAATATTAACTTTTGCTATTTTCACTTAGGAGTTGAATAATTAGGTGAGAAGGCCCATTCATAATAAAAAAATGGATAAAATATTTCTTATTATGAAAGGGGATCGTCATTGGAACTATATTTCACACCCTCATGTGTGAAAGGAGACATTTGCAAAGAGGCTAGGTCAAGTTTGATCAAGTCAAACAACGCAGAGGTATGAGGTGGAGAGCATCTTGTGGGACAACGCGGAGAAAGAGGAGGAAAGTTTCATTGATGGAGGGAACCCTAAAGAGTGGGACCCATGGAGAGGGAGCTCTCATGTGTTTAAAATGAGGGCAAGGCAGCCATTGTTACTCATGCATATGATTATTGATTTCTTGTATACTTAGACTATTTGTAGTCCCGATTGTTTAGCTGAGTTGTAGTGTTGTTTAGCACGAGGGATTCCTATTTAGGAATCCTTATACTTCTTGAGAGGAATATTGAGGGATTGCACTTCATTTCTCCACATCCAGGCTCAAGGAAAAATCCATTCCTTCAGCTACAGCATTATTTCTGCTCAAGTGTAACGTTGTGTTGTAGGGTGTTGCAGTGGAGGTTCCACAACACCATTCCTTGGCTTTTTTTTTAGAGGAAGGGGAATTATTTCCTTTGGGAGATAATTAATGAAGGATTTAGAGCTCATTTCAGATCTTGGCACTTGGCCAACACATTCTATTCCACCCACAACGCAGTTTCCCTCTTAGACTGCGTTATTTTCAGAGTGCACTTGCAGTGAGGGTTTGCAGTGTTGATTGGAGGGTGAGATCTTTAGTGATAGGATCAGCCTTTCACTTGGAAGATCCATTGGAGGAGGTCTACTTCATATTTTGTATCATCTTCATCCATCTCCATCCAGTTCCAGTTTTGAGTTGCAACTGCTACCCTGTAACTCTGACATTTTTCCATTTTTGTATATTTCAGCCAATCCTTCTCAGGATTGTTGTATTATTTTTTTCGGGGGTTGAGAGCTTGCTCCCCCTCATTTATTGAGCCATAAATTGTTATATCTCTCTTTTATGATAAAGTATGATGTAGTGCCTTTATAAACTGTGTCCTCTTAGATTGCAGAAATTCATTGTGTAGCAGTGTTTCTCCATATTGATGTACATGTCCCATTGAGGTTGCATTGCTTTGCTTGATTGAATCTTTCCTAAAGTATTTGTATACCATTGCTGCAATAACATACATTTTTTGGCTATCTGTATCTTCATGTTTTCATGGTTATAAAAATAACTCTATTATTCCATGGTATGTGCATAAATTATTGCAGTCCCTTCACCGAGAATTTACTAAAGACAACTAGGTGTGGGAGATTTGTTTAACCCACCTAAAGGAATTTATTTGGAGCCTTCTCTTGGATATAGGACTTAGACACATTTTTCTAAGGGATCCAGGGCCTATTTTCAAATCATGTAGCAGCCATTCCTGGAAAATGCGTTTTCCAGCCATGCGTTGCTAGCTATTTCAAATTTGGAATATTACATCATTCTTCTCCAGCTCCCATTGGAAGGACGTACCAATGCCATGTTTTATTTAGAAGTCAAGTGAATGGATGCCCTGACATCCTAGACTGACCTACCACCCTGAAGTGTTCACAGGCTCCAACCTGTAGGTGACTTCATGCACCAACCTAGCACCTCCCTGCCACCCTATAATGATAATAAATAAGACAAGAGTGTGGAATATCATACCAGGGATAATGATCCATGATACAATATGATTCATAGTGATTTTCTTGAACTAGATTAATCACCCAATCACACTATTACCTGCAACCTGACCATAACATTATCCAACATTGACACTTATGCCTCCCAATAATGCCTCTCCAACTCTAGGCAGATTGACTCTTTAACAATAATGACTCTTTTACAAATTTACAATGATGACTTTTACAATACTAACTTTTTACATGACCTGATACTTGACTTGACACTGCTTCTTTGAACACTAGCAGTTGTTGAGGTATTATTGTGCTTGCTTCAAGTAATGGTACTTTGGCATTGCATTATCCTTCTAGTATGTGTATGAGTTGTCCTATTGTGTCCTCCTTCCTGCACATGGATTAATTAACAATACCCAAACCAATATACAAACAAAATACTTACATTGTCCTGCAAATCATATGTCAGAGAAATATTCAAAATTTTAATTTAAATATGTTCAACATTTATGAACAAAACCCAATCAAACATACATACAAAATACTTACACTTTTCTGCAAAAACACATTTCAAAGATGATATTCAAATTAAAATTAAAACACTAATCATACATACGTTGTTGTAGCAGATTTACCCTTGACTGTTGATGTGTTGTCCTTAATGCAGTGATCTTTGAATGCATATTTTTTCTTGCCTTCTAGAATCTCGATATTGAATCTATTGTATCAATTTAATTTCAGATCTTCAAGGTATAAAATTGATTCAAGTGGTAGCCCTCTAGGTCCTCTTTCTAACCGCGCAATCCTGATCAATATTGGATTCTTCAAGGAATAGTTATGCCCAATCTCCTACGATGACCTGATTATAGACTAGTTCAGTAGAGCGAATTTGTACGAAGTTCCATGTGTCACTTTTTCCACCTCTGGTCCTGAAAACGATATCCAAAAATATAAAATTTGTCCTCTTTCTGTCACTTTTTACAAAATTTGAATCCAATTCTCAGAGAGAAAACTATGACGATTTTCCCAAGGTCACCTATTTGACATGAAATTTGGGATCCTGTAAAGACCCTAACTTCCTCAGATCATATATCCAAAAATATAGTGAAAAAATATCTGAAATTTGGTCACGCGCTTCATCAGGAATTCGGCTCAAATGGGTTTTTGTTTCAGAATCTGAAGTTTCGCATAAAAAATTTATAGCGATAATTCCACGGTGACCTGTTTTAAGTAGTGAAACCCTTACATTAGGAGGATATGAGGGTCACAATTTATATAAATGCTTAGGTTGAGAGGGTATTCAACAAGTGAATGTTGGAGCGATTTCAGGACTCTAAAAAATTATCAATTATTGAATATTCAATTACCACAACCAATCAACAGTGTCATGCCACAACCTCATGGGCTTTTAGCCCACTAACTGAGGTTAGTAACTTCAAACACGAATATATATCAAACAGTGAATAATTACGAGGCGTGCCATATATCAACAGAAACATCTCGAAATGTAGAAACCATAAAAAATATCCTTGAATTAGAATAGATTAAATTTTCAAGTCAAAATTCCCATGCAAGATCGGGGTAGCACCTGGTGCTGCTTGGGTTGACATCAATGAAAACCACTGATCAACGATCTCCCCCTTTTTCATTGATGGAAACATAAGTACTCCCCTTGCGATCATGACACCTCTTCCTACAACATTCTCTCTCCCTTTTTCGTCAATGGTAAAGGGTAAATCATCCTGACAAACCTCATCCTGCGGACCTATACACACCTCAACTCCCCTTTTTTTACTTAGTTAGATAAGAGAAAGAGTCTAATGAAAAATTTGGAGAATACCAAGCTTAAGGCTAATATACTCAAATTCTTCACGAGATAATGGTTTGTTAGAGATGTCAGCAATTTGTTCCTTTGTTCTAACATATTCAAGCTTGATATTCTTTTCGGTGACCTACTCTCTAAGAAAATGATATTTGATCGGATCATGCTTTTTTTTGGAATGCATCACAAGATTCTTGAAGATATTGATGGCACTAGTGTTATCGCAAAATATGGGAATAGGCTCATAAAACTTAACTTGAAGATCTTGCAAATTTTGCTTCATCTAGAGAACTTGAGTACAATGAGTTTTTTCCACGATATATTCTTCTTCTGTTGTGGATAACGAGATTGAAGAGTGTTTTTTAGTTAACCATGAAACAAGGAAACCACCTAGATATAATTTTTCTCCATTGGTACTCTTTCAATCATCAACACTTCCTACCCAATTTTCATCTTTATAAGCTTGGATAACTAGATTATTTCCTTTGGGATACCATAAACCATATTCTGTTGTGCCCTTAAGATATCGGAGAATTCTTTTGAAAGCAATGATATGAGATTATTTTGGTGTTGCTTGGAATATTGCTACTTGTCGAACTTCCTGCATTACGTCTGGAAGAGAAGCTATCACATATAGAAGACTTCCAATCATAGATTTATACAACCTTTGGTCTACATCCTTTGACGAATCTTCTAAACTTAACTTGCAACTAGTTACCATTGGGGTAAGGACAGGCTTTCAATATTTCATCTTGAATTTGTTGAGCATTTCCTTGATGTACTTGGTTCAATATATAAATATTCCT
Organism: Pinus albicaulis; assembly: GCA_034641835.2. NCBI lineage: Eukaryota > Viridiplantae > Streptophyta > Pinopsida > Pinales > Pinaceae > Pinus > Pinus albicaulis. Next base: position 66,262,766 of record CM076570.1, read on the forward strand.
TTATCCTACTGAGATATCTGAAGCCATAAAAATAATGTCAGCTCTCCAAGTAGATACATTTCAAAATCACTTTTCATCTCTGTAGCAAATTTTTTACTTAATATTTCATCATTGCTTCCAAAAATTATATCGTCCACATATACCTCAATAACTTTTAGGCTATCTTGGTCCACTTTCGCTTAGAGATTGTTGTTGGTGCTTCCTTTCTTGAATCCTTTTTGATGTATATATCCATCAAGATGAGCATACCAAGCTCTTGGAGCTTGCTTGAGACCATATAGTGCCTTATTTAATCTGCAGACATAATATTCCTTTTCATAGAGCATAAAGCCTTTAGGTTGCTCAATGTAAACTTCTTCTTCCAATTCACCATTTAGAAAGGATGACTTAACATCCATTTGGTATACTTTTATTTTTCTCGAGCATGCATAAGTGAGAAACATTCTGATAGCTTCCATTCTGGAAACGGGAGCAAATGTTTCTTCAAAATCAATTCCTTCTACTTGTGAATATCCTTTGTAGACTAATCATGACTTATTCCTGGTAACCTATCCATCCTCATTCAATTTTTTTTCTGAAGACCAATTTAGTTCCAATAACATTTTTATCCTTTAGTCGTGGAACCAATTCCCTAGCGTCTTTCTTCTCAATTTGATCCAGTTCTTCATTCATAACTGCTACCCAGTGTTCATCTTAACTATCTTCCTCAAAATTGCTAGGCTCAAAAGTTGCTAAAAAAGTAAGGTGGGCTTGTTGTGGTGAATGAATATGTCGACTTCTTCTAGTTCCAATTCCTTCATTTATGTTTCCGATGATCTCATAAATTTGATCTTCAAATTAGGTTCATTTTCGACCAATTCCTTGTAGATTCTAAAACACTCTCATGCCTCTGTCTTTTTCTTTAAGAAGATGACGGTTGTCATTTTGGTGTAATCATCTATCATTAGCATAAAATATAATTCTCCATCTAAACCTTTTGTTCTCATAGGAAGACATAGATCAGTATGTACTAATTCCAATGGATGTGATGCAAAGTGTTCTTTTGTCTTGAAGTAAACTTTTGTCTTCTTGCTGTGTTAAAAATATTCACATATCGTATTGGTAGGTTTTGAAATTCTAGGCATTTCTCTTACTGCTTCTTTCTTGCTGATCTTGAAAAAATTGTGAAAATTGATGTCCCATTTGTTTGTTCCATAACCAAATTTCGTCTTCTTTCGCCAAAAATCACCCTTCAGGTGTCTTATCCAAAACAGATATGCCATTTGGAGCTCTGCTTATTGTTGCCACAATTTAACTGAACTTGCCTTTCCTGATTTCACATTTATTAGATTTAAATAGCATCGTGTGTCCTTGATTGCACATTTTTCCAACATTGAGCAGATTGTGATTCATATTTTCAACCAACAACACATGTTTCTCTAATTAATTCTTGCTTCCAAATGTGACTATACCTACTCCTATGACGTTTGAAGACCCTTCATTTCCAAAAGACTCTGTTCCATCCTTCTTTTCCTTCAAGGATATGAACTTATTCCTATCTCCAGTCATATGAGTTGAGAAACCACTATCAACATACCAAAAAATTTTGTTGCTTTGATCCCTGAGAGCGATAACACATTTTTCAGTCTTCTTTTTCCATATTTGTTCATTCTGATTTTGCGATAATTCCTTTGAAGAACTTCCAAGTCTACGATTTTTAGCCAGGTGTCCAAAATTTTTACATTTGTAACATTCGACATCATATCTCAAATGATAAAATATGTTAATATTCTTTTGAGTTATATAGCTCTATGTCAAAAACTTCCACATGAATAAGAATGACCATAGAATATAGGTTAATACCTGGGAGGAAATATTCTTCAAGGAATTGTCTTCCATGGTTCCTCCTGCAAGTCTTGATCTCTTGAGTTTCCCTGCTTGTTATATTTTGCATATCCATATTCGTTTGTTTTCATAGAAGGACTTGGCTCCTTTTTAGATTTTTCTTTGTAACCAAGAACAATCTTGTCACTTTTTTATCATTGATTGTTGATGATTTCTTCCAATTCCTTGGAGCTGCTAGTTTAGTTTTGAAGAGTTTTTCCATTTTTTACTTGATTTCGCAGAGAACCTATTTCAACTTCCAATTATTCTCTTTCCATGTTTATTTCCTTTAATTCTTCCTTGAGAAATTATTCAACTCGTTTGTATTCTTCAACCTTGATTTTAAGATTTATGACATGTTCCCTTTCTATCTTTAATTCATCTTCAAGAGTTTTGACATGCTTCTTCTCGACCTTGAGCTATTTGATAACCCTGATCACTTCGTTTTGAAATTCAACCTCAGTTGTCTCTTCTTCTTCGTCTCCTTCTTCGGCATGTGTTTCTTGCTTATTATGCCTGGACATAAATAATACCCTTCCATTTATTTATTATTCATTACAATTGTCTTCATCAAATGAGGAGTTATCTTCTTTGGAGAAGAAACTCTTCTTAAACCATTTCTTCTTGCCTTTCTTGTTGAACTACCTCATACCTTTCTTTCCTTTCGTAATAGCCTCATTTTTGTGAGGACACTTGGCTGCAAAATGCCCAACCTCCCCATATTTGAAACATATCAATGGAAGTTTACCTTTGAATTTCCCCGTACATGTTCTCATTTTTCGCGTGAAGTAGGAAAATTATTTATCTGAAAATTCTTCGTCATCTTCTTCCTTTTCTTCTTCCTTACAACTACAAGTTTTCACTTTCAGAGTATGCTTTTCCTTACTAGTATTCTTGGATGTGGAAAATGTTGTTTCTAGGTGAGATGTGTCATCCTCCTCTTCAATCCTCATTTCATATGTCATAAGCACTCCATGTAATTCATCTTTGCTGAGATTGGTTAGATTCGAACTATATTCCAAGACAAATACCTTTAGGTTGAATCTTTCTAGCAAGGTTCTAAGGATCTTTCGGAAGAAAAAAAATCGTGTCAGCAGTTTCTTCCAAACCTTCCAATGCATTTTTATTTCATCAACACATTGTAAGTATGCATCAATATTTTAATCTTCCTTCATTTTGAGTTGCTCAAATTTTTCCTTGTAAATTTGAAGCTTTGCTTCTTTCACGTTTGAGTCACCTGCGTATGTATTCTCAAGCTTGCCCCATACTTCTTTAGTAGTTTTTCAACTCAGTACCTTAAGATAGACAGATTCGATAAGCCCGTTGATAATGATATCTTTAGCCTTTGCATCATATACCATATTTTTCAACGGTTTCCTATACTTTGTATACTTGTGCTAGCCAATGAACCTGCATTCTTCCACTCTAAAGTGGATATTTATTTCCATTGAATAGAGGAACTCTATTCTTAGTATAATCCATGATCTCCTTCTAGTTGTTAGACTATTATTGAAGGAACCAAGCTCTGATACAAATTTTTGGAAATACTGAAAGGGGGGGGGGGGGGGGGTGAATCAGTATTTCTTATCAATTAGTACTTTTAAAAATTTTGAGAGCATTAGTTAATATTCAATTATTCTTGATTTTTATCCAGTAACAACAGTCAAAAATAGAACACAATAGGCAGATGAATTTTAGGTGGAACCCCCCGGGTCAAACACCACCGAACACTTTTCTAATAAATTATTTAACCTTCAGCCACAACTAAAATGAAAGGTACAACTTCCTAGAATTATAGAAAATCATTCTTCTCCACCTCCCACTAGAAGGACACCCCAATGCCCTGGTTTCTTCAGTAGTCAACTGAATGGATTCTCTGACATCCTAGACCGACCTACCACACTGTAGTGATCATAGGCTCCAACCTGTAGGTGACTTCATGCACCAACCTAGCACCTCCATGCCACCCTTTAATGATAAAAAATAATACAAGAGTGTGGAGTCTCATACCAAAGACAATGATCCACAATACAATATGATTCACAATGATTTTATTGAATTATACCAATCACCCAATCACACCATGACCTGCAACCCAACCATAACATTATCCAATAATGACACTTATACCTCCCAACAATGCCTCTCCAACTCTACGCAGATTGACTCCTTTACAATAATGACTCTTTTAAAAATTTACAATGATGATTTTTACAACACTAACTTTTGACATGACCTGATACTTGACACTGCTTCTTTGAACAGTAGCAGCGTCTGAGGTATTGTTGTGCTTGCTTCAAGTAATGGTGCTTTGGTGTTGCATTGTCCTTCTAGTATGTGTCTGAGTTGTCCTATTATGTCCTGCTTCCTGCACATGGATTAATGAAAAATACCCAAACCAATATACAAAAAAAATACTTACACTATCCTGCAAACCATATGTCAGAGAAATATTTAAAATTCAAATATAAATACGTTCAACATTTATGAAAAAAAACCAATCAAACATACATACAAAATACTTACTTTGTACTGAAAAAACACATGTCAGAGATGATATTCAAATTAAAATTCAAACACTAATCATACATACCTTTTTATATCATACATACCCTTGACTGTTGATGTGTTGTCCTTAATGTAGTGATCCTTGAATGCATATTTTTTCTTTCCTTCTAGAATCTTGATATTGAATTTGTTGTATTTGTGTGCTTTAGGATCTCCAAGGTCTAAAATTGCGCCTTGTGGTAGCCCTTAGAGTCCTCTTTCTAACCCCACAGGTCTAATCAATATTGGATTCTTCAAGAAATAGTTATCCCCAATCTCTTACGATGGCCTCATTATAGACTAGTTCAATAGAGATAACTTGTATGAAGTTCCACGTGTTACTGTTTCAACCTTCAGTCCTGAAAATGATATCGAAAAAACTATAGTCCATCTTATTTCTGTCATGTTTTACGAAATTTTAATCCAATTCTCTGAGAATAATTTATGATGATTTTCCCAAGGTCACCTATTTTACATGAAATTTAGGAGCCTGCAAAAACCCTAACTTCCTTAGATCATATCTCAAAAATTATAGCGAATTTGGCACATGCTTCATCTAGATTTCATCTCAAATGTGTTTTTTTTAAGCATCTAAAGCTTCACATAAAAAAAAATTATAGTGATAATGCCACGATGACCTGTTTTAAGTAGTGAAATCCTTGCATCAGGAGGATATGAGGGTCACAATTTATATAAATTCTTAGGTTGAGAGGGTCTTAAACAAGTGAACATTGGAGGGATTTTAGGATTTTAAAAAATGATTAATTATTTAATATTCAATGACTACAACCAATTATTAGTGTCATGCCACAACCCCATGGTGTTTTAGCCCACTAATTGGGGTTACTAACTTCAAACACAAATATCTCTCAAACCTTGAAGAATTACAAGGTGTGGCAGATATCAACAGAAACATCTCAACAAGTATAAACCATCCAAAATATTCTTGACTCAGAATATAATAATTTTTCAATTAAAAATTCCCGCACAAGATCGGGGTAGCCCTTGGTGCTGCTTGGGTTGGCATGAATGACAACCACTTATCAACACTTATAAATAGCATAATAAAAACATAAATACCATGGATAATACATCAATGAAATCCACATAACAACCAGTATATTTTCATACCAAATACAAAAGGAATTAGCTTCCCATTAACAAGTGTGAAAACCAACTAGAGATGGTACTTCCACGTTCCACCCTATCATAGATTTGCTGAGCCAAATATCTCTTCAGCCAATCACCCCCGTTCCATATTCCAAGCATGAATGTGGGAATCAAACTAAAAAAACAAACCAGGGCATCCCGTGGCTAAACCACCTCACCCTCATCAATCATAAACCTATATTTACCATGACATACACTCGATCACTAGGCCAACACAAGCATGGATATCACCGAATTATCTCTCCCTAAACCGTGAGGAATTTTCCTGTCTCCTCATCTCTCATGCTTTAGCGCAACCCACAGTATGAATCAAGGGTCACTAGGCCCTAAACCAAGACATACTCTCCAGGATTTACTGTAATCCCAAATTCGATATTCTTAGGCCTGAAATGGAGATTAAAGCACCACCTCTTAGGCTTTACCACAACCCACAGTCTAAATCAGGGGTCACTAGGCCCTAAAATGAGGTAAAAAATGAATCGGTTCTATAATCATTTGGAGATACACCTCACTCAACTACAAATGCATCGGGTAATCCAGATAAACCAAAACATGATAACACCACAACACCATGGCTATACAAAAATGGAAAGTCTAGGTTGAATACAATGTCACACCTGTAAAAACCCATGCCAAGACAACAAAGAACCATATGTAATACCATGCATGTCAAATTTAGCAAGGAAATCATACATGCAAATCAATTCCTACAAAGAATCATGTTGTAGTTGCTTGATTCTTGCTCCTCCTTGCTTGATTCCTTCTTTTTCTTGATTTCTTGTATTTCTTGCTCCAATGCAAAAATTCTCCAAAAAATCTATGTCCAAGAGTGAGATAGAGAGAGAGGGATAATAATGAGAGAGCTCCAAAAAAATCGATGACAAAAGGTACCAACTGATCCTCAAAAGCCTTTTTATGAAAGAGGCCTCTATTTTATTCATTTTCCATTATTTTCCTTCAATTTCCTCCTCACATGCAATCTATGACCTTTCATCTCCCTTTTCTCCTAATTTTCATTATTCTCATAAATAAATGTGCCAAAAAATACTTTTTTCCTCCTTAATGCCTTTGTCTTTGTTAATTTCGCTAGCCATCAAAAACCAAGATAACAACCCCCAAGATGTTTTTTCCAACATTCAACTTGGAATAAGTGTCCCATCAACCATGGTTTCTATTTTTAACATTAATTACATTGTATTTTCACCAGGACTATCACATTTGTGTCGAGGTAACCAAGTAGAGGAATTGGATTATCATGTGCATGATAATGTCTTGGAAATATGTGTATTCCACAAAGAGAGAGAGTCAACATCATAAGGGAAGTGCATACTTCTCTTATTTCTAGTCATTTCAGTGTACGTAAGACAGTGGCACAATTACAGAGGTATTTTTATTGCCCTCATATGCTTGAAAGTGCGTCAAAATTTATAAGAGGATGTTCATTATGCGTTGTCAATAAACTAAGCAATATAAAGGTGGGATTGTGTACACCACTTCATGTACCTTATTGATCATGGGAGAGTGTTTCTATGGATTTTGTAGGAGGTATACCTATGTCTAGGAGAGGTCATGATTATCGATATGTAGGTATGGGTAGGTTCAACAAAATGTGTATTTTTATGCCTTGTAAAAATCAGGTTACAACTGAACAAACTGATAATTTATTCTTTCAAAATTTATGGGTGCATTTTGGGTTTCCAACATTCATTGTTAATAATCGAGATTCTTGCTTTTTCAGAAAATTTTGGTCAAGCTTGTGGGGAATCATGGACACCAAATTCAAAATAGTACATAATTTCATCCACAAACAGATGGCCAAGTAGAGGTGGTGAACAGAATGGTGATACATCTTCTTTGTAGGTATTGCAACAATCATCCTAAGTTATGGGATGAAATTTTGCACTATATTCATCATGCTTACAACCGAGCCAATCAATCATCGACTCAAACATCGTCATTTGAGGCATGCTTGGGATACTTGTCCAAATCTCCTTTATATTTTATCTTTGAGAAATATGTTGCTATTTATGATCATAGTGACATAGAAAAATCTAAAAGATTCATTGAACAAGTTCAATTGGTATATCAAATAGTTCAAGAATAGTTGGAGAAGATTCAAGTCAAGTACAAGACAAGACATGATAAGCATCGTGTAGATTACAATTTCCAAGTCAGTGATGAAGTTTGGCTTCACATTATAAAAGAGTGACTCCAAGGAGAAGGTAAAAATATTAAACCAATTCGATATGGTCCACTCATAATTCTGGAAAAGATTCGTAATAATGCCTTCAGGTTGGATTTTCCTTCATTTATGAAAATTTATGCAGTTGTTAATGTTGAGAATTTAAGATTGTATGAGCCTCCTTTGATTGAATATCAAGGAGAGAATGTTCATATTCATTCAATTGAATATTTTTCTTCTGAATATCTTGAAGAATTGCTACAAGACACTATGCTTGACAGAAAAACAAGGACTTCAACACAAGGGAATGCAGAGTAATTCATGTGGGGCTCAAGGGAACAAATCCAAGAAAAGATAAATGGATTGAAATTGGAAGGGTGATGGAACTGTAACCTCATATGTTTGTTAACTGAAAGTGATATTTTGGGGTCCAAAATATTCCAGTGGGGAGGAATGATCCAATGGATCAAGAAAATGCTCAAATTTCAAAGTTCTCATATTGGCTTGAAACTAACACAAAAGCATAGATCTCCTCATCGTGAATCTGGCACAACTCGTTTCACTCAAATCCGACATCGGATGCTCCTGATATCACGTTCTATCTGTTTTGGGAAACAACTAAAAATATTGGATTTGGGTTGCAAGGATTCCCAATTAGTAGTTTGAACTGCTGACTGGACCATGACATGGTAGGGTGACTTGTACTCCATCGACCACTGTCTAGTTGAAAATTGAAAGATTTTTATTGGTTCAAATATGGTTTAATTTCATTAGTTTAAGATTTGTTGAGGTGGTCCAATGAGAGAGTTCCACATGGGCCAACCAGTGGCTGCTACATGGCCTACTCATGGCCGACCAAAATTTTTTATAGGCCAGAGTGGGCCTCCATGGGGTTTGAGCGTGAGACCTCTCAACAATCAACACATACTTCCACCAACTCAACTGCGATGTTACTTTATCCTTATGGGTGACAGGTGATATTTAAACTTTATGTGTTTTGCATTTGGAGGAGGAGACTTGGGTTAACCCCTGACCCCAGTCCACGAACCAGGCCTGAGACCACATACTAAACCCAATCACCAAATTTCATTGAAAATATAATTATCGGCGGAGTGAACCATATTACAACCACCGCAACCATAGAATATACACCATATCCAAAATCTGTTGTAGCAGGTTTGGTTGACGGTTTCAGAGCCGATTACAGGATAGTCAGGGTGCTCACATGTAGGCAGGTCTCCAACCCTTGTTACTACAACCAGGAAAATTAATGGGTAATGGAACCTTCCTTAGGCAGGATTCCTCTAACCCTAATACCAACCAAACCGCCCATTCAAACCCAAGTCAACCCAGAGTTTTCCCGGCGGGAAAACATACAACTAAATCCAAAATCAACAGTAGACAGGAGGAAAATTGGCAGAAATTTAGTCAGATAATAGGTCAACTAGTGTGATTAAGGAGGCGAAAATTTGCACCCAGTGTGGCAGGAATATTTTCGACGCAAGGAAAAATTGTCGCTCCACGTAGCCGTGAAAGGCAGAATTTGTAGAACAAATTGCAGGGAAATGTGAATTGTAGGACAGTTAGCAGAAAAATTCATTGGAGAATAACTCATTAATGTTTTGACCTTATTTGGAGCAGAAAGAGCCCATATAGGGTTTTTTTACTATTTTGGAGCCATTTGAGAAATTGTTTAAGAATTATGAGCATTTTAACTTGATGTAAACACACTATTCTGAGCATAATAAAAGAGGCCCAACCATTGGAAGGTGGTCTAGGAGATGTAGCCCAGGAGGGGTGAACTCTTTCATCAGTTTTTTTTTTGTGTATATTGTTATGGTACTGATGTCTTCATTATTTTCCGTAAAACTGAGTTTTAAAGAATGTTAATGTGATAAATAAATTGACATAAGTGTTTTAAAACCCTAATATTTTCACTTGCAAATTTTACCATAAGACCTCAAGATTTCATAAACATATCACTCGTAAGCCTTTTTATTATGAAAAAAAAATGAAAAAAAAACTAACCCTAGGAGATGAAGTGCCAAAGGTTTACGAGTCCCGATGGGGTAAGTTGGAATGTCAACTTCCCTAGGTAGTAACTTTGGCATATGATATTCATTTGGAATACATAATAGGCAGCTGGAAAGGTCTATACAAGGAGTACATTTTTTTATCGTTGAAAAAATCCAATGATTGTCATTCACCTATTTCCCCAAAAAACATTATTTAGTGTAGAAATTATACAAACAATATGTATAGCATGGATTCAATCCGATCTAACAATGTACTAAAGCTAGATATTGAATCGCTTCTACAAATAAATTGTGGAAATTTAAACACAATTTCCAATCACATGAAGCAAAGAAGAATCAATCAAACCACAACACAGATAATTTCTTGGGGAAAGATTGATGCTCAAAACCCCACTATCTTCTATTGTATATTCCACAAGGAATCATGAAACAATTACAATGCAACTCTTCTCACAAGAGTCTCCTTCAATATGCCTATCATCTCACACTAATCCAGACAAAATCAGGCCAACACTTTGCCAATTCTCAGCCTGTCTTCAGTTTGCCTTTCTCACACAATCTTTGATGAATGAAATCCCTATTCTTTAGTAATTTCGGCCTTCCTCAACTGCACTAAGTATCATGGGAATCTTGTGGTGTTTTAACTTCATCTGGGCAACATGATAATATCACAAAAAATAGTCACACTTCCCTTTAACCTTTGTCTCAATTGAGTCTCCACTGGAACTGGCATGCATGTAGTTAATAATAATAAATCATCAGTTTCATGTTAGATCATTGATTGTGAATTAAATAATATTTAATTCACTTGATCTCTCACAAGTGCAACAAACAGTTACAACTAGCATAATTGACTTTAACTCACTTAATTGAGTTAACTTATTACAACATGCATTAAACTAATGTACCATTGCACTTTGAACTATGTTACAACTAGAATTACTCTGCATGCCTCACCAACAACCCTCAAGTCGAAATTCATGAGCTAGATGAGTTTATCACACTCAATTAACTATTACAAGTGATTATGAGATAAGATTACATTTCATTTTCCATTTTAATTAAGGGAAAATCAAAATAGACATGCATCAAATTTAGCCCACACCAGTGTAGATGCTGCTAGGACCTGTGGTCCCACACTAGTGTAGGTGTTGCTTGGACATCCTGGTACGACACTAATGTAGGTGATACTTGGACCTCCTGGTCCCACACTAGTTGTTATAGGTCAATTTGGGTGCCATTCCCAATGACCTAGTTAACTGGACATCATCTCTAGGACCAATGATTAAGGGTCTATCATTCCCTGTCATTTCAGTTGCTACATGCCCTAAGACAAGAAACAAGAAAAATCAAGCAAGACTTTCATCAAGCAAAGGTTTCCATGGTTTGAAGCTTATTATATAACATATGAGAGCTCACCAATGCAGGCTCTAAGGGGCCTAAGTGTGTTGCATATGCAGGTAGCCCCATGCAAGGCTGCTCTGCAAAGCACTTCCCGACATTCACAAGTGTGTTGGTCACATTGGGAGCGAAATTCTCATTGTTTCAGAATCTCCACTTGGCCAGTGCCTTCTAGAAGAGTTCACATGTGTCAAGCTTCGGATCCAAGTGTCCATTTGACATCTACATGACTGGAAACATGTCTTGCCTATTATTGGAAAGTCATTGATTGCAAAACAACCTACAATTCATCTATAAATTGAGCACAAATCGAAGTGCTTGAGGAGGAATAATTTGAGTAGAGAAATGCTGGATAATTTTCAATTGAGAGCTAGATTTGTGTAGCTACTGCTGGAGAGTTTTATATTGTGATGAGGCTTGGGATCGTTGCTGGAAGGTCACTTCAATTCAGTCACTAGGTTGTAACCTCTCCTTCTATCATCAATAAAGAGTACTGCTTATTTTTCCCTATATGCATCTGTATTGGCTTTGATTTTCCATATTGTAAGATCTTAGTTGATGTGTATGGTTTATGCTTTACTGATTTAGCTAACTAGCTTGAATAGATATCTATATTATTGCATCTTCTATTGTTTTAGTGTTCTTTCTTGCAGGAAGCATTCATCTCACAAACCGCTTGAATTTGAAGCCGCAACAGAAGCGACAAAAAAAGCAATTTGGAAGCAATGAACAAGTAAGCCTCCAATCCTCTCTGTGTATCTGTTCCGAGTTAGGAGAAATAGTCGTATATTCTTTCACCTATTTTTCTAGACTAGCACCTGTCTAGGGAAGCGTGATTTATCCGTAATTCACAATTCTGGCCCAACAAATTGGCAACTCCACTAGGGATCATTTCTCTTAGATCTAGGTGTTTAAGCCTCTGATTTGCTTTGTTTATCCACCCAGTAGTTGTTACTCATAAATATTAAACTTTTTCAGAGCTTAATTTGCAAAAAAAGTGAGTTAAGCATTAGTATTTTTCTTTGTATAATGCGCCCAACGCACCCTTAGACAAGACACAATGCTTTGCAAAGCACTGTCTCCCTTCCTTGCCTATGTTGCAAAGCACTGTCTCCCCTTGGAGACTGCGTTGATTCCTAAAAGCACCCAAATTTCATTAAATTTTCCTTTGCAATTTGATTCAGTTTTGTTTGCTGATGTGTTTTGAAAATTTTGATGCTCAATTGACCAGTAACTCTATATACTTCTTCTCCTTTGATTGAAAATTTTTTCAATGTTGTTTTAAAAAGTTTTTCTTTATCATTGAAAATTTGGTTTCAAAGTAATTTTTATGGTCGCATTAAGAATCATTTTCTTTCGAAATAGGAAATTGTCGTAAAATATTCATTTCCTTGATAGGAGAAATTGTTGTTGAAATCCTCATTTTTCCTTCAAAATAGAAATTGTTGTTTGTATTCTTCATTTCTCGAAAGTAAAAAGCATTTGAATTGTTGATTTAGTGCACCTAGTTTCTTTTCTGCATTTATAACATTAAGAAAACTGAAAAGAAAAAATTGCATTTGCATGTAGAATAATGTGTGTTTTGCAAAAGGAACATTAGGAAATCTACATTTAGTTTGAGATTCATTGATTTGTTTGCTCTCAAATTATTTGCTCTCTTCCCTTAGTAGCTAGGTTCTTCATTGAAAAAGTTGAAAGTGAAAGATTGTTTATCATTCTTAGCTTGCATTTTATGAATTTCATACACATCATCGCGGTGAACCTTTGAAAGACAAATTGTTAAGCAAGTTCAACATAAAATTAATTTAAATTTACTTAACAATGCATTGGAACCATAACGATAACATTTAGAAGGTCTAGGCTAGAGACATGTTCCGGTGTCGTAAAACATAGCAGCTGTCGTTAACTTGTCTTCGATACATTCTGAGTATGATACCTCATTCCATGTACATAAGTATATCATAGCTCGTCCACATACTTTCAGGTATATCGGGCGATGTTACAGTACAATAAGTATAAAGGGGTGCTCTCACTGTGTGGTTTCGCATCAGACAGCGCTAATACGGACTTGGGCCTCCGCGTACCTTCGGGTATATTTGGGAGGACAAATTTTAGGTGTTATCCATCCATAGTGAACCGAGTTGGCCACCTTGAAATTTTGATACACCGAACACATCATTCGAGGAGATTACCTGCCCATACTTCTTGGTTCACCAGGAGGTATTCTGCAGCTCACAGTTTCTTGGTAAACCCTTTTGCCTAGCATTACCCTATTTTTGTTTATTTGTTTTTGGTTAAAATAAATCAGTAATCGTAGAAGAAAAAAATCCTATCCCCCTTCGTTCCCGTAGATTAGCTTTAAAGGCACCTTTACCACCAAAAGTTACTTCTAGTAGGCGAAGGTGATCACGATCTGTAGAATCAAGTACACTTCGTACCTCTGGCGAAACATCATCTTTTAACCCAGAGTTAGCTCAAATTGTTTCCACACATCCTGATTCATCTACTGTTGTTGAAACGGAGTCTTCACAGGTACCCATGGTCATGATCCATTCAATCGATGAGACCATACCTCCTGGACCCGACGTTGTTCAATCACAAATTGATCTAGATCCTGTCTCTTCTTTGCCATAACATCTGAATCCTAAAGTCGAACAACCGGAAGTTGTTCCTACCTTGGTCATCCCACAAATTTCTATAGCTATTGAAACTCCTATATCACACAGTCAATCGTCTGAAATATATTTTGGGCCTGACATTGAAGTTCTTCCTCCTGGTTTAATTGCGATTGAAGAAATCCCACAAGACGATACACCTTTAACTCCAACCCATCTTTGGGAGGACCTTTACCTGTACTAGTGTTTTCCTCAATCGTTTCCATCTGCTTTTTTTGATCCTATTCCCTTTCAATCTCATGTCGATTTTTTAGGGTATACATTTGGTCAAACAACCATGTCTGAACCAACATCTTCGGTTGGGTCTGTTGTTCCAATTACGTCAGCTCCTACCCTTGCTACTTCATTGATGTTCACAACCTCAGCAGAGTTATATTTGCACGGTGGCCCTTTGGTCCCAACAGGTTACAAATCATTATCTAGCACTTTCTCTGGTGCATATTCACGATCATGGTCTTTGCCAATGTCATCGTCTGGTGTTTTAACTGGTAGTCCTATCGTCAGTACTGAACAACTTGATTCATTACATACATCATCAGGGAAATATCAAGTCGGTCCTTTTCGGTCAATTCCTTTAAATACCATATCAACTGGACTCCCAGCACTCGGGGAACAATATTTTCCATCTTATTATTCTCCTTATGCTGGGGGAAAACCTTTGGTCACCCAATATGACAGTACTCAGTCACTTTTTGATCAAACTAATGTTGACATGAATGTTTGTCATTGGCAGCCCACTCTGCCTATCCAACCACAAACGGTTGTACACTCATATCAACCGGTTCAACCTATTACACCCACTTCATTACTACTTGTTAATAAATCTATACCCCTATTAAAAAATAAAAATATTGTACATCAACCTTATCAGGTGAGTTATTTATCCCAATATCATAAAATGTTCGGTCCACAGACTCAAAATCCTTTGGTTAATTTACAACAACCTGTATCAGGAATTATTTATTCACAATCTGGTGTACCATTTTATGGGATGTCACAAACGCAACGTGGTTATACATATCAACCGAATCCAACTTATACTAATTTGGGTTACAAAATTGGTGGACAGATCCCTTGGCAGCCACAGGCGCAAATGCCTCAAATTTCATTTCAACAAGTATCATATCCAGGTTTTGGTCAACAGCATTCTCAAGCGTTTTCTATGCAAAACAACCCCTATCTAGGTTACCAACAGCAGATTCTATATGTTGGTGCTCAAAGACCTATTGCCCAAGCAATTCCATCTTACCTTGGCTATGCTCAACCTGACCTTAATAGACAGTTGCCTTTTAATGCAACCTTGGAATTACCATATTTAAACCGGTTAACTAATGATCCTATAAAATTATGCTCCTTGGTGGCCGGTGATACTTCATAAATTACCCTCCAATATTCCTAAATTCAATGGAAACCCTGGAGAAGATCCATCGACTCATGTCATGACTTATCATTTATGGTGCTCATCAAATTCCCTGAATGATGATTCTATTCGACTACGTCTTTTCCAGCGTACGCTTACAGGTCCAGCTGCTAAATGGTACATTGAGTTACCTAGAGCTTCTTTCGACAATTTCACTATTTTAGCTACTGCCTTATTGACCCATTTCTAGTTACCGATCAGATACAAAACTGGAACAAAACTCTTGACCAACTTCAAACAGACTAATGCTACTCACATTTCTAATCATATTCATGAGTGGCGTCACCGTCGACGAATGGTTAAGACATTTGTTCCGGATCAACTCCTTGCTTAATGGTTCATTAAGTCCCTGTTACCATATATAACTGAGGATGTGGTTAAAGGTGGCGTCGTCATAGAACAAAAATTTATCACTCATGCCCAATATTTAGACTTGATTTATACTCAGTCAGGCACGCTCTAAGGAAAAATTTAAAAATTTGTCGCAATCTAAATTCAATGTTCCTCCTCAAATAAATGACTCTCATGCCAGAGACGGCTTGATAGGCACCACAAACACACACCACGCTACTGCATATGATCCTTATCCTACTTCTGAAATTAATGCCATGTCATTTGACAAAGGCAAAAGTGACAAACAACCAGGAAGTAAGAAAAATGGGAAATCAAAGAAAAATCAAACTTCTAACTCGCAAGAAAGATCATCTGATCAACCGTCAGGACCATGGAAACCTCGTTATTCATGCATAATTTGTAATGAGGAACATTTTTTTAGGTATTTTCCTCACCGTGCTGAAGTCTCAAAAATCATCAAGACTTCCCATGCATCAGCTGTGTTGACAGACCCATTTCCAAATCCAGACACTAATTTGGTTGCTACGGAACCAGCTCCTAGTTCCAAAGTGTTAATGTTATCTACCACAAAACCTTCACAAGATATTTTGGTGTCGATGTGGAATAAAGACTATGGTATTCTAGCCACTGATCAACCTACTACCTCGACAAAAAATCCATATACTAAATCAGTACCACCTACTATTATCCCTGAATTGAAAATTAAGCCACCAAAGGGAGTAATTCATAAATCTACATATAATCCTCGAGCAAGAGCTACACAAAATTATAATATAGTTGAAGATTTGGCTCAATCCCCTTCAGCTATGTCTGCTCTTGAGGTATTACAAAATTGTCCCTCCCAAAAGTAGGCTTTATTATCGGCCATTGGTGGAATTGATCTGACTGATTCTAATCTTGTCATCTTTAACCATACGAGCTATGTGCCACAATTACCAGCTGAATTGGCATTCTCCATACAAGTAAATGTTCTCAATCACCTTGTTCATCACACTATTATTGATGAGGGAGCATCTACGTGCATTATGTCTCTAAACTGTTGGAAGTCACTTGGCTCGCTGCGATTATCACAATCATCGACGACGTTGAAGGCTTTTGATGGACGTACATATAAACCTTGTGGTATTATAAATAACCTGCATGTTGAACCAGGGGGAAAAACAATGAATATTGATGTCGAGGTTGTTGACAGACCCCTTGACTATAATATTTTACTTGGAAGACCATGGGTATATGCAATGAGTGCCATTTTTTCTACATACTTTGGAATGATTGCCTTTCCACATAAAGGTACAATCACAATCATTAATCAATTATCATTTTTTTCCTCCGATTCGCAAGTAACTGGAAGCATTCTATTTTTTCACTTACCCCAACTAGAAATCCAAAACATTGGTGTAGGACTCTTAAAGGATTCCACTCTTATGGGAACCTTTGCATTACTTCCACCCGTGACGTTGGCAGAAATTGTAAGTATAGAAACCTGCTACATGATCTCTTCCACTCTATCTGGCTTAAGGGAGAGTACGGGTGATTCTAAAATTTCTATGTTGGATGATGTTTTACCGCCCAGCCCTATTAATTTGGCATAGCAATCAATCTATTTGGCTTGGGAGGCAAATCCGAAATCAGTGTCGCTGAGTGTTTGGGTTGATCATTCCTTAGATTTTGGTACTCCATCTGATCCATTTTCCTCAAAATTTTTGACAGATGAAAATATTTTGGAAGCAATGATGTCAGAAGGAGAACCATGGGAAGATTATCATCATCATTCCCATCTTCCAGATTATGAAGAAAACAATCTCAGTGAACTATATCACCCATCCATCAAAACTTTCTTTTCAAATTATTTTTCAATTAATGCAATTGACTCTGAGCGAAATTTATCAAATATTGATGAAATGATTTCTATCAATATTTCGACCAAACCTGGCATTGTAGAAAATTTTCATTTCAGTGTACCTTTTTCTCCATCAGAACTTGATTCATATCGCTCTTTATTTCGTGAATTTCGTGATGTATTTGCTTGGTCTTACGAGGAAATTCCAGGCATAGATACTAGTATAGTTGAACACACTATTAATATGTATCCTGATGTCAAACTAGTGCGTCAATGGCTTCATCCTATTCATCCCAAGAAAACCATTTCCATCAAAGAAGAAGTTGAAAAAATTTTGCATGCTAGTTTCATTTACCCTGTTCCGTTAACTGAATGGGTTTCCAATATCGTTCCTATCATGAAAAAACAAGGAACCATTAGAGTGTGTGTCGATTATCAGGATGTTAATCATCTTGTCCAAAAGACAACTATCCTACTCCCTTTATCGACCAGATTATTGACGATTGTGATAGATGTGAAATATTCTCATTCATGGATGGATTTTCCAGCTACAATCAAACAAATATCTACCCAGATGACCAACATAAAACGGCATTCATCTGTCCGTGGGGCACATTCGCATATAGGAAACTTCTTTTTGGTTTAAAGAACAATGGGGCAAATTTTCAGAGAGAAATGGATTATGATTTGAATGACATCAAGCACATTCTTCAACCATATCTAGATGATTTACCAACACATTCACGAAATCAGACTGATCACCCGATGCATTTGAGAGCCATTTTCTTATGCTACCGACACTACAAGATACGCCTCAATCCACATAAAGGTGTGTTTTGTGTTGGTTCTGGTCAATTTCTTGGATTCGTAGTCTCAAACGAAGGAATTCAAATAGATCCACTGAAGGTTCAGACCATTTTTTATTTTCCTACACCATCAAACTTACTTCAGATACAGAAACTTCAAGGAAAGGCTAACTTCCTGAGAAGGTTCATTCCAAAATATGCCAAAATGGCTAAAGGATTTACTCGATTATTGAAAAAGGGGGTTCCCTTCCATTGGGACCAAGTTGCACAAGATTCTTTTGATGCTGTCAAGGACACTCTTGTCCGAGCGTCATTAATGTATTCTGCAAATTATCAAAATGATTATTTCCTATATATCATCACGACTGAAACGACCATCACTATGGTTTTGGTCGAAGTAGAAGATGGAATTGAACATCCGATCTATTATTTGAGTCATAATCTCAATTATATGGAAGTTAAGTACTCGTATGTGGAAAATCTTGCCTTGGCAGTTGTTCAAGTTGTCTAAAGATTTCACCATTATATCCTGCTCTGAAAAACAACAATAGTTTTGAATTGCAACCCCATGACTTATATCTTATCACGTCAATTTCTAGGAGGCAAGTATTCAAAATGGATTGTAATTTTGCAGGAATTTGATTTGGAATTCATCAAATCCAAGTCAAAGAAGTCTTTAGTTTTGGATGAGCTTCTTTGTGACCTTCCCTCTGATAGTACTGCTACTACGTCAAAACCATATATTCTAGATGAGTCTCTGTTTCTGATCGGATCATCTGATCCTTGGTATGGGGATTTCATCATTTATCTCCAAACCCAAACTTTTTGACCTAATACCTCTCACTCTGAACAATGATGTATTCAATACCAAGCCAAAGATTATCTAATCGTTGGTGATACACTTTATCGTCGTGGTGTCGATACCATTTTAAGGAGGTGCCTCACTCATGAGGAGGCCGAAAAATTGTTAAATGATTGTCATGTTGGGGCTTGTGGTGGACACTTATTTGGATATGCTACCATGCAGAAGATACTCCACACCGGTTACTTTTGGCTTACTATTTTTCGAGATTGCATCCTCGTAGTCAGAAGTTGTCATGCATGCCAGATTTTTTATCGTAAAATCCGCAAACCGCCAGTGCCAATGCATTCTGTTGTCTCTGCTGGACCATTTAAAAAATGGGGTATTGACTTCATGATCTGTAACCCTCCTTCATCCAGGGGGCATGGTTATATTATTGTCGCAGTTGAATATTTTACCAAATGGGCCGAAGCGATGCCTACATTCAATAACACAAGACAAACAGTTGCATTGTTTTTCTTTAACCACGTTATTGCACAGTTTGGGGTCCCATAGGCTATAGTTACAGATCATGGGAAGCATTTTTGCAACCATATGATGTGTGAATTTACTACCAAGTTAGGATTTTCACATGATAATTCTACACCTTATTATACACAATCAAATGGACAAGTTGAGGCTATTAACAAAATTCTTAAACAAATGCTTCAACGAATGATAGGAGTCCGTAAAAGGAACTGGAATTTGATCCTGTACTCTGTCTTGTGGGCATATAAAACCTCAGTGAGAAACGCAACCAGATTTACTCATTTTCAATTGGTGTATGGTCTGGAAGCTATTTTACCAATCCAATGTGAAATATCATCATTAAAACTCGTGATAGACTTGTTACCTGACACCTCAGAAGAAGAAGCACGTCTCCTTAACCTCATCCATTTAAATGTAATGTGTCGTGAAGCCAAATTGGCCAACGAAGCACATAAGAGATGTATAAAGGTGCAATATGACAAAAATGTCTAGCCTCGCATCTACTCAGAGGGTGACTTGGTCCTTTTTTACGACCAAGAAACTGATGTAATAGGTACAGGGAAATTCGAGCCATTGTCGCATAGCCCATATATTGTCAAAAGAGTTCTTGCTAAGGGTGCCTATGAGTTAGTTGATTACGATGGGATTCCATTGGCACAGCCTAGAAATGGGTTGTATTTGAAACGTTACTATGCTTAATCATGAGCATAGTAATTTTTTGTATTATATTGTATATATGTTGTTGATTTGCATTCACTATATTAATTTTTTTTTAGAGTTTTCTTGATGTTAGTAATCCGCTTTACATTTACTCGCAGATGTCTGAATCTTCGGAACCATTTGTTAGATATGCTAATGGTGCTAGTCGTAGTATAAAGAATCTATCCTCTGTAGTGTGGGCCATTTTCGCTCCAAACGACGAGTTAGTGAGTTTCCAAGGGATTTGTATTGGTCGATCTACAAACAATATCGCTGAGTATAGCGCGTTGATCGAACTTCTCTCTAATGCCATTTCA
This sequence comes from Pinus albicaulis, assembly GCA_034641835.2. NCBI lineage: Eukaryota > Viridiplantae > Streptophyta > Pinopsida > Pinales > Pinaceae > Pinus > Pinus albicaulis. Next base: position 66,283,406 of record CM076570.1, read on the forward strand.
TTTGGTATTAACCGCATAATCATAAGGTTAGACTCACTACTTGTGGTATTACAACTTACTAGTGTTTATACTATTAGAAATCCAACACTTCTTAGATTGTTCCTAAGAGTTCGACTTTTGGAAAGAAATTTTGATTTTGTTCAATATCAACACATTTCCAGAAATTTGAACACTTTGATTGATTCATTAGCTAATCAAGTTCTAGACAAACATTTGTGACATAGGTAAAGAAAACATTCACATCATTGAATAGGATTTCGCATTAAACATAAGAAAAAATCTAAAATCATATAGATAGATAGTTATAGGTTTTTACAAAATTTGTGCCCAAGACACATTGATCATCTGACCTCAAAATGTATGAAAAATGTCACAAGTAAACTAGTGGTGCTCATGGTAACATGCTATAGATCTAGAAATCCTACGGAGCAACCGCATCCAATGGTTAGGAACCCCAATTGTGTGTCATTGCAGTCGCATGGGAAGCTCTTCGATCCAGAAATCCAAAACCCGAAGGTCAACCCCTCTATGTGCTGCTGAAGCTCAACCAAAGTCTCAGCCATATCAAGGTCCTGAAGGACTGCTCTCCCGATAGCCCTCTCTGTTGTCGCATCTACTTTGCGCTCTGGTTCCTCTACTGGTTGAACACGACCGATATCTACATTACATCAAACATTTGGTTTAGTCTTGGAAAGAAATAAAAAAACAAAAAACATTGTATAAAACATAGAAAAATCAAAAAACATGGTCAAATCATTCTTACCTATTGCACCCCACTAAGCACCTTCTGGTAATACTAGATCTGGATCTCCTCGGAAGTCGATGCCTGCGTATGCATAATCATTGATGGCGACAATATATCTGTGGAACTAGGCAAATAATGCAGTAGAGAACACAACGGTCGATTGGCCTACATGCTGACCCATGAGTTCTACCCATCTCTGCATTCAAGGATCTCTAGGACTAGATATATCCAATGTTACATGTTATGGTTGCATCAGTGGAATCTGTTCCAAAGCGAAGGAGATAAGGATTGAACTATAACTAAAAAATTTCTTCCTTCCTCCCTTTTCTTTATTCAGTTGTTCCTTTATCTGAGATAGAACAGCTTCAGACAAGTTGAAGACTGTTGGCTCTAAGAACTCTAGCACATACTACATATACGATCTGTTCGCTACATGTAGTGTAACGGTGCCAGCAAGTTTAGCAATCGTGAAAAGGATGGTTCTCAAAGGCAAATCCCTGACATCTCGAATGTTTATTTTTCCATATTTGCTAGGTTCTGCCCCTGGATAGCAATACTGCATAACATAATCCCTCACTATCTCTCCTCCAATGGTAGACCCTATGAGATAAATGGGAAAACTTCTCCTCGACAAACCTGTGAGAAAATACATTTCCTCAACTGTTATGGATAACACTTGGTTTTTAATGTGAAATGCCTCTATCACCGGATCCCATGCTCGAACTAAGAACTTCAAGATTTCTATTTGTTTCCTCATTCCCGACAATTTGAAGTACTTAAGTAGTCCACAATCTCTTAGGGCTCTTACAGTACCCGGATCATTCAAGGAAATCATATCTTTTTCTTCATGTTCTCTTTCCCTCCATGTAATAATCATTATAATCCAATGGAAACCTAAAATACAACCATAAGATCCATTAGATTCCATTCATTGCAAAAAACTAGGCAAATTTTGGGCACAACATGAAAACCAACAACTTCAACTGCGGCCAACGCACTCCCTAGTTTGAGATAGTGCATTGCACATGTAGGTACCCTTCACTGTACCTTCTATGCAACATAGGTTTCAACATTCAGGGGTGCGTTGCCCTCATTTTGGGCAGAATTTACCCTAGGGGCCTTAAAACCCTAAAAATTTGCAGAGAATGGAAATGAAATGAGTACTAAAGGGAAGAGGAGGTTCATAGTACTAACCTAGATCAAATGACAATGAAATCCGTCCACAGAAATGACCGCAATCAACAATTGAAGTTTGGGGGGAAAATCAGGGTCAGAGCTCCAAAATGCAAATGGTAACTATGGAATGGTAAAAATGAATAGTGAAACTACTTTATATAGTCAATTAATTATTCGCAAGTTAAATTTATTGATATGAATATGGTTTTATTATGTTTTTATCATGAAACAGATATTTGTTATCCATTCGATGTTGTTTTGAATAGGAAATACAACTGATGAAAAGATTGGTCGTGCAGATTTATTCAAAGAATGACTTGAACACAGAGCATGCTTTTTCTCCTTATTTTTCGAGCTGTCTTAAAAATGAAAAAGGATTTGAAGCGCACTTTTATCTCCTTTTCGAGCTTCGATAACATTGAAAAAGGAACCCCTAGATTCTTCTTTCAGCTCTTTTGAGACTCTGATAATGTGAAAATATTGCCAAGCACTTGTCTTTTCGAGCTCGTTAAAGTAAATGAATTGATATCTAATAAGTATAAGTTTAACCCTTTTCCGGATTGAGATGGATTATTTACGAAAAAGGAATACCTTCGTTAAACATGACCAAAGAGGTTCTTTTAGATATTATTTTACACTTTTTCAGATCTGAGAGACAAATATACAAAAAATTACTTTTGGAGTTATCTTTCTTCCTCTTTTTCAGACTCTCTAAATATGAAAAAGGACCGGGCTATCACTGTCACTAAGCTCGTTAAAACATAAAATAGCGACGACATTGTCAATCATGGCAAGAATCAAGTTTCATTCATCGCTAGACTCATTAAATTATTAAATAGCGATACTTTATTCGCCCGAAGGGTTGAATTATAGATCAAGAAAATGTTATCCTCCTCAAGCTTGTTAAAAAATAAAGAGGTACTGGTCGACAAATGACCGGGGAAAATTTGGGAAAAGTAAGCAAAGTTTATTTTTGGTAGCAAGTCGCTCTTGAACATGACACTTCTTTCACTCCATGTCTGTGACTGTTTGGGTTGGGTAATCATCTTGACGGTTCATTCACACCTATGGTTCATCATACCTTCACTTCGGTTTTGGGTCAATGCTACCAAATCATCATAATGCCGCCAATATGTTCAAGAGAAGTCATCCAGTTATTAAAAACTCATCCTTTTGCAATACTCGTAAACCTTCACTTTCATGACCGTCATCCCTGAAAATTGCTATATCAAGTCATACCCTTGTCTCTGAAATCAGTAACTCCTGTTTTGCAATAAGGTGACTTTTTGTCAACGAAAAATCAATATCAAAGAAGTTCACTTAGAAACATCAAATTGTAGTACCATGAGGCTTGTTACAGCATCGACAAGATCCTCGCTTCCGTACCTTTGACCGAAATATTTTGTTTAGCGTTCGATGTCAAATCATATATTCACGCATTAAGAAAGGTACTGCAGTACCTTGAGGGCCATTGACATTAATGGTGGTTCTCTCGCATTTGTTAATAGCTCACATCATTGGCTGGTAATCAAACGATGTCTTTCCATGTTCGACTACAAATCATATATTCACATTGCTAGACTTGTACCCAAATGATCGAGTGAACGAGATAAGAAGACCCCGGATCTAGTTTCATCCATCCTAGCTATGATTTTAGGATTTTTTTACGCATCATCTGTACGGTGAACTTACATACAGATTGTCATCCAAACATGGGCCTATAACTGTAGGCATGTCTACATCTGGGCAACATTCCAATGTAGACGACTTTCTGAATTATGTACATGTTATTAGATTGTTTTATGTGTTGAACATGGGAATGCCTACCCTCAGCAATTATGATCAAAGATAATATATCATGATGTAATGTATTGTAAGATTTATGCAGGTGACCACTCCGCTTCGTTTCCAGACTCATCACAGTGTAAAGCATCTCAATCAAATGTTCTTATTATTTGGATCTCATGCTTTGGGGGAAATTGTTATAGGTAAATTTGGGCACCATTCATAATGACCTGGTTAACTGGACATCATCTCCAGGACCAATGATCAAGGGTCTATCATTCCCTATCATTTTAGATGCTACATGCCCTAAGACAAGAAACAAGACAAATCAAGCAAGACTCTCATCAAGAAAAGGTTTCCATGGTTTGAAGTTTATTATATAACATATGAGAGCTCACCAACGTAGGCTCTAAGGGGCCTAAGTGTGTTGCATATGTAGGTAGCCCCATGCAAGGCTGCTCTGCAAAGCACTTCCCAACATTCACAGGTGCGTTGGTCACATTGGGAGAAAAATTCCCATTGTTCCGGAATCTCCACTTGGCCAGTGCCTTCTAGAAGAGTTCACATGTGTCAAGCTTCAAATCCAAGTGTCCATTTGACATCTACATGACTGGAAACATGTCTTGCCTATTATTGGAAAGTCATTGATTTCAAAACAACCTACAGTTCATCTATAAATTGAGCACAAATCTAAGTGCTTGAGGAGGAAGAATTTGAGTAGAGAAATGCTGGAGAATTTTCAATTGAGGGCTAGATTTGTGTAGCTACTGCTGGAGAGGTTTATACTATGATGAGGCTTGGGATCATTGTTGTAAGGTCACTTCAAATCAGTCACTAGGTTGTAACCTCTCCTTCTATCATCAATAAAGAGTACTGCTTATTTTTCCCTATATGAATTTGTATTGGCTTTGATTTTCCATATTGTAAGATCTTAGTTGATGTGTATGGTTTATGCTTTACTGATTTAGCTAACTAGCTTGAATAGATATCTATATTATTGCATCTTCTATTATTTTAGTGTTCTTTCTTGCAGGAAGCATTCAGTTCACAAAATGCTTGAATTTGAAGTTGCAACAGAAGCAACAGAAGGAGCCATTTGGAAGCGACTGAACAAGTAAGCCTCCAATCCCCTCTGTGTATCTGTTTTGAGTTAAGAGAAATAGTCATATATTCTTTCACCTGTTGTTATATACTAGCACCTATCAAGGGAAGTGTGATTTATCCGTAATTCACAATTATGGCCCAGCACTAGTGTAGGTGCTACTTGGACCTCCTAGTCCCACACTACTGTAGGTGTTGTCATGTTGTTTCCAGATGCCAATTTCATTGTTTTTTATTGCAAACTTAAAAACTCCCTCTCAACAAGAAAGGAATTTCCTTGCATGTGACATGCAACACTTCTCTAGTGTTTCTCGCACATGCAACACTTTCGAAACTGAATAGGCTCCAAAAAACTAAATCAGTATAATGCATCTATCATCAGAGACTTCTAATTGCTGCTAGCTACTGCACGTGTCTACTGGATTCTCTGCGTTGTTGAAATATGCATCCCTGCACTCTGCACTGTTGCCAACTCTGAACTGCGCTCCAATATTCAACACCTGTCACTCTATTTTTTGTCCTCCTAACATCTGACTACAACAATCTAACTGATTATGCTACTGTTGTACTGTGGGCTCCCCGTAGCCAGGTTCGATCCATGAGACGCACCATCTCTAGGACCCTGCCCAAATTTCTTCTTGGGATTAATCTTGCATGTCACCCCACCTCACACCTAGAGGTATAGCTGCATGCACTCCCTCTTCCCATCTGGCTCCAAATTTATCTGCTTTAGAGGTTTCTTCCACTCCATGATCCTCCGCATGTGGTTGCTCCACATCTTGAGGTTCATTCTTTAGAACCAAGAGTTCCTCACTTGCATGAAAATCAAGCTCCCTCTCAAGGGACAATTGCATGGCTTTCTCACACTTCCCAATGCTTGGAAGCTCTATAGAAATAAAATCTACATCAAGTATATAGAGATTCTTCACATGAATCCAAATCTTCTTGGCTTGTCCTATTGCTTTGTGTCGAAGGAAAACTTTTCCTTCACTGAAAACAACATTATAGCCTTTATCCTCCAACATTTCTACTGAAACTAAATTTTTCTTCAAGCCTGGTACATGCATTACATATTTTAATAAAAATGGTTTACCAAAATATCTCTGGAAAGTAACTGTACCAATCCTGATTACGCTATACCTTTTGTCATCACCCATTTTGATATGCATCTGGAGGTCCTTCTCCTCCAAGCTACTGAATTTTTTTTTGTTTCCCGTCATGTGGAAAGATGCACCACTATCCAAGTACCACCTTGATCCCATCGCACTTCACACCATGCATGCGATCAGTGAGAAGTCAAGCTCAAATTGCGAGGCCAAAGCCTCACCAGCTGCAGATCCTAAAGCCTTCTTGTTCTTCTTCTTTTGTGGACAATTAATGGCATAATATCCATGCTTGTGACAATAAAAACACTTCACTCTAGACATGTCACAATCCTTGACTTCTTCACTGGTCTTAGATTTGGAATGGAATTTCTTTCCTTTCCCATTCTTCTCCTTGGTAGCCAAAGCACAATATTCTTCATCTTCATTCTTAGATGAATATCCATCTCTGGTATTCCGTCTGAACTCTTCTTGCATCAAATCTGACCAAAGTCGCTCCCAATCTGGAAGCTTCTCCCTCCCATTGACAAAGTCCTAATAACTATGCCAACTCTTGGGAAGTCCTAGAAGATCTAGGCTCACCAAGTCATCATCCGCGACATTAATTCCTACACTCCCAAGCTCATCCATACATTGGAAAAACTTTGTTAAGTATACCAAAATAGTGTCATTTTTCTCCATTTTGATCTTCCTGAGTTTATCTTTCAGTGCCAATTTCCTATGATCACTGCTGCTCTAAAATAGATCTATCAAATCCTTCCACATTACATATGGATTCACTTTTCCATGGATACTTGAGACGATGTGGTATCGTACTCCCTCTAGTAAGATCTTCCTCTCTCTTGCAAATTTATTTTCCCATGCATCAATATTTGCAGCATTTGTCACAGCGGGATTGGGAACATAATTTTCAATGAATTCCTTCAATCCATTATCCTCCAATACTGCCTCCATCCTTTCTTTCCAATCAATATAGTTAGAGTTTCCCTCAAGTGCATACTCCAATATCAAGCCATTGAAATCCATTTTGATCCTGAATCACCTATAGCACCAAGAAAGTCTTCTGCAAATTAAAATTCTATTAAGTGTAGAAATTATACAAAAAATATGTATATCATGGATTCAATCCGATCTAACAATGTACTAAAGCTAGATATTGAATCGCTTCTATAAATCAATTGCGGAAATTTAAGCACAATTTCCAATCACATGAAGCAAAGAAGGATCAATCAAACCACAACACAGATAATTTCCCAAGGAAAGCCTGTTGTTCAAAACGCCACTATCTTCTATTGTATATTCCACAAGGAATCATGAAATAATTACAATGCAACTCTTCTCACAAGAGTCTCCTGCAATCTTCCTATCGTCTCACATTGATCCAGACAAAATCGGGCCAACACTTAGCCAATTATTAGCCTATCTTAAGCCTGCCTTTCTCACGCAATCCCTGATGAGTGCAATCTATATTCTTTAGTAATTTTAGCCTTCCTCAACTGTGCTAAGTATCATGGGCATCCTGTGGTGTTTTAATTGCATCTGGGCAGCCTGCTAATATCACTACTAGTAGTCACACTTCCCTTTAACCTTTTTCTCAACTGGGTCTCCACTGGAACTGACATGCATGCAACTAATAATAGTAAATCATCAGTTGCATGTTAGAACACTGATTGTGAATTAAGTAATATTTAATTTACTTGATCTCTCACTAGTGAAAAAAATAGTTACAACTAGCACAACTGACTTTAACTCACTTATCTGAATTAACTGATTACAACATGCACTAAAATAATGTACCATTGCACTTCGAACTCTGTTACAACTAGAATTAATCTGCATGCCTCACCAACTACCCTCAACTCAAAATTCATGAGCTAACTGAGTTTATCACACTTAATTAATTATTACAAGTTAGTATTATGAGATAAGATTACATTTTATTGTCCATTTTAATTAAGGGAAAATTAAAATAGACATGCACCAAATTTATCCCACACCAGTGTAGGTGTTGCTAGGACCTAAGGTCCCACACTAGTGTAGGTGTTGCTTGGACCTCCTAGTCCCACACTAATGTAGGTTTTTCTTGGACCTCCTGGTCCCACACTAGTGTAGGTGTTTCTTGGACCTCCTAGTTGCACACTAGTGTAGGTGCTTTCATGTTGTTTATGGATTCCAATTTCGTTGTTTCTTGCTGCAAAATTCAACATTTAAGGCCTCAAAATGACTCCTAAAGTTCAAGACTAGAAAATTTCCAAAATAGGAATATTATGTTGTAAGTCAACGAAATGGGTGAATGGCCTCCAATATCCACCTAGATAAGCCCTCCCCCCTTAAGAAGAAATCGTCTCCATTGCTTTGAGTTCCTCAATGATATGGGGAAATGTATTCTCAACTTAGCCTATGGTGAGCCACTTTCCTTGGTGCAGGATTTGGTCTGCATTGAAAACCCAATACAATTAGACCCTTTGTTGGTGAGTGATCTTAATTGTTGAGATTTATTTTTTATTATTTTTGGAGAAAATCTCATGTATGTGACAACAATAGGATTTGTTGCTGAATTGACTCCATCTATTTCTGATGAGGAGTTAACGCATCCTATATTTGTTGTGAGAGAATTTATGAGTTTGTTTCCATTCACAGCTATAAAATGTAAGCCCGTAGAGGCAAGTGAGCATGATGAGGAATGTGAGGTGAGTGGAAGAGATGAGCAGATGAGAAACTCTGCTATTGTATTTCTCCAGTTGTTGAATGAGATTTTCGATGCCCTGTTAGGTGGACGTAGCCCAGATTGGTTGGGTGAACCATGTTAAAATCTCTTTTTTTCATGGTTGAATGTTGTGTGTGTCTGTGTTTTATTTAAATATTTCCATTGTTGAACTCTAACACTTGGTATCAAAGGTGTGTTAGCGTTAATACAGAGCCGTGGCTGTCGTGAATATTGATGATTTTCGTGGCTATGGTAAATATATTCTACTGCGTGCGCTGACTTAATAGATGCCGAGTGCAGAAGCCGTGGACCTGCATCCAAGAGACAGAAGCCATAACTCACTGTAAACCGCATGGAAAATTTATGGCATGCGTAGATCACTGAGCAGAGGTCTGTGCAAATGTCGGCGGTGTTAAGAGTGGGAGAAGTAGTCTCCCAACCTGTTGATCAACGTAGCGAGAACTGGTTCGCAGTCGAGTAATCAAGCTCCAATTATAAGAAACGATCATCGATTGAAGGTATGTAGGAGAGATGTTGGTTAAGTTGTGTTAAAGGCAGCGTTGAACGGTGATATGTGAGCTATTGCCATTCTTTAAAACAAAAACAAAAAAATTTGAAATGTCGTTGACCCTTTTAAAAATTCAATTTGAAGTATTTGAAGTGGTTTAAATAAATCATTTTTTGAAGTGGTCAGAATAAATCGATTTGTGGTGGTTTAAAATCGATTTGACTTTTAACATTGATTTGACATTTAAAAATGCCACTACCATTTTCATATGGTATGTGTTTAAAAAAAAAAAAAATATCGATTGGTAATTTGTATTAATTACCATTTATTAAAAGCCTTTTATAATGTTTTTGTATTAAATTTCCATTTTCACATGGTATTAAGAGGAAAGGAATTTTATAAGGTTAAGGGCATTATTTTTTAAATAAAACTTCATTTATTAAAAGTTGCAATTGGAGATTGTTTTTTGTGACACAACATGGCAAAAACTCAAAGTGCCCGGCTTGAGATCGAGAAGTTCAATGGAAAAAACAACTTCAAGATCTGGAAAGTGAAGATGTATGATCTACTCGTGCAACAAGGCATGGCGAAGGTGCTGTTGGGAAAATCCAAACAGCCTTACACCATGACATATGATGAATGGAGTGACTTGGATGAAAGAGCACTGAGCGGCATTCGACTGTGTTTGGCGGATGATGTTTTGTTTCACATCGTGTCAGAAAAAACTGCTGCTGGTTTGTGGAAAAAGCTTGAAAATTTGTACATGACAAAATCCTTAACCAATAGGATTCTTCTGAAGTGACAGTTGTACAGCTTGCGCATGAAGGAAGGTATGATGATAACTGATCATCTGAATACCTTTAATACTCTCCTGGTGCAATTAGAAAGTATAGAAGTAAAATTTGAATCAGAAGATAAAGCTGTAACTTTATTATGCACATTGCTCGAGTCATGGGATCATTTTGTTACTTCTATAAGTCTTAGTTCATCATAAACCCTTGAATTTGATGATGTTGTTGGAGCTTTGTTGTCCGAAGAAACAAGGAAGAGGTCAAATTCAGAAACCTCTACATTAGAAGCAATGATGGTTAGAGGTCATTCTAAAGAAAGACGCTTCAGTAAGCACAACAACTCGCGTTCAAAATCGAAAGGGAAGAAGAGTAAGGTAAAGTGCTGGTTTTGTGGCAAATCAGGACATTTGAAGAAGGACTGTTGGAAGAGACAACAAACATCCAAAGGAGACTCTTCGACAGAAAAGAAAGAAGAAAACACAACAGATACAGGGTCGGCATCCATTTCAGGTATGAGTGATGAAGTGTTATCAGTTAGTTTGTCTAATCATGATCAACATTGGCTGTTAGATTCTGGTGCGTCAAATAACATGTGCATTCATGGAGAGTGGTTTAAAACTTATAAATAAATCAATGATGGAGTTTTTTACATGGGCAATGATGTCTCATGTAATATTGTGAGAATTGGAAGCAACCAGATTAAAATGTTTGATGGGACAAATAAAATTCTAACTGATGTAAGACACGTACCTGAACTAAGAAAAAACCTCATTTCACTAGGAGTACTAGACACTAATGGATATAAAACCTTTATTCAAGGTGGAGTAATGAAATTTTATAAAGGAATTTTACTAGTAATGAAAGCAAAGAAGGTTGGAAATATTTTTCAGTTAGAAGGAAGAACAGAGTCAGATCATGCTTCTACAGGATCTGAAAAAGAAATTAATTCTATTCGTTTATGGCATCAAAGGTTGGGCCATATGAGCGAAAGAGGATTAAAAATTTTATCTGATCGTAAGTTACTTCCTAGTTTAAAATCTTCTAAGTTAGATTTCTGCAAACATTGTCTGTTTGGGAAACAAAGCAAGCAGAAGTTTAAAACTAGAAAACATACTAGTAAGGGAATCCTTGATTATATCCATTTTGATGTTTGGGGTCCATCTCCTATAACCTCATATGGAGGATCGTCATATTTTGTATCTTTTATTGATGTTTTCTCTAGAAAAGTGTGGGTCTACATGTTAAAGAAGAAGTCTGATGTATTCACAGTTTTCAAACAGTTTAGAGCATTAGTTGAAAACATCACTGGAAGAACCATTAAATTTTTAAGAACTGACAATGGTGGTGAGTTTACTTCAAAGGAATTTGATAATTATTGCAAGGATGCTGGGATCGAAAGACATAAAACCACTGTATATACTCCTCAACAAAACGGAGTTGCTGAACGCATGAACATGACTCTTTTAGAGAGAGCAAGAAGTATGCTTAGTAACGCCAATTTGCAGAAGGAATTGTGGACAGAAGTGGTTTCTACAACTTGTTACTTGGTAAATCGATCACCATCAACTGCGATAGGATGCAAAATTCCTCAAGAGGTATGGAAAGGTTATCCATGTGATTATTCTAAACTGAAAGTTTTTGGTTGTGATGCATATGCTCTAGTTCCGAAACATCAGCGTTCTAAGTTAGATCCTAAATCAAAAAGATATATCTTTGTTGGATATGGTAATGGGACTAAGGGATACAAGTTGTGGGATCCTACTACTCACAAGATCATCATTAACAGAGATGTTAAATTTAATGAATCTTCACTTGAAAATCCAGATGTAGATGATAAATTGAAACAGGAGAAAATACCTAAGCTTCAACACATTCAGTTTGAAACCAGTTCAAATATTGATGGTAGTCCAAATGAACAAGTTTCAGATTCAGATCATGAACAAGTTTCAGATGAAGATCATGAACGTGTTTCAGATGCTGATCATGAAGAAGTTCCTACAGATAATAATCAACAAACAGTGGAAGTACCAGAAACATCTTTAAGGAGGTCTACGAGAATCAGACGTCTTCCTAAAAGGTATGATGATTATGTTACTTCAGTTTCTTTAACCGCTAACGATGATGAACCTTTGTGCTATCAAGAAGCTGTAGAAGGTTCTAACAGTAGTAAGTGGAAAGAGGCTATGAAGGACAGGATGAGGGCGTTAGACAAGAATGCCACATGGGATCTGGTAGAACTTCCCAAAGATAGAAAAACTGTGAGATGTAAGTGGGTTTACAAATTGAAAAGGGGTGTTGATGATACAGAGGATAGGTACAAAGCGAGACTGGTCACAAAAGGTTTTTCTCAGAAATTCGGCATTGAATTTCATGAGATATTTTCACCAATTGTAAAAATTGTTTCAATTCGGATTGTGTTAGCATTAGTTGCTTTACATGATTTAGAATTATAGCAACTAGATGTTAAAATTGCATTTTTACATGGAGATTTAGATGAAGAGATTTACATGGAACAACCGGAAGGGTTTGTTCAAAATCGTAACAAGAAATTTGTCTGCGGGCTCAAGAAATCATTGTATGGTCTGAAGCAGTCGCCTCGAAAATGGTACAAGAAATTTGATTCTTTCATGATGAGTCAAAATCATATAAGAAGTGAATATGATCATTGTGATTACTTTAAGAAATTAAGTAATGGCATGTTCATTATCTTAGTGTTGTATGCTGACGATATGCTTTTAGCAAGCAAAAGCATAACAGAGATCAATAGGTTAAAGGCTCGGATGGCTAGGACGTTTGATATGAAAGATCTAGGAGCAACAAGACAGATTTTGGGCATGGATATTTTCAGAGACAGGAGCAATGGTAAGTTGTGGCTATCACAACAGAAGTATATTGAGAAAATATTCTTGAGGTTTGGTATGAACAATGTGAAGCCTGTTTCAGTCCCTTTTGCTTCCCATTTTAAGCTTTCTTCAAGTTTATGTCCTAACACTAATGAAGAAAAGGAATATATGTCTCAAATTCCATATGCCAATGTAGTAGGTTGTTTGATGTATGCAATGGTTTGTACTCGACCAGATATTTCACATGAAGTTGGGGTTGTCAGCAGGTATATGGAAAATCCAGGAAAAGAACACTGGTCAGCAGTGAAATGGGTGCTTCGGTATCTGAGAGGCACAAGTGATTACTGTATCACTTATAACAGGAGTAGTGAATTTGTTTGTGGATATGTTGATTCCGATTTTGCAGGTGATTTGGATAAAAGAAGGTCAAATTCAAGGTATGTCTTTACTCTTGCAGGTGGAGCTATTAGTTGGATGTCAAAGCTACAGAACATTGTGGCTTTATCCACTACAAAAGCAGAATACATAGCTTCTTCACATGCTTGCAAAGAAGCGGTTTGGTTGAAAGGTTTGTTTGGTGAGTTTGGTAGGTTGCAGGACAACATCAAGTTATTTTGTGATAGTCAAAGTGCAATTCATTTGGCTAATAATCCGGCCTATCATAGTAAATAAAAGCATATACCTATCAAGTACCATTTTGTAAGACAAGTTATCACTGAAAGGGGAGTCTCTCTTGAAAAGGTGCATACAAAGGAAAACTGTGCAGACATGTTCATGAAACCAGCTTTGTTAGAGAAGCTACAATGGTGTCTGGCTTCTCTTGGCTTGCAGAAAAGATAAAAAAAATAATAATGGAATAGGGTATCAGGATAATTGTTGTCAAGGTGGAGATTGTTGAGATTTCTTTTTTATTATTTTTGGAGAAAATCTCATGTATGTGACAACAATAGGATTTGTTGCTAAATTAACTCCATCTATTTCTGATGAGGATTTAATGCATCCTATATTTGTTGTGAGAGAATTTATGAGTTTGTTTCCATTCACAGCTATAAAATGTAAGCCCGTAGAGGTAAGTGAGCATGATGAGGAATGTGAGGTGAGTGGAAGAGATGAGCAGATGAGAAACTCTGCTATTGTATTTCTCTAGTTGTTGAATGAGATTGCCGATGCCTTGTTAGGTGGAAGTAGCCCAGATTGGTTGGGTGAACCATGTTAAAATCTCTGTTTTTCATGGTTGAATGTTGTGTGTGTCTGTGTTTTATTTAAATATTTCCGCTACTAAACTCTAACATTAATATGTGTTTCCATAATTTGATTAGGTTTTTCTTATTCAATGCAATATGGGTTGATATATATTGATTTTAGTTTCTCTATGATTTCTAATGTGTCCAATAATGGTTGAAAGTATGGTCGAAGGTGGTCCACATTGAACACTTGGTGCAGGCCAAGGAATGGGGGGATACTGAGCTCAAAATAATTCTCACCCAAATCCTTGGTGATTGTGTAAGGTATATAGTAGAGTGTTTGAAGCTTTCGATGGGACCTTACAGGGCTTTCCTTCTGCAGATGCAACCAATCCTTGTCTCTGACTTGAAACTTGTATGGCACTTGGTGCTAATAATGGTGTTGTTTCTACTTATTATTGTATTTATACAAGATATCATGGACCTTTTGGTGAATTTCCGTAATAAATTCAATCAATTTTTCATATTTTTTAGTTTCATATTGAACATGTGCAAACTCTGCATCTGTAGTTGCAAGGGGAAGCAAAACATCAATGGGAATTAATAGTTGAAATCCAATGCCCAATTGAAATGGGTTGTGGTTGGTTCAGCTATGGAGATATCTATTGTAGTTTTGTTTAATATAGGGTAGGCTCTCATCCCATGTGTGTGGATTCTTATAGTTATACATGCATAAAATGTGCATGATCATCATGTTGACAACCTCCGTCTAGCCATCAATTTGGGGGTGGAAGGTAGTTGATTAGTTGATATTTATGTCTAGAAATGACCAGAGGCTCAGCCATAATGTGCTTAGGAAATTTCTATCCCAATATGGGATCATGGTTAGTGGGACCCCAAAATATACCCACACCCATTCAAAGAAGATCTTGGCAGTGGCTTTTGTTTTCATACTCGTTTTACAAGAAACCGATATGTCCATCTTAGAAAACCTGTCAACAACCATAAACACATTGTCATTACCATACTTTCTAGAAGGAATTTCAGACATATATTCTATCAAGATGGATTCCCAAGTCTGATTAGGATTACAAATATGGGTGTATAGGCCTTTCTTCTTAATGGTTGGTTTGGAAATGGCACAAGTGGTGCAAGAACTGATATATTTGCAAACATCCTATAGATGTTTTGGCCAATAAAAATACTTTTGTAGTACTGCCAATGTATTCTCCACACCAAAGTTCCCTACTACCCAACTGCAATGTGCCTCCCAAATCATCTCGGCATGGTCACTTGAAGGAACACAAAGGTGTCCCAGGTAGTACAATAGTTCATCCTAGAGGTGGAAATATGGAACTTTTTTTCCTTCCATCAACATCTAGTATGTGGCAGTGAAATATGATTCATTTTTGTATAACTATGGCTATCCAAAGGTCCTGTGCCCACAAGATTTGAGAACGGTGGTCAGTGCCACAATCAATGGTCAACTGAGGAAATTTGCGACATAATTAGTATTTTCCTTTTTTTATTTAAAGTTACAATGAATTTTTTTAGATATGTGGATAATTTTTATGGTGATAATTATGTAACTTCCCCTGTGTCTACATAACTTGAAGAGGATGGTGATCTGTGTGGATGATCATCTCCTTCCCTAAAATGTAATGTTTCCATTTCCGGCAAACTTGCATGATGGAATACATATCATTTTCATAGGTGGGGTATCTATGGATAGTATTAGAGTGTGTCTCACTATGATATGCCACCAAATGTCCTCAATGAATGAGGGTTTCACCAATAGCATAGTTGAAGGTATAAATCTCAATCTCAAATGGTTGTTTTAGTTTTGGAAGAGTGAGGATTGGTGTAGAGAAAAGGCAGTCTTTTAGTTCATCAAATGTATTTTTTCGTGAATTGAACCAAACATACTTTGATTTTTCTCCACCATTGGTAACTTGACTTAAGGGATAATGGATATAAGAGAACCACAACATGAATCTTCGGTAGAAATTGTCAAGGCCCAAGAAGTTCGAGAAGATATGTTAGAGTCATCGGGGCTAGCCAATCCTAAATGACTTGGACCTTAGCTAGATCCACATGCACACCTTTCTCATCACTAATTTAATCTATATATTAGAAATTTTCCATGCCAAAGGATCACTTTTCCAAGTTATCACATAGCTTTTGATGTCGTAGAGTGTTAAGTACATATCGAATGTGTTGCAAGTTGGCTACCCAATCCTTGTTGAACATGAGGATATCATCCAGATATACAACCACAAAAAAGTTGGTGAAATTCTGCAATATGTCATCCATTAGTCTCATGAAAGTTTTTGGGGATTCGTCAGACCAAGGGGCATGACCAACCATTCAAAAATACCCTCCTTGGACTTGAAAGTGATCTTCCACACATCATTTGGTTCTATTGGAACTTGGTGATAGTCATACTTAGAATCAATCTTACTGAAGTACTTGGCCCCCTTGAGTTGGTCAAGAAGGTCGTCAATTTAGATATTTTTGCACCTATTCCTGATTATGATTTTTTTAGAGGTAGATAATCCATGTTGAGTCTCCATGTCCCATCCGTCTTTTACACGAGTACAATTGGGCTCTCACAGGGTGAGGAAATTTCTCATATGTGCCATTTTGTAGTAGCTCTTAGATCTTCTGCTTTATTTCCTCATTTTCTAGAAGAGAGTGATGGTATATTATCCCATTGGGTAGAGGTTCACCAAGGGTCATATCAATTGAATGATTGACCTAGTAGAGCAAAGATACTCTCGTGGGTGAGGATAAGGTGTCTTTGTACTTTTCCATGATCTTATCCACTTTCCTCTATTGCATGGAGCCCTTGTGGATGCAATGTATATGGCCACGATCTTCTCCTCACTTTGAGAATGAATCAGCAAGAAAATAAATTTCCTAGTATGGGAGATGATCTTATTTCATTTCTTAGAAGATATCAAATAAATGTCAGTAGGCGGGACTACCTATTGTGTCCTATATAGTTTTGTACCCAAATTAATAATACAACTATTAGGTATAGAATCATACACAACTTGACATGTCCACAAGTATGTTTTTCCTAACAGAACATCACAAAATTCAAAGGTAGAAACATCACATAATACTTCAACCATGAAAGGCTTGATGTTGTAGGGCAACCAACATTGTTAGCTAACATGGAGATATCACCCTTAGTGGACCCACCCAGTGGTGTATGGTTGCAGGTGTGATTTTATTGGAAATCCCAATTTCTTAACAACCTCTACTGAGGTGAGGTTGTTTTAATCCCACTATCGACAATGAAATGCATTGAAGCCCACTTCACCTACATTTGTGAGAAAAAGAGATGTTCACCTTCCTCTAGATCTTCTAGCTCACTTTTTTGGACGTTGGTGGTGGAAAAAGTGGCAGTGGGTTCCTTGTCAATGATTTTTTTCCCTTATCTAGATTTGGTTCAAAGTCGGAACCTAGAACTGAATCTTAATATTTTACCTCGTCCACTAACAATGGCTTTGTGTGACATTCATTTATGTTATGAGTGGGGCTCTTATCAAACTCACACCACTTTCCCATGTCTTTCGTTGGCTTCCCAGTACCATTCTATGTATGTGGCTTCGATGGGTCATCCTGGGGATGTCACTCTAGCTCTCCCCTTTGTTCTTTAGTTTGGGGATGCCCTTGCCCTACTTCTGCTCTGAAGGATTCACATATCCAAAAATTTTCTTCTTTTGTTTAAATTTTTACTCTAATTTGATAACATATTGTTATGTTGTGCCAAGCAAGGAGATGTCCAGGAACTCCTTTTCCATATGGATGTACATGTGCATACAACCACAGTAGTTGAGCACCATATTTCCTTCAAATTCCTTGATACCCATCTTGGTTTGCAAGGTATTAAATATATTTGTGAACTTTGGCACTACTTGGTCCCTTTCCTATTATAGTGTGGTCCATCTCATCTACTAGTATTCATATCTTCCAACAACGTAATATTGTTCCTTAAAGGCATCCCTAAAAGAGTTCTAAGTATATGTGACTAAAAATAGTGTGAATTCATCCATGGAAATTTTCTCACAGTAAGTTTTCCACCAGTGCTTGACATGTGGGGCAACCTTAAGGAGTGCAAAAGTAATATTTTCTCTATCATAAATATTATGGACCAAAAAAATATCTTCTAGTAAATTTAACCTTTTTTCTAGAGCATCTACAATTATATGGCCTTCAAATATAGGAATATAAAAATTAAATTGTACCTTGACTGGGGTGGCCACTAGATGAAGATGTGTCGCCTGTTGACATCAGCTAAATGAACTAGGAAAAAATATTCATCAACTCGTTCCTTTGTTGCTCAAGGGCTTATTCGAGAAACAATTTGATAGGATCTCTTGCTCCCTCCTCCTTATTTTCTTCCACCATAGGAGGCCATCGTGGTCAGTGAGGATGGTCTTGTAAGGGCTTAAGCACTTTGAGTCCCAACTCGATATACCCCGACTTCATTGGGGACATGAACAAAAAAACAGAGAAAGAGTAGACCACGCTAATATAATTGATCCTAATTTATTAAGAGAATGAAATTAAATACATATTTAAAACCAAAACATACAAATACTGAACCAAAAAATACAAATAAAGTGAAACTTTACTTCAATTAATAAGTGGAATTTTTGAAATTGTATGTACATATAATAGAACCAAACTAGCTCAAACTATAGTATTTTATATCTTAGAAGATATGTGATAGTTACGCGCCTTACTGAACTATGTTACAATGAGGCTCGCAAGAATTTTGATTATGAAGAAGAAATGAGAAACCATAAACATCAAAAACATAACCCTAGGAGAAAAAGTGTTAAAGGCTTATGGGCCCTGATGGCTTAAGTTGGAATTTCAACATCTCAAGGTCCTAACTTTTTCATATGATCTTCATTTGGCATGCAAAATATCCCACTATAAATTTATATACAAGTACAATTTCCAACTGTAGACAATAGTCTTTAATTTTTTTCGGCCTATTTCCCCAAAAAAAACGAATTAGGGCCTCAAAACGGCTCCAAAATTTCAAGACTTGAAAACTGCAAAAATAGAAAAATTGTGTTGTGATCTAGTGGAATAGGGTCCAAGTGGCCATCAATATCGACCTATATCATTTTAGGACCACATATGGAACCAAAAATATGTTATTTAATATTGAATGACAATTTGGTTGTAGCATAGAATAAGATGAAACAACAAGTGGCTTAGCATCACAATGAAAGAGAATGTTGTTAAGGGTTGTTAGGGCTTGTTGTAGCCACTACAACACCACCCAAAATTTTGGGTATATTCAAAATTTCGGGTCCCCCTCCTCGCTTAGCCGTTAAGGTTGGCCTTTATACATTGACATCCTTGTAACCTGTCCCAAGCCCCTCATGAGCCTTCTCACTATCATGACGAGATACTCTTACCGCAACCGCGCCATGTGTGAAGGGATCACCATGCATACATTCGAATGGAAACATTTTTGTGTATTTACATTAAAATCTCTTGCACCATGGATTTTTTAGGCACTCAGTTTGGGTGCTTCACCAAGCTCATAATCTGATGTTAATTATTTGGGGATATCATTCTCTAAAGGGTAACTGTAAAAATTGACAATCTAAATGTTTCATGCAGATCAATCCCACTAATGATACACCAAACAATGTCATCACCACACTGATGAAAAGGATAAGAGTATTGCGAGCTGAAACAGGAGAAGTGGAATACATGTAATGCATGTAAGCAGGGAACAAGACTGCGTCAGTCAAGGGAGCTTTCAGTCACAGTGTCGGTCTGTGCAGTGAGCCAAAGTTTTTCCCAGCAAGCAAGAGGACCCTTTTTCAAATAAAATGAGGTGGGATAAGGAATATTGCTATGAAATCCAAAGATCACCGCAAGTCGCAGATCTGCTTGAGGTCGTAAGTCGCAAATTCGCTTAAGGTCGCAAGTCGCAAAGTTCCTCAAGTCGCAGGTCGCAGATTCCCTCAAGTCGCTAGGTCGCATAGTCACACTCCTTATTAAAAGCTCGAAGACGCGACCCAACGACCCAGCGACTAGGTCATGAGGTCGAAAAATCATGGCAAGTTGCAGGTCGTAGATTGTTTGGGGTCACAAGTCGCAATGTCCATTTGGGTCACAGGTTGAAAATTTCCTCAAGTCGCAGGTCGCAGATTCCCTCAGGTCGCCAGGTTGCATAGTCACACTCCCTATTAAAAGCTCGACGACGCGACCCAGAAACCTAGCGACTAGGTCACGAGGTCGCAAAATCATGGCACGTCGTAGGTCGCAGATTGTTGGGGGTCGCAAGTCGCATCATTGGCTCAGGTCGCAAGTCATAGAATAGACTGGGTCGCAAGGCAGCCCAACAGTCAGGAAAACGAAAAGTTAAGGAGCCCAAAGGGCAAGCTTCGCTCTATAAATATTTCCTTCGGGAACTTGCAAAAGAGCCTTTTGTTTGGGACTCGAGCTGAGTACCTTGTATTACCAGAGGATTATACAACTTGAGCATGAATACAAGCATTTTGAAAAATCCCTTTGTGGATCTGGTGTTGACATATGTATGAGCACTATTGAGTATTATATTTTCAGTTTCTGAACATCTTTAGATTAAGGGAATTGTATCTTCAATTCATATCACAATTGCATAATAGTTTGTTGAATATATGTTAATGGTGGTTGAGTTCATTTCACTTTCTTAACGAATGTTGATGACTTTGTTTATTAGCATCTGTCTTATCATTTAAAACTTTTAGGAAGTGGAGGGTGTTCTTTCCATAAGGAATTGTTTCTTTTGTGGTCAGAACAGTTTACAAGCATGACCCTAATGATGTGTTGTTAACGACACTTCCTTCGGTACTTATGATTTATTATTTCCTCTTGCTACTCATAGTGTTATATGTACATTTAATGCATCAATCATATGTCTTGTATCATTTGATTAAGTGTGTATTCACTGGTTTATAGAGTTTAAGTGAGACCCAAGGAAAAGAGAAATCAGTGGTATCCGAACCCACACCCCGGATGGTATCCCTATTCTGAACGGTTCAAGGTATAATTGGGACTTTTTACCGGGGAGATCCCCTACTATTGGCCGAACAGATTTTCCCGTCAACAGAATTGGCGCTAGAAGGAGGGCTAGATGATAAGCTGAGCCCTTAGAGCCTGCATTTAATCTCATATCTGTAATGGCTCATTCCCAAATCATTCTCCCGAGATGTTTGTCAAAGTTTTATGAGCCTCGATGTCTCATCCCCGATGAACTTATGTATCACTTGTCCCAGTTAAAATTCGATGGTGAAAACGGAGTTTCCATAACCCAACACCTTTTAGATTTCTATGACTTTGGTGTGACAATGAAGGTTTGATTTTTTTACTTTTCTTCCTCACTCTCGAAGGTCACGCTAAGAAATGGTGTCGCACATTGCCGAAAGCTTCCATCCATTCGTTTGAACAACTTGCCAATGAATTACAACAAGGTTTTCACAGGTACGATTTTAAAAATGTATTAATAAAGTTAAGTGACATTAGAATGGAACCTCAGGAACCTCTAGATGAATTCTCTATCAGATTTTTCCATTATTGTTTTGAGTTCCCTGAAAAGGATGTTGATTGGAAATTTTTATGTGAACAGTTCAGGTATGTGATCCTCGTTTCTCTCGAACAATTTCAAGTAACAACCCAGCCTGATCCTAGTATTCTCTATGAGGACCCACCAGTTGCCAGCTCTTCAGATTGCATCCCTAATGCTTCCTTGTCCATCTCCCCGAGTCCATACCACATTCAGGCCTCCAATTAGAGTATTTCTATTTGTGATATTCTTGCTCCTCCTCCTGAGTTGTCGGGTAGTGGAGTTGTGACCTCGAAATTTCTTAGCAATGATAGATGGGTGCAAGAAGATAAAACTTGTTGTACCACCTCTGAATCTTTCACGCACCGTGTCGAATCAAATCTTGAAAACCATAGTGGCTCATTATCTCTCCCAGTTCATGAGAACTATCTCAAGCCCACTCGATGTTTCCCTGGACACAGTCCTAAATATGATTTGCATACTGATTATGAATCGAATTTTATCCCGGATGAAGTTGATTCCCTTACAAGGCCTGCCAGATCATTGTTTTCTCTCAATGACACAGATCTGTGTATTGAGAAACCTTGTACGGTTAACACCCCTGCGGCTCAATATTTTCGTTCATTATTCCCTGATTTATTTCACGAGTCTGCCACACCAGTAATTTCTTCAAGACATTCAAAATTTCCTTATACTGGTATTGGTGACAATCATAAGCACGCAGATATTGTTTCACAATCACAGTTCAAAATTAATGAATCTTTTAGATCTGATCTTTCTCACTCGGAATATTTAGACAACCATAGGAGCGATTTCCTATCTGGGCAACCTCAGGATGTCCTCTTTATTGATCCATCCTAGTCGATAACTCTCGGGGAGCCCAACATGTCAGGTACCCAACTTGATCAAATCGACGGTTACAACGATCACTGCTTATCCAAAAACATATTCAATCATACCGCTGAGGACTGTCACTCATATCTCTTTTCCGACCATATGAATACACCAGAATTCGATATTCGCTTTGGGAAGATTCAAGTACCCATTAGAAAATTGAAGCGCTTCAGCTTCTGCTGACTGTTACCCCAGGTTCTTCTGATCCTGACGAGACCCCTCAAACAACTCCAACTAGGGTTTCTTCGATTAAGGTTTCTGAAATGACGATCCCCAAGTACCAAGCTCCTCCCAGCCTAACCACGTCGAATTCACCCCACCCTAGCAAATCTAAAGAATCTGATACATTGGATTATCAATCTGTCAGTGTGCAAACATTTGACCGAATTGATACAAAGCCCACTGACATTTTGCAACTCACCACAATCCACGATCACATCCATTCGCCTGTTGATCTCGCCAAACCATCCAAGTTGGGAAACCCCCCGCTCGAAGGTCCAATTTTTTTTCAAAATGGTAAGGAATCGCAGCCTCCACTAAAAGTGGATTCAAACCCTCATATCCTCGGCGAAACCTAGGAGCAACTCCGAACTAGGGTTTTCAAAATTAGGGTTTCTGCACTTGGATGCGCAAGCATCTATAATTCGCCTGGAACATTCTTATTGTTTCCATCCCATAAAACTGATCATCCTCAACACCATGATGAGGTTTTCGTTTGGTTCGACGGATCTTATCCGATGAATATACTCGCAAATAGGCAATGGCTTACCCCGCGCCCATCAGACCTAGGATTGTGCATGAATGGATGTGTGTCATTTATAAATAGTTTTAAGTTTCGAGAATATATTATTGTGTATCAAGATAAGAGTGAAATTCAGCTTGCACAATCCACTCTGGCACGTTCTCTGGTAAGTAGCCATGGCCTTCCTGCTATTGCACATGCTCTTCAGGTAAGTCTTGCTGTTGGTGCATGATTTTGTATGCTGGATCTGATTGTGAACATTGTTGTTCTTGCGGGGGGGGGACTAATGCGGTGGCTGCACTGGAAATCTGATTTCACATAACCCGACCGCATCATTGGTTAAACTAGGAATAGGCTAGCTAGGATCTGTTAATAAAGTTTTGTTTTTCAAGTTATTAATTAGGTTTACTTGCTAAGGTTTTACTTCATGGTTTAGAATTATGCTTGTTGTATTTTCTTGTGTTCTGTAGTTTTATGCATTAAAAAGTTTAATTTATTTTTGCATGCATGCTTTTTTAGTTTCCCTATTGCTGCATAATGTTCGGATAATCACTGCATGTGCTTTGCCTTGTCTCTCCACCTCCAACTAGTGGATCGTTCCTACACACGGCGTTGCATTGCATCATGAGCCTCGTTTATTACATTGCATCGTACACTTTCTCCCCCACATCATTTCCGCAGGCTGTTGATATAGCGTTGAAATATTCCACATATCGCCTATCACTGCATGAGCCCTCATTGAAACCCTACCACCTTGCGGACTTGTTCTACCCCGATTGCTGAAACAGTAACCCCATTGTTTGTGTGAGGTTGCGGTGGCTATCTCAAGAGGCAGCTTTCTCTCAGGATAGGTCATCGAAGTCGCATTCTCAACAAGATGCCTATGAGTCTAAACTTATTAGCTGGGGAGATACGAGCCAGTTGTTTGTGGAAGACCTAATGAGTTTGAATGGCCCAATACCCGTAAGGCTGAGCCTTGTGCCCAGCATATTATTGGACATCTTAATGATCTATTTTGCGTGCTTCGCCTATTGTGGTAGATGGGATGTGAAGGTTTGGCAGAAGGGAAAATCCAAATCAGGATCTCTTTCAGTTTCTGTAAAACAAGAAACAACCTCTCTTGCTCGTAAAATAAGTCGGGATCCCTCATTCACCCATGAAAAATAAGTGCCACGAGCACATGAAAATAAGTGCTACAAGCACATGAAACAAATAAGGGTAAAGGATCGATAAAGGATTCCTGCGCAGAGAGGTAATGCAACGACTCCACCGGGGTACTGACCAGGCTCGCTGGCAGTGGAGCAACGCTTGTGATTTCTTGAAGTGACTCCGCCGGGGTACTATCCAGGCCTACTAGCAGCAGAGCAACACCGGAAACTTACTTTAAAAATCCTAAGAATAATAAACCCTCTACCTAGCTCTCCACATCATCAACAAGCTACTGGCATCTATGAGCTTCCACTTTGATGTGTTCTAATTAGTGAGACCTAGTTGAGGCACAAGGACTGGGCATACCTGTAAAGGCCAAAGTAATACAAAGGGTACCCGCAGAACCTGTTCAATATTCCCTTGCATCACTATCTTGGCTCAGACTATTGTTGTGATATTGACAGAGATGTTGGATTCTACTAGTGGTTCGCCATTTGTTGTAGCCGCTACAACAAGACCCAAAATTTTGGGTATATTCAAAATTTTGGGTCCCCCTCCTTGCTTAGCCGTTAAGGTTGGCCTTTAGACAATGACATCCTCGTAACCTATCCCAAGCCCATCGTGAGCTTTCTCACTATCATGACGAGATACTCTTACCGGAGTCGCGCCATGTGTGAAGGGATCACCATGCATACATTTGAATGGAAACCTTTTTATGTATTTACATTAAAATCTCTTGCACCATGGATTGTTTAGGCACTCGGTTTGGGTGCTACACCAAGCTCATAATTTGATGTTAATTATTTGGGGATATCATTCTCTAAATGGTAGCTGTAAAAATTGACAATCTAAATGTTTCATGTAGATCAATCCCACTAATGATACACCAAACAATGTCATCACCGCACCGATGAAAAGGATAAGAGTAGTGCGAGCTGAAACAGGAGAAGTGGAAGACATGTATCGCATGTACGCAGGGAACAAGACCGTGCCATTCAAGGGAGCTTTCAGTCACAGTTTCGGTCTGCGCGGTGAGCCAAAGTTTTTCCCAGCAAGCAAGAGGACCCTTTTTCAAAGCAAAGGAGGTGGGATAAGGAATATTTCTATGAAATCCAAAGATTGCCGCAAGTCGCAGATCTGCTTGAGGTCATAAGTTGCAAATTCGCTTAAGGTCGCAAGTCACAAAGTTCCTCAAGTCGCAAGTCACAGATTCCCTCAGCTTGCCAGGTCGCATAGTCGCACTCCCTATTAAAAGCTCGACGACGTGACCTAGCGACCCAGTGACTAGGTTGTGAGGTCGCAAAATCATGGCAGGTCGCAGGTCGCAGATTGTTTGGGGTCGCAAGTCGCAAGGTCCAGTCGGGTCGCAGGTCGCAAATTTCCTCAAGTCGCCAGGTCGCATAGTCACACTCCCTATTAAAAGCTCGATGACGCGACCTAGCAACTAGGTTGCGAGGTCGCAAAATCATGTCAGGTCGCAGGTCGCAGATTGTTGGGGGTTGCAAGTCGCAAGGTCTAGTTGGGTCGCAGGTCGCATCAGTGTCTCAGGTCGCAAGTCACATAATAGACTGGGTCGCAAGGCAGCCCAACAGTTGGGAAAGTGAAAAGTTAGGGAGCCCAAAGGGAAAGCTTCGCGCTATAAATATTTCCTTCGGGAACTTGCAAAAGGGCCTTCTATTTGGGACTCGAGCTGAGTACATTGTATTACCAGAGGATTATACAATTTGAGCATGAATACAAGCATTTTGAAAAATCCCTTTGTGGATCTAGTGTTGACATATGTATGAGCACTATTGAGTATTATATTTGCAGTTTCTGAACATCTTTAGATTAAGGGAACTGTATCTTCAATTCATATCATAATTTCATAACAGTTTTTTGAATATATGTTAATGGTGGTTGAGTTCATTTCAATTTCTTAACGAATGTTGATGACTTTGTTTTTTAGCGAATGTGAGAGAGAGAAAAATTGTTCCACCTTAGATCCATCTAAATATTGGTGAGCCCTGGTATTTCACCAAGAGTGCTGCAACTCCCAGGAGTTGTCACCCTACTTTACTTTATCAACCCGGGGTTCGTAAAAAATTAGAGGTGACAGTGCTATATACACAGCAGATGCATTCTACTCATGTCATCCTCTTCCTCTCTATGAAAGGGTGCTAATTCTAGGGTTTCTTGGTGAATTCTGTCACACTTCAATGAAACTAAACTAAATTTCAAAAAGGAAATGACAAAAGGGAAACTAAATTAAATTGTTGAAAAGAAATGACAGGAAATGAAACTAATTCTAACCATAATTAATGGGCCAAATGGCTAAACGAATTCTACTTATCCTATGATCTATCTACCATGCTACCATGCTTCTAACGAAGAAACTATTCATGATCTAAATAAACTTGAAAAATTGTTGCTTGCAATTTGGAGGAAAAATGGCTAAAGACGCTAATGGAAGGCTTAACACATGTGACAAGGCTTAGACATGGAAAGAGGGGTTTAGAATTCAATAAACCTTATGATATCAAAAAAATTATTGGAGAGGGAGGCTTTGAAGAGTGTGATGGTGGAATTGAAATGGGAGGACGGAAGTGTGATATGCGATATGTGATATCGCAATTCGCAATATTGCAAAGTTGGAGGAGCAGCGGAAGTGATGTTCGGGAGTGGGAGCGAAATGAAAAATGCGATGGGACAGGATTTTCAATTGCGATGGGTGATGGAAGTGTGAGATGTGATATGCAATATCGCAATTGAAATACCACAAATCTAGAGAGTAGAGGAAGTGTTGTTCAGGAGTGAAATGCGAAATAAGATATGCGATGAGTGACGTTGCGGAGTACGGAAATAATATCGCAGTCGGCAGACAGGAGCGGTAAGTATTACAGGAACCAAATAAGAAATGTGATTTGAGATTTTGGTAAGGAATTGCGGTAAGTCTTTGAAGGAAAAATGATCAGGTTATAATGTTTATGAAGTTATTTTTTACTGATAAGCGACAAAGGTAAGGCGGAAGGAAATATCGCAATCGGGGCTTGGAATGGGAGAGCATAAATAGAGAACGCAAGAGATCTGTGATTTGCGATGAGAGAAGTACGGTGAGTGGGAGTTTCGAGGAGCAAGGGAGGAGGTCAAACTTTTAATGTTTTTTCAAGCGTTTTGTGAATACAAATGGCGACATCTGCAATAAAATAAGGAGGGAATAGAGCATAATAGAGGTGTTTGGAAGCGTGAAAACAGATATGAAAAATGAAGCGAGAAGGTGAGGATGAAATTCTTTGGAACTTTTATACTGATTCTTGTAAACAAACCTGCAGATTCATGCATGGAAAAATATACAAAATTCGTGATAACACAGTAGAAGAAATACTGAAACTGTTATTGCACTCTACTCTAATATGAGAAGCAACGAATCATAAACAAAAAGAATTCTTGGTCTGCGGGAAGGTCTACCCTCCTCAAGCTCTATCGATAGAGATGAGAGGGAAAGGTTGCCTCACAGTTTTATAGAGTTCATCAACTATTCTACAACGCAGATAAGAATATTAAATATACAGCAGTAAATTATAACAGCAATGAGAATATCAGAAATAAAACTAGTTAAATGACAGAAAGAAAAGAATGAAAACAGAAGAGAAGTTGAGGCACATGGGTTGGGCCCTAACCCACGAGCCTGGCTCTCTGGAACTAAATCATTAAAATGGATTTTGTCTGCTCATTTTAGGAAGAGAATAGCCTCATTACATTTCTGAAATTTTAATCACTAAGTACAATAATAAAAATCTTAATAGCTTGCAGAAAAAGTTCTGAATAGAATCGAATCCCTTCCTATCTCTAGCTCTGCTCTATTTATTCTACAGGGAAGCTACCAACAGATCCCTAGAAAATAGTGATTGAGTCCATTTTCACTCCAAGTAAACCATATATTGAGTGCACTTTGTCCTCAATTTGATTGGTTGCCTTTGATAGTTAAGGAGGGTGGAAAAACCCCTTGAATCTCTCCAATATTTCTCCATAATTTCCTAACATTGTGCTCATTTATTCTTCAATCTTGATCTTCCAATGGCAGGGACAAAGTCCTTAAATTATCTCCTTCTCCAAATCTGCATAATCTGCCCAATATTCTCACAATATTTTACAAAAATAACCAATATTAGGCACAAATATGCAATTACATTTAAAACTTCCTAAGAACATATTAAATCATAAGAAAACATTATTAAGTGTAGAAGGAGAGATTTAATAAATCTCTTATGTGAATAAGGAAGGTTAGATTGGCCTAAGAAAGGTTAGATGGGCCTTATTTTATGTCTAATTTATAGGCCCATCATCACCCCCCTACTGAAACTATTACTCATCCTCTGAGCAACCTATCCATCCTCCTTACCTTCTGGTTCTTCATTCATGTTGGCTTATTTCATTTTCTGTTTATTGGCCCATGTGTTTCTCCTCATGCTAATCTTCTTGCTATTCTTATTGCATTTCTTCTCGTGGGTGTTGCATGGAGGTCCTCGGATGCCTTAAGAAAATTTGTATTTTTCATGCCAGGAGGTGGTGGGTCCACCTTTTATTTAATTTTTTCTATTTTTTCTCTTTTTTCTTCTCTTTTTTCCTTTTTTTCTTCTCTTTTTTCTTTATTGCATGCAAAATAAACTCAGATTTATTTTTCTATTAACTAAGTTCACCCTTGGTTACCCCTTGGCACTCCTTATCTTCCATTACAATCAATGGCTTAATACCCACTTTCTCAAGTCCTTTTTACTATTGTCTTGTTCATTTTCTTGGTGTAAAAATCAAGGCTAGTTGCTAGATAAGGATGAGGTTGCTCTGCTACTGATTTTGGCTATATAAAAAAACTTTCCTTCTCACACTTTTTAATGTTTTCTTAAGCTAAAATAGATTTGAAGAAAGGGTTAGATGATTGCATACCTGCGCCTTACCATTGATTTGTTTTTGTAGGTGATATTGAAGATGCTATTGAAGTTGCATGTGGCGATCTAATTGAGGTCCTTTTGGAGCATCTTAGCACATGGGGAGGAAGTCCAAGTTTGACTACCTTTGACTAAAGTGTTGACCAAATTTTATTTTTGTGTCAACTTGTTGTTTTCTGCTTACAGAGGTTGGAGAGCACATGTATTCATTAGAGAGAGATACATGGTGCATTTACTTATTTATTATTTTTTTATTTTTTTAAGGCCTACTAGCTGCCTTAATGAGGTTTTCAATTGGTAGGTATGCGTAGGCACCTCAAAGGAGGTTTTCACCTAGGATCTTTTATTTTTATCCCTTTTTTCTTTTTTTTCAACCCAATGACCGCCTCATGGATGTTTTCAATCGGTGAGCCAATCTCAAACACCTCAAAAGAGGTTTTCACCTGAGATTTTATTCTTTCCCTTTTTTTCTTTTTTCACTTTCCTACTCTACTTGAAAAAACAAAACCTTTTTCAAGTATATGAATACTTCCAATGGAGACATGTACACATCAAGATGACAAATAAAATAATTTGCACACTTGGAATAGATGCTTTGACATGTACCTGAATATGAGAGATGAATTTCTTTGACTGGGATTGTATCAAGTACTGTTGGAGAAGAGTGTGCTGCTGCAACTTAAAGACTATTTGGAACCATATGTAAATATAGTTGTGATTCCCTTGGTCCACTTGTTGAGTTGGATAAAATTTGATTTCCTCTTCTATTATGACATTCAAATCTTTCTCTTTTTGTTGAATTTTCTCTTGAACACATGGAGGAAATGCTGGTAACATGAGGAAACTTTCTCAACATCTGATTGTGATGTCAGCTCTTCATCAAGTGCAACCCTTGATCTTTTGATCTCCTCATTTGGATATTCCTCGTCTTGATTTTTTCCTTTAATGACATAAATAAAATCTCTTCTTTACAATACCTATATTGAACTAAGATGAATGCCATCTAGATCAAGAGGAGATGTTTGGAAGTGTTGTACCTTAGCCTTGTAAGTGAGCTGAGATACTTCATTGTATGGGTTTGGAGATGGTGGTATAGGTAGTTGAGTGGGGGCGGATATATGAGATGGAAGTGGTTGAGGTTGTGGTTTTAGTGGAGGTGGATGGTAGGGATAGCATGGACTTGGGTATGGAGGATATGGAGGGAAATATTGAGGATATTTTGGATTTTCCCAATAAGGTCCTTGCCAACCATGTTGCCAAGATTGGGTTTGAGGTTGAGATGGAAAAGGTTTCCAAGGAGGGACTGTGTCCCAATTAGTTTGAAATGGATGTAAATAATATTGAAATTTTGAAGTAGGTCCTTGCATCATATCAAGTTGACTAGGTTGTCATGGTCTCCTTGGAGCTACATAACATAGCATCTTTGGTGATTTCCTTGCTCCATTGTCTTCTTGGTAAACGTATTTAAACCTGGGGAATGATGAACAACATTTAGTAGCATATTATTCTGCATGGATAACAAAAATATCAGCATCTTCTTTTTTCTCATTTTGCATTCTTAACATTTCTACTTGTTCACTTAGATTGCTAAGAATTTTTGTTTTAAAGTTATCAAGCAAGTTTCCAAGTTCCTCTTGCCTTACCAATGTTGAGGCGGATTTACTTACTCTTTCCCTTCCTCTTGATATGCGCTTGCATTTTTCACAAATTTCTTCAAATGACAATTGGTATACATCTCCTCCACTCATGAGATTAAGGAGATCAATCCACTCATCCATAATTGTTCTAAGTAAGAAGGTTTTTAGTGTGTCAAATCCTAAATGATGCAATTTTTCCCTCTTAAAATTAAACTTGAACCTATCTATGATATCCTCAAGGCTCTCATCCTCTTTTTATTCATTCTAAAAATTTGTTCTTTAAGATCATGGTTTTTATATTTTCCTAGAAATATCTTTTGCATATCATTCCATTATCTTATTGAATTAGTACCTAGACTCATGAACCATTTAAGAGCTTTATCCTTCAATGTTGCAGGAAACAATATCATTTTTTGAGTGTGTGATAGGTAGCCATAAGATCTACAAAGTATCTCAAATTCAAAGAGAAATGTTTATGGATCCTCTGTCCTCATACCATGGAATTTAGGAAGGAAATATGGAGGGATGTTCTTCATACGTACACTAATGTCCATATCTTGAATGGTAAACCCAATAAGATATTCTTCATTGTCATCATATTCATCCATCTCTTCTACCTTAAAAAGTGTATGGTGATGTGGTTCTTACTACACCATGTGTTCAAGTGGGGGGGTTAGTATTAGAGAAGTATTTTTTTTAAATTCTAAGTATCCCTACTCCTATGAGGCATGAAAATCAGATTTTTTTGTATTTTTCAATATTTTGGAAACAACATAAAAAAAATGAAAGCAGAAAATAATGATAAAACATAATCAAAGCATCTACTAGACACCTCTGTTGAGTAACCAGCTCCAAAAATAGAAGAAAAAAGATATCAACGCCTTAGAAATAAGCCACTTCGAGGGGGAAACCTCCAATACATTACATAAATGAACAAATCTTGGATGATACAAATGAAAAAAACCTCCTTCTATATATAGGAGTCCATGGGGCCACAATATAATCCTAGTGGGGCCACAATGTAATCCTAGCCGACCTAACAATAATAATGTAAGGGCACAATAATAACAATATGGGGGTTACATGGGTACAATAATAACAATAAGTGGGGCTACACTAACATAATAATGGATTACACTATTAATATAGGGACTTAACATGCCCCTCTCCTTCAAACAAGTGTTGTCCTCAATGCTTGATTATTTCTTGATGCTTTTGTATAAAATTCTCATCCTCCCATGTGGAATATTCTACAGGAAAGTTCTTCCACTTGTTGAGATACTCTGAAATTGATCGTACTTGTCGAGTTCTTGTTTTTGTGACCGCTTCAGAACTTCTTTCGATGTGATGTTGATATTCCTGTTGTTTCATTAGATTCTGCACCAAAGTTAGGTTATCCTCTGAGAGTTGGAGAACTTGTTTTTGATGCTCGATGTCATCTTCCACTAACTTATCATCCATATTAGCTATTATTTTATCCTTAAAACCATCCAACTTAGCCTCCATTTCTTCTTTTAAACCATCTATGTCAGCTTCGGTTGCTCTTCGTAAGATCGAAATTTGTTGCACTTGGTACCGTAATTTTGATATCTCATACTGCAATTCTTCCACTTCATGCATCATAGTATAGATTTATGAGGGCTTAATGGGTGTTGAATTATTTTTAGGAGGCATTTCAGAACGCAATACTGAAATATATGCTCAATAGGCCCTTGGAATCACTTCAAACTGATTTTTCAAACAAGATTTATGCAATTCGGGAAAAACAATACACACCTTTTACTTGCTTTGAGGAGCTCGATATTGAAATTGAATTATCTCTGTAATTGAAAATATTCAATATCTGAAATTCAGCCCTGTAGTAGCCCTCTGAAGCTTCTTTCAAATTCCACAGGTCTGATCTAATTTGGATTCCCCAAGACAAAGTTGTGTCCAATCTCCCACAATGACCTAATTCTGGACTGGTTCAGTAGAGAAAACTTGTAGGACTTGCCACGTGTCACTATTTCGTCCTTTGTCTCTGAAATTGATAGCCAAGAAACTAAAGTCCGTGTACTTGCGACCAATTTTTACGGCACTCAAATCCACTGCCCAGAGAGAGAGTTATTGAACTTTTCCCACGATCACCTCTTTGAGATGCAATTCTGGAGCCTGAAAAAGCACTACCTTCCACAGATCATATCTCCAAAAATATTGCGAACCAAGCTCTGAAATTTTTTGACGAATTTCCTCAGGATTTCAGCTTTGCACCATACGAATTTCAGATTCTGAACCTTCGTAGAAAAAAATTTATAGCGAAAATTCCACGATGACCTGTTTAGGAGCTTGAAAAAATACCTAACTTCCACAGATGATATCTCCGAAAATATTGCGAACCAAGCTCTGAAATTTTTAGAAAATCTTCCTCAGGATTTTAGCTTCGCACCCTAAAAATTTCAGCTTCTGAAACTTCTTAGAAAAAAAGTTATAGCGAAAATGCCACGATGACCTGTTTGGAGCAGCGAAACCCTAGAATCCAAAGCTCTGATACCAAATGTTGTGTAACCAGCTCCAAAAAGAGAAGAAAAGAGATATCAACGCCTTATAAATGAGCCACTTCGAGGGGAAACCTCCAATACATTACATAAATGAACAATTCTTGGATGAAACAAATGAACAAAACCTCCTTCTATATATAGGAGTCCATGGGGCCACAATATAATCCTAGTGGGGCCACAATGTAATCCTAGCCGACCTAACAATAATAATGTAAGGGCACAATAATAACAATATGGGGGTTACATGGGTACAATAATAACAATAAGTGGGGATACACTAACATAATAAGGGATTACACTATTAATATAGGGACTTAACAACCTCCCTGGCAATGGTGCCAAAAAGTGGTGATCCCTGGTATTGCACCAAGAGTGTTGCAACTCCCAAGGGTTGTTGCCTACTTTACTTTATCAACCCAGGATTCATACAAACTTGGAGGTGATAGTGCTATATACAGAGCAGATGCATTCTAATCATGTCATCCTCTTCCTCTCTATGAAAGGGTGCTACTTCTAGGGTTTCTCAGTGAAGTTTGTAACACTTCAATGAAACTAAACTAAATTGCAGAAAGGAAAGGATAGAAAGGAAACTAAATTAAATTGTTGAAAAGAAATGACAGGGAAGGAAACTAATTCTAACCACACTTAATGGGACAAACAGTTAAATGCACTCTACTTATCTTATGATCTATCTACCATGCTACCATGCTTCTAACCATGAAACTATTCATGATCTAAATAAACTTGAAGAAGTGTTGCTTGCAATTTGGAGGAAAAAGGGCTAAATATGCTAATGGAAGGCTTAACACATGTGACAAGGCTTAGAGGTGGAAATATGGGTTTAGACTTCATTAAACCTTATGATATCACAAAAATGATTTGGAGAGGGAGTCTTTGAAAAGTGCGATGGCAGAATTGCAATGGGAGGACAGAAGTTCGATATGCGATATTGTAATTTGCAATATCGCAAAGTTAGAGGAATGGCGAAAGTGTTGTTTGGGAGTGGCAGTGAAATGTGAAATGCAATGGGACAGGATTTGCGATTGCGATGGGTGACGGAAGTGCGAGATGCAATATGCAATATCGCAATCGCAAGTCCGCAAAGATGGAGAGTAGAGGAAGTAATGTTCAGGAGAAAAATAAGAAATGCAATATGCGACGGGTGACGTTGTAGAGTACGGATATAATATTGCAATCGGCGGATAGGAGCGGTAAGTATTATGGGAACCAAATGAGAAATGTGATTTGCGATTGTGGTAAGGAATTGCGGTAATTCTTTGAAGGAAAAAGGATTGGGTTCTGATGTTTATGAAGTTATTTTTTACTAATAAGCGGAAAAGGTAAGGCGGAAGGAAATATCGCAATCAGAGCTTGGAATGGGAGAGCATAAACAGATAAAGAAAGAGATTTTTGATTTGCGATGAGCGAATTACGGTGAGCGAGAGTTTCGAGGAGAAAGGGAGAAGGTAAAACTTTTAATGTTTTTTCAAGCATTTTGTGAATAAAAAGGGTGACAACTGCAATAAAATAAGAAGGAGGGAATAGAGCGCAACAAATGTGTTTGGAAGCGTGAAAACAGAGATGGAAAATGAAGTGGGAAGTCGAGGGTGAACTTCTCTGAAACTTTAACACTGATTCCTACAAACAAACCTGCAGATTCATGCATGGAAAAATAGACAAAATGCGTGATAACACAGTGCAAGAAAGACATAAATTGTTATTGCACTCTACTCTATTCTGAGAAGCAGCGAATCATAAACATAAATCATTTTTGGTCTACAAGAAGGTCTAACCTCCTCGAGCTCTATCAAAAGAGATGAAAGGGGAAGGTTTCCTCACAGCTTTAAGGAGGTCATCAACTATTCTACAACACAGATAAGAATATTAAATCCATAGTAGAAAACTATAACAAAAATAAAAATATTAGAAATAAAACTAGCTAAATGACAGAAAGAAAAGAATGGAAACAATAGAGAAGCTAAGGCACATGGGTTGGGCCCTAACCCACGAGCCCATCTCTCTGGAACTAAATCAATAAAATGGAGTCTGTCTGCTCATTTCAGGAAGAGAATAGCCTCATTAAATTTCTGAAAGTTAAATCACTGAGTACAATAATAAAAAATATGAATAGCTTGCAGCCAAATTTCTGAATGGAATTGAATCCCTTCCTAGCTCTAGCTTTACTCTATTTATTCTACAAGGTAGCTACCAATAGCTCCCTAGAAAATAGTGATTGATTCCATTTTGACTCCAAGTAAACCATATATTGAGTGCACTTCGTCCTCATTTTTCTTAGCTGCTCTTGATAGTTAAGGAGGATGGATAACCACCTTGAATATCTCCAATATTTCTCCATAATTTCTTGACATTATGCTCATTTATTATTCAATATTGATCTTCTAGTGGAAGGGTGAAAGTCCGTGAATTATCTCCTTCTCCAAATCTGCATAATCTGCCCAATATTCTCACAATATTCTACAAAAATAACCAATATTAGGCACAAATATGAAATTACCTTTAAACCTTCCTACGAACATATTAAAGCATAAGAAAAAATTATTAAGTGTAGAAGGATATATTTAATATATATTTTATGTGCATATGGAAGGTTAGATGGGCCTAAGAAAGGTTATATGGGCCTTATTTTATGTCTAATTTAGAGGCCCATCAAATATCATGGACCAATCCGCACCGATAATGATGGAGGAGCCTTGAAATTATTTTATAGTTGAATTCATAAGAGAATGGATGTGATCTGCATGGCTAGTCGACATGAACCTTTAATTTTATCTTGGAGAGAATTTAAATTTGAATTTCCCAATTTTTTATATATTTCAAATCCTATTAAAATTATTTTCTCAAATAATTATCTTGGACAATATGATTCCTCGTGGGTCTCAAGGGGTTGCTTTTGGGACTTAGGGTTTCCTTTAGGATAAATTTATCCCGAATATACCAAATTTCAACACTCCCTCTCAACTAGAGAGGAATTTCCATCATCATCGTAAGCCTCATATTGAATGAAAAAGAAGGTAGGGAGTTGCATCATCATTACATCTCATCTCATGCATAATGAAAGGTAGGGGAGATAAATTCTCAAACCCTATTGATCTCCAACTCAAATCATATGACCTCCATCTCAATTATATCAATAAAACATTCATCCAATGTTGTCGGAACTGGTAGAGCTGGATGGTTTCGTCATTCTGGGCCAAATTTTGGTCTAAATCGGGCCTTCGAACTGGAATAAACCAATTTGGTACCAAACCGGCCTATTCTAGTTCAGAGGTTGATTCCGCCAATCCAAATTGCTCTTGTCCTAGGAAAATAATTTTCTTTTTTTTCCTAATTCATAATTGTAAACTATCCCCCCCTAAACTTATTTAAACACACCCACCCCCTCTATTTCACTCACACTATTCATTCTCATCTCTTGCAATTATTGAGTTGAGTTCAGTGAAGAGAATTGAGAGAGTTTTTAGCTGGGTTTTTCTGAGGGAGAATTTTTACAGATCTGAAGAGTTGATTGGAGTCTTGGAGAGTTGTTGGGTTGATTAATAAATGATATTTTTGAGCTAATCCAAGGATTTTTTTTCCCATAGATATATTGGTTTTTTTTTGTAGTTTTTGGAGTTGGTTGAAGGGGTTTTTTTTGTGGGGGCTGCTATAGAGCTAATTTGAGAGGATTTTGGAGCCGATTTTCTCCATACAAGTTAGAAGGTAAATCAAGGTTATTTTTTTCATCCATTATTGTTTCGTTTTTCTCCAAAAAATTGTTCTTTTATTTCCAAAAAAGTTAAAAACCCTAGGTTTTTTATGCAGATTTGTAGGGGCTGCTACAGAGCTAAATTGGGAGGATTTTGGAGTTGATTTTCTATAGAAAAATTAGAGCGAAAATCAAGGTATTTTTTTCCTTCTATTTTTCTCTAAAAATGTATTCTTTTTTCCCTAAAAATTTAAAAGCCCTATTGTTTTTATGCAAAATCCTTATTTGTAATTTTTATTTGCAAAATATTTTGTGATCATTATTTTCTTCTATTTTTTCTCAACAATTGTTGAAATTTGCAAGGTTAGTTTGAGGGATTTCATTGGAAAATTTGTGAGGGATATTTTCAAGTTGATTGAAGAGTTTATTTTCTTCTTTGTAGGGGCTTATTCTCTTCTCAAAATTTACAGATCTTCTCCAAGTAATTTGGGGCTTCTATTCCTCTTTTATTTTCCTTTAAAAAAAATGTCATAGAATTATAAAAACCCTAGGGTTTTCTATGCATATTTTCATTTCTTCCTGTAGAAGTTGTCATGGCCCAAAAAAAAAAGAATGCTCCATCATGAGTTCACTTCCATTTAAATGAAAAAGGGATAAAATTCTGCAACTATTGTGGAAAAAAAGTAAACAATGAGGGCATCCATAGAATTAAAGAACACCTAGCACATTGGAGAGGGCAAGTAAAACCTTGTGAAAAAATTTTTGATGATATTAAAGTAGATATGAAAAGTATAATTGAAGCCTACAACAAAGAAAATGAGAAAAATGGGAGAATTAAAAATATGTATATATTCAAAATTCAAAAGGATGATGCTATGCTTAGTGTTGCAATGGAAATCGCAAGGAGTTGTTTCTCAGTGATCTAGTATCTGGTAGATCAATAGACAAACAAAGGAACGATGAAGAAGATATAAAGGAAGATAATGGTACTCTCATACCTATTCAATATAACTAATCTATTCTTGCTCAGAAATAAAATGCATTAAAAACCACACTTCTACCTTAAGCTACTACACGACTAGTTTTGGAAACAATGTAAATCGATCTATCAATGCTTAAAGGAGAACAAAATCTTTAAGGAAATTCTCTAATATTATGAACGAAATTGAATTTCTATCACACTGCTATGAAAAAAATATTTATGCTACAACACTGAGAATGGAAATCAAATTTACTCTATTTCTTCAAGAATAAAAACTAGATTTTAATACTCAAACTAAATCACATTGACGATGCTTGGAATTAATCCCTATTCTATAGTACTAGAAATGGAAATCAATATAAGATGTTGGAGATGAATATTTAAATTGAAATCATATGCAGCCTGTAAATGGAACCACACATTAATAAACTCAATCAACGGGAAAATTGCCGACATTAAATCACCCTACCTAAATGCAAGAAACAAACCATATTGTTTGATATCAAACCCACATAGCTTTGGATAGGATCATGATGTTTCTATAAAAATATCATGTAATAAGCACACATGATCTATTAATACCACTCACAAGCACAATGAATCTATATGTGTGTGTGTGTGTGTGTGTGTGTGTGTGTTTATCAAATAAACTCACTCATCCAACCATACTAAGAATTGCAAATTAACCATTGGATACAATTTTCTTCAAAATCTTGTTGTGCGTTATGATCTCATCTCAGAGTGTGCTTCATAAGGGATCGTTGAATACTCTGGTGACGAATAGATGGATTTAGCTTTTCCAAAGGAAACATAGCATGGATCTGTGCATGATTTATGTGATTAATAGCAACATATAAATTCAGATCTAGTTTGTCAATTGACGAGTGCAATTCTTACAATGATAAAAACACCTAGAAATCAGTTATATACCTCACAATGACATGGAGGAAACTCACATTAGCTAAATAAATAGGTTTCTTCTATGAATTGATCACACATCTATCTATTTTAACTAATAATGAAGCTTGATCCCAGATGGTGGTCGGCCCGACCACACTTGGGAAAGCTTAAAACTACTTACAGTAAAGAAAGGATTAAAATTCTTAAATCAAATACCCACAGTGAACCATAACTCACAATTATCTGAATCAAAGCATACCCATACCCTATTATTGGAACGTAGTCTTCAAAATACATAGTAAACTGCTTATAATTATATTCCACAACAAATAATCTCCAATGCTCTCCCTAAATCAATGTAAAACAATCGCTTTTATAGCAGTAATGTTGCCTAGATTAAGATAGATCGACTATGTAAAGAATTTAGGATTATGGTTAATACAAATTAGTTAAAATCGGAAAAAAAAATATTTTATTTCCTATTTGAGTTGATGCGATCCTAACTTTTGGTATAATTTTAACCATCGCATAGATGCTAAGCTCACTTCACAAGCCTCTCTGTAATATTACCTGCACTGTTGGGAATGGAGGATCATCCCAGCCATCTACCTTTCCATTATTTACAAACCATTTTAGAGTGTAAATAAGATTGAGACGACTGAAATCCCATACATAAACCTTGCGCAGACCCATGTAAGACTCTGTCATACTGGTCATTGTGATTATGGAATTATTTTGAACAGAGAGAATGTGTTACACCCTCGGCTTGCTCCGCTTAGGCTTCAAAGCTAGCTGCTGCAAGCTCATTCGCATCATGATCGGTCATTAAAATCACAAAAAAACAAGAAAACCCTTACAAAATTCTCACTGACTACCTCCAAAATGCATGCCTTGACCTGCTCGTAATATTTAAAGGCAACTTGGTCACTCCATGTGCCAACATCCCACGCAAGTTGATGTTTGGGCATGAGAGAAGCGAGTAATGAGAAAATCCAAGGCAGATAACAAGGCCTCGCATTCTCCTCATGAACGTGCGTGCATTCTTGGGCAGTGTCAATGTAGACACCCACTATGCCTTCCTCTGTCAAATTTGTTCCATTTTTTTAAACTTAAAATTCCTTCAGTATTTTCACAAATAACAGCTACGAAAGTCGAGACAAATATGAGAAAGTATGGACAATGATAGATGAATTGTGTTTCTGTAGAGGACTGTGACTACTCTCCATCCTTGTTTGGTGATAATTGTCTATCGTGTTTCTCCCACATTCACTTCCAGCAATCAAAGATAGCTTCCCAACTAGTCTACCACCCATTTGACTCTTTTCCTTCACCATTCTTTATAATTACAAGCTGCAAGATAGCATGAGACCTGGATGACTCTTCGTTAGCTCTAGTTGAACCAGTGCTTCGGGATCCATCGCCTTTCTCAGTATACTCGTTTACACATTGTATGTCTAAGACTTCATTATCTTGCAAGCCACAATGCAAACTTTTTGTCGGGCATCCTCCCGTCACCAAGCAGATCATATAATTTTCCCCCATATATCTCAAATAAAATAAGCCACAAGCGAAACCCTTACTCTCGATGGAAATACATGTTCATCAACTTAAGTATATCCTTTGAGGCTCTTAGTGTCAAAGGCTGCATTGTAAATGTCTTTCCACTTCCTATTTGACCATATGCAAGCATGTAGCTTTTGTACGCTATAAGATGGTTGGA
The DNA here is from genome assembly GCA_034641835.2 of Pinus albicaulis. Taxonomy (NCBI): domain Eukaryota; kingdom Viridiplantae; phylum Streptophyta; class Pinopsida; order Pinales; family Pinaceae; genus Pinus; species Pinus albicaulis. The sequence goes on from CM076570.1 coordinate 66,324,129, forward strand.
ACAATCAATAAACTCCAAAACATAGAGTTTGAGATTATACAACAATAGTTTTGAGGTTGTATGCTTCATATGATCAATCAGTAATGCATCATCCTCAGCTTCTTGAGATGAAGGAATAAGTTTCCTCCTTCCCAAACTTGTACAAACCATTAATGAGAATATTGTAATATCCATTTTCCTTCAATGCTTCAAAAAAATCAACTGCCTTCATTACTTTCTCTTATTTGAAAAAGAACTTGAAAACATCTTATGGCTTCTCTTTAAAAGTTTTGATGAACATTTTATTGATGGGTTGCACTGCTGGTACAGGAATTTGAGCTAATGGAACAAGAAGTGGACTAGTGGAACAGGAACTGTACACCTGTTGTCCTATTTCAGGTAACTCCTTGTATCATTGTCAGTTGCTTCACTTTCAAATGAATCCATACTCATATGTGTTTCAGGAAGCATTCTCGCACTGCTAGTGCTGGACTTATTCACCTGCCACCAAGAAAGAATTTATTAATGGAATATACACAGGAATACTCTTCAAATTAACTCATAAGAAGAATTCATAATTTAATAGATCTTGTCTTTAAATTCCTCTAATCATCAACTTAAAAGGACAAAAAACCAGGAATAATCATATAATTATGTGATAAATATCGTGAAAATTTGGGCAAAAATGTAACTCAACATCCCCCCACGTTGAACTTCTTGCATGTCCTCATGCAAGCCAAACCTTTAAACTATAAAACGATGGAAGAAGGCAGGGGACATGTTTTAAGATTAAGCTATGCTTCCGATAAATGTGTCATCAAAGATTTCAGAAAGCAATAATGAAGATGCCTTATATTTTAATGCCTTCATTAGACTGCAAAATAACTATTACAATGCCATCCAAAACCACGTTACAATTATAATGAAAATATCAATTGCAAGAATGTAACAATATCATGTATAGAAGGTAGACATTATAAAAGAAGAGTACGGCACATACCTACTACCTTGGCCCAAATGAATTCCATGTTTTTCTTATGTCCAGAGTCTTCTGATAAAAAGAAATTTTTGTTGAAAAGGTGCAATTTCAAAAATACTATCACAGGTTTTATGCACCTACTATAGCAATCTTGTACCTAGGTTATGCAACACATATTTAGAGGCAACCACCATGAATACGCATTTCTGCCAATGTGAAGAAACATCGTGGAGTATTTCATCACTCTAATCAAAATGAGTTATAGTTGTAGAAAAGGAAATGAAAAAAAAATAAAATAATATGACACTTCCCTGGACCAAACAACAACCTCTTTATTGAGCACGCTAAATTTCGTTTTCATCCAGATTCAAAACTAAATTTCCTCTTAATCTATTACAAATAATTACCTTCACTAACGGTACCACATCATTTAAAGATTCTTAACTTTTTGAAAGATAGAACTCAAAGCATCATGTTCAAATCATCTTAAAACCATTGTCCAAGAAAAAGTATGAGTTTTAGGGAAAGAGAAGGATAACCAAGAAAATAATAGTATGCAATTAACTTTAATACCACAGACATGGCCCTGCTGCCCACAGGTGTCCATAACCTCGGCAGGGATGTCTTTTGACCCATCGAAATTTCTGTGTCCCACTTACTAAGCATGGATTCAAAGTTAGCTTATTTGAGTTTTAGATGAAGGCCACTGACCTGGCTTGGTAACCATCTGATGGCAGTGCCACTCACAAGAAGTAACATGGATGAACAGGTTGGCTCATGATGAGACCTCCTGTATTCCATCTTTTAGGTTGAAATCCATTACTTTGGCTTGGTGACCAGGAGCAGTAATGTCATGCATGCTATTTCTCATGATCGTGGTAGGTGGGCTCATCACGAGACCTCCTATCCTCCCCTAAATATTTTATAAAGTTTGATTATGATAAACCTTAAAGGTTACTTAATAAGTGGGGAGACATATCTACTCCTTAAGAGTACACAATGGCATGAAAAAATTTTAATGACTAATCATTCCTTGCTAGTTCCTCTACCCTAAAGACTTATTAAAGATATCCCAGATAATAACTGAAATATTCTTTAAGTTAAGAATGTTAGTGTTATTATGAGTAGCTCCTTATGATCTTTACAATAGTGTTCCACCATAAGGGGTTTTCCAATAGTACCTTCTAAGGGAAACTGAAAATATATATTTCAGATGAAAAATTATTAGATTGATTAATCCTAGTTACTTTTTGCAAAATCATGAGGTATTAGAGTGAATCGTACTCAACAAGATGCGTCACAGATGTGTATGTTAACAACCAATGTGGATCAAAAGCAGTTTCAGACGCTATACTTGGAAGATAAAAATCCTATAGCATTATAACATTTTTTTCATTTATTATTCTACCCTACTTTACCCTAAGAGGCGAAAGACTCCCTTTTAAGTATAGGAGTATTTCCAATGAAGCCATGTGCGTAAAAAAATGTTGATTATAATCACACTTAGTTTTAAAGAATAGACTTCAAGACATACCAAAGCATGAGAAACCAGTTGCTTCAATTGATATGGTACCAAGAGTTTCTGAATTTTGAGGAAATGAGATGCCTTGATGACTACTCGAAACCAAGATTCAATGGAATCCATATATTTAGGATTCTCCAACTGATGCAAATCTTCGACAGATTGATAGTCACTCTCCTGGAGGCACAAAGAATCTGGTGAAAGACAAAACATAAATCCCTCAAGTTAATGCTCAAATACTTGATTTTTAAATTGATAAGAATGGTTGAGGGAGATTCTAGGGTTTTGAGTTTCAATAACATTGTTAGAACAAGTTCTAATGAAATATTGCTCCTCTGGTGGTCTTTGAATTACATCTTCCTGGGGTGAATGTTCTACGGTAATGGGGGGAGTTTCAAAATTCATTCCCTTTCCCAACATGGAAGGTGTAACATTTTGTTCAATAGGGGAATCAATGGGAAGAATAGGTGGTTCAAACTGTTTTGCAACCTGATTGTTTAGATTAGGCTTTTGGTTAATGGTTGGACTAAGGTTTGGATTTGGATTGGGATTAGGCTTTGGACTAGGGTTATGTCTAGGTTTTAATTTAGAATTAGGGTTAGTTCTAGGGTATGGATTAGGGTTTGGACTAGGACTAGGGTATGGATTAGGGCTAGGGTAAGGTTGCACATGCAGTTGGGACCATGGAGGAGGATAACTTAATGGTGCATTGGAAAGAAATTGTGGTTGTTTTTGGTGCTCATATGATTGAATTTTCATGGGATATTGCCCTAGAGAGAAGGATCCAAATGATTCTTAAGGCCATGGAGACATCTGGCTCGAGGATCAAAATTTTTCCATGAAGCTGTAGGATTATAACCATATTGAGGAACTTTCTCAGGAAAATAAGCAGCATTCCAAGTATCAAATGATAATGAGTTTTGAGTTATACCTGGTAGTTGATTTGATTTCTTACTTAATTTATTGAATACCTATAGTAATCCTTGTAGTGATGGGCAACGTTCTGTTGAATGATCCTCCTCATAAATTTTACAAACTTTCAGACTGCTAAGTGGGCATTTTCCAAGGAAGTCCTTCTTTCTACAGTTAGCGCAAAGGATAAGTAGTGGTTCTTCATCCTTCTTTGGTTCCTGCAAATCATCCAATTTAGAAATAAAATATTTAATAATATTGAATTTACATTCAAGTAAGGTGTTAAATTCTGCTTTTGTTAATTCCTCATTGGATGAGTTGTCTGTCTCTGTAGCAGCATGAAAAATCCTCATTGAATAATTACTCAAAATACCGTTTTCTTGTTCTCAACAAGCCAAATGGTATTTCTGTCATCACATGGATTAGTACACAAGGGCTCCTACAGCACCCCAAAAATGATATAACATTGAGATTGGATTATGAAGATAAATGAATTTAAAATATATTGGTTGAAATAAATCTCACCACACTTGCATAAAAAATAAATTTGCATAAAACGAAGGGAACGACGTGTTGGGGAAAATGATGAATCAAAGCAATAATTAATCTATTGAAAGCAAAACAATTCAGAAATTAAATGTCTCACTAAATATTTCAGACTATTCTAAGGCCTACTTCTACTTTTACACATAAAGAAAAGGAAAATAAAGTTTAAATATATGCAATAATGGTCAGAATTTGGAGCAACCCCAAAAAAATGGATGCATGGCTCTTCACTCACGTCTTACCATACACGCTCCGCCCTCTAACGTCCTGCAATACCCTTGAAACTCTGTAATAATAATTTTACCTGAACCAAAATAAAACTCTCAGGAAACGACGCCAAAATATTTAGGGTTTTAATTGGCGAATAAAGCTCTTAATATTTAATTCTCAATCCGGGAGTCATAAACAAAAGTTTTACTGCATTTTTGGTTCATATTAATGGTCATATTATATAAATTTCCTTAGATTGTTAAGTACATAATGATGGAAAAGAAACAATACTAGCACTCATCTCACTCTCATAAAATAATTATTCACCCTAACATAAGAAATTTAAAGTAAATCAATTTTGACTCAATACAATCTGTTTCGTATACAAACCAACTAAAATCAAAATCTTGGTGAAATTCAATCTAAGTACAATTCTTGAAATAAAGCATTTTCAAAGTAGGAAATTCAAACTCTAATTATTCGAAAGGCAGAGATAAGCGATCATCAAAACCTAATATCTAAGAAATCGAAATGTACCACTACAGCTTGAAATGAAAAGCAAAATTAATCCTTAAACTCTCATACCTATTCAATCTAACTAATATATTCTTTCTCAGAAATAAAATGCATTAAAAAACACACTTCTACCTTAAGCTACTACATGACTATTTTTGGAAACAATGTAAATCGATCTATAAATGCTTAAAGGAGAACGAAATATTTAACGAAATTCTCTAAGCTTATGAATGAAATTGAACTGCTATCACACTACTATGAAATCAATATCTATGCTACAACACTGAGAATGGAAATCAAAATTACTTTATTTGTTCAAGAATAAAAGCTAGATTTTAATGACTCAAATTAAATCACACTAACGATGCTTGAAATCAATCCCTATTCTATAGTACTATAAATGGAAATCAATCTGAGATGTTGGAGATGAATATTTAAAATGAAATCACATGCAGCATGTAAATGTAACCACACATTAATCAACTCAATCAACAGGAAATTACTGACATTAAATCACCCTACCTAAATGCAAGAAACAAACCATATTGTTTGATATCAAACCCACACAGCTTTGGATGGGATCATGATGTTTCTATAAAAAGATAAAGAAATATGCACACATGATCTATTACTACCATCACAAGCACAACATATATATATATATATATAAACAAAACTCACTCATCCAACCATACTTTAATTGAAAATTAACCATTGGATACATTTTTTTTCAAACTCTTGATGTGCGTTATGATCTCATCTTAGAGTGTGCTTCATAAGGGATCGGTGAATACTCTAGTGAAAAATAGATGGATTCAGATTTTCCAAAGGAAACAGAGCATGGCTCTACACATGATTTATGTGATTAATAGAAACATAGAAATTTAGATCTAGTTTGTCAATTGACAAGTGCAATTCTTACAATGATCAAAACACCCGGAAATCAATTATATACCTCACGCAATGACATGGAGGAAACTCGCATTAGCTAAATAAAAGTTTTATTCTATCAATTGATCGCACAACTATCTATTTTAACTAATAATGAAGCTTGATCCCATATTTTGGTAGGCCCTACCACACTTGGACAAGTTTAAAACTACTTACAGTAAAGAAAGGATTAAAATACTTAAATCAAAGACTCACAGTGAACCATAACTTGCAATGATCTAAATCAAAGCATACCCATACCCTATTACTGGAATGGAGTCTTTAAAATACACAGTAAACTTCTTATAATTATATTCCACAACAGATAATCTACTATATTCTCCCTAAATCAATGTACAACAATCGCTTTTATAGCAGTAATGTTGCCCAGATTAATATGGATCGACAGTGTACACAATTTAGGATTATGGTTAATACAAATTAGTTAAAATCGGAATAGAATATTTTCTTTCCTATTTGAGTTGATGAGATCCTCCCTTCTAGAAAAATTTTGACCATCGCATAGATGGAAAGCTCACTTTGCAAGCCTCTCCATAATATTCCCTGCACTGTTGGGAACCGAGGATCATCCCAACCCTCTACCTTTCCATTATTTACAAACCATTTTAGAGTGTAAACAAGATTGAGACGACTAAAATCCCATACATGAACCTTGCGCAAACCCATGTAAGAATTTTTCATACTGTTCATTGCGATTATGGAATTCTTTTGAACGGAGAGTATGTGTTACACCCTCAGCTTGCTTCGCTTAGTCTTCGAAGCTGGCTGCGGCAAGCTCATTTTCATCGTGATCGTCCATTAAAATCACAAAAAAAAACAAGAAAACCGTTACAAAATTCTCACTGACTGCCTCCAAAATGCATGCCTTGACCTGCTCGTAATATTTGCTAATCTAAAGGCAACTTGGCCATTCCATGTGCCAACATCCCCTGCAAGTTTATGTTTGGGCATGAGAGAAGCGAGTAATGAGAAAATATGAGGTGGATACGAGGCCTCGCATTCTCCTCACGCACTTGCATGCATTCTTGGGTAGCATCAATGCAGATACCCACTATGCCTTCCTCTGTCAAATTCGTTCCATTTTCTGCAACGTAAAATTATTTCAATATTCACACAAAGAATAGCTGCAAAAGCTGAGACAAATATGAGAATGCATGGACAGTGATAGATGAATTGTGTTTTTGCAGAGGACCGTGATTACTCTTCATCCTTATTTGGCGATAATTGTATATCGTGTTTGTCCCACGTTCACTTCCAGCAATCAAACATAGCTTCACAAATAGTCCATCGCCCATTTGACTCTTTTCCTTCACCATGCTTCTTAATTGCAAGCTACAAGATAGCATGAGACCTGGATTACTCTTCGTTATCTCTAGTTGAACTAGTGCTTCGGGCTCCATCCCCTTTCTTAGTATACTCCTTTACACGTTATATGTCTAAGACTTCATATTATTGCAAGCCACAATGCAAACTTGCTGTTGGGCATCCTCCTGTCACCAATAAAATCATATAATTTTCCCCCATATATCTCAGAGAAAATAAGCCACAAGCGAAACCCTTACTCTTGATTGAAAGACATGTTCATCAACTTAAGTATATCCGTGGAGGCTCTTAGTGGAAAAGGTTGCATTATAAATTTCATTCCACTGCATGGTTGACCATATGTAAGAATGTAGCTTTTTTACGCTATAAGATGGTTGGAACGATCAATAAACTCAAAACCATAGAGTTTGATATTATACAACAATAGTTTTGAGGTTTTATGCTTCAAATGATCAATCAGTAATGCATCATCCTCAGCTACTTGAGATGAAGGAATAAATTTCGTCCTCCCTAGACTTGTACAAACCATTAATGATAATACGATAATATCCCTTTTCCTTCAATGCTTCAAATAGCTCAACTGCCTTCATTACTTTTTCTTATTTGCAAAAGAACTTGAAAACATCTTTTGACTTCTCTTTAAAAGGTTTGATGACCAGTTTCTTAACGAGTTGCACTATTGGTACATGAATTTGAGCTAATGGAATAGGAAGTGGACTATTGGAACAAGAACTGTACACTTGTTGTCCTGTTTCAGGTAACACCTTGTCTCATTGTCAGCTGCTTCACTGTAATATCCCAAATTTGGAACAGCACAGCAAGCCTGCTGAAATAACGCACTCTTGAGAGATATATGCACAGAAATGAGTTTTTAGCTCCTAGATCCCTTATATCAGCTCATCTAATATCTAAATCCAAAATTAGAGCAAAAACAAATCAAAATAGCTGGGTTAAACAGATCTCCCACAAACTAGTCTAGCTTAAAATCACCCAAAGAGAGGGGCTGAAGCTATATGCAAAGGACTGCTTCAGAAATAATGCAGTTTGTCAATTAAAAAGCTTGATACCAACATGGAGGTTCATATTTCAGCTATACATCAGAAAAATGGATTTACAATACAGTTTATACAGTGTCTAATAGAAATAGAATGAATATACAAGACAAAAGCCTCAAAATGAGCTACTACAACAACAAGAAATGGAAAAATAAGCTTGACAGTGTTATTTTCATTGCTGAAGCATGCAATAGATTAAAACTCAGATCTAGAGCAGATATTTACATAAAATAATAAATCTATTTCAGATCTATGTACAAGATAAGTTCCTCTATACATTCCCCTTGGTAATCTTAGCAAATCATGAACAACGGTGAGTAGATCTGAGATCTAAGTCACAGATCTGTAGAAGTATTCAGAAAATTATGAATCATAAAATATACAGCAGATCATATCTTAACTAACATGGATTGGTTGGCCAATCCACGGATCACCATATTGAAAGGAAGGATCCAATCACTAGATATCTTCCTCCTCTAAAATGATGCCAAATCACCCTGCAACTTTGCTTTTGCAAATAACGCAGTCATGGAAGAGGGACTGCGTTGTAGGCCCTGAGAATGCTTTCGCCTGCTTCCAATGTATGGATCTGAAGCTCAACCCACTAATTCACCCTTCTAGTAGGTTAAAAGACACACTCACTGAGAAGAGGCACCAGTACCAGCTAGATCTAAACAGATCTAGTGCTCCACTTGCTGCAGCTCACATGGACAACCCAATCCTAAGAAATACTGTGTTGTAGATGCAAGATGTGGCTTGGCCAAATGCCAGATAATGGACTAGACAAACAAGACTCCTCCAAGAGTTTCTCAAGGAAGGAGGTGGGAATCCTAAACAGAAAACCCCAACAAGGGATGTCTAAGCAAACAATACCTTCAGAAAATAATAACATCAACAACCTTTTCTTGTTGTCCTACTCCTTATTTTATAGGGTGAAAGCCTTGTCAAACCCTAAACCACCTCAATGAGTTAGCCCCTTTCACATGTGGAGCCTCCATCTAGAACTGCGTTGTGTATCCATGGGGTTCATTACACCAAGACTGTGTTGTTGATTTGGTCAAGGTTGACCCAATCTTATGATTTAAGCCCATTCACACCTGCAAGAGTTTATTTACATGGCCCAGATATGTCTCTATTTACATAGGCATTGATTTATTCATGGGTTTTAGGAGTTTTACATGTCCTCCTCCACATTTTATTCATAAACATGAAATGCAAGATAAAACAAGGCAAAATAAGATATTCCCTTTAGCTTGGGCTAAATGGGAATATTACAGTCCTCCCCTCCAAAATGTTGCTTGTTCTCAAGCAACTGATAAGGTGATTGCTGCAAGATTTCTCTTCCATTGGTGACATCATCAAAGATCAAGCTCCCATCATAAGCTAGATGCTCACCAATCCAAACCCCCATGAATTTTTTCCCCAAATTCAATATGAGATGTGCAAAATACATCCCATAAGGAAACAAGATCTCATGTGAAACACCCATGGGTTGCCTAATGTCCCCTCTGAAATATATGACATAAGATACATGGAGATTTTTCAGCTCATTAGGCACATGCATACTTCCCATCCTCCCTCCATAAATTCCCATAAAAAGTACAAGCATGTCATCAATGTATGGGAGCAAAACAATGTACAAACAAACATCAAGGTGCACATATGGAGGTGGGTCATAGTCCCACATGTGGAACCAGCATAATGAATCTCCTGCCTGCATTAACCCAAGATGTGGTAAGTGGTTTTCCTACCGCTTACTTGCAGCCCATGCCATGTCGTTGTAGCTGAATGTGTGATATATGTTTGGTGCCTTAGGAAAGCACCCATCATGAAACAATATCTCCCTTTGTCCACCAAGGGAGTGGCCAAGTACAGCAATTGTTGTGGCCCCATATTTTCCATTAGATTGAAAAGATATAACACTCCTTCTTGGAGTCATGGCCTGAAAAATCATGGTGTAAGAATGCATTAAGTCAGAATATAAAACACATGTATTAAGAGCATGCTCTTCACCAAAAATTCTCCTCCTATCAATGGAGTGGTGCATAGATCTACTCTCTCCTTCAAGGGAAGGAAGAGAGGGCTGATTTAATTCCCCTTTAAAGCCATATTGTTGCTCCAACTCCACAGAATCCATGCATATCTGATAATGTTGATATAGTTCCCTTTCAAATCCCTCCCAGTAATAGCTCCTCAATATGATATTGTTGAGCTTCATAGAATAAGTGTGGCTAATATGGAACTCTTCATAAGCCCTCTGTAGAAGCTTCCCCTTGAGCTTGGAGGCTCTAGACAATAATATTCTACCATGATTATAGATGACTCCATAAAATATTGAATAGCTCCCCTCATGCAACCAGTCATCCAGAATCATGCAAGTATGGAGATCCTTGGAATATCCCACCAACAGTTGTGATTTCCAATAGGGATCTAATGTGCCCAATAATGATAGTGTTGATAATGTGCCAACTGAAGTGGCTGCCATGTTGCTTCTCTTCTCCTTGACATCCTCCATGTCCAAGTTGTATGTTGGAATGCCATGCCTCCTATTCTTCTCCTCTTTGACATCTCCCATGCCAAAGGTATGAGATGGAAGGTTTCTATTCCTTCCTTGCTGCCCTCCTTGCTAATGCACATGCGTCAGAGAAGAATGAAGCTATTGGGAGTTAGTCTCCCATGGAAGGCTATCAAATGTCCAAAGCCTCTCTGTTTTGGCCAAATCATGCATGTGAGACCACCTCTCTTCCAGCAGGGAAGAGTGTTCTTCAAACAAGTTTGTCTTTTGATTCAAGTCTTGCATCCCATGCTTCATGATGGTGTCATTTTCTCTCCTTGCAGCATATCTTCTCAATGCAATTTGAGAGGTGAGTATAGATAGTGAGGTCAAAGGAAAAATGTTGTCCCTTTCTTTGTACCTCCCCCATATTCTCAGCGTTGTAGCATGGTCTTCTAGTGCTCCCTCCTCCCTTGGGTCTACGGAAGGAGCATCAATGTATGAAACATCTTTCATCAAATATGACTCAATTGGTTTCCCAGATGGTAAACCATAGGATAATGATGTATCAAGGCTCATTCCCATGTGAAAAACAGTTGGGAACACATCATGATTGCTTCCACTACGCAAATCCATCTCTGATTGTTGTGTGGAAGTACCATGAAACTTGGAGACCCCTCTTTATGGTGTAAGAGTGCCTCTGATTGGAGACCTTGCCCCATATTCTGATAGTGGTTCAGATGTGTGACCCTTCCTTTTTTCTGTCTCATTATCTTTTAGCAAAGACACATGCTACTCATGTCCTCCATATGGAAGAATCCCTGGAATTCCTTGCAAAAGTGCAAGAATTCCTCTAATGGAAGCCATTGCTTCATCTCCATCTCCAAATGAAAATAGATCTCTTTCTGCTTGCACAGCGCTGGAGGATCTTCTTTGCTTTCTTTCTCCCTTCTGCTAATTAGTGGAGAATTTTCCATAATCAAGAGATCCTTTGCCTTGTTCTCTTAGTGAGGAAGGAATCCTCAAATATTCTCTTTGAGGAAAGAGATCTTGCTGAATTGGGGCCTTTGCTTCTGGTAAGAAGTGCAGCAAATCTCCAACCCCTTCAACAATGTTTAGGACTAGAGTTGGCTCCATGGAATCTTCCAACTTATGTAGAGATTCAAATTTCTTGGGCTTGATCTTCTCCCCCCAAGAAGTCTCACATTGTCTCTCATCAAATCTTGTCACTAATCTCCTAGTGAATCTTGCATAAGAAGAGATGTTCCTCCCTTTCAAGGAAGAGGACTCAAACAGCCACAAAGCATAAGCCTTCCATTGAAGATGCAGCGTTGCTACTCTCAAGGCTTCTTCTTCTGATACTTGATGTAGCTGAAAGTATGTTTCAAGCTTCTTTACCCAAGACTTGGCTGAGTCTTTAGGTGATTCATCAAATGTAGGTAGAGAGAATCTACCCAAAGTGTGTTGCATGCACCCTTTCCTCCTACTGTAGCTGCAGGATATTTCTTCTTTGAGCTGACAGAACTCTGGGAAACTAATATTCTATTTGAATCTCTCTGATTGAGATTCATATTCTTGGAGATATTCACCAAGATATACCTCCTTTGGTGTTTCTCCTTTTCCTCCTTCCTTTGACAAGAAAGTAGGCATGCTACCACATTGTGGAATAGATTGTGTAGCTGAATGCTCACACACATCATATGAAGTAGTGGGGCTTTCTTCATGTACAAACCCCTTCAAAAGTTCCACTTGTCTTTCACTCCTCACTCCCCTGATTTCTCCTTTCAGCTCATGCAAAGCTTGAGAAAGAATGTTAGAGAACTCTACTTCTTTTATTCTTCCATACACATGGGTTTCAATGGTGTAATCATTTATATTTTATATTTTCTCATGATACCTTTGATATTTATCAATGAGAGGTTCTCCTCCCTTTGAATACATATTGGCTCAAAGAATGCACAGGTTGTGCCAAAGATCTTGCTCTGACACCACTGTCATATCCCAAATTTGGAACAGCACAGCAAGCCTGCTGAAATAATGCACTCCTGAAAGATCTATGCACAAAAATTAGTTTTCAGCTCCTGGATCCCTTAGATCAGATCATCTAATATCTAAATCCAAAAGGAGAGAAAAAAAAAATCAAACTAGGTGGGTTAAAAAAATCTCCCACAAACTAGTCTAGCTGAAAATCACCCAAAGAGAGGGGCTGCATCTATATGCAAAAGAATGCTTCAGAAATAATGCAGTTTTTCAATTTACAAGCATGAGACCAACATGGAGGTTAATATTTCAGCTATACACAAGAAAAATGGATTTACAATACAACTTATACAATGTATAATAGAAATAGAATGAATATACAAGACAAAAGCCTCAAAATGAGCTGCTACAACAACAAGAAAAGGAAGAATAAGCTTGACAACATTATTTTCATTGTTGAAGCATGCAGTAGATTACAACTCAGATCTAGAGTATATTTTTACATAAAATGATAGATATATTTCAGATATGTGTACAAGATAAGCTCCTCTATACATTCCCCTTGGGGATCTCAGCAAATCATGAACAACGGTGAGTAGATCTAAGATCTAAGTCACAGATATGCATAAGTATTCAGAAAATTCTGAATCATAACATATACAGCAAATCAGATCTGAAATAACATGGATTGGTTGGCCAATCCATGGATCGCCACAGTCAAAGGAAGGATCCAATCACTAGATATCTTCCTCCTCTAAAATGATGCCAAGTCACCCTACAACTCTGCTTTTTTAAATAACGCAGTCATGGAAGAGGGACTGCACTGTAGGCCCTGAGAATGCTTTGGCCTACTTCCAATGTATGGATCTAAATCTCAACCCACTAATGCACTCTTCCAGGAGGTTAAAAGACACACTCACTGAGAAGAGGCACCAGTACCAGCTAGATCTAAACAAATCTAGTGTTCCACTTGCTGCAGCTCACATGGAAAACCCAATCCTAAGAAGGAATATGTTGTAGATGCAATATGTGGCTTGGAAAAATGCTAGATAGTGGACTAGACAAATACGACTCCTCAAAGAGCTGCTCAAGGAAGGAGGTGGGAATCCTAAACAGGAAACCCCAACAAGGGATTTCTAAGCAGACAATACCTTCAGAAAATAATAACATCAACAACGTTTTCCTATTGTCCTCCTCCTTCTTTTATAGGGTGAAATCCTTGTCAAACCCTAAACCACCTCAATTAGTTAGCCCCTTTCACATGTGAAGCCTCCATCTAGAACTGCGTTGTGTATCCATGAGGTTCATTGCACCTAGACTGCGATGTTGATTTGGTCAAGGTTGACCCAATATTGTGATTTAATCCCATTCACACCTGAAAGAGTTTATTTACATGGCCCAGATATGTCTCTATTTACATATGCATTGATTTATTCATGGGTTTTAGGAGTTTTACATGTCCTCCTCCACATTTTATTCATAAACATGAAATGCAAGATAAAACAAGGCAAAATAATATATTCCCTTTAGCTTGGGCTAAATGGGAATATTACATTCACTTTCAAATGAATCCATAATCAAATGTGTTCAAGAATCATTCTCGCACTGCTAGTGCTAGACTTATTCACCTACCACCAAGAAAGCATTTAGTAATGGAATTTACACAAGAATACTCTTCAAATTAACTAATAAGAAGAATTCATAAATTAATAGCTATTGTATCTAAATACATCTAGTCATCAACTTAAAAGGACAAAACACCAGGTAGAATCATATAATTATGTGATAAATATCATGAAAATTTGGGCAAAAATGTAGCTCAACAGAATGACAAGGGATCTTCCTCATAATATCATTAGATAAATGATAGCATAAACCAATCACAAGATCTGAAACACAGTCATGTAAGGGAGAGAACATAGATCTTCATTAATCTCATAAAAATTATACAACACTTCTACACCTTCACTCTAGCGTCTCCTCTCCATGATACGATAAATTTTCCCCACTAGATCCAATGAATGAGCATGAAGACAACTCAACAAAGACTAAGACCTCATAGGCTCTCTATATGGCAACAAAGTGGCAACATAAAATCAAGATCTCATCTCATCAAGAAACTAACTCTCCCAAAATGATAGAGCTCTTGCCCTATAATTTGGATACTCTCCTCCACACCCTTTTCTCTTGCTGAGATTATATAGCCTCATTTCATCCTTTGGGAGAATGTATCTAAACACCTAGGGGCTTGAGAAGTTAGGAAACTTCTACAATAATGGACCCCTACCCAACTCATACACAAGTGGGTCAAGTTGATCTCCTTGGGAATGGGAAACTCTAGAAAAAAATTTCACAATTACGAGATTTTTCTCTATTATCTCAATTATGAAATAATTATTATATCATAATTATAATATTTTGGCAAAATAATTATGAGAAATTTTTCAAATATGTAATTTCACCCTTTTAACATGGGATAAATTTCACATAAGTAAAATAAAAGGTAAAAAGGGATGCATTTTAGCCAAACAAGTTAGGTAAGTTGTGATCCAGGTGGATCGAACAAGTCTAAGTACAAGTGGCTTGAGTACAAAGGCTCAAAAATCAAAGTGTATAGAATATGGAAAACTTAATGTCAATTTGTAGATATCTTCTTTCTGATTCCAATGGTATAGACAAAACTCAATTATGAGTCTGTATGAAGGAGTTAGGAGAAGTCAAAGTTCAAGGGTTGACTTGGTGATGTGGAAGACCAAGGAGGACACAAATTTGCTGAAACCTAGCCACCAGATTTCGGCCAACTCGAGCTATATTCCGGGAAAAATTGTGGGACAGATAAAAGCACTCCTTCGGCCTAAAAACCGAATTCCAATTAAAACATGTTGTTATAGCAATATATATATATATATAATAAGGGTGGCAGGCCACCAACCCCGCCACCCCACACAAATCTAAAAATATTTAAACCAAATATGATATCATTGGGGGGTGGGTGGTCAACCCCACCACCCCCGCGGTCCCCACTAAAATTACATGTATGGCACTATATGGTGGTTAGGATCGGGCAGCGTGGCAGTGGACCCACCCACAACATCAACTACTCCCTTTTAATATGACGTTGGCCGACAGAGTTTATGGGGCGGGCCGCCCAATGCAGGCTCAGCACCTCCCCACTTGCACAAAAAATATTTGGTGGGGTTAAAAAAAACATATGGCATAGTTTTTAAAACTAATCCATATTTAAAAGGAGGGGGCGAGGTTTGACCACCCAACCTCCTCCCTCCTAATCTGGATCACTAACCACTTCAGCCAACGGCCAACTTTGGAATGTCTGCCAACATTTTAGTATTTAAGCCTTCATTTCTGTAGTGCGCCCAAGCAGATCAGGAGCAGGCACAGAAATTGAGACAATGGAACCATGAGTAGTGTGTAGGAGGGGGGCGGAACCATGAACTGAGCCATTTTCCAGAGGGGTCAGATTTTCACTTTGTCAGATTAAGGCAAGTTTTATATGGATTTTGCATTACTCGACGCCATGAATCCAACTATGCTGTCCATTTCTTCATCAGAGGTCTAAAATTTTCGGGAAATTTCAACTATGGAGGTATAAGGGTGTAATTTCCCATTTTATACTTGTACTTTCATTTTTTACCACTTAATGAAAGAGGGCCTCCCCACTATTTGAGCAGGGCCCGGAGACGTAGTCCCTCTTGGACGAACTCCGATATCAATTTTGTGTCTTCTTGCATGATGTTAATTTCTTCTCCCTTATTATGTTTATGCCTTTAAGGTTTATTTTTTAAAAGCTACAATTTTCACATGTAATTCTTTAACACATCTCAAACAAAAGATTTTAGATCAAGTGGTATCAGTGCAGGTGTTTATATATGTGAATTACATACTTGTATGCTAACTAGAAACAGGCTATGAAGAGGCGAAGGGATGCTACAGTCTTTCGATCCCAAAGCGGGATGTGCACATCAGAGAAGGAACATGGATGACGATGTTTGAAATGAAGAGGAGCTCAACTTCCGCAAGACCTTCTACACCATGGCAGATCAGGTTGAGAAATTGTTCCCTAGACTTGAGAGACTAGAGAAAGCATGGGAGAATGATGGAGAAGGACAAGGTTTAGGGCATGGAGATAATGGAGGAGATGCACCTCCTTCTCCTTCAGCGATTGAAAGTTCTTCCTCCTCTTCTCACCATCATCATAGGAATTCTGGAAATGCATCTAATAAACCTTTCTTTAAGTTAGATGTCAAATTTGATCTACCCATGTATAATGGTGAAATTGATACAGAGAAACTTAACAATTGGATTAGGCATCTTGAAGTCTACTGCAGGATTTAGCGGATTATGGAGGACAAGGCAAATATCCAGTTGGCGTCTCTTCAACTGAATGGCACAGCTCTCATCTGGTGGGAGAGAAAAATTCATGGAAATAGTAATTTGGGTAACCTTCTTTCCTCGTGGTAAAATTTCATTGATGCACTTAAAGATCAAAACTATCCCTTGGGTTATAAGCAAAAACCCTTAATGGAGTGGCAGTACCTAAGGCAAGGCAGAGGACAAAACGTGCAAAGCTTTACCGAGGAATTTAGAAAGCAAGCACTAAGTTTAGGCATCTCATTAGATTCACCTGAAGTTGTAACTAAGTACATTGGGTCATTTCATAGTTACATAAGACATTCATTATTGTTGTTTGAGCCTCCTACCATCAATGAGGCCAGTGTGAAGGCCATGCACATAGAAATCAGGGGGATGCATGAACAAAGTGACCACCCAAAAAGTACTGTCGCAACCAAAAGAGGGGAGCAAAGCCCTCTTGCACACATTGTGAAAAAGAGGGACATGATGAATAAAATTGCTGGAAGTTGCACCCTGAGCTGAGACCTGAGAGAAATGACAAAAAGGGGGAGCAGAAGACCGCCACCACCATACAACAAAACCAAGATTCTGCATCCAAGGAATATGAAAAGGTCACAGCTACAGGATTTTCACGAGGTAGACCAATTGACCTGGGGTCCAATTCTGGCGATGAAATGAAGCTTGCAGCCTTTTGGATCACAGCAGAAGGACCCATAGAATTGGGTTCTGATTCAGGTGATGAAACAAAAATATCAACAGATAGTGTACCAAATATGAAAAGGACACTTACTGCAGCAGAGTTCCAAGAACTTGAAGAGATTAACCAAGGCATCCAAGTAGAAAATGCTGAGCTAAGAAGGCTCCTATAGGAAGAAAGGGAAGAAAAAAAAGGTTACTATGACAGTAACAAGCTAAGGATGAGGCCTTGGAAAAATTGTGACTTAACCAACCCTAGGTAAAAATAAACCCTTCAATTTTATGTACTTTTCATGATAATGAATTCGCTGCTTTTGAAAAGCATTCTACAGGGATTGGGTCCAAATTACTGAAGAAGATGGGGTATCAAGGAAAGGGCCTTGGCATCAATGGCCAAGGCATCGTAAACCCCATCGAAGTCGAGGAATTTCCGCGTCATGCAGCACTTAGATACACCAGGAAGGAAGTGGGAGAAAGCTCCAAAACAGCCAGTGACCCACCGAAAACTGATGATGAAAGAACCTCCTCACACCCCAGCGACAGTGAGGGATTCATAGGAACTTCTTGGAGGCACATCAGGAGGAGACATTCCAAGACAATACAAAAGGTATGGAGGAGGAATAATCATCACAACCAGAATGAACCCTAGAAACCTGCATTTCAAACACGTGAGGACAAAAGAGCATCCATACAAAGTATGGTCCTTGAAGATATTCCACAGGCATATCCTCCACAGGGGGATGATCCATCCACCTTATTAAGTAAAATATGGTTCTTTTAGGGGTCTTAGTGTGATGGCCACATTTGTAAATCATATGTTGCAAGTAAATGTAAACGTGATGGTGCGTTTCACATCACTTCAAAACGTAACGATGATGTTTTGGCCTTTCTTTATGAGTAGTTGAGATATTGATTATTTTTTTTTCTTTTATGTAATCCTTGGCCAATGAGTGTGTGTTATAAACTCTTGGAAAGGAGGGGTTGTTGAGTCATGTGTATAGTGCATGATTGCAAATTATGTACCAATTTCACATATAGAGGATTGAAAGTGTGTTTTTGAAAGGACACAAGAAGTGTGCTGAGAGTGTTAACACTTTTGGGGTCCAAAAGCTCTTCAGTGGGGAGGAATGATCTAGGTGGATCGAACATGTCCAAGTACAAGTGGCTTGAGTACAAAGGCTCAAAAATCAAATTTTATGGAATATGGAAAACTTAATTTCAAGTTGTATATCTCGTCTTTCTGATTCCACCGGCGTAGACAACACTCAATTCCAAGTCTGTATGAAGGAGTTAGGAGCAGTCAAAGTTAGAGGGTTGACTTGGTGATGTGGCAGACTAAGGAGGACACAAATTTGCTGAAACCTAGCCACCAGATTTCGGCCAACTCTGATCGAATTCTGGGAAAAATTATGGGACATATAAAAGCACTCCTTCTGCCTCAAAACCGAATTCCAATTAAAATATGTTATTATATCAAAAAACAAAAAAAATATAAAATAAGGGTGGCGGGCCACCAACCCCGCCACCCCACACAAATCTGAAAATATTTAAACCAAATATGATATCGTTGGGGGGCAGGTGGTCAACCCATCCACCCCCACGGTCCCCACTAAACTTACATGTATGGCACCGTATGGTGGTTAGGGTCAGGCCGCGTGGCAGCGGACCTGCCCACCACATCAACTACTCCCTTTAATATGATGTTGGTCGGCGGATTTTATGGGGCGGGCTGCCCAATGCGGGCCTGGCCCCTCCCCACTTGCACAAAAAATATTCGGTGGGGTTAAAATAAACATATGGCGCAGTTTTTAAAACTAAATCCATCTTTAAAAGGAGGGGGCGAGGTTTGACCACCCAACCTCCTCCCTCCTAATCCAGATCACTAACCACTTCAACCAACAATGAACTTTGGGAAGTCTGCCAACCTTTTAGTATTTAAACCTTCATTTTTCAGTGCGCCCAGGAAAATCAGGAGTGGGCACAGAAATCGAGACAGTGGAACCATGAGCAGTGTGCCAGAGGGGGGTGGAACCATGATCTGAGCCATTTTCCAGAGGTGTCATATTTTCACTTTGTCAGATTAAGGCAAGTTATATATGGATTCTACACTACTCGACGCCACAAATATAATGGTGCTATCCATTTCTTCATGAGAGGTCTACAATTTTCGGGCACTTTCAACTATGGAGGTATAAGGGTGTAATTTCTCATTTTATACTTGTACTTTCATTTTTTACCACTTAATGAAAGAGGGCCTCCCCACTATTTGAGTAGGGCTCAGAGACGTAGTCCCTCCTGGATGAACTCCGATATCAATTTTGTGTCTTCTTGCATGATGTTAATTGCTTATCTCTTCTTATGTTTATGCCTTTAAGGTTTCTTGTTTAAAAGCTGCAATTTTCACATGTAATTCTTTAACACATCTCAAACAAAAGATTTTGGATCAAGTTGATATTTGGATTCCCACTATAATGGAGTAGAAAATAGGGTTATAGTATATTCCCCCTAATGTATGAGGTAAGAATGAGAAGCTGATGGCCAAAATACATTTTAATAAAAATCAAAGGTTGAAGCGGCAGTGGGGAAACAGAGGCAAGAATGCAGATCGTAAAACACTAAAACTGAAGTCTCAATTGTGTTGATAACATCCCTTAGGCGGGTATACCCATGCTCAGTCATAATAAAATAATGAACATGTTCGCTAAACATACATTATGGATTCATGATATAAAGGAATAGAACATGGCCACGGCGGGCATACACATTGGATCCATGTGACTCAATGAAAAGAGCATAGCCACTACATAACACAATCGTGGATCTATGTCATAGTATACATCTATAGGACTATGAACACATAACAGATAGAGGGGTGTACCAAATATCCCTCAAGGTACATAAATGATGCATAAATCCAACGCAGCCTAGGAAAGGTGGCATATAAGAGTGAGATATCCCTAACCCAAGGTCTTTGAAATAACCCTAATGGTACGAATCTACATCATGCGAAATATATGAGCTAAATTCGAGCAAGGTAGAAACCGCCTAATTACCAGCCAATGAGGTAAACTAATAATAGACGCAAGGGAATCCACCAATGAGGAAAATGGACCCCAAGGTACCTAGTACATTCCACTAAGTGTGAATGGATGATTTGATGTCGAACACTGGTGAACTCGATAAATCAAGAGCCAATGATGTGAACCTACTGTTGATCATGAGGAAACCTTCCACTGAGGTCTTCAAGCTCCAAGGTACTACTGGTTCCTGGATCAATCTCCTAGATAATGAGCTAAATTCAGAAAGAGAAGATCCATTGAAGGAGGGGCCTAATGCATCCCTCATCAATCGACATGGAATAGACCAGGATGATGTGATGTATGGATGAAGTGATGAAGTACAACTTACACAGGGATGGTCGACTCAAAAAGGTCAACAGGCTATAGCAGATGGCCGACACAAGCTGAGACTTCCCTTAAACACATAACGACATGACATTAGAGTGAATTGGAAGCATGGCTTAATGAGCACCATGTGATATCATGTAATGACGAGTAAAAAGAATCATATGAATGGTACAACTCCTAGGAAAGTTAAAACCCAAATGTAAGATAATGAAGCAGACATGTGTCATGTTCAAGGGTGATGCAATTGATGCTACCAATGGATGATAAATGAACATAGATATTCCCTCTATTATCTTCTTATAAGTTCCTTTTTCATAAATTTTTTCCCCAATCCCTAAAAAGAGATAAAAGTATACAAAGGGAAACCTCCTAGCCACAGTAGACTAGGGTATTCCTTTTTTGTAACTATTCTATCCAAGTTTGGAAAAGGATTAAACTTATATTGGGTAGATGACACTTTAGGTACTTTTACGAGCGTGAAGTAGACAAGTTCATTCAGAAATCTTTTCTAAGTTAAGGAGTCTGAAAATTGCTTAAAGGGAACTCCTCTTGGAGGAATGAGTGGTATAAAGGGTAGCAACTAGTTCTGGTAGTGGAGTAACTTCTCATGACATAAGGTGGACACGATACTGGATAATAGGACCACTCATCGTATCAGTTCCTCCAGGAAATGGTAAAACACCAAGTGAATGCGGACGTTAGGCCAAGCAAGCGATGATGATGGAATAGATCATCCAAGGCTTAAACTACAAAAATAGGCTGATAAAAGTGGCAATCACAAGGGATAAAAGTGTGTAATCCTCCTGGGGTATAGCCAGAAAAGAGAAGAAGAAGAGGACATGAGGCTCAAATTCAAAGTCATGGTAGGTCATAAGAAGGGATTCCGGGAGAAAACAAAAATGACTGCATGGACACCAAGACAGAAAGAGGGTGCTAATTGGGGTATTCATGATCAGGTAAATTCTACCAACAAGCTACGACATGCATACAGGAAGTGGAGAAAGTCACAACTTGACAGGTTCAGACCCAAGGCATAAATAATGCTGACAGTCAAAATGCAAAATTGAAAAAAGTGACCTACCCCTATATGTCAATTCAAGAGAAACGCACCTAAGGTCCAATGGATGTCGCAATAGAAACATTACCCTCTCCTGTAAAAACCATATAAAAAGACTAGACCCATGGTTAAATCATATAATGAAATAAATAATCATGGGCGAGGGAAAAACAAGGCCTATATTTTGGCTATTTTTAATTTTATAATTTATTTAAATTTTTGGCATAAATAAGGCATGATAAATACTTGCATCATAGACTAAACCAAAAAGGGGATAAAGCATCACACTCTTATGTACATTATGTACAAGCACAACTTAGCCTGGTAGGTCACGCTAAGATGTTCCCACAAATGGGCACAGGCTAAGGGTTGCTATACACAAACTTATGGGAAGAAGAGGCCATATGGTTCAACAGTGTAAATCCATGCCAAATTAAATCAAATTTCCCCATCCGAAAAGGTTGACCATGCTAGGGACAATCTAACATAGTCATACTTTCAAAATTTTCACATGGACATAAAAGAGGATCGAGACATAATGGAGGTACAAGACGCTCATTGACAGGTGGTGAGGATATGGAGGATTTAGTGGTAAGTTTAGTATTTGAAACCCAAGACTTGACTCGGTCCATGGGTGGAAGTTCCAGGGAAGGCCGAGGAGATTCCCCCTGGGTCAATTCAAGATTTAATATGTTGAGCTCTACATGTTCCAAATCGAAGAGATTAGAGGCAGAAAGAGGTGTAACATCCCTATGATTATCCATGACCTCCAAGTTGACTAACCAAGGCAGATCATCATCAAGGGAGTCACATGGAACAAGTGTAGGGGTGGCCTGTGTGGGAAAAGTAACCTAATCATATTCCATATTGGGATGGAGTTTCTGACCAACGTTAGAAGTTACTAACGAGACTATCAGAGAGGCAATCTCTTCCAATTGAAATCACAAGGAGGTGTTGCTATGTGATCTAGTGTCTGATAAATCACCAGACAAACAAAGTAATGACTAAGAAGATAAAAAATATCCCAATCCCATATGATTCAACAAGAAGCATGCAATTGGATTTACACTATGAGGAATATAATGGTACCTTGTCTCCTTGTAGTTTGGGGATGGATCTTGAGTTCGTAGCTGAATTCTTGTGCTCCACATGAGCAATCTACTTGATCCACTTCCGATCTCAACACTTGCACACAATATAAAAGATTCAAGGACGATAAGAGAAATTCATCGAAATATTGTTAGATAAACGATAGCATAAACCAATCAGAAGATATGAAACATAATAATCTAAGGGAGAGAACATATATCTTCATTAATCTCGTAAAAATGATACAACTCTTCTTTACCTTCTCTCTAGTGTCTCCTCTCCATGATCCAGCATATTTTCCCCATTAGATCCAATGAATGAGCATGAAGAGCACTCACCCAAGACTAATACCTCACAATCCTTCTATATGGTAGCAAAGTGGCAGCACAAAATCAATATTTTGGCTCATCAATAAACTATCTCTCCCAAAATGACAAGGTTATCACCCTATAGTTTGGATACTCTCCTCCACACCCTTTCCTCTTGGTGATATTAAATAGGCTCATTCCATCCTTTGGTAGAATGTATCTAGACACCTAGGGGCTTGAGAAGTTAGGAAACTTCTACAATAATGGACCCCTAGCCAACTCATACACAAGTGGGTCAATTTGATCTCCTTGGGAATGGGAAACTCTAGAAACATTTTTCACAATTATGATATTTTTCTCAATTATCTCAATTATGAAATAATTATTATCTCATAATTATAATATTTTGGAAAAATAATTATGAGAAATTGCTCAATTATGTAATTTCACCCTTTTAACATGGGATAAATCTCACATGAGTAAAATAAAATGTGAAAAGGGATGCATTTTAGCCAAACAACTGAGGTAAGTTGATATTGGGTTTCTCACTATAATGGAGTGGAAAATAGGTTTATAAGACTTAGTGACCCTGATTTTGGAGAATCTATGCCTAGTTTTGAAGGTTCCTCTAGTTCCCTGGTATAGTTGGAGAGGGTAATTTTGGCCCTAGTTCAAGTGCTTTGAACTTGAAGAGGACAGTAACATGTCAAGGGATTGAGTCCTCCTTTGTACCCCGCATCACACTTGATGCTCAACCAACACTTGATTATAACTAGAAGAAGATAGAGAAGGAGGTTACATATGAAGGCTTTGCTAGATGGTGGTATGATGCAGACATAACTTTTAATGGTACTAATTCTACATATTATCATCTCATTATTAATGATATAGATTCATGTGGAATAGGCTTCAAAGGCCCTAGCTTTCATGATATTTGGGGGCCAATTTTACAAAATGAGGTCTAAATAATACAAGAGTACCTTACAGAGTTCAAGAAATCATGGACCAAAAGATAATGCACAATTACATTTGATGGATGGACTGATTTTAGATCTTGTACCATACTAAATTTATTATTTTTTTGTCCAAAAGGTACTATGTTTCTCAAATATGTTGATGCATCTGATCAGGTGAAGGATGCACAATTTCTATTTTATCTTTTGGGTGAAGTGGTTATGGAAGTATGGGTTAAAATTTTTGTACAAGTTATCATAGATAATGCCTCTAACTATGTTGCAGTTGTAATGATGTTGGAGGAAAACCACCCCACCATTCGGTGGTCTCCATGTGCAACACATTGTTTGGACCTCATGCTTGAGGATATTGGAAAAATAGAGTGGGTGATGAAGTATGTGGATAAATCCATAACCATGTACATCTACAACCACTCATGGGTTTTGAAATTTATGATAAAGAACACTAGGGGTAAAAATCTTGTTCGATCATCCATCACATGATTTGCAACCAACTTTATTTCGTTTCAATCCTTGTTCAACAAAAATCAAACTTGAGGAAGATGTTTTCATGTGATGAATGGAATGAAACTCAGACGATTAAAAAGGTTGAAGGGAAACAAATGATTGACTAATTGTTTGAAAAAATATTTTGGTCAAATGCAGAGGAGATTGGGTTATTTAATGAGCCTCTTATCAAAGTTTTGTGGATGGTGGATAGTGATAAACATGCCATGGATTTTATTTGTGAGGCCATGGATCATGCCAAGAAACAAATAAATGCAGCATATGGGGATAAAATAAATAAGTACATTCCTCTATAATCATTGATGAAATATGGAACAAACAACTCCTTAGACCTTTACATGCAACTCACTTCTACTTAAATCCAAGGTATGTAAATTTGGATTTCAAAGCTCATTTCTTATTGGTTTTAACTTTTAACTTTTGTTGACTTAATGAATACGTTTTTGTTTTCTGAACTTTGAAAGTACCATTACACTACAAATTTTGAGGCTAATGAGGAGGTATTAGGGGGATTTTATAAATGCACTGAGTGCATGGTCCCAGATTCCAAGACTCAAGATCAGAATCATAACAATCTCTTGAATTTTAGTGAGAGTATCGATACCTTTGGCATTTCTATGGTTGTAAGAAATAGAGCAAAGAATCCCCCAGGCGAGAACTGTAAAAAATTGCACATTATCATATTACTCATTTCAATTTGCAATTGTTGAGTCCAAGTTTCAACTTTCAAATTAATTTTCAGATAATTATTTTCCATCCACCCTTTTTGCAGCCTATTATTGGCAAAAATTTAGTAGTGAGTGACCTCAATTGCAAAAAAATGCAATTTTAATATTGAGACAAACATGTAGTGCTTCAGAGTGTGAGCGGAATTGGAGTGTGTTTGAGCATATACACACTAAGAAGAGGAACCATTTGGATAAAAAGTGGTTTAATGACATGGTTTTTTTTTTTTTAAATTCAATACAACCTTGTGTTGAGGCACAACCAATTTCTGAATAAAACCCCTTAATCAAGCAACATTGTCTTCGTTGACTTTGATACAACATCAGAATGGGTTGTGGAGAGTCAAGCACCATAATTTGACAATGAATACCTTTCTTGGTTGGGCTTGGACCCACCTTCATAGGTTGCAGAGGTAGATATACCAAAAGAAACAGTAGAAACTTCAGGGCTAGGGAAATCAAGCCATATTCTCATTACAGACTTGGATGCTACTCATTCTTCAAATGAGGATGAGGAGGATGTTGAGGATGATGATTCTAGTAATGATTGATAAACATTGGAAATTATAAATTGTAGGTTGTATTCGTAGTATTGTATAATTTAGTATCATACTATCATGTTATTTTGGACTATAAAGACCTTTTAGAGCATGTTTCTTGAATTTTTTAACCTTTTTGGTTCAATGATGTTTTGCATTAAGTGTTATTTTGGTTATATGCACTATTACTTACTATATAAATGAGAAATTTTTCATATTTGTGTATAAATGGTTTGGATTCATATCGATGCACATGAATATATATGTTTTTCTCTTTAAAATATGAATATTTTATGTATTTTTGGTCAACCGATTTTTTCCCGGTTCAGTTCTGATAACATTGTATTTATCTCATCATATCTCAACATAAATTGATTCATTTTATCATTAGTTTAAAAATCTCAATCCAATATAATAAGAATAAGAATCGTCATAGGTGAGTCCATCTAACCCACATCATAATCATATGGGAGTGTTCGAATTCTACCCTATATACAATAATCGATACAGCAATCTGAAATAGAAACATAATCATCATCAAGTCACATATCATCTTAGCTCACCTGTGGAACATTCTTGAATCTGAGCAAGTCACTGCAGGGGGGCTCAAGATACCACCCTCTATCCATTAGGGATCCACTGCTATCACACAGAATCACTATCAATGGGGAGATAATTCTACCACCCGGGAACCATCGTCATCGGGGAACCACCATTACCACTCGGAATCATCTGTTGAGATTCCCAACATGACCCTCAAGAGTTAGTGGTAGAACACCTCCATCACCTACCTTGGGAAGAGATATAAACTTACCCTACAAATTAAGGATCAGATACAACCCAATGCACTTGGGGGAGATACACACTTACCTTACAAGGTGATGATAAGATATGCCCAAGTCATCTTCTCAACCCATTAGCCAGATGGGGAGGGAAAATCCCAATAAGCCCATCTTGTGGGTAGGATGCATAATGGGGTATATTCGGCAGGGGGAGATACACACTTACGATGAGTTAAGGATTAGACATGCCTTTATATGACAATATGGGAGATACACACTTATCGTGAGGTAAGGATCAAACATACTTATTTTCCATTAGTTCCCTCAACCCCAGTAGCTCTTCAGCTCAATTCCTCACCTTAGGAGCTTAGACAGGGGTGGAAATCATTTATCAGTGTCCTTGATCAGCCTAGACCCTTACCCAGGAAGGCACATCCATCAATCCAAGTTGTTGTCTGAATATCATAAACATATCAAAGTGCTCATATCTGGTACCGACTGAAATAGCTCGCCTAAAATTATAAATTCTCTTTTATCATGTTCATATAGGAAATCAAATGTTAGATCAAATATATGACATAAAGAAAGAAATACCACATTAGTTTTTTATCCCTCTCACACATGGAGGCAACAATCACAAGCATGTTCTTGTCTCATATAGCAGCATTCTCTCAATCCATGAATATGTCTTTGTCCCAGCTATATATGACCAGACTCTATTTAATTTAGAGTGCATACAAAGATCCATGTAGTTGATACGGGATCCACCAATTTCAATGACAATAATCCATCAATGCAATTCAGCATGTCATAAAAACATTTATACACGAAAGGTGGATCTTGATATTGCATGGGGTATACTAGTATTGTTAGAAAAGCACTGTTATATCATAAAATTAATTATCAAAAACATATTTTTAAAAATATAAAATGTTCATGAATTCATGTCCATAAGAATTATTTCAATATTCAATCATGGGACTTCTAATCATCCATTGTAAATGATAATAGGTGCTAGGATCTCATCAGGGGTCTCTCCCTCTGAATGGGAAGCCTCTTCGATCAAGACATCACCATGTATACCATATTACTATCATGCATCAACAAGAAATTTTCATAAGCTATTTCAGGTTTTCATATATTTATCATAGTCATAAGTTTCTTCACTGTCACATATGAGAATGTCATCAAACATCCATCAAAGGTTAATGGCCACATATTCACTTCAAAATATTTCCATCAGAGTCCTAACATCAAGTTAGGTCATCCATTTTTGTCACATTGTCAAATTTCTATGTTGTTAAGTCATCATATTAGAACCTTATCAAAAATATAGTTAATAGATCAAGGTTACCATACTCATTACAGGCATTGACAATAGTATCAAGTTACCGCACATCATATTAACTGTTACTATAAAGTGCACCAATATATCATTTGTACTAGAAATCAAAGTTACTTCCATATGCATTGGCTGGCATGCATGAATCAAGTCATCCATGATGGTGCCTCTTCTTGTCTATAGTGACCCTTCTTGGTGAGATCGCTTTCATGACACTTGGAGATGGTGATTTAGATGCAGTGATATAAAGGTTATGCAAGTTAGACTTATGTATATGTTTTTATGCTATAGACCTGGTTTAGGTGACACGGTTGCTACGTGCTTATGATAAATATTGATTTTGGTTAAGTGCATATTATCAAATTTTTCTCTTTTGGTATCCTAGTTTGTACATATGTGTATGACATGGATGGTGATCCAGAATTGAGACACATAGATCCATGGATGATCCTGGTTTTGTGGAACATATGGTTAATTATTATTTATGAATGATACATGATTTGTATGATTATATATGCTTAATATTTTACTAAGAAGGATGTGGTAGGGGACCTAGTCATTGCCAACAAGGATGCTCTAGTTATAAATGGTTGCGGAAGTCATTTAATCCAAAACAAAAATGATCATGGAAGTCATGCATAATCCTTGGTTAAATTTGAATAAGTATGATTATGAAATTCATTTTATTCCTTTGATCTATGAGATTGTGATGTGTGCAGGTCTTGGAACAAGACCTTAACAATGAACCATTAGATGGGTATGAGCTCACAATCAGTACCTTAAGGTGAAGCATAGAGTTTCAAAGCGGAGTAGTTGAGAAGCCATGGAAATTAGGGCGCGGAGTCCTAAATCCATGAAAGATAAAGATGTGGAGTCTTGGATCTATAATAAAATGTTTAGGGTGTGTGCTACTCAGGTAAATCACCTCTGCGGACAGAGGCGATCCCACTAGCCCTAGGGTGGGTCTAGAAACAAGGAATCATGCTAGAGTGTAGGTTCTTAGATACTTGAATGAAATAGGATGCGATAAGATGGCCTACCTGTGGTCCAAAGTTATCGTCGATGCCTGTAGTGATGATGAGAGGCTCTCTCTCCTGATCGAAGACAAGTCACAACCCCTCCTCCTATCATGTTTGGACACCTGCACAGAGATCAAAAAATGATAACCACATACCACATACTAATTCCGTCAAAAATCTACTAGTCAGTCAAAGAAGACTAGCATATTGCATTCGATAAAGACAAAACACAAGACAGGAACCAGAAAATAGTCACTTATATTAATAGGTAGAAAGATGAGATACAACCATGCTCTAACATTGCGGTCTCCTCCAGCAGGGCTCGGGCGAAGCACGTCTCAAATCTTGTCGGGGAATTCGGATGGGATAAGGGACCTCTCAATGGATTTCCTTCTTGATATACCTTCTCAGTTATTCGACTATATCTTAGTTCTTCAATTTTATCATTTCAGCTGCATAATCCTCTTTGTTCAGCTAGCTTTCATGATGAGAGAAAGCTCATTTATATAGGGGGAGAGGGAGAGGTTAGGATCCCTATAATCATGGAAGGGAGACCTATCTTCTAGGAGTGTCCCATAAGAGGAGGAAACCACTACCTAAAGAGGGGGATCCGTGGCTCATCCAGTTAACCACTTCCTGTGACTCATCCCTAAGGTGGTTGAAGGAAACTTCCACCTCTAATTTGTTAAAAAACATTCCAAAAAAGGCTAGCGTGGGCACAACAAAGATACAGAGCACCATCTGGTGCGGCCTCTAGTGTACATCCTCCACATTGGCACGAGGGGTGAACTGGCTACCCACACCAATGCCAAAACATAGGTTTTTATGGGCTTTTTGAGAAAATTTTCTACAAGAGAAATGATGTTCTTGTATAGAAGGATGTAAGGAAGGTTCTTGCAGAGGATGACACTACTCACAGGTCATGGGAAAGACCCTCCAATATGCAGGGCGAGGGATCGCAGGGACAGTGACAAATTATTCTGTAACAGATGCCCCCTAAAGCATGAGGTCTGAGAGAGAGGGAGGGGTGAAATGCTTTATGAGAATGTGTTCGACCCAAACACTGTTGTCAGAAAACCTGCAAGTACGAATACAACTGATACATTGATACATGACATGTGGAATGGGCACAGCCATCCATAAGAGAGTACATAAATAATGAGATCTGAGGTATGGACACAGTCATCCAGCAGTAGGGATCAACAAATAGACTCAGGTATGGTCGCAGCCATCCAATCAAAAGAGTCATACAATAAGTCATAGTAATCCACAAAGAACCCGCAACCTGGATTCCATCAGACAAAACCCAGGGTCTTGCGCTCCATATCGACCCGAAAAAAGTACAAATTTGAGCATGCGAATATGTGAGTTGAAGTCGAACATGTAAGAACATTGTTTGATTACTAGCCAATGATGAAAGTTTTTAACAGATGCGAGAGAAACCACCAATGATTACAATTGCTCTAAAGTTACGAAAGGTACGATCCACGGAATGTGAACAGTGATCTGAAATCGAACACCCGTAGAGTCAGTCGATCGAAGGCCAATGATGTGGACCTTGCATCGAATGCAAAGAACCTGCCATTGAGACATGCAGGCTCCAAGGTACCTGAAGGGATTCTCTAGATCAACTTCCTGGATAATGAGCTGGAGTCGATAGGAAGTGATCTTGATCGAAGGTAGGCCATAATGTTTCCCACATCATCGACACGAGACAGAGGAACATGATGTTTGTGAATCAAGACCAACAGAGAATCAGAGGGAGGTTGAAAACTTTAGATTCAAACTTCTCTTGAACATATCGGCGGCACGAAACTGGATTTGGAATTATTTGACATCAGGAGATCTGAGGTCATGGTGACATGGCAAAGAGCAGACGAGCGGTCAAAAGAGATTACCCAAACCCATGGAGGCAAACAAATAACGAGATGATATGTCCCCAACCCAACACGAATGCAAACAAGTGCCATGTTCAAGAACGACATACTGCCAACACGACTACAATCTGGTTCCATTTTCCCCCACCATTTCTGGCGAGTACCCCAATTATTTTTTAAAACAAGCTTGAAAGGGATATCATATGCTTGCGATGTA
Source organism: Pinus albicaulis (assembly GCA_034641835.2). Taxonomy (NCBI): domain Eukaryota; kingdom Viridiplantae; phylum Streptophyta; class Pinopsida; order Pinales; family Pinaceae; genus Pinus; species Pinus albicaulis. The sequence continues at coordinate 66,355,506 of CM076570.1, forward strand.
AGTTTTTCCTTCATACAAATCCAACCTATTACATTTTACGAGCCCTAGGAAGGAGGAACTCGAGTAACATCATGACGATGGAGTCTGATGTCATCAGGTTTTAACAAGTCTGACAAAGGGAGAACTCAACATCTTTTCATATTTAGAGAGTTTGAAAAGAAAGCAAAAAATAAAACTCCAGCAGTCCCTTTTCGTAGGTAGTCTCACAGATCCGAAAAGGTAGAAAACTGTGTCTGAGAGAACCTCTTAGTTATGATCGGCTAAGGTATTCCTTTTTCATAAATAATCTATCCCAACCCGAAAAAGGGGTAAACGTATACTGGGTAGATATCATTTCGCAGCCAAATTAATGAGTTCAAAACGACAAGCGACTCGGCGATCTTTTCAGTTTTAGAGAGTCAGAAAAGAGCTGAAAGATGACTCCAGTGGTGACCTTTTCATGTTTTTATCGAGTCCGAAAAAGTATAAAATACAACTCGTTTCTTCATCATAAACATGTGAAAACCTGTCGCTACACAAAAAAACACGTGTAAAACATATTCCTCGAAAGTAATATGAAAATATATTGACAAATATGTTTTAAAACCTATTTTAGGATTTGGAAAAGTTATAAAAGACCATAATTGGTAAATAATATTTACCTTTCACTTTTACCTCTTTGCAGAGCAACAGTGACCCGTTTCCCTTGCGATCTTCAGGCGACGATTGTGAACAATCCAGTGGACCAATCCGGATTCCGTTTGTTTCAAGTAAGAGCCAACACCATTTGCTATTTTTTGAGCTATATTTTATTGCATTTAATTGTCATTTTCGATCCCTTAGGGGAGTACTAGTAAAATTTAGGGCACCGCAATTGGCGCGGGTTTCAGGCACGGACCCACGCCAATCAACCCTTTTTTACATAGGTATCGCGCCAACCGCGCAACTCAAAATCCGCTCTAAATTCAAGAAAATGCAACCAATTGATTGAAAATTTTAATACCCAAGGGGGCTTACAATGTTCCTATGATCAATTCATGCAGGTACAAAGAAAAAAAATATGGTAATCGAGTGGAAAGAGAGAGAACACAGTGAGGAGGGTGAACAAGCCATGGAAAATGAACAATGCATGAATGCCCTTAGGAATTTTGGGCTCAAGAAGTTCTTCCTAACACCGTGTCTCTAGGCTTAGCCCGAATTTCTTCAATATTTAATAAGCATTTGGGACGAAGATTAGGAAAATTTCATACTTTGGGATCAGGAACTTGAACTCGAAGTTTCTGTTGTGTATTTCATCACTGGGTTGTCACGTAGGGGTTCAGTCCCTATCTTGACCGGTACCCAGCATTCCAGAGAAAGCATGGCAATGGTAATTGACAGGGTGTGCCACGTGGCACGAAAAGAAACAGGGAGCGGCAAAGTGGATATCCAAACCGTCTCTGACCTGGCACTGAGAGTAGTGTTGCACACTATCACGCGGGTTGCAGGATCACAGGCACTGCATGAGGCCACGAAGGCACAACTTCTTCTTGCTTCAGAGTGTATGAACCTAACTCTTTTCAACTGGGTCGAGGCCATTACCATCAACATCAAACGGAAACTCACTAAGTGCAAGAAGACCAAACTCAAGCAGTTTGGGTATGGATCGATTCTGGTATCGCTCTTCTTGGAACGTTACCCATATTCTAGCGTCAGGAGTTTATAGTCCCGATGCCACCACCCAATGAGCCATGAATGGCCCGATGGGCGGCCCTAATGCCTAGAGCAAGGGGTGGCCAACATATGTCCTGGAGTCCAGATTTTTTTGATTGGCTTCGATGAAAACTGATTGTCATGGAGGATTGGCCCTACGCCGGCACAGACTTCACCGGAGACCCAGACCTCCCACTCCCGGAGGGAGAGGATTGGGACGAAGAACTTAGTAAGACTCATTTTTTTTTTCATGAGTTTATAATTTTTTGATATATATGCATGTTCTGACAGTTATTCTTATATGTATGCAGATGTTGGCCCAAAGCGTCCTGTAGGTATGTCGCTGATAGCGAGGCAAATTCCTTGCGATTTCGATCCTCATGGTGAGGGTGGCGAGGAGGAGATAGTGCAGAACCTGGAGGGGATCACCCGTGGGGTCCCAGACTATGCTCACTTAGATGATGTGCCTTGGGCCTATCAGAGGCACAATGTAGGGGTGCTGAGTCGTATCCACCGCTTGCTGAGGCGGTTGGTACGGGCGGTGATGTGCTATCATGAGCACCACACCGATTAGGAATTTAGGCTTTATTTCCGCACATTTTTGAGAGACATGCCGTCTCACAATGTAACTGAAATAGACATATATTATTTTTTGGGTTTTATGATGCACATGTTGCAAACAAACGATATATATATATACATCTATTTTCTACATGGGTCTACTTACATATGATGATGTTTTTATAAATTGCGCAAATGTCTATCTATCACAATGTTAGCTATTGCATCTGTTAATGTATTCATTCATCTTGGTATATGTTGATATGTAATGAAATCAAAATGTCTTTCAAGTAAACGAATACGCAAATACAATCTCAAAATGCATGGGTTTCGAACCGAATAATGACCGTTCAGTTGAAGATCAACAAGTTGTGAATCCAAATTCACAAGCAATGCGCGTATGTCGAGGTTAACTGCCTCGGTTAATAGTTCCAAAATAGCACTATATTTAGTGAAATTTTTTGTAGCTAGTCCCAGACAAATACCTTGTAAGTTAATCAACTCACCAACAAGATCATAAATTACCCAGGTTGTCGAAGACAAGTTCCTGGTACTGCGGGAAGCACCATCCGCGAAACCGACATAAGGGGAAATAGACATCTGCATAGCAAAAAATACCCAATAAGCAAAAAAAATCTCACAAAGCACATCAAACCAGAGCATGCACACAAAATGAAAAAAGTCACCTATGTACACATATCACGCATGAATGACTCAGGCATAATACTTTTTCAAGTACAACCCATTTCTGGGCTGCGATAAAGGGTAACCTTCATAGTCAATAAGCTCATAAGCCCCATTCCGTAACACACGTTTGACGTTGTAGGGCCCATGCCACATGGGTTGGAATTTTCCTGCCCCCAACTTGTCATGAGCTTAGTCATACAGGAGAACGAGATCTCCTTCAATAAAAGAACGTGGGGAAACTATTTGGTCAAAATGGGCTTTGAATCGCTTCTTTTGTGTTTCGATGACCAAGGCAGCTAAGTGACGAGTTTTTTCCAATCTCTCTAAGTAGAGGAGACGTTCTTATTCAGTCGAAGTATTAGGCAGTAATTCCACATCTAATTTAAGTGAAGGAATTTCACATTGAATCGGAAGTGTGGCTTCCAGACCATATACCAACTAAAATGGGGTAAATCTGGTTGCACTCTTGATCGATGTTCGATAAGCCCATAGAGATAAAAACAACATGAGATGCGAGTTTTATTTATGGATCCTGATTGTTCGTTGAAGCATTGTAACAAGGACTTTTTTTACAGCTTCAACTTGGCCATTAGCTTGAGGATAATAAGGCGTTGAGCTGTCGTGACGCAGACCCAACTTAGACGTCAGCTCCACCATTATATAATCCCAAAAATGAGAACCATGGTCGGTAATTATGGCTTGAGGGACACCAAACCGAGAAATAACGTGATTGAATATGAACTGTGTCGCTGTCTTACCATCCGCAGCCAGTGTAGGCATTGCTTCGGCCCATTTCGTATAATAATCGACGGCAACGATAATATAGGCATGCCCCCGGGCCGAACGAGGGTTACATGTCATAAAATCTATGCCCCATTTGGAAAAAGGACCAACGGTGATGACAAGGTGTAAAGAAATAGGAGGCGCATGCATCTTGTGTTGATAAATTTGGCACGCATGGCATTTGTGTACTGCAACAATGCAATATTTAAAACTGGACGGCCAGAAATAGCCAACACGAAGGATCTTCTATGCAGTGGCATAACCAGACATGTGACCACCACAGGCACCACCATGGCAATCATTTAAAACTTTCTCAGCTTCCTTGAGGTTCAGACATTGGCAGAGTACAGAATCGACTCCAACACGATACAGGGTATCTCCAACAATACGATAAGGTTGCGATTCATGCCGAATGCGGCGTCGAGCATATTTCGTTAATTCAGACCTAAAAGTAGACATTTGGAGATACACGATGATATCACCATGCCACATATTGAGGGTGTTAATAAAGAAGATAGTTTCATCTGTAATATGATCCTCGGAAGAAGAAGGAGTAGAGTCGGCAGGGAGGGAACAAATCAGATCAGTGAAAACAAGTGATTTCTTCGATTTGGCGGTAGTGAAATCCAAATCAAAATCTTGGAGGATAATGATCCACTTCGAGTATTTTCCCCCCAACAACTTCCGAGACAGAATATAGGTCATGGGGTTACAATCAGAAATCACGGTCACTGTGCGTAAAAGGATGTAATGATGAAAACACTGGACGGCCTGGACCGCTGCCAGTGCAAACTTCTCGACATGTGCATAACATGTTTCAGGGTCGAGAAGGTTCTAAGACAAGTAGTAAATGACGTGCTCGTTACCGTCATCATCATCTTGAACCAAAACCATGGCGATCGTACTGAAGGCAGCATCTAGGTAGAGGGTGAAATCATGATGATAATTTGGAGGACGTAATAGAGGAGAGTTGACAAGCAACGTCTTAAGCCTATCAAAAGACTACTGAGCAATCTCATCCCAACCAAAAGGGACATCCTGCTTTAAAAGTTGTGTAAATCCTTTGGCTACTTCAGCGTATTTCGAGATGAAACGACATAGGAAATTTTCTTTCCCTTGGAGACTCTGGAGCTGGTGTAACGAGGACGGGGAGGGGAGATTAACAATAGCCTCAACCTTAAGAGGGTCAAGGCGAATTCCTTCTTTAGATATGATAAACCCTAAAAGTCTATCGGAATCGACACAGAAGTCACATTTATGCGAATTGAGCTGAATGTTGTAGCATCTACAACGAAGAAAGATCTGGCGGAGATGTTCCAGGTGGTATTTTCTCGCAGCTGAATGAGCCGAAACGTCATCCAGGTATGGTTGAACAATATGCCAAATATCGTGAAAGGCATAAGACATCGCGCGTTGGAACGTAGCCCTAGCATTCTTCAAACCGAAAGGGAGTTTCTTATATGTGAATTTTCCCCAAGGACAAATAAAAGAGGTCTTGTGTTGATCAAATGGGAGAATGATATGATTATAGCCAGAAAAACCATCCATAAGGGAGAAGATTTCACTCCCTGCACAATCGTCAATGATCTGATCGATGAAAGGGGTGGGATAGTTATCCTTAGGACAAGCCCGATTGATATCGCGATAATCAACATAGATGTGAATTTCTCCCTGCTTCTTATCCACAGGAACAATGTTAGAAACCCACTCTATCAAAGGAATCGGATAAATGAAACCTGCTTTAAGATTTTTTTCAACTTCAGCTTTGATAGCGGCAGCTTTCTGAGGATGCACAGGACAAAGACGCTGGCGAACAGGCGTCGCACCTGGGTAGGTGGGAATCTTGTGCACCACAATACTAGGGTCGATCCCAGGCATCTCTTCGTAAGACCAGGCGAAAACATCACGAAATTTGCGAAAGAGACTAGTGTACACTTGGACTTACTCGAAAGAGCAAGTGACTCCCACAAGGATGTTCTTGACAATCCCTGGTTTCACGGAAATGTTGATAGGCATAATTTGAGTAATATTACCCAAGTTTCCTTCAGCGAAGAATTCATGAGTCAAAATAGGCATTTGAAGTGGTGGAGAAGGAACCTGAGATGCAAAACGCTCAAGACAGTTAGACATTTCCCCGAGGCAAGGCATAAATGAGGAACGATGATGCCCATCACTCCACGGTAGATCTTCGAGAGACATGGTTTCCATGATAGCCTCGTCGGATGGAAACACTTCTTTCAAATGATCAGGCGAATCTGCATCACCGAGCCAGGGGGATTGAGAATACAAATCGAGAGACATGCTCAAAGGAGCAGCTTCAGGAGGGGGAGAGTCAGATGCAGCCGTAAGCTCACAATAATTGATCTCGATTGGACTAAGCAGAATTGAATCTCCAAATGAATCAACCTGTTCAGGTAAAGGGACGATCCATGGGTCATCTGACCGAGAGACCATATTGACTTGAATGGTATTTGGTGGCAGAAGGGGAAAGTGTAATATCCCAAAACTGGGATTTTCTACAACAATAAGAATATCCTAAGATATTCAAAATTTGGAGATACAGAAAATAGACTCATATGATGTGTTCAAAAACGCATAGCCCAATGAGTGAAACAACATCAAAAGAAGAATGCCTACACCTTCCCAAGTGGGGAGAATGCAAGAATTAGACCCTGGAAACGTTATTTCTGAATATATACATTTTTACTGGGTGAAATAACGTTGGGTTCCCTTATCATATGCTGTTATGCCCTCACATAAAAAAGGGGATAAAAAATAAATCCCTTTTGATATGTTAAACAGACCCCCCGGCTACGTGACAGCTTAAAAATGGCCAAATCCCATGACTTGAGTATGCAGAAAAATACTTAAGCATGCACAACGTTATTTTATAAGGGTTTCTACAATAAAATAATGGAATAGCATGGATTTGGAACTTTATGGAACAATATGCCAAGAAAACAGAGATCTAACCTCCTTATTACATTATAAAGCTAACCCGGCAAGGGTTTCATGAAACACATGTACAAGAAAGAGCAGATCTGAATATTTAGCTTAGAAAATGTAGTGTTACTACAAAATTACAGAAATATAGCTGAATAATACAAAATAGGGATGAGAATCCCTTCCTCTAGCCTTCCAGGAGAAGGGTTGGCCCTTTCCCTAGGAAATAGCTCAAAAACAAGGGTCTTAACCCTGCTGCAACAACTCTACATAAAATGATGTAGTTCCTACAAGGGACTGCACTGTAGGAGATGAGAACCACTTTGGCCTACTGCCAAGATCTGAAATTTTCTCATAAATCTTCCTAGCTGATTTATCAAGAGGAGGAAGGCACCTTCTACTGAGAAACAGACCCGGAAGTGGTGTAAGAATCCTCCACTGCAACACCCTGCAACTCAGCAATATTATGCTACAGAAATAACGCTGGGACTGAAGAATGATGCTTGGCCCTGAGCCTATATGTGGAGAAATAGATGACAAGCTCTCCCAAGAGGCCTCTCAAGGGAAGAGATGGGATTCCTGCTCGGGAACACCCAGTGCTACCTTGCTAAACAGCAAGGTGAAGCCAAGTCTAAACAGACAAGATCAATAGATCGAGATACAAAATCATGAATAAAAAATGCCTCCATCCTCTCCATATATAGCAAGTGAACCTGTCCTCATTGGGTCCCATCCACATGTGCCATCTAGCTCATGCAAGTTGTCCTCCACCAAAACTGCGTTGTCCAACAAGGTGGTTCAATGTATCTAGACATCTTTGTTGACTTGGTCAAAGTTGACTGAATCAACATGTCCCCATCTATGTTCACACCCAAGGGTGCTCAAATAAGCTGCTTATTATTACCCCTTTTCACATTAGGAGTGTTATTGATCCTTCTAAAGAGGTTAATGGGCCTCCCTACCCATTTATTCACCTTCCTAGTGATAAAACAACTCTAATATTCCATTTATCTTGGAGGCTAAAATTTTGGAATATTACAGTCCTCCCCTCCAAAATTTTGCTTGTCCTCAAGAAACTCTATAAGGAGAGAAAAAATGCTCCCCTCCTCTTCTTATGGCCTCCTCATCAAAAAGTCTCCACCACTGCTCAACATGATCTGCTACAAATCTGTCCTCCATTATCTCCTCCCAAGCATGCAAAACCATATGGCTCACTTCATAGAAAGGCGGAAGATGCAAGTGGAAACCTCACTGCTGTCCAATGGCCTCCTTAAGGTAGGAGTGATGATGAACATGGGAAATATTATTCCCAATGAGTGACTCCCACACCCATGCTATCATCCAAATGAAATGAACCAATCTAGTTAGCTCAAAAAGATCCTCAACCCTGGATTCATGCAATGTGTTGGGGCTGCATGGAGAGATTGGATCCTCCCAACCAAGTGGTTTCTCTCCCCATTTATGATAATTATGGGGCTGCTGCTGATCTTGGGCTGAAATTTCATGACCTTCAAGAGTGGCCCAAGCTACCCCATAAAACAAATAAACCATGAAGTGCCTCCTCCAAAAACTCAAGTTCTCCAAATGGCTTTTCCCACATGAAAAAAAGAGATGTAATTTGGCAATCATGGGCTTCCCATTGCTCCTCCGAAAACATGCATCATGAAAAGTAGGGAGAATCATCCTCCCAATGGGCATCTTCAACTCATTTCCCACTCTCCAATCAAATCTCCTCATGAACATAGAGATATCAGCAATACATGGAAGAAAAAACCAATAGAGACAAGTTGTCACATGACAACCGGAAAGTGGATCAAGGTCCCATACAAGGAACCAGCGCAGTGCGTTCCTTGCCTACATCAAATCAAACAAAAACAAGTGATTTTCTAGCCACTTTTTTTCTTCCACAATAATTTTACAAGATATAAACATGAAAGTACAAAAGGGTGTCAATGGTGCACAACAAAAACCATGTGGCTTCCCCCACAAACCACCAATGAGATAGCCAATCTCAATGCTACAAAAGGCTTCAAGTACATCATTATACAATATTCAAGAAGGAATAATCCTCCTTGGTACAATTTGTTGCTTATAAAAAGACAAGAAGTACAAAACATAAGTTGAAATTGTACATTCCCCATTATGTACTTAAGGACTTGAGCTGAAATGGCTCAACTGAAAATGCTCCCTTACTCCCAATGAGTAGGAAGGTGGCTGTGACATCCTCTCCATCATCATCCGAGCTATGCATATCTCCATATGTTGAAATATATCATGCTGAATTCCCTCCCAAATGAACTCCTCTGCCAAGGAAAGATATGCATCAAAATGCATGGAGAAGAATTCCTCATGTGCTACATGTAGCACCTTCTCCTTGAGCTTAGAAGCTCTAGTCAAAAATACTCTGCCATAAGAGTAGATGATCATATCATCCACCATATATCTTTCATATCCATCCAGATCATCAAGAATCATGCATGCACTGAGATCCTTGGAGTACTCTACCAAGAGTTGAGACCTCCAATAAGGATCAATCCTCCTAAGGGACAGTGCTGGTGATCTGCAATGTGAAGCTATACAGATGTTGTTGTCTTTTCCTTTGACATCCCTCATGCCAAATTCATCCTCCAAATTTTTTCCATGCCCATCATGCAATAGCCCATGCTCAAAAATAAGTAGTGACCTTTGGAAGTTGGCCTCCCATGATAAGCTCTCCTCCAAAAATAAACTCCTGATCTTGGCCATAGCAGGCATGAGTGGCATCCATCTACTCCAATGTATGGAGGATTCCTTCCTTAAAGGAAGTACCCTCTGTTTCTTCAAATCCATGGAGCAGCTCCCTTTCACCATGAAGGTTCCATCCTCCATGACTACAGCAATCTCTGCCAGCACAGCACAGATAGTAAGAGTGGGTGGTGCTGAAAATGGAAGGATGTCCCCCTCCTCCTTGACTTTATCCCAAAATATCTATGATGCACTAGACTCCTCCAAAGTTTTCACCTCTCCATAATCTAAGAGTGGTGAATAAAATGGCAAGATTTCTCTTACCAACCCCAAGTCTGGTGGTCTCCCCAGTGGAATTCCTCCATGTAATGAGACATCCATAGCAAGAGAAGACCATTCATATGGTTGGGCAACCCTGCGCTTGCCTTTACAGTGCAAACCAGTCTCCCTCCTCCTTGCACCAGCTCTATGAAATAGGTAGGGGTGTGTGCTCCTCATCAAGTGATGATATCCATCCTCCCTACCTTCTCCTTCCAGCAATATCATCTCACAATCATGTTGGTCATTGATTTTGCTTTGCCTCCCATATGTGAGATCCTGGGGAACTTCTTGAAATGACACAAGAAATCCTCCTGTTGGAGCATGTGCTCCTCCTTCCTCTGCATGAGGTACCATATATGCTCTAGGTGTGCCAGCGCTGTAACCCCCATCCTTCTCTTCATATTCAATATGAATAGGAGGTAATTGTTCAATAAGAAGATCCTCCTTTGCAAAAGGACCCTTCATGCCCTCTTGTCCAAGGTTATGAAACAAGGATCTTGCCTCTGGCAAGGTATCATGCAAGATGTGATCTCCTCCAATAGGTTTCTGAAGTGGTTTTGAGTTTGTAGGTCCTCCCAACTTATGCAAAAGTTTCATTGGTTTGATTGTCTCATGTTTTGCATCAAATATTTCAACCAATATTTTAGTGAACTTTGAAAAAGAGGAAGTATTAACATTTTTCAATTAAAATGACTCAAACATCCACCAAGCATAGGCCTTATCTTCAAAGTGCAGCGCTGCTACTCTGATGGCTTCTTCTTCAGAAACTGGGTGCTGCTGCAAATAAGTACACAACTCCTACACCCATGCTTTGGCTGAGCAAGTTGGAGATCCATCAAAGGTAGATAGAGAAAATCTATCCATGTCATGCAGTTGGCTCCTCTCCACCTTGATATTGCAAAACTCTTTTAAAGTAATATGATCTCTAAACTTTTCAGTTTGAGACTCATACTCTTGCAGAAAAGTACTAAGAGTTTCCTCCTCCGAAATTTCCTCTTCTTTCATCTCTCTCATAGCAGACCTGGGAATTTGACTGCTCTATGCATAATAGGGTGTAGCTACATGCTCACACCTATCATGTACCAATATAGATCTGGATCTAGATCCAAACTCCTCAAGAGATTCCATCTCTCCTCTCATGTTCTTAAGATTTTCATTGATGCACTGCACAGATTTTGGAAGAAGATTTGTAAGCCTATCTTCCCTTTTTCCTCCACATAATGGATTCTTATTTATGTTCATCTCTCCTCCTATAGATAGCTGCATGGCTGAGTTCCACAGGCTGAGCCAAGATTGAAGTTCTGATTCCACCATAATATCCCAAAACTGGGATTTTCTACAACAATAAGAATATCTTAAGATATTCCAAAGTTAGAGATCTAGAAAATAGACTCATATAATGTGTTCAAAAATTCATATCCCTCAAATGAGTGAAATAGCAGCAAAAGAAGAATGCCTACACCTTCCCAAGTGGGGAGAATGCAAGAATTAGACCCTAGAAACGTTATTTTCTAAGATCTGCATTTTTACTGGGTGAAATAATGCTGGTTTCCCTTAGAATATGTTGTTAGGCCCTCACATACAAAATGGGATCAGAAATAAATCCCTTTTGATATGTTAAACAGACCTCCCGGCTACCTGACAACTTAAAAATGGCCAAATCCCATGACTTGAGTATGCAGAAAAAGACTGAAGAATGCACAGCATTATTTTATAAGGGTTTCTATAGTAAAATAATGGAACAACATGGATTTGGAAATTTATGGAACAATATTCCAAGAAAACAGAGATCTGACCTCCTTATTACATTATAAATCTAACCCGGCAAGGGTTTCATGAAACACATGTACAAGAAAGAGAAGATCTAAATATTCAGCTCAGAAAATGTAGTCTTACTGAAAAATTACATAAATATAGCTGAATAATACAAAAGAGGGATGAGAATCCCTTCCTCTAGCCTTCCAGGAGAAGGGTTGGCCCTTTCCCTAGGAAACTAGCTCAAAAACAAGGGTCTTAACCCTGCTGCAGCAACTCTGCATAAAATGACGTAGTTCCTGCAAGGGACTGTGCTGTAGGAGATGAGAAACACTTTTTCATACTTCCAAGATCTGAAATGTGCTCAGAAATCTTCCTACCTGATTTCTCAAGAGGAGGAAGGCACCTTCTACTGAGAAACAGACCCGGAAGTGGTGTAAGAATCCTCCACTGCAACACCCTATAACTCAGCAATATTCTGTTGTAGAAATAACGATGGGACTGAAGAATGATGCTTGGCCTTGAGCCTATATGTGTAGAAATACAGGACAAGCTCTCCCATGAGGCCTCTCAAGGGAAGAGATGGGATTCCCGCTCAAGAACACCCAGTGCTACCTTGCTAAACAACAAGGTGAAGCCAAGTCTAAACAGACAAGATCAATAGATCGAGATACAAAATCATGAATAAAAAAGGCCTCCATCCTCTCCATATATAGCAAGTGAACCTCTCCTCATTGGGTCCCATCCACATGTTCCATCTAGCTCATGCAAGTTGTCCTCCACCAAAATTGTGTTGTCCAACAAAGTGGTTCAATGTATCTATACATATTTGTTGACTTGGTCAAAGTTGACTGAATCAACATGTCCCCATCTCTTTTCACACCCAAGGGTGCTCAAATAAGCTGCTTATTCTTACCCCTTTTCACATTAGGAGTGTTAATGATCCTTCTAAAGAGGTTAATGGGCCTCCCTGCCCATTTATTCACCTTCCTAGTGATAAAACAACTCTAATATTCCATTTAGCTTGGAGGCTAAAATTTTGGAATATTACAAAAATATACCCATGAGAGCGGGATCTTTGAAAATATATGGCCCTACACTGTCAGGGGGAGAAGGAATTTGATCCACGTATGGCACGTTGTTCTTGGAAGACAAGGTAAAGAACGACAACTAATCGATAGTAATTATTTTTCCCTCATGTGGAAACTTTAGAAGTCGAAATAGGGTGGATGGAACGCACAGCATAGTGTGAGTCCAACTGTGACCGAGTAGAAGATTATAGTTGAGTTTGGCATCAATGACTTCTACTTCATCGTTGACCGTCTTTCCTTGCAACGTGATCAGCAAGCTAGCGAGAACACCCAAGGGTTTTGATTCCCTTCCATCGAATGCCTCAAGGGCATTGGGTGATGAAGTCAAGGCTGGAGAGCCAATAGCCTTCCAGTAAGCAGAAGACATGACACATGTAGATGCACCTTTGTCCACTGTGGCTCTATGGATGTTGAGACCATTAATACCAACTTATATAACAAGCGCAATCTGGTGCGGAAGTCGAGGGGCGAAATTCTCTAAGTCAAAAGAGAGAAGGCTAGAATCAGCAGGTTCAATCCCGTCGATTGTAGATAATAACGCTTTCCGTTGAGACAGACAACTCTAGAGAACTTCTAACATGGACATCATGGAAGGCGCCTGTGCCAAATCCTCAACAATACTGTAATGCTGAGCAGCACGGGCGTTAGGATTATAAGAAGATTTTCGGAGAACACCTTTAGAAGGTGGCAGTATAACAGGTTCAGCACTGGGCCTTTCAATTTCAAGAGGACTAGAGGTAGGTATGGGAGGAGGAACATCAACGACCTCTTTCCTAGCTGCCTGGCATGACCCGGCATAATCTTTCGACCAAGTAGCGATGGAAACGGGTGCAGAACCGTTCATCATGAAAACTTGAGAGCCAAAAGATGTAGGTGGCGAAGGTTGCTCGACCATCTGAGTCTACTAAGATGGAAAAGGTTCCTTAAGGACCGCCAGAGTTCCCTTAGCACCTTTGAGAAGTTGACTAACCTCGGATTGTCTAGAACAATCCTTAGTGTAGTGGTCCTCATCACAAATCAAACAGGGATACTTCGGCTTTCGTTGTGAACCATCATCAGCATGAGGTTTAGATGATTCCATTTTTGGGGCATCGGGTTTGACCTTGCCATTGACCTTCTTTTTCCCCTTATAATTCTTGTCCACAGGATTGGCCTGAACGGCGTTGACCTCCGAGGTTTTACCAGAATCTGGGGTGGCCTAAGGAGCAGAATTATTGGAAGAATTTTATTTCTACTTCCCATTAGAAGACTTGCATGAAGTCTGAGACATGGAACCAATAACGTCGTCGACTGATGGGGTAGCCGGTGCTTTAGAGGTCCCAGGTCGCGAGACCTCAGTCAAGATGTCATACAAAATGCCTGATTGAGAGTACACTAAATCAAGGTATTAGGCATGAGCGATGGCTTGTTCCTCGATTACACATGCCCCCATGGCGATGTATTTCGCAATCTGATTAACAAAAGAGGTAGTGAACCAATGAGTAAGAAGTTGATCAGGAATTTCAAACTTGATCAGGTGATGACACCATCTCCATTCATGAATGTGGTCTGAGATATGGGTAGCCCGGTCCTGTTTCAAGGATGTTAGGAGATGCATCCCGGCTTCATAACGAACCGGCAACTGGAAATGAGTAAGGAATTCCATAGCAAGAGTGTTGAAATCTTGAAATATGCCATGAGGCAATTCGATATACCACTTAGTAGCAGCTCTGGTAAGAGTGTGCTAGAAGAGATGGAGTAGAACAGATTTGTCCACCCAAGAATTGGAAGAACACCATAAATGGTATTTCATGAAGTGAGCTTAGGGGTCTTCTCCAGACTTGCCCTCAAACTTGGGACAATCACCAATAACCTTCGTTAGAACTGAAGGCCAAAAAGGATTATGAATAATGGGATCATTTGTCAATTTTGACACATCCGGTAACTCCAACGTAGAGAGAAAAGGTAATTGAGGGTTAAAAGGCATAGCAGGTCCTCGATAAGGACCTCTACCCATACTCCATCCTGGTTGAGTATAACTCTGCCCCCATTGGTTCTGTCCCAAAGGATTCGGGCCATAAGGGTTATAAGCTGGATAATTCGGTTGATATGGCAGCTGTGGACTAGGATATGGGGGTTGAAAACCAAGATACTGATTCTGAGTATACGCGGGTCCCGATTGAGCAGCATAAGGATTTTGCTACAGAGTATAAGTATAGCCTGGCGATTGAGGCTAATAAGCAAGACCTTGAGGTAGGTTGTAAACCAGTCAATGTTGACCTTGAGGGAAATAACCACCTTGGGGTCGAACGGGCTGCTGATAAGTGGGGCCCTGCTGAGCTGGATACGTTAGGCGCAGAGGTTGATTCGGCTACAGCATAGAGTAGAGCGGTGGCTAAGCAAGGTGAATGGGCTGTGCAGGTTGGCCTAACTGAGCAGGTTGACCTGACTGATGAGGGCCACCAAATTTCTCCTGCGGAGCAGGTTTTTTCTGATGGCTGCGGTGGGCCAGGTTGTGCCTGATAACCAGGTTGACCTAGAGTAGGACCGTGAGATGGTCCTGGCTGTGCAAAATTTGGACCAATTGGAAGATATGGATGTTGAGGTTGCACCATAGGTTGAGATGGATGAATCTGACCCCTAGGACCGTATGAAGGTCCAGGTTGATATACTGGTTGCCCAGCCGGTCCTTGAGGTTGCCCTGGTTGGATCACAGGCTGAGCTTGTAAAGGTTTACCTTGAGGATTGCAAGGCTTCCCTTGCAGGCCATAAAACAATCCTTTCTAGACCAAAGGTTGTCCTTATGGGTCGTACGCAAATCCTTGTTGCACCGAAGGTTTTCCTTGAAAGGGTTGTCCTTGTGGGTCATAAGCATACCTTTGTTGAAATGAAGGTTGTCCCTGAAAGGGTTGTCCTTGTTGGTTAGAGGGTTGCACAAGCAAGGTAGGTCTAAAACCGGAAAGGAACTGATAAGCCTTAGGAGTAGGCAAGTAGATAGGGTTGCCTTGCTCGTCATACTGAAACAGCAGTGAATAAATCGGGGTACCCTCCATTCCATAATGAGAAAAATAAGACCGATATGGATCCTAAGGGGACTGATAATTCTGGGAGCTCTGCTACTGAACAGCCAGCCGATACTCCTCAAAAGAAAGGTGGTCAGGGATCACCATGGAAATCGAGGTTTCTACCGAAGTTGAAACTCTTGACGATTGGGCAGTGACAACTGGTGTCGAAACAGCCACACAGACAGTAGGTCGAGTGGGAACAGACGTAACAAAAGGCGTCGACGATGAGACAAGTTTCGTTGGCGACATACCTAAAGATGGAAGAACCGGACCCCTTGACGGAGTTGATGTTGCCATGGAGGCAATACCAGCCATAATCTGACCCAAAGACCTATATCTGGCTGGAAGTGACACCGATGGTGAAGATTGAGCAGGCTCTTGATGGATGTCTTCCGGGAAAAGTTGGTATTCTTCATCAAAAACTAGAATACCCTCACTGCCATTAGGACCAGACGAATCCATGTCTGAATCCACCGTGAGATCTTGCAAAAGAGTACAGGGGATAGGAGGTATGATAGCAGCCAAAAACGGTGATCCCAATGTAAGAGGGGGAAAATGTTCCCCAACCCCAAATCCAAACCAAGCATTTGAAAGAGGCCAATGGAACTCAACCAGTTCTCCAAAGGGGTACTCTAACGGGATGACAGGCTGTTGAAGCTCAGCAGATCTAGAGGTCTGTGAAGTTTTAGATGAATCGTCCGAAAAAGGAATGCCAGTAGATGAAACTGATGGTTTTGCCACTGTGACTGTAGCACACTAGAAAAAGGAAAAATATCGAAAATGAAGATTCTTGGATCAAAACCAATGCAAACAAAGATAGGCCAAGTAATTAAACTTTAATGGGCGTGTAATCGTAGGTAGTTTATTTTACCACATTGAAACCAACAATTTGTTGTTTCATGTTGTAAGAGTCAAGAAAACAATCAAAGATGACTCTAGTCTCTTTCAGTTTTAAGCGAGCGCGAAAGTACAAGTGCTCGATGATATTTTCAAAGTTATGGAGTCAGTAAAGATCGAAAATGACTACTCAGGTAGTCTAGGTAAAAGGGTGTACCAGGTTCCCGTGAACTACCATATACACCTTTGTTATAAAATGAAAGAAGAATCAACCAAGGACTTGACGTACATGCAGGTAGTCTCCCTGAATGTTGTGTTCGGTGTATCACGGTTACAATGTGGTAGACTCAGCTTCCTACGGATAAAAGGATTGCAACCTAGAGGGGTATCCCTTTATATACTCAATGGTACGGGGAGCGCGAGTCCGTACTAGTGTTGTCTGAAGCCAGATGGCGAGCGACAACTACTAGGTTTTAAGACGTCGGAACACGTCTCTAACTTAGACCACTAAATGTTCCATTAATTTTCAATGTTGCCTTAGGTTAATTGAATAAATTTTAAGTTGATCTTGTATTTATGTTTCAATTCCAAGGTCCTACCGAATGTTGGATCTCACAAATCCCTGAATGCAAGCTACATGCCATAAAATACCATTTTGTTCAATGACAAGCTATCTAAGAGAAAGTTAGGAGTTTTCAAGCGATAGAAAATAATGAGAACACACAGAAGCATCCACTGCAGAACCTGATGCAAACTAATGAAAACGAGAAATATTTCCTAGAATGCCCAATGCTAGTTATGCGAAATATTTTCCAAGATTTTCCAATTATACAATGCAAACAAGAATGCAAGCAAAAAATTTATTTTTTTATTTTTTCAATGTAATATAGAAAATAGTGCACTAAATGACATGAAAAATGAATCTTCACACTAGTTCGAGAATGCCAATTCAAGAGTCGAGGAAAAACAAGTCAATCAACTCTGAATCAACCAAAACAAAGACTCAAACCAATGTCACAATCTCTCAAATTGAAGAAAGATGTCGAAACAGACCCATACAAGAAATGTGAGCTATGCTTGGAGTGACAAGAAGCAAAACTAAATGAAAGAGGCAAGACTCACTCAAGACTCATTTCACCAAAAGCAATCACTCAAAATGGATCCAGGGAGCTTAATGCAATCAAGCAAATAACGAAGGTGACCGCGAAACAAAAGACCCAAACTCCTACAAGAGGATTAGCATATCAAAGCGCTAGAAAACCCTATGGCCATGATGCTGAAAGAAATGGACAAAAAAATGAAGGAAGAAGGTTGTTCATAGTCACAAACAATCCCAGAGCATTCAAATCAAGTCTAGAAAACACCTAGAGACACCAGCATGGACCAAAAACTCCAAAATAGGGAAAACCCTAGCACCTACAAGAAATGGCACGACTGTTTGGTTGTAATCGGCGCCCAAACAAGGGATGGCGCGGGTGATGAACTGGCAACAAGCGCCAGTGGGTACGACTGTCAGATTGGAAACTGGGCCAATCAAGCCAACCTTAGAAAGATGAAAATTTTGGAAAAACAAAGGTCATATATGATCCTATGGGGCTGAACAGGGGCCTAAGACTTAGCAAAAAAACTAGAAAAGACAAGATAAGCAAGCAAAGACCAAGAAGAATATCTAATGGATGAAAGACAAACTCGCACTGATCCCCAATGGAGTTGCCAACTTGCTACTCAGGTAAATCCCCTCTGCAGACAGAGGTGATCCCACTAGCCCTAGGGTGGCTCTAGAAACAAGGAATCATGCTAGAGTGTAGGTTCCTAGATACTTGAATGAAAGAGGATGCGATAAGATGGCCTACCTGTGGTCCAAAATTATCATCGACGCCTGTAGTGATGATGAGAGCCTCTTGCTCCTGATCAAAGACAAGTCACAACACCTCTACCTATCACGGTTTGACACCTGCACAGAGATCAGAAAATGATAACCACATACCACATACTAATTCCATCCAAAATCTACTAGTCAATCAGAGAAGACTAGCATATTTCATTCGATAAAGATAAAATACAAGACGGGAACTAGACAATAGTCACTTATATTAATAGGTAGAAAGAAGAGATACAACCACACTCTGATGTTGCGGTCTCCTCCAGTGGGGCTCGGGCGAAGCACGTCTCAAATATCGTCGAGGAATTCGGACGGGATAAGGGACCTCTCGATGGATTTCCTTCTTGATCTACCTTCTCAGTTATTCAACTATAGCTTAGTTCTTCAAGTTCAGCATTTCAGCTGCATAATCGTCTTTGTTCAGCTAGATTTCATGATGAGAGAAATCTCATTTATATAGGGGGAGAGGGAGAGGTTAGGATCCCTATAATCATGGAAGGGAGACCCATCTTCTAGGAGTGTCCCATAGGAGGAGGAAACCACTACCTAAAGAGGGGGATTCGTGGCTCATCCAGTTAACCACTTCCTGTGACTCATCCCTGAGGTGGTTGAAGGAAACTTCCACCTCTAATTTGTTAAAAAACATTCCCAAAAAGGCTGACGTGGGCACAACAAAGAGACAGAGCGCCAGCTGGCGCGGCCTCTAGTGTACATCCTCCACATTGGCACGAGGGGTGAACTAACTACCTGCGCCAATGCCAAAACATAGGTTTTTATGGGATTTTTGAGAAAATTTTCTACATGAGAAATGATGTTCTTGTATAGAAGGATGTAAGGAAGGTGCTTGAAGAGGATGACACTGCTCACAGGTCACGGGAAATACCCTCCAATATGCGGGGCGAGGGATCGCAGGGACAGTGAAAAATTGTTGTGTAACAGCATGGAGTCCTGAATATGTAAAAATATCAAGGTGTGGAATCTTGGATCTTTAGAGTAGATCGGGGCACAGAGTCCTCAATCTACTAAGGCATAGAGATGGATGCAATATGGTTGCGGAGTCCCTATTCTCCGGAATAAAAATACCACTCATGGATAGCTCAGGGATGAATTTCCTTAATAAAAACCTATTTTCTAACAATTATAGAGTGCCTTTATAAAAATAGAAATTCATATCTAACATCTCAAGCATTACTTTCCAAAAATAGTAAATCACCTTGCATAAATTGGTAATCAATCGTAGTTGAAGTAAAATCACTTAAATTATAATTAATCAAACCTAATAGTTCAATCTCGACTTAATCCTCAATATTATTATTGTTATTATTATCTTTTATGAGACTTTTATATTATTAGTAAAGGTGAATTATAAGTCACATTCATCTCTTCAATCACTTCACACATCTCTCCTTGATGATTTTCATGGCTCTCTCTCTCTCTCTCTCTCTCTCTCTCTCTCTCTCTCTTAATAATACATTACACTCCCTTTTATGCACTCATCAAATAATGGCATATTCCTCTTACACCCATTAAAGACATGTCATAAAATATTTTTCTTACGCTCTCTTTAATGCATATGTTACACTCTCCTAACTAAGACATGCATACCTCTGTTGAGATTCAACAAGATGATGAGCTTAGTGAAAAGAGTCGCCTTCACTAAGTGGGCCCGCAGGATATTTTTGGCGCAAGTCTATTTTTAGACATGATGATCATATTTCAGAAGTTGCAGGATGCTATTTGTGGATGGTTGATCAAGTTGGAAAAATAGATGAAATTCTATTTTTAGAATATTGGGCGAAGTCTATTTATAGATCGCCGATCTAAAAATAGATGCATGTCAATTATTATTAGCTCTTAATAACAATCAGACACTAAAAAACAACTTATTCTCTTGGTGCACTTTGTTTCAGTGCACAGATGTGGCACATCAGTGGATTGAGGGAATTACGCAATTCCCAAGGGTTTACCGGAGCTAATGCGTGGGGGACTCAGTTAGAACTCAAGTGGCAGAGTTATGACACAATTGGAAGAAGTATTTATGGAGTTGTATTTAGTTTAACTCAATTAGACTCAGTTGAGCTAGTTGTATCTAGTCTAACTAAATGATACACTAGTGAGAGTGGAGTGAATTAATTAGTTAATTAATTCACAAATAATAACTCATTAATCAACTGAACAATACAACAGTTAACTACAGTGCATGGCAGTTTCAGTGGAGACCCAGTGGAGAGGTAGGTGAAATGGCAAGATAGACTATCTGTTGTGACTATAGTGATGCATTGATTTCATCACACACACATTTGATTTTCCAATGAGGATTCCACAGTCAAGGCAAGAATAATTTGAATTCATTCAGAGCTATTCTTCAGCATGGATTGCGCAGTGGAGGCAGGCTAGCAGGAGGCAGAGATCAGTGCATGGATTTGCAAGATTGTTCCTGATTAGTGTATGATGATTGTACTATACTGAGAGCTTGATAAGCTTTTTATGAGGATTTTCATATGATTCCATGATACATAATATATAGTTGGGGTTTTCAGCTTCAGACTTTCCCAGTTAAAAACAATTGTGTTATGTGCGATTATTTTTATTTATGCTTTACATGTGTGTGCAATTAATTTTTTCGCAGAATATTAACAAGTGGAATAGATTTATTATCTTGCATAAAGTTAAATAGTGTGAGATCAGGTGGATCTAGGACATATGCATGCTTAGTGCATATAATTTCTACATGGTATCGGAGCATTTTTTATTGAATATTACAATTGTAAAGTGAGTTTGTGCTGGTGGACAATTCGAATTTGCTACAAAATATTCTTGGTGCATAAGTTGAGTATACATTGAAATGGCTTTCAATGGGTTGCAATTGGATTATGCCCTTGATGGGAGCTTGAATTACATAGCCTAGAAGGACAGGATGGAGGCAGTGCTGGAGGATAATGGACTGAAGGAGTTCATCGATAGCGATGTTCCTAAGCCGGGATCTAGCGATGCTGCATTACTTGACGCATGGAAAAAGAAGATAGCAAAGACAAGAAGGATTCTGTTGGAAGGTGTGAAGGACCATATTGTGTCCAACCTTCATGGGAAATCCACTCCATTATTAATGTGGAATGCTTTGACATACTTGTTCCAAAGCAAAAGAGACCAGAGGAAGTTGGCGCTTAAAGACAAGCTCAGAAAAATAAAAATGGAGAAGGGCAACAGTATTCCAAAATACCTCACGAAGTTTGTCCACTGCAAGGATGAACTGGGAAGTGTGGGGGTTACTATTGATGATGAAGACTTGGTGAGCTTGGCTCTCCTTGGGCTTCCAAAGAGTTGGAATAGCTACGAAGACTCTTTCAATGGACGGGAGAAATTGTCGGGATGGGAGCGACTTTGGTCGGATCTTGTGCAGGAGGAGATAAGGCGGGGTACCAGGGATGGATCTTCATCGAAGAATGAAGATGAAGAGAATTGCGCTTTGGCTGCCAAAGCAAGGAAAGGGAAGGGAAAGAAACATCCTTCAAAATCTGATGCTAAAGGCAAGAAGCAGGATTTGTCCAAAGTGAAGTGGTTTCACTGTCACGAACATGGACATTTCACCACTAACTGTCCAAAGAAGAAGAAGAACAAGAAGGCTGCTAGATCTGCAGCTGAAGAGACCTTAGCCTCGCAATTTGAACTTGATTTCTCCTTGATCGCATGCTTGGTTTGAAGCTGTATGGGATCGGTGTGGTGTCTTGATAGTGGTGCGTCTTTCCATATGACGGGAGACAAAGAGTTGTTTAGTGACTTGGAGGAGAAGGACCTCCAGATGCATGTAGAGATGGGCGACGATGGTCGGTACAGTGCGACTGGCATTGAGACCATTACCTTTGAGAGGAAGTCCGGTAATCCATTCTTGTTCAAGAATGTTATGCATATTCCTGGTCTGAAGAATAACTTGGTCTCAGTCGCAATACTGGAAGACAGAGGTTATGATGTTGTTTTCAGTGAGGGAAAAGCCTTCCTTCGACATAAAACAAAGGATCAAACCAAGAAGATAGGGTTTTGAATTAATAATATCTACAAGATGGAGGTAGATGGTTTTTCTGTAATGGTGGGCAAAGCAGAAGAAGTGGTGAGCCGGGATGAGGGTGAATTATGGCACAGGAGATTGGGCCATCTTCACCATGGCACTTTGAAGATTTTGCAGCATATTTCTACTAGACTTCCCAAGGGTGCTCTTGCGTAGTCAGATCAGTGTAAGGGATGTACTATGGGTAAGTTTTTAAAGACCACCTTTCATGAGAAGGAGAACTGTGCTTCGGTGATCCTGGAGAGAATTCACACAGACGTGTGTGGACCTTTCTCAGTTGCTTCAATAGAAAAACACAGGTATTATGTTATATTTTTTTATGACTATTCTCATAGATGTTGGATCTTCTTCATGCATAAGAAGAGTGAAACGTTCTCAAAGTTCTATGATTTCAAGGCATTGGTGGAGAAGGAATCGGGGAAGCAATTGAAAGCTCTACAGAGCGATAATAGTGGTGAATACATCTCGAGCGAATTCAAAGACTTCTGTAGCAAAGAAGGAATTCAAAGAGAACTCATAGCGCCTCATAACCCACAGCAGAATGGGGTCGCGGAGAGAAAGAATAGAACGATCGTGGGTGTTGCACGAGTGCTGCTGCATGACCAGGGCCTACCGATGCACTTGTGGGCGGAAGCATGCAACACTGCGATTTATGTGAAAAACCATTGTCCTCATAGAGTACTTGGCATGAGTACACCTGAAGAAGATTTTACTGGTAAGAAGCCTGATATTTCTCATTTGAATATTTTTGGCTCACCTGTTTACATTCATGTGATGAAGGACGCCAAGAAGAAGCTGGAGTCGACTGCAAAATTTAGGATATTTTTGGGGTACATAGAAACACCCCATAACTATCGTGTGTATTTTCCAGACAGTCGGATGATTTTTGTGCGACGGGATATAAAATTCAATGAGGTGGAAGCCATGAAGTTGTCGCTTGAGAGGGAGCTACACTTGCATGCGGAGGAGGAACTTCTTGTTCCCAAAGATGAGCCTCTAGATGTGGATCAGCCACAGGAGGAGATTCATGGAGTGAAGGAGTCCACTCATGCAGAACCAAACATCAGACAAGGAAGAAAGCATACCACAGAAACTGAGAGACTGAAGCTTGATGTGGCACAGAATGTAGGAGTCCCTACATCACAACGCAGACAGAGACAGTCACCTAACCGATTTACTAGATACATGGCTCTTATGAGCAAGTGTATCGTGACAGAGCCATATTCTTTCAAATAAGCAGTGCCGGAGCCAACATGGGTAGATTCCATGGTGGAGGAGTATAACTCCATTTTCAGAAACAGTGCTTGGGAGATTGTTCCAAGGTCGGTGGGAAAAATAGTTGTAGGATCAAGATGGATCTACAAGGTAAAGCAAGCTGTTGATGGGAGTGTCGAGAAGTATAAGGAAAGATTTGTTGCCCGGGGCTTCTCACAGATTGAGGGTATTTACTATGAAGAAACCTTTGCACCTGTCACATGGTATTCTTCCATACGGACCATCCTTGCTCTCTCAGCGCAGATGGGTTGGCACATTCATCAGATGGATGTGAAGACTGCGTTCCTTAGTGGGGTTATTGAGGAATAGGTGTACATTGAGCAGCCTAAAGGATTTGAGATCTTCAGCGGTGAGTCGCATGTGTGCAGGATCAAAAGAGCGTTGTATGGGCCGAAACAAGCACCCTGTGCTTGGTACACTTGGATCGACAACTATTTCACTAGACTTGGCTTCACTAAGAGTGAAGCGGATGCAAACCTGTACCAGATTGTGGTGGAAGGTAAGCTTTTAATCATTGTACTTTATGTTGATGATTTAATACTAAAAGGTGATGAGCATTTGATACACTCATGCAAGGTAGATCTTGCAAAGGATTTTGAGATGAAGGATTTGGGCCTCCTTCATAATTTCCTTGGATTGGAAATATGGCAGCGGGAAGGTGAACTGTTTGTGTCTCAAGGCAAGTATGCCCGGGAGATACTGGAGAAGTTTCACATGCAAGGTTGCAAGCCTATAGACACTCCTCTTCCAGGAAATTGGAAGAAAGAGGATGCTACATCAGAAGAGGTAGTGGATGCCACTATTTATCGACATTTGGTGGGTTTGCTCATGTATTTAGTCAATACAAGACCGGACATATGCTATGTGGTGAACTAGCATTCACAAGCGATGGTTAAGCCTACCAAGCTCTTTTGGAAGGTAGGCAAGCATGTCCTAAGATATCTCAGGGGCACATCTGAGTATGGTTTATGGTACAGATAGACGGATGAGGTGAAGTTGCATGGCTTCACAGATGCAGATTGGGTAGGAAGCCCAACAGACAGAAAGAGCACATCAAGGGGGATTTTTAGTATCGTATCTATGGTAGTTTCTTGGTACATTAGGAAACAAAGATCCGTGGCACTCATTTCAGTGGAAGCAGAATACATGGCAGCAAGTCAAGCTACATGTGAGGCTATCTGGATGAGGAATATCCTGGTTGGTTTGTTCGGTTCACATTTAGATCCCATAGTGATACATTGTGATAATCAGAGTTGCATTAAAATCTCAGTTAATCTTGTGTTTCACGATAGATCTAAACATATTGATATCTGATATCATCATATCAGAGATTGTGTGTAGCGAAAAATCATGTTGCTTCAGTACATGTTGCTTCAGTACATTCCTACAGAGGATCAGGATGCAGATATTCTGACGAAGGCGCTCACCAGGAGCAAATTCGAATACCATAGAGGCAGGATCGAGGTGAAGGATAATCCCTATCTTGTTTAGAGGGAGTGTTGAGATTCAACAAGATGATGAGCTTAGTGAAAAGAGTCACCTTCACTAAGTGGGCCCGCAGGCTATTTTTGGCGCAAGTCTATTTTTAGACTATGTCTATTTTTATACATGATGATCATATTTCAGAAGTTGTAGGATGCTATTTGTGGATGGTTGATCAAGTTGTAAAAATAGATGAAATTCTATTTTTAGAATTTTGGGAAAATTCTATTTATAGATCGTTGATATAAAAATAGATGCATGTCGATTATTATTAGCTCTTAATAATAATCAGACAATAAACAACAAATTATTCTCTTGGAGCACTTTGTTTCAGTGCACAGATGTGGCACATCAGTGGAATGAGGGAATTACGCAATTCCCAAGGGTTTACTGGAGCTAATGCATGGAGGACTTAGTTAGAACTCAAGTGGCAAAGTTATGACATAGTTGGAAGAAGTAATTATGGAGTTGTATTCAGTTTAACTCAGTTAGACTCAGTTGAGTTAGTTGTATCTAGTCTAACTGAATGATACACTAATGAGAGTGGAGTGAATTAATTAGTTAATTAATTCACAAATAATAACTCATTAATCAACTGAAAAATACAGCAGTTAACTACAGTGCATGGCAGTTTCAGTGGAGACCCAGTGGAGAGGTGAAAGGGAAAGATAGACTATCTATTGTGACTATAGTGATGCATCGATTGCATCACACACACATTGGAGTTGCCAATGAGGATTGTGCAGTCTAGGAAAGATTAATTCGAATTCATCCAGAGCTATTCTTCAGCAGGGATTGCACAGTGGAGGCAGGCTAGCAAGAGGCAAAGATCGGTGCATGGATTTGCAAGATTGTTCCTGATTAGTGTATGACGATTTTACTGTATTGAGAGCTTGATAAGCTTTGAATGAGTATTTTCATATGATTCCATGAAACATAATATATAGTTGGGGTTTTCAGCTTCAGGCTTTCCCAGTTAAAAACAACTGTGTTATGTGTGATTATTTTTATTTATGCTTTACATGTGTGTGCAATTAATTTTTCTGCAAAAGATTAACAAGTGGAATAGATTCAGTATCTTGCATAAAGTTAGATAGTGTGAGATCAGGTGGATCTAGGACATATGCATGCTTAGTGCATATAATTTCTACAACCTCCTCTCAATGGCATGAGTTACACTCCTCTAAATGAAATACAAGGCATTCATATTACTCCTCCTTTATGACAAGAATTCGTTTCTCCTCCTATATATGTGTCTCATGTATTCTCACTTGGTGGGGGAGGCTCATTGTGATACCTAGAGTTGGAGAGATTTAAAAAAATGTATATGAGAAGGAGAGACTTGGAGAGTATCCACTTGCTTTCGAAATGAATTTAAATTCCAAAATTAAATTACTAACTAGCTCTACCTAGTGGAGTTGACCATGAGTGGTATTGGGAGGAATTGAAATCATATTCCTCATCTTTCCTTGTATATCTCTCTACTGTTATATTTTGGTACTACTTGTGAGCTCTTACAACTCAGAGGTTCCAGGGGGAGAAGTTCTCCCTTGATATGGTTGGTTGGAAAACCGGATGGTTCACAATGAGTTGGTAAGGATATTGGAGCTAGAGCATACTCTCATCTTGTGGATCTATATATATACATTGTCAGGTATATCTATCAATGTTCTTGAAATTTTTGTTTCTTACTACATTTTAAAGTATTATGGAAAATTTAAATGTATTTGAAATTTCTACTTTAAATTATTACAAAATTATGAATATTCAAAAATTTATTTATGGGCTAACCAACAATGAGTTAACAGTTTCATGGAAGCCATTTTTGAGAATTTACATGCAGGGGTATTAAAAAAAGGATGTGTTGTCAAATTTTTTAAGTTTGGTTTATAATGATTTTTTTCCATAACAGGTTGCCATGAGTTTGATGAAAATATCATATTAGCATAAATTTGGGTTCTCTTTCTCCATGTATAGTTGTATATGAAGTTTTCACACTAAGTGTTTTATAAAAGTGACAAATGAGATTGTAAGTATCCATAACTTATGACCATGTAACCCCCACTTTGATTCCAAAAAACAGGTTCTCACACTCTGATTCTCTAATATGGGTGATTTTGTTTATTTTTTGTGTGTATGGACTGCCTATTGTTTGGTTTTGTTGATTTATTTTTATCTTTACCTGGTGATCTATATTGATGACACTAACCTATTCCATGCACTTTGAAATTTTTGTTTTAAAGTGTAAGATCGCTCTACTACCTACTAGGTTTGTAACTCAAGTTACCCAAAATAGGTGTGCTTTTGTTTTTAACATAAAACTCATCCATGCTTCATACAAACATTGAAAATAGATCCATATTATTTCTATATGTTAACAATACTTTACTTAGACTTTGTATCATGCTTTTGGCCTTTCATAGTACATGAAAACAAAACACATTAATCATCACATAATTATAATTATTCTAAAAATTAAGAAGGACTCGTGATATCCTAAAACATTCATTCCTTGTAACATAAAGTCCAGATGTTAACATTTGATCCATTCATTTGAAGAATATTTCTTTGCAACAATACCCTATATTTTAAACATAAAATTTTTCCACTTTGGAAATATTTGATACCATTATGAAATCATTAAATGATGACAGCATGAGGATTCATTTCCATTTCCTCTTCTCTATAACTTATTTACTGAATTTATGGATTCTTACTCGTGATGGAAAGCAATGACATCCCTCTCAATGAATAATACCGGAGTATGGTGTCTATAATAAATTATTTAAACTCATTCCAAAATAAACTATTGGTAAAATGACCAAAGATCTTATTCTATAAAACATTTAATAGTAATAGCTTTTAAAAATTATTCCAGACTAATATTTTTACAAAAATAAAAACTTTAAACTACATAATGAAAATGGATAAATCATAAAATATTATCTTCCAAGAATTCATATAAATATTACCAAGGTTATAAAATATTGTCAACCTTATAAAATATTACCAAGGTTAACCTCTTTCAAAAACTATTTGAGGCCAATAATTTTGGCAACACTGAAAACTTCAAACTACATAGTGCAAAGAGAGGAATCATAAACTCAATATTACCAAGGTTAACCTCTTTCAGAAACTATTTGAGGCCAATAATTTGGCAATATTGAAAACTTCAAACTACATAGTGCAAAGAGAGGAATCATAAACTCATATTTTCCAAGACATAGTTTTTTTTTTGTAATTTTGGTAGGACTACCAACCGTGGAAGGGAATGGAACCTGTGATGAGTGCTATAACAACCCGCCTCATCACCATTTAACCAAGACCCCATGGAGAAGAATGTGTACATAGTAAAATTTACAAAATATTGTCATTACATAGTGCAAAGGGGGAATCATAAACTCATATTTTCCAAGAATGTATATAGAGTAAAAGTTACAGAGGATTACCACACTAACTTTTGGCAATAATGAAAACTTCAAACTACATAGTGCAAAGGAAGAAATCATAAACTCATATTTTCCAAGAATGTATACATAGTAAAAGTTACAGAGGATTACCACACTTACTTTTGGAAATAATGAAAAATTCAAACTACATAGTGCAAAGGGAGGAATCATAAAATCCTATTTTCCAAGAATGTATACACAGTAAAAGTTACACAGGATTATCATTACATAGTGCAAAGGGGGAATCATAAACTCATATTTTCCAAGAATGTATATATAGTAAAAGTTACAGAGGATTACCTAATTTATCTTGTAAGATTTTATAGTAATCTTGGGAATTAACCAAAGTAAATCTAACACACCAATATATACACCCATCAAGCTAAAAGCATTATCCACCTTTGTTTTTAATGATACAACGCTCTAAATTAGCACATAGACATTAGTAATCAATAAATTAAGCACGGATATATTTTTTTTATTTTCTGCAAAATGAATAAGCATTATATTTCAAAGAATACTTTCTTTTCTGCAAAAAGAATAAATGTTATATTTCAAGAGAACTTTCTTTCCTGCAAAAAGAATAACTGTTATATTTCTAGGAAAACATAAAGTATGAACAATGTGTTGGATGCCTTCAAAACAATGGCTGCTAAATCTGAAACAATAATTTTGTGGAAAACTATTATTAGATGAAAGATAAATCTATAACCTTAAAGGAAACCAACTAAGCGAAGAATATGAACATCATACCTTCCAATTGTAGTTTACATGACATATTTTGCTTTTTTTTACTGAGTTACAACTTAAATTGTAATCCTCTTTTTTTGTTTCCTAACAAAAATTAATAGAATAGTAACTCTTTTTCAACATATGATTTCATAGACAGAAATGTTTTAACATAATAGTATATATTCTTCAACATATGATTTAATAAACATAAATGTACAATAAATTATATATCCCCAAACTGGAATAGAATATTAACTCTTCTTCAACATATGCTTTCATAGACAAAAATGTTTTAACATAATAGTATATCTTCTTCAACATATGCTTTAATAAACATAAATGTACAATAAAGTAGATATCCCCAAATTGAAAATAAGAACATTACACTTATAATGAATATAAGATATAGAGATTGCAATTAACACTATCATGTTGTCCACTCACAGCCCATTTAAATGAAGAATTACTAATTGGAGCGGCTATTCACCCATCAGTTAGAACAAAAATATATTCTTACAGTTCTGTAATTTCAACATATGTATAACCAAATAAATGAATTGTAAACCATTCTCTATGATTAGATATTTTAGAACAACAATATTTTAAAGGTAAGATAGCTATATCTTCATCCAAGAAAGGTTAAGTAAAGAAAAATATAACACCCTGGAAATTTTACCTGATACTCGTTCTACTTTGTTCACCAGCTCAGCTTGCCAACTCCAACAGACCAATCAAATTCCAAACCATATCCAAAGGAAACATTTTTCCTTGGAACCCCCTAGCTCTAGGAACTCACAAACAGTACCAGCTTCAACAATAGTGATAAATTTCGGGCAAACTAAGAAATATATCGTATCTCCTCTCACACCACTTAGTCTCAATCAACCAGGATAAATTATTGGGATTTAAATTTAGAAATTGGATAGTCATTTTGACAGAATTTCCCTACTCTTTCTGGTCTCCCCCTCATGGGGAAAAAACTTCAATATTTATAAGCATTGAGTGGAGTGACACCTCACCCCTTCATGCAAAAATTAACCTATTTTTAATTTATTATAATTCATATTATTCACCACCCTCCCCTGAGGTGGCAACCTCTCATTTTTTTTCTTGATTATTTAATTACTTTAATTATATAATATTAATCCCCCCCATGTGTCATTTCTAGAAAAATTTCTATTATTGATTTTTCAAATATATGTAATTAATATTTTTGTATTAAAATAAATTTATTTTAAATGACCCTCTAAAGTGGGTAAATTGGAGTTAATTCAACTAAAATTATAACTTAGATTAATTCACCTCGTTGATGTAATCCCTTAAGTGGTGTTTTACAGTCATAGAATATGGATTCCACACCCCTATTGTGCACCTCTCCTGACTTGTTAGGACTAACTCCGCACCCTTTCCCTCTGCTTAGGACTTCGCGTCCTAGTAGAATCAAGACTCCACGCCTTGATATTTTGAAAGTTAGGACTCTGCACCCTAATATTTCCCATAGATTCTCATATATTATTCTTTGAAGCTACATGGTTTGCCTCAAGGTATTCATTGTGAGCTCATATGCATCTGATGATATGTTTCCAAGACCTTGTTTCTCAGGACATGCACATCATAATCTCATAGATTAAAAGCATCAACAAAATTCATAATGAAATTAATTCAATCACATTTTATCCAAATGTATACATGACCTCCATTGTCATCTTAGCATCCTTCTTTGTAGTAACTAAGTTCCGTGCCAAATCCTGATAAATACAAGGTCAAGCATGTATAACCATATACATAATAACTCATCAACAAGATTATGGTTTTTTAACTACTCCACATATTATCTTTTATTCTTGTGTCACGATCATAGACCATTATTCATGTCAATCACCAAAGTCAAAATAGGATTCCAAAAGAGAAATAGTGTTAATATGCACTTAACCAAAATCAGTAGTATACACTCAACCATAGATATTATCATAAGCATGCAACAACCATGTGACCCAACTAGGTCTATATTGTACAAGAATATACATAAGTCTGACATATATAATATTTATACACTCCATCAAAATCACCCTCCAGGTGTCACCAAAACTAAATTGCATGCTTGCAAAGTGTTTGAAAAAATTCCTCAATGACTGTAGATTTCATGATTGCAAAGTGTTTGAAAAAAATCCTTAATGGTTGTAGATTGCATGCTTGAAAATTTTTTGTCAAAAGGCCTCAATGGATGTAGCTTTTGTGCATATAAATTGTTAGAGTAAATGTCTTACTCACTGTAACTTTTATGTACTGGAAATTTATGAATATATTATTTAATATTTGTAACTTCCTATGTTTGCAAAATTTTGTATGAATATGAAAATGAGTTTAATAAGTTGTTAAAATGTGAATAGAGAATATGACAATCGTTATTTTTATTATCTAAAGATATCATCAAAAAAATAGGTTGTTGTTGGAAGCAATTTTACACTAACCAACTCTATAGGATTTAATTACTTGTGCAAGTGAGCATAATAATTTTTTCAAGTTGCATGTATTCACGGGTGCAGACTTATGCTTGAGTAGTTGTAGAAAAAATCTAATTTTGCCAATTTTTTGCAATTCCATTGTTTTACTTGACACTTTTTGAAGAATAATATGCTTCTGAATTTGTAATAGTAGCTACTCTTGCTATAACATTCGAGTATCCTAATTGAAGCAATTCCATTCTAGAAATAATTTTTTTCCTTGATACTTGGGAACAAGAATTCTTAGTTGATGAATTTGGAAACATTGTTGGGTCAATATATTTTGTGATTCCATTTTTCTGTTTCATAAACATATCATTAGATTTTCCTGATGAAGAGAGGCATATTCCTTCTTCAATTACCTTCTTCAATTACCTTGTTATGTGATTTTTGTAATAGAAGCAGGATATTTTAGGTTCTTGTGGCATACTTTGTGGCTATGATGTAAAGAGTCAATATGTGGAACCTATCTAGCATAATCTATGGGGTAAAATAGGTTGATTAAGTTTAATGCTCACACAAGGCATTATGATGGAATTTATTTCCAGCCTTACTTAGAATTCACATATAAGTATGGAAAGAGCACATACTATCTTCTTTTAAACTTGAGGATAAATGTGTTTTGAAATTGGTTTTAAGGGAAAGTTATCCATGACTTCATATGTTATATTATTATATTGAAATAGATGAAGGAACATGGTCTTCATGATAACCAATTTAGTCATATTATGAGTAAAAAAACAAACAAAATGAGTGATAATGTTCAATGCAACCTTTACTTCCCTACAATCTTGATGGTTGGTAAGGTGGGACCTTACATATGGTATCAGAGCCATATACAATACTAGGGCCTAATGGGCCAACATTCTTGCTTGTATCTTGATGATGTATGGATGATGATTTTGCATGCATGTTTAATTATTGTGTATGGTGACTTGGAAGCATATTGATTTCATAAGGGATATTATTATTATTATGTCATTTAAAAACTCACAGAAGAAAAAGAATGTTTTCTTATATTCATTCATATTTTTTGTTAAAACAAATTATTGCAAATATGTTAAAGGACTTAAATACATGCTAGGAAACGATGTTCTTGAGAAGTTGGGTTTAAACACAAGCTTGTGAATGGCTTGATTTTCAATGGGTTAGTGAGATATGTGGAGTGAATTCATGGTTTTTTATATGTTTAATGCATCATTATCAATGTGATATGGACCTACTAGCCATCTTTACTAGTTGAAATTGTATCTACGAAGAAAAATATTGTCTAATCTAAACTATAGTATGATTACCTTGGTGTGTATGCTTTGGGAATGTGTAACAAGAGTAAGGTTGAGATTAAATTAACGTGATTATGTTCATCAAGTTATTTTTGACTCATTTCTTATCTACACTAATGGAAACTTAACAAAATCTACCTTCAAGGATGTCACTTTTAACTATGAATGTAGATTCATGAGTAATGTATGTGCATTAATTTGATGTATTAAAATATGATTTTGGAATACATTCTTAATGATTAAGAATGGTATTCCTATGATTTCCTTTACATGATTTTGTGTAGTTTGTGCTAACATTATGCATCAAATAACTTGAAATTACTCAAATACTAGGTTGTGGTATGACCTTCCTAATAAATTAAAGGCTTAAATCACTAGTGCATGGAGGGTTGTGGAAGCCATTTTAGGGAATAATTGAAGGTTATTTTTTCCTTAAGTTATGCATGGTTGTGTTATACATACTATCATACATCTATGAGCTAATTTATGGGTGTGGAATCCATACTGGCATATATCTATCAGGTAAGGTATGGGTGTGAAATACATACTAACATATATCTATGAGCTAAGTAATTCTTCTGGTTAGAATACCAAAATTATTTTGATGAAATATCATAGATATTATTAAGGAGGATTGATTATGTGTAATTAAAGTTAAATATATAGAGGTTCGTAACATGAATTTTCTTGAGATTTAAATCCATTATTTTCATTTTATTACAAATGAAGATACTAAGATTGGTATAGTGAACACCATTAGGTGGTTTAGGATGTTTGGAATAACTTATTTTGATATATGGATTCAAGTGTGAACTAGGTATTTATCTTCTAGTATTGTAATTCTTTTATATGTGTTTGATTTAAGTAGAATTAAAATGATTTTAAAATTCTTGAAATGTAGAAAAAAATTATGAAATATATTTTCTATTGACTTAAGATAAATTAGATCTAGGAAATCCATAATAGTCTCCTTAATAATTTTATCAATTTCATATTGGTTGAATTCTATTTAAACTAAATTAATTAGAGAAATTATGAGGATTGAACTAATGAACTACTCTAAACTATGGTTAGTTAGGAAATCGAGTCAAAATTCATATTGTTTATGAACTTGATGAACTTCTTTCTTGAAATTTTATTAACTTGTAAATTGTTAAGAGAATAACATTTTTAGAAGATAAACATGTTTTATGGTGAGAACTTTGTTTTATTCGAACTTAAAGGAAAAAGGTATGTGATTAATGAAAATCTTATTTTAGTTCTTGTTTTACAAGAATATGTGCTTGTGACATTTTTTGAGGGATAAATTAGAGAGTGAGACCATATTTGATGCATTGGAATTGTTGCATGATTTAGCAACCTAAGATGAGTGTATTGTATGGAAGAGATTATTGTAATTAGCAATTTGTGCTTGGATATATAGTTGTATGAGTAGTTATTACTCCTACAAAAGGTTGTAATATTTTGAGAAGGTGGAAATTCTCCTTAAAAAAAGGCTTAGCTTTAGGGTGGGAATTCCCTTGTGATAGTCTAAATTCCCTTGTTGATAGTGGAAATTCAACAAGATTCTTCATATTTTGATAAATGTATGGTTTTCATAGCTTGTTTTTGTGTATGTATTAATAGTAAGGGATAAGACTTTAAACTAAATGAATTGATTAATTTTTGAATAGAAACCATGAGTGATTTTATAGCTGGAAAAAAAATTGACTTACAGTTACCAAGGTAGATTCAATAATATAGATATCAAATTTTCATAATTATAAGAGTTGTTCTTGATTACAAGCCGCTTTTGAAAACATATAATTAATTTTCTTTCATAATA
This sequence comes from Pinus albicaulis, assembly GCA_034641835.2. Classification (NCBI taxonomy): domain Eukaryota; kingdom Viridiplantae; phylum Streptophyta; class Pinopsida; order Pinales; family Pinaceae; genus Pinus; species Pinus albicaulis. The sequence goes on from CM076570.1 coordinate 66,390,418, forward strand.
AAGATCTTCTAATAGAGTCATTAATAATTTATTCTCAAGCAAGAGAAGTGGATAACAATTAAGATTATGGGAACTAAAGGAATGTTCTATAATACATAAGTGGGTCAATGAGAACTATATAGAACCTTAGCTTGTTAGTTTAAAAAAAAATGGTGTCTTGAACCTCAAATTGTGATTTTTCCTAAAGAGTAAATATTTAGTAAAAACTATAGGTAGATCCTAAAGATTTTGATTGCAAGAATTTCTTATGGAATTAAAAGGGGAAACTTGGATTGAGAACACATAAATCAAGTGGGATGTAAGGGTGGGTTTTATATATGACATCAGGTGTTGTTGCGTAGTTTTCACTTGCAACTATATGTGGATTATTTTATGCTTCTTGTATGAAAATTTTATTGTGAGATGGGATGGACTATAATTTTTGTTTATACAACCAATGTGTGAGATATTTATAGCTTGGAAATATCAATATATTATAGAACCAAGAAGATGACACATCTAGGATTCATGCAAAGTATGAGAAAGAAAAACATGTAGAATATCAAATTATTATAGATAACTTAAGTATATGTCATATCTCTTACATAAAATAGTATTTTGATATGGAACTATAAATTATATGGTTGGTTTTTGTATATAAATATTTGGCATTTTATATCAAAACATGCCTAATATGGCATGGATATATTTTCTACCTGATTAAGAATTGCATGTTTTGATTTTCATGGAGTTTCTTCCAATTTAGAAAATATTAAACTATGGATTTGCATAAAGAAAAAGACATCAAATAAATATACATAAGGTTAACACCTTATTTATAGGATAATAAAAAAGAACTAAGTACCTTACGACTATAGTAAAAACTTCAGGCCAAGTTTAGCCAAAGAGGGGGAGTATGTAGTGTTCCTTCTTGGTGAGATAACTTTCATGACACTAGGAGAGGGTGAATTTGATGCAGTGATATAAAGATTATGAATGTTATACTTATGTATATTCTTGTAGGCTATAGAATTGGTTTAGGTCACACGGTTGCTACATGCTTATGATAAAAGCTTATTTTGGTAAGACTAATTTTGGTTACGTGCATATTATCGATGTTTTCTCTTTACATATCCTAGTTTGGACATAGATGTATGAAATGGATAGTGATCTAAGATTGAGACACATAGATCCATGGATGATCATGGTTTTGTGGAACATATGGTTAATTATTATTTATGGATGATATGTGATTTTTATGATTATATATGCTTAATCTTGTACTAAGCAGGATGTGGCAGGGGACCTAGTCATTTCCAACAAGGATGATCAAGTTATGAATGACTACGGAAGTCATTTCTCCAAAACCAAAATGAATGTGGAATTCATGCACATTCTTTGGTAAAATGTGATTAATTTAATTATTAAATTCATTTGATTCCTTTGATCTATGAGATTGTGATGTGTGCAGGTATTGGAACAAGACATTACCAACGAACCATTAGATGGGTATCATCTCACAATCCGTAACTTAAGATGAAGTGTGGAGTTTCAAAGTAGAGTATATGATAAGCCATGGAAATTATGGTGTGGAGTCCTAAATCCATGAAATATAAAGACTTGGATTTTTGGATCTATAATAAAAGGATTAGGGTGCGAAGTCCTAAATCCATGAAAGATAAATATGTGGAGTCTTGGATCTATAATAAAATTTTTAGGGTGCAGAATCTTGAATATTTAAAAATATCAAGGTTTGGAATCTTGGATCTTTAGAGTAGATAAGGGCACAGAGTCCTCAATCTACTAAGGCATGGAGATGCATGCAATAGGGGTGTAGAATCCCTATTCTACGGAAGAAAAATAATGCTCATGAGCAGCTCAGTGATAAATTTCCTTAATAAAACCTCTTTTCTATCAATCCTAGAGTAACTTTCAAAAAATATAAATTCATGTCTATAATATCAAGCATGAATTTCAAAAAATAGTAAATCACCTTGCATAAATTGGTAATCAATCATAGTTGAAGGAAAATCACTTAACTTGTCATTAATCAAACCTAATAGTTAAATATTGACTTAATACTCAATATTATTATTATTATTATTAATAGTAGTAGTAGTATTATTATCTTTTATGAGAATTTGATATTATTATTAAAATGGAATTATAAGTCACCTTCATCTCCTCAATCACTTCACACATCTCTTCTTGATGATTCTCATGGCTCTATGTAACTCTCTCTCTCTCTTTGAATAATACATTACTGTTGTAGAGGTAAATCCCCTCTGCAGACAGAGGCGATCCCTACTAGCCCAGATCGGGTCTAGCAATAATCGTATCACGCTAAGGTGCAAGTTCCTAATTTCAATAGACAAAATTGCGAAGAAGGCCTACCTCAAGTCCAACGCTGTTTTTTGTAGAGAAGATGGCACTCATGTTTCCTTGCTCCAGCAGATCACAACCTCTTGCTTGCCGCAATCGAACACCTGCACACACAAGAAATACGACAAACACAAGCATAAAACCTGATATATGCAATTATGTATCAATCAGAGAAGACACAACTCATGATCATAATGAACAATACGAGTGGAACCATAACCAATAGTTGCTTATCATTAATTCATACAAAGGAAAATACAACCTGGCTCTGACGCTAAATCTTCCTTCGGCGGGTCGTCAGCGGAATACGTCTCGGTAAAGCTCGTCGGGAATGGGGACAAGCCTCTCTCTTCGATCGTCAATCTCCTTGCTACTGATTTGGCTCTATGAGGACTATTGCAGCATTCTTTAGGCCATGAAGGCTCTTGGAGACTAGCTTGCAAAGGGAAATGGAAAGCTTATATAGATGGTGGAAGGGGAGTTGGGATCCCTACAATCATGGGATTTTCCCTATCCTCAAGGAAGCTTCTATGAGAGGTGGAAAACCACTTCCTCTACATGGAGATCCGGAGCCAAACGTCCCAACTCAATTTAGAGACCAGTTCAAGAGTTAGTTGGAGTCAATATTCTTCCATTTATTTTTTAAAAACACTCCTTATTAAGCCTGGTGTGGGTGTGACTCTGGGACAGAGCGCCAGTTGGCGCGCCCTCTTTGGAGGATTTCCCCCATTGGCGTGGGTATAACACGGACGAGTCACGCCAAGGATAAAAAGGCTATTTTTAGGGTTTTTCACAAGGAGTTGTCTTCAGGGGAATGAAATTCCATGTCTAGGGGGATGCCATACAAGTGTTTTTAGGTCATTTCGATGCTCACAGGTCACGGAATAAGCCCTCCAATGTGCGGGACGGAGGATTGCAGGGACGGTGACAAATTTCTGTGTAACATATGCCCCATAAAGCATGAGGCCCGAAAGAGAGAGAGGAGTGAAATGCTTTACGAGAATGTGTCCAACTGAAAACACTGTCGTCGGAAAACCTGTGTAGATAAGTACAACTGATATCTAAAATACATGATATATGTGGCATGGGCGCAGCCATCCATAACAGAGTATACAATAATCCAGATCCAAGGTATGGACGTAGCCATCCAGTGAGGATTGATAAATAGACTTAGGTATGGTCGCAGCCATCCAATGAATGAGTCATGTAACTAATCATAATAATCCACAAAATCGCAGCCTAGATTCCAACAGAAAAAATCCAAGGTCTTGTGCTCCATCTCGACCTGAACAAAGTACAAGTTCAAGCATGCGAGTAAGTGAGTTGCAGTCGAACATGCGAGAACATCGCCTGATTACTAGCCAATGATGAAAGTTGTTAACAGACGCGAGAGGTACCACCAATAAAGACAATGGCCCTCAAGTTACTATAGGTACAGTCTACGGCATGTGAACAGTGAGCTGGCGTCGAACACCCGTAGAATCACTCGATCAAAGGCCAAGAATAAAAACCTTACGTCGAATGCGAAGAACCTGCCATTGAGGCATGCAGGCTCCAAGGTACCTGAAGGGAGTCTCTAGATCAGCTTCCTGGATAATGAGCTGAAGTCGACAGGAAATGATCTTGATCGAAGGTGGGCCATAGTGTTTCCCACATCAGCGACGCGAGACAGAGGAACATAATGTCTTGTGAATCAGGATCAGATGAGAATCAGAGGAAGGTTGAAACTTGCAGAGGTCAACTTCTCTTGAACATATCGGTGGCACGACAGTGGATTTGGCAGTATTTGACATCAAAAGATCATAGGTCATGATGATGAGGCAAAGAGCAGATGAGAGGTCAAAAGGGATCACCCAAACCCACGGAGGCAAGTGGAAAACAAGATGAGATGTCCCCAACCCAACACGAATGCAGACAAGTTCCATGTTCAAGAGCGACATACTACCGACATGACAATGATCTTGGTTCCATTTTTCCCCACCATTTCTGGCGAGTACCTCTTTATTTTTACACAAGCTTGAAGAGGATACCATATGCTTGTCATATAAGTTCATCCTTCGGACAAACCCAACCTAGTACATTTAACGAGCCCTAGGAAGGAGAAACTCGAATATCGTCATTACGACTGAATCTGATGTCATCAGGGTTTAACGAGTCTGACAAAGGAAGAACTCGACGTCTTTTCATGTTTAGAGAGTTGGAAAAGACAGCGGAAAAGTAAACTCCAACAATCCCTTTTCGTAAATAGTTCCTCAAATCCGAAAAGGTAGAAAACTATGTCTGAGAAAACCTCCTAGTCACGATAGGCTAGGGTATTCCTTTTTCATAAGTAATCTATCCTAGCCCAAAAAAGGGGTAAACGTATATTGGGTAGATGTCATTTCGCAACCACTTTAATGAGATCAAAACGACAAGGGACTCGGAAATATTTTCATGTTTAGAGAGTCAGAAAAGAGCTGAAAGTTGACTCCTCCTGGAGAAACGAGTGGTATAAAGGGTAGTAACTAGTTCCGGTAATGGTGGAACTGCTCAGAACAAGTAAAGGTTAAGAGGCTGGCTAACAAGACCACTCATCGTAGCGGTTCCTCGGGAATGGGTAAAAAAACCAAGTGAAGGCATATGATCGGCCAAGCAGATAATGAAGATGGAGTGAGAAAAAACCAGGGCTCATCTGGCAAAAACAGGCTGATAAAATGGCAATCACAAGAGGTAAAATGGGAATGGTTTCATTTTTACACAAGCTTGAAATCAAGAAACTTTGCTTGAAGTTGGTTTCATTTTTACACAAGCTTGAAACAAAGATAAACTATGCTTGAAGCTGGTTTCATTTTTACACAAGCTTGAAATGGAAACAAACTATGCTTGAAAAAGTAAGCATGCCCCCAGCATGGTGACTCAATTCGAGGTACATGCCCCCCAAGCTTCAGTCCATATGAAAGGCAAATGGAGTGAAGGTTCAAATTACGAGATCAAGAGAAAGATTCGACTGGGATTTTATGAGAACTTATCAAAGACTTGAATTGAACGGGAACGTGTTTCATTGTTTTAACAATGTTGACACATTAAAAGAACTATCCTCAGGACACCTTGTTTCATGGTTTAAGGAGCTTGACACAAGAAAACAAACTATGCTCTGACCGGCTTGTTTCATTTTTTAAGGAGCTTGACCCAAGAAAATGAATTGTGCTCCGACCGACCTCATCATAATGAACAAGAAGTCATCGCTTCCAATATTTCCACTCCCGATGGAAGGAAAACATCCTGGAAGTCAGGGCCCAATGCCCCCAGCACTTGATGCACAATGGCACTATCACTGAGTACAGGCACAGGGTAGGTAGCCACATAGTTGACCTGCGGGATGGGTGGATAAAAACCAGGAAATGATGATGGCGGGCCAGCTGCCACATCAGGACCAAAGAACGAAAGTTGATCAATGGTCACGATTCGTCCTTCATGTGGAAAACAGACCACACGAAAAAATTAGGGATCGCCTTTGTCCGCAGAGGGGATTTACCTCTACAACAATTACATTATCTTTTATGCATTCATCAAAGAATGGAATATTTCTCTTACACTCATTAAAGACATGTCATAAAATATTCCTCTTACACTCTTTAATGCAGAGAGTAGCCAATTGCTTTCAAAATGGATTTCAAATTCCAAAACTAAATTACTAAGTAGCTCTACCTGGTGGAGATGACCATTAGTGGTATTGGGAGGAAGTGAAACTTATCTTCCTTAGCTTTTCTTGTATATCTCTCTATTGCTAGATTTTGGTACTACTTGTGAGCTCTTACAACTCGGGGGTTCCAACGGGGGGAGTTCTTCCTGGATATGGTTGGGTGGAAAATCGGATGGTTTACAATGAGTTGGTAAGGATATTGGAGTTGGAGCATACTCTAATATTTTGGATCTATATATATACATTGTCAGGTATATCTATCAATTTTCTTGAAATTTTGGTTTCTTATTACGTTTTAAAATGTTGTGGAAAATTTAAATGTATTGGAAATCGCTACTTTAAATTATTACAAAATTATGAAAATTCATAAATTTATTTCTGAGCTAACCAATAATGAGTTAATAGTTTCATGGGAGCCATCTATGAGAATGTACATGTAAGGGGATTAAAACAAGGATGTGTTGTCAAATTTTTTAAGTTCGGTATATAATGAATTTTTTTCCATAGAAGGTTACCATGCATTTGATGAAAATATCATATTAGCATAAATTTGGGTTTTCTTTCTCCATGTACAGTTGTAGATGAATTTTTCAAACTAAGTGTTTGTTAAAAGTGATAAATGAGATAGTAGGTTTTTTTTTTTTGTTGTTTTAAAGAAACACATTTGTAGGAATTTATGTTGTGATTCAACTCAACATCAAGGGGTATGTGTACCTTATGACCATGTAACCCCCACTTTGATTCCAAAAAACAAGTTTTCGGACTTTCATTCTCTAATATGGGTGATTTTTCCAAATTTTTTTGCTTGTATGGGTTGTCTATTGTTTGGTTTTGTTGATTTACTTTTATTTGAGATTTACCTTGTGATCTATAAGGATGACACTAACCTCTTCCATGCACTTTGAAATTTTTGTTTTAAAGTCTCAATGATTTTAGATTGCATGCTTGCAAAGAGTTTGACAAAATGCCTCAATGACTATAGATTGCATGTTTGTAAAGTGTTTGACAAAATGCCTCAATGGTTGTAAATTTCATGCTTGCAAAGTTTTTGTAAAAAGGCCTCAATGGTTGTAGATTTTGTGCATATAAATTGTTATAGTAAATGTCTTACTCACTGCAACTTTTATGTACTAGAAAATTATGAATAGATTATTTAAAATATGTAACTTCCTATGTTTGCAAGGATTTGTATGAATGTGAAAATGAGTTTAATAAGTTGTTGAAGTGTGAGTATATAATAGGAAAAATATTATTTTTATTATCTGAAGATATCATGAAAAAATAGGTTGTTGTTGGAAGCGATGTTATAGTAACCAATTCTATAGGATTTAATTACTTGTGCAAGTGAGCATAATAAGTTGTCCAAGTTGCATGTATTCATGGGTGCAGTATTATGCTTGAGTAGCTTTAGAAAACAACTAATTGTGCCTAATTTTGGCAAGTCCATTGTTTCACTTGACACTTTGAGAATAATAATATGCTTCTAAATTTTTAAAAGTAGTTATTCTTGTTGTAACATTCGAGTCTCATAATTGAAGAAATGCCATTCTGCAAATAAATTTTTTTCCTTAATACTTGGGAATGAGAATTTTTAGTTGATGAATGTGGAAACATTGTTGGGTAAATATATTTTGTGATTCCATTTTTCCATTTTATAAACATATCATTACATTTTCTGATGAAGAGAGGCATATTCCTTCTTCAGTTACCATGTTACAGGTAGGTTAATAATCATGCCTTTATATGTAATTTTTGTAATAGAAGAAAGATATATTAGGTTCTTGTGTCATACTTTGTGGTTATGATGTAGAGAGTAATTATGTGTAACCTATTTAGCATAATCTATGGGGTCAAATAAGTTAATTAAGCTTAATGCTCACATAGGGCATTATGATGGAATTTATTTCTAGACTTACTTAGAACTCACGTATAAGTATGAAAAGAGCACATGCTATATTCTTTTAAACTTGAGGATAAATGCACTTTGAAAGTGGTTTTAAGGGAAATTTATCCATGAACATAATCTTCATGATAACAAAGTTAGTAACATTATGAGTAAAAAAAATATTGAGTGATAGTGTTCAACGTAACCTTTACTTCTATACACTCTTGATGGTTGGTAAGGTGGGACCTTACATTATTATACCTCAGGGCTCAATTTCCCATCCAACATTGCAGCTAAATCAAAATTCTAAAAAAATATATTGTACATACCTTGTAATATTCAAATATCTTTAGCAACTTGTAGCACTCATATAGTAGTTGTAGAACTTGGATATAGCTCTAGCACTAGCTCTCTTATCTTGCACCATTCACCATCTAGATGATCCTCACTAAGGATCTGATTATCACATCTTCATCAAGAAGATAAATTATTCAAATACCCAAATATTTATGCAGGAAGGATAAGAAATGATCATAACAGTAAATCTAAACAAGAGTAATGTCATATAGAAACAACATAAGTCTAGAAGGTACTTATCTTTAATGATATTTGAAGGAATTGATCATCTCCCTTTTGATCCAACCTCCAAGATTCATTGATGACGGTCATCCATATATCAATGTTGACTTCAATATCTGCACCCATAATGATGGAGGAGCCTTGACATTATTTTATAGTTGAATTCATAAGATAATGGATGTGATCTACATTGCTAGCTGACATGAACCTTTAATTTTATCTTGGAGGAAATTTAAATTTGAATTTCTCAAATTATTTAATATTTCAAATCCTCTTAAAATTATTTTCACAAATAATTATCTTAACCAATATGATTCCTCATGGGTCTCAATGGGTTGCTTTGGGGACTTATAGTTTCCCATAGGGGAAATTTGTCTCGAAGCTACCAAATTTCAACAAATTTGAAGTGGGGGAATAGTTATTTTTGAGACTACACCCATATGAACATATTCTACTCAAGAAACTAAAGGAAGAAAATAAATTAACACCCAAGCATTATGGCACCTATAAGGAGTTTCAAAGGATGGAATTATGACTTACAAATTGGAGTTGCCACCATCTTCATGTGTATATCCACTCTTTCGTATTTCTTTCTTAAAGAAGGTAATCGGTGACAAGATCCCAATCCAAACTATTTTATTGGAGGTTAACAAATAAGGGAGAATCATAGTAGAACCAGAAACCACCTTTGAAATAAGTATTAAACAACTATGAAATCAAAAATTTATTTAATACCTCATAAAATGGAAGAACTTACAAGTGGAGGAGGTGACAAGGAAAGATGAGTTAATTAATGCAAAAACACCCAAAGTTGCTCAAGGGTCAAGGACAAAACTTTTTTGAAGAGGAAGGGCATGTTAAATATCAAAACCCCTTATTAAGCCTTAAATATTAAAATATAACATTTCTAGTGTTATATTAGTAGGTCGACCAAAAAATTTCATTACGCCCTCTCGTTATATGTGTAATTTCTAGTGTTGGATGAGACAGTTCCCTCTAGTTGAGATTAATGTTCCTTAAATATTTTGTATATTTTCATGATTTGGGCTAGTTTCTCTAGCACTCGATTCAATTACTTCCACTTGAATAATGTCGCTCTAGCAAAATTCTCGATTCATCAACATTGTAAATTATGTAGGAATTTCAAGGACCGATAGTAGGAAGCAACCTTTATAGTCATTGAATACGCAAATTTTCAACACATCTCCTTTCGTATATATTTTTAAGTCAATCAACAATCAGTAGGACTTCGAAGGTTCCTAAAGAAAAGGGAATGCCAAGTGTTATAGATCTGTGATATACATGCAAGTTCTCACAATAGTACTCAGCCAAATTTATCAAGGCTCAAAATAAATATGCTCAATTATACCCTTATACTACAAAATTACCCAAGGACTAGAGACTAGTATTTCCAATGTTATTTTTGGTACCACTATAGCAACTAAAGATTCAAACAACATATCTATGGCTTTTTTTAAGAAACCTAAATGAATTTGGATATACCCAAGGGCACATCAAACTGAAACTTCATATATGAATGTTACTTTATATGTACTACTCATCAACTTCACTAACAAGGGTTATAAGTATTTCTGACCATGTGAAACATATTGCATTTCTTGCATGTATTTTCCCCCTATTGTAGTTTTACTCGTTAAGCAACAAAACATTATGTTATTCATATACGATAGAACACATCTATCACCTAATTAAATTCAATAAAAAAAAAATTAAATATATGTTGAGGAAAGTGCTATAATACCAATTTTTGTGTTCATTACAATAAAATCGAAAGATATCATGCATAAATTACATATTTCCCCCAAATTTATTGCAAAAAAAAATAAATTTCAACCACAATAGACAAATAAAAAACCATAATAACACCAAAACATTACACCTTTATTACTAAAAGTAGTGTTCACTTGTTTCTTGAAGGGATCAAACTCCAATTGAAAAAATGTCCAATTATAAATAACTTCACAACGGATCTCATTAATACCTTATGCCTTTGTTATGAATATAATAATATAAATAATAATAATCATAAAAAGAATTAGTTATTAAAGAGACTGTTGAGAATTTGGTGGGCAGTGTTTATCAAATTCTCTTACTTGATAATTGCTTGTGTTATACTTGTTATGCTTCTATTACTTAGATCTTATCTTCATTAGCTTATTATGTCTTTCGTCAAGTTAATTATCAAAACACAAGAGACACAAATTTTAGGCTCTTCAAGCCAGGGCCAAAATATCTCCCTCTTGGAGAGGAAAACTCGAAAGTAATTCTTCTTATCTATCTTCAATTGACAAGTACCATGACCATGACTCAGATCCTTGACTCCATTATGACACCAAGATCTTGTCACTACTTTTCTCGGCTTCTCTTATTTGATCCCTCCTTTATGCGCTATGCTACACCAACACTAGGAAAATCAGTTCCTAACCCTAAATAGTGAGCTCCTTCTCTGATTTTCTTGTTCTAGTATTGGCCTCCTAGAGACCTCTTCATCAGTCTTATTTTCTGCACCCTTTGATAACTTGAACCGAGATCTTTGTTCTTTTTGTAGCACCCTTTCTTTTTCACTATGTATACTTTGGCCCTTTACTAAGATATCATATATATAGTTACCCATGACCGAGGCATATATTGTCTCTTTATTTCACTTCTTGTAATATCCCTTTCTTCGTTGTTTATTCTTCATTCTTCGCACCACAAGGATACCCTTCCTTCGCGCCTACTACAGTTCTTGACCTTGTTGTGATTACTCTTGGCTTATGTGGGGAGTGTGAGATAATATATACCTTAGATAGAGCTATATCATCCCTTCCTTTCTTCGTTAATTATCCTTGTATCTTTGCACAAAATGAAGGCACCCTTATGCACTTCTATTGCAAAGCGAATTTCAAATTTCTTGGTGACAAGTGAGGCCGAAATCCCTTTATATATAGGTATTATTTCCCATCTCTCTGCCTACATGATCTTATGAGTGTGATTTGACTTTATTAAGGAGACTTATACCATATTCTAGGTTGACTTCAAGGAGAATATTTGACGATGTATTTGAGCATACAAATTAAATCAATATTTTTTCTTTACAAGTGTAACATTACTTCATATACATGACTCTAAATTATACATTTATGAAAAGGTGACAAATCCCTAAAATACATCAAGAAAAAGTCTTTGACCTGTAATAAAAACTACTTGATCATGAAACCCATGAGTCAAGCTTTACAAAATACGTTTTATAATCCTTGTCTTATAAATTCATAATTACATAGTCACTATGAAGACCAATCATATTTACACTTTCCAATGCCCCCTCTTAATTAGGGAGGTATTCATAATGGTACATGGTCACTTTCAATATGAAGAATATCATATGAAGAATTTTATTGCTAATCCATATGTTATAGCATCACATTATCCAGCATTGTCACATAGCAAGGCCTTAACTAACATCTCCATCTCTCCACGAGATCTTGAGCTACAATGCTGGTGAGACCAATGAGTACGGACACCATAGTCATTGTCTCCAAGGTACATACTCCACACGAGTGTTCACCAAGTATGACCTCATAGCACTATTCTTAATTCTCAAAAAATATCCATCCTTTCATGACTTCTCTTTTCATGGATGCCTTAATACATCTCATAGAGTATCAGATGCTAGATAAATAACCAATCCCACATACTATCTTCCAGAATGATGTGTCTATCTCTCCCTCTCAACTAGGGAGAATCCATTCATCATGTGTCTACATTCCTATTCATGGCCTTCACTAACACTTACGATTGTTATTCTTGGTCTAGTGCATGAAAAATGAGATAGAAAAACACAATTGTCACTCCCTCTTAACCAGGGATCTACAGCAACAATGATGAAAAACATCGAGTTGATCATGAAGTACTCCTTCCGTTGATGTCATGAATTGAGGAGCCTTCAATTTGGGGATCTATTATTAGGGCACAAATCATCCATCAATTTCATCCAAGAGCCATGTCTTCTATCAGAAAGTGATCCATAAATATTTTCATCTCGTTTAGATTCATGTTATGCTACTTTATTTCGAACTATATATCTTCCAAGGATCTTTCATCCTGCCATATGGTTATCAATTTGTGGAAGTCATCTACTTCCATTTGGCATCCCTATATAATCTCATCAGATACTATTCAATTATAAATATGAATACTTTAAATCAAAATTTACCTTAGTGATGATCTTTCACCATGACATTTTCTTGTAGGCATCAGCATCCTTTATTTACAGATTGACACATCTCCTAAAGATATGCATTGGCAAGAGTCTCCATCCTTTATAGACTTCTATTAGAGTCTACATATGTTCCCAGGATATTTTCTATTCAAGTCTTCTTGACTTCATTGGATTTTGATTGCCTCTTTTCATGATTGCACTTTTTCGCGATTTCTTCCTTTCTCTTCCACACAATTTTATTTCATTCCCAGGAACTTCCATTAGAGAACTTTTGAGGTCTAAAATGGGCCTCTTAAGAAAAATGTACAACCAAAATAAAATTTATAATAACCAATAGGATTCAATATGATAATGTCAACCATGGGGGATGATTCACCATTTTTGGGGTAAAAAAATAAAGAGATTAAATTAAAATAAAATAATAATACTACTTTTTCAACTTGTATTTTCAACTCATATCCCTAAGATTTTACTCAAATTTCGAGCGGGAGTACTTGTTGGATGAAAAATTTAATTCCTCATCCAAGGAGTACCCATGTTTCATACTTTTGATGGACCCTGCTACATCAAAAATGAGAAATACATAAAAAAACGTGATTGCAATCACGTTTTTCATGTATTTCTCATTTTTCATGAAGTGGGGTCCATAAAAAGTATGCAACATGGGTACTCTTTGGATGAGGAATCAAATTATGCATCCAAAAAGTGTTCCCGCTTGAAATTTGATTAAATCTATAGGGAGATATGTTGAAAATATGAGTTGCAAAAGTAGTTTTTCTTTTTTCCCTCTAAAATTTGATGATGTAATCTAATTTTATTTTATTATTTCCACTATTGTTTTATAATTTCCTTAGGAGGCCCATTTTAGACCTCAAATTTCCCCTAATGCAAGGTGCAGCTCCTTGATAGTATATAATCACCTCATATTCCATATGAGGACATATTATGTTGATTTCATCTAGTGTGGAACATGTTTATTGACAACCTGTGCATCAGAAGAGTTCTTTCTTTATTTGATCATACTTCTTCTACCTGCAACCATATGACATGTCTACATAGCATCCAGTGTCAACATAAATATATATATATATACCTCATTTTTTTCTTTGATTCATCTTGCAACATATTTCCTTGGAGTGAAGATTTTTATTCCCTTGACCTGCTTCATCAATATGTCATCATTTATAATCCTATAATTCTACAAGTTTAGAATTTCTCAAGGAAACCTATTTCTTTCTTTCTAACCAGTGAGTCCAACGAGGACTCCATTATAAAATGTCAGCATATTTTTCCTTATTAATTATTGAATGATGAAATTTAACTTGATGACTGCCTTCTATAAATGTTGTTTTCTCAGTGGCGTTCCCAGGAGCCTCTTATAGCATAAATGTCACATATGTGTTACAGACATATTCCTACAATGAGTGCTCCTCCTTCAATGCTTCCATAATGATGTCAATTCTGGAGTGATGCATTTATCTAATATACCATGTGTTAGCACCTAAATTGGACCCCAGGTTGCAAAAGGCAAATCAGGGTAACAACTAAACCACGCTCAGCCTTGTACGGCAGCCTTGTAGCTAGCCCTACAAGGACAGGAGAGGGCTCTCTTCGTAAAATAATATTCAATGGAAAACAATAAATGGACTCATATTAGGCTAGATAAAATGATAGGGATAAAATGTTTAATAAAATGAATGAATGAATGAATTTCAGGGATGTGTGGGATATAAAGGGACAGTTGAAACGGGGAATTAAATCAGGACACAGGGTATTTCCTGGGGCAAGATAGGCAGGAAACTTAGCAATTAAAATTTAATGAGGATGGGATGGAAAGACTGGTGCGGAGCTGAAAAGGGAACAATAAATGGATCTTTTTCAAACAGAAGAAAAATACAAAGTATGAATGATTTCCCAAGGCAAAGCATATAAAATGGATTCTACCTTTCTATCTTGAAAGCATTCAACAAGAAATGTTTAGGGATGAATGGAACACATAAAAATTCACAGATGAAACAAAGGAGAAAAACAAATGCTAAATTTCATACCACATGGATCCCACAAATCAGAGTTGCATCTCTTATTAATTCCTGTCAAACTGTACAATGTAGCGCAGAGATGTTCTTCCAAACTATTCCCCTACTTTCTCCAACTTAGACTGCTTACAAATGATTTACAATTACAATAAATAGGCTGAAATGTGGGATCACAGATCCACAGAAAAGGGAGCTGTTCTAACAGCTGACGAACTGAAATACAATCATAGAAAGTAATACAACAATCTGCCCCTGAAAATAAGGGACAACATTACATTGACTGCTTTTGGAGATTTTGCTGTTAGGTTGTATGAACGAAAATAGGTAATCTGATGAATATATTTCCTATTTTGTTGCTTGCTGTAACAATCTTTGTTTTAAATAAGCTCTCGGCCCTTTGGTTGTTCCTTTTCTTTCCATTATTTCTTTTTCCTCTGACTTTTTAATAAATTGCCATAGAAATAGAACCGAATGAAATTATATGCTTTGCGAAGGGAAAAAAACGTGAATAGGAAGGAAGGGAGTGGAGGCGGGACCCGCGTTATAATTTCAATCAGAGTGAGCCAGGTGAAGGGATATCATACTAAAACACAAGTGCAATCGCAATCGGAATCAGGGAACGGGGCAGGCGGAGTAACACATTTACAAATATGCGATGCGATTGGGGATAACCCTTTGTAATAAACAAAAAAGATAATTTTTAACTTTTACAAAGGGGAAGGGAATTTTGGTAATGAATGGCGGAGGAATTAAATGGTGGTACCGAGGGTACAAATCGCAATCGGAAATCAGATTTAGGAGTAGGGCGACGTGGTAAACATAAAAATTTCGATGCGATTGGGAAAGGGGAATGGAAAACCTTTGTAAAAATGAAATAGAACAAATTTGCAATTTACAAAGGGGAAAGGGCTTTTGGTAATACAAATGGGCGGATATATTATGGTGGGCCCTAGGGGTCAATCGCATCGGAGATCGGGAGCGGGGGTAATCGCGATCGGAATCGGGAGAACAAAACTTTTGATGTGATCGGGTCAATCGGAGGAAGGGTGCGATCGAAGGAGCGGATGCGATCGGGTCGATCGGAGGAAGGGTGCAATCGGAGGATCGGAGCAATCGGAGGAGCGAATGCGATTGGATCAATCGGAGAATGGTGTGATCAATCGCATTGGGGTATATTGTGATGCGATCAATCACGTCGATTGGCACTTCAAATAAACCCACAAATTGGAAAGGTTGCGATTGCGATTAAATAAGGGGGAGGGGACTTATAATAAAGTTCTTTGGGGTATGGTCGGGGAAGTGGTTTTATGCGGTGAGACTTTATAATATCCAACTTTTTATTATAAAGTTCAATAGCATGGAGGGGAAGTGGTTGGGCATAATCGCATATGTATTTATAATGCGAATTTACAATCGGAAGGGGGAAAAATGGATTTCATAAGGAGGATATAGAACTTTAAACATAAATTTAAAGGGGAACAAATGGGAAGTAGGGGGTATATGAGGATATAAGGGTCTTTACTTCACTTAAGCATAAATTTCAATCCAGAAGTCAGTTTTGAGAGTGTAGCATATCGTTGGAAAGCTCTTTCCGGGATATTTTTGATGGATCTGCTTGGAGGATGATTTGGCACTGAACATGCTACGGAAAACTTCTCTGAAGGCAGGAACATCACTTTGTGGAGATAACAGCTTCTGAATTGTGGCTTATTACATATGATGATATAAAATTACATAATGAATGATAATAAAGGAAAAATATTATGTTTCACCTCAAAACATGGTTTTGAGGTGAAAATTACATCAAGATGAATAAAATGTCTCTCTGATTCTTCCTGGTGTTGTGACTTTGAGCTTATTGGTTTCCTCATGACCTTGCTGATATTACGACATTTGACTCATTAATTTGACCATGGTGAGACCCTAGAAACTAATGAGACCCATCATATGACCTACTGATATGATTTTGAGAATGAAAGTGACTAATGACTAAAGACCATAGAAAGGAAAATCAGCAAGTACCTCATGAGGGACAACTGATAAAAAATTACTACCATCAATGAATCCATGACCTAACGGAATGGTGAAATTGATCATTATGGGACTCCTAATATGCAAATGCAAAAAGAGCAGTTTTGATCACTGATGGCAGTATGACTAGACTGACACTAGCATTGGCTCCAATGGGGATGGTAGCTCCTTGGAGGTTCCAAGAACACCGTAGACCAAGTAGCCTTATCCATTGGGCATGGAGTCAAAAATGTTGAAAACTGACACAAATGCAAACTGACTCTGACTCTGACTCTAGACTAAGACTGAAAACTTAAAATAAAACCAAACCATACACATATCATCCAAGTTTTATAGCCTTCACCTCGGGCCCCAAACTTGAATGACTATGCATTTTGAACTTTGCTTTTAGAAAAATAAAATGGTATATACAATGATGATGAGATAGATTATGATCCATGTCTTCAACAATGGTAGTGCTTCAATAGCATACCATTTACTGCTCCTCCAAGACAATCCTGGCCATCCATTTCTGAAAGCAAGAAGGCATTCTAGCCCCTGTATGCTGTAATTCTGTATGGTCCCTTCCAAAGGTTGTCAAATTTACCGTGCTTCCCTTTGTCTTCATTTCTTGCATCCCATTTCAACACTACATCCTCCAACTGAAACCTTTCTGCTTTAGTTTTCCTGTCATAGATCTTTTTAATCTTGTCCTGCAACTGGCTCTCTTTCTGTGACACTTCTTCTCTTGTTTGTTGAATATGGATCATCTGGTTGATCCTTCGCTGGTTGTCATCATCTTCGCTGCCAACTTCTTGTAATAATCTCATAACTGGAACTGTAAGAGAGGTAGGAAATATAGCATCAATACCATAAACCAGCTCAAAAGGTGACATACCTATTGATTTTTTACTGCTGACTCTGTCTGCCTACAGTGCATTGATAACCTTCCGGTGCCAATTTCTTTTGTTTGCCTCCAACATTTTCTTAATTATATTCATCAGCGATTTGTTCGATGATTCTGCCAGGCCGTTGCCTTGCAGATAATACGCTGTTGAATGTCCCAGCACGATGTTGTACTTATCACAGAAATCGACCATTTTATTTGATTTGAACGCGGCTGCATTATCTGTCACAATTTTACATGGGCAACCAAAACGGGATACAATATTTGATTCCAGGAATTGAATAATTACCGTGTCAGTTTCTTTCCTGGCAGGGATGGCCTCGATCCATTTCATAAAGTAATTTGTCCCAGTCAATATCCATCGATGCTATGATGAGGACGCGGGATGTATTTCTCCTATAAAATCAAGCCCCCGCTGCTGAAAGGGCGCGTTCACTGAAACAGGTTTCAAAGGAAGTGGAAGCAATTTCTTCTTCCCTTGGAAAATTTGACATTCATGACAATTCATCACTGTTTTATACAAATCAGAAAATAATGTGGGCCAATAATACCCGGCTCTCAATACCTTGTTCGCTGTAGTTTTCCAAAACAGGTGACCACCACAGTCACCTTTATGGAAATCGTGCATTACCTTCTGAGCTTCTTCTTCAACCAGGAAATTTAGCAAAACGCCTCCCAGATCCTTCCAAAACAGTGCACTGTTCAAAATGCAATATTTTGCAGATTTAAGCTTCAAAGATCTACCTTTACTCTTAGACATGCCTGGAGGAGGTGAGAGATGCTGAAGAACATACACAATATCTAAATATCAAGGGGACTGCAGGAAAATATCTGAAATAGGAACCAGCAAACCTTCATCTTCCTCTTCCGACATTGCTGAAATGAGGTTTATATCTAAAGCACGCAGATTTGATTGAGCCATCAATTTCGCCAAACCTTGGCCTTTGATCAACTTAGTAGGCTTGATCTCCAGATCACACTCCAACATAGTTGTTATCCATTTGCCTCTTCGACCTTCTGGATCAGTTTGCATGAGCACATCCTTGACTGTCGCGTTAGGAACATATGTAATAGTGTGTGAATGTAGAATATAGACCCTGAAATCTTTTAATGCCTTGACAAGAGCCAATGCCTACTTTTCAATAATATTATATCTTAAAGCAGCATCTCTAATAGTCCTACTGAAAAAGGTGATTGGATTTTCTACTCTGTCTCTCTTTTGCATTAAAACAGCGGCCATAGTATGCTCAGATGCAAACGAAAATATAATAAAATCTTGAGTATAGTCAGGACTGATCAGAACTGGGGCATTAGACAAAGCAACCTTTACCAGATTGAATGACTTGATAGCTTCCTCACTCCACTTAACAGTTTTGTCTTTCTTCAACATATTGGTCATTTCTCTCAAATGCTCAGCCAGATTAGGTATAAATCTGCGCAAAAAATTCATCTTACCATTAAAGGCCTGAATCTCTTTATTGTTCCGTGGAAGATTTATGAGCTGAATTGCCTCCACTCTGGCTGGATCTATGCAGATGCCATCTTAGAGATGATATGCCCGAGTAATTTGCCCTCATCCATGGAAAAAAGGCTCTTTTTGGGATTGAGATAAATCCCAAACTTTCTACAACACTGAAAAACCACTCTTAGATGGTGAAAATGCTCATCTTCTGAACCTGAAAGCACTGTCAAATCATCCAAATAAACAACAAGAAAAACATATTTTTCATTTGCAAAATCAATGTCCATTGCACGCTGGAAAGTGGCTCCAGCATTCTTCAGTCCAAAGGGCATCTTGGCATACTGGAAGGTTCCCCATGGTGTTGTAAAGGCAGTTCTATCTTGGTCCTTCTCATGCACCAAGATTTGGTTATACCCTGAGTAGCCATCAAGTGGTGACATCCTAGATGCTCCGACTACTCTCTGCAGAATATGGTCCATTTTTGGAAGTGGGTAATTATCCTTTAAGGATGCCTTATTCAAGTTCCGAAATTCAATACACAGTCTTATTTCTCCAATATTTTTACGCACTAGGATCAAATTCGAAATCCAATCAGAAAATCTAATAGGAACTATGATTCCTGCTTTGTACAATGTGTTTACCTCCTTTTCAATTGATGGCAGCAGCTTAGGATTGATTCTTCTCAGCTTCTGTCTGAAAGGCTTCTGATCCGGCTTGATAGGAATTGTATGATGAATTATGTTCTTATCATACACTTTCAAATCTGAATAATCTCATGCAAATACATCAGAAAATTCAGAAATAAATTTAACATACTTCTCCTTTATCTCAGGGGATAATGCCTTTGATAATTTGACAAACTTGGGCTGATCAGCTGTTCCAATATTCACATCTTCAACTCCTTTCTCTGTGGGCACCAAGATTGGTTTCTTTGCGACATCATCCTGATCAAAAAGCTCCTCTAGAGGTATGAGACCTCTAGGAATTACATTATCCTTTAGCTGCAATATGTCCATCTGGTTTGCTTCCAACTCCTGATCATCAACCTTATACTCACTTTCTATGGGAGTATCTTTGAATTTTCCATCACCCTGCAAAAATGCATTGATCTCATTATCATCCCAAAATACTTGCCAATACCTTAAATTGTCTGGAACAGCAAGCCTATGTTTGAAATAGATCTCAAACTTATTGCTGGAGTTCATTGGAATCTTCAAGTTACTTGCAGTAGTGGCGAGAGAATCAGCAATAATGTTCTGCATCCTAGCCACTGCTGTCAAATTATATTCTGGATTTTTTTCAAAATGTCCAGGACTACATTTCTGTATGCCCTCAATCTTGGATTTTTTTCTTGATATTCTCCCTTCACTTGTTTGATTATCAGTTCAGAGTCGCCATATATAGAAATCATTTTTTCATTTAACTTATTCAAAATTTTGAGGCCTGCAATCAAAGCCTCATATTCTGCTTCATTTTTATAGAAATCAAAAGCTAACTTATAGGCACAAACTCTAACATTATTGGGAACCTTCTCAGGTTGAAAAACAGGACTCCTAATCCATATTCCAATTCCAGCTCCATCCTTACCAACAGCTCCATCAAAATCCATACTCCACAGGCCTTCTTCTTCTTCTTGAAGGTGCTGGAAATTTTCTTCTTTCTTTTCTTTACCTTGGCTGATTTCTGGCTGTTCATTGTCCCTTTGCTGCTGGCAGGCAGGAGGTTCAGAATTTTTTACTGCTTTTTCCTTTTCCTATTTGAGGACCTCTCTAAAATTCTCTGAAATCTCAGGTATTTCATCCACTTGTACCAATTGAATATTTTCATCATTTAAACCACATCAAAATACAAGAAAAAAGACTCTAAGTCCGTATGGACAGCATTAATGGGATGATTTACAGGCTTGTCTTTGCTGGTAATCATATATTTAATTTTATTTTCTCTATATAACTTCCTCAACTGGCCAAATATAGGGATGGTGGCATAAGATAAGTCAAGCTGCATATTTCCTTTGAGTTTAGCACCCCAAGACCTAGATAGAAGCATTCCAAACCTTGGTGGGACATCAGCAACAACTACATCCATTAAGACATTCTTTGCTGGAATCTGATCTAAAGACACTACCAAATATTTAATTAAACCAATACAGTGGACCCTACTTGAGTCGAAGGAATACAAGTCATGATATTTACGAGTGATGTCAAGGCCTAGCTTCTCCATGACAGCTTTGGGAATCAAATTATGTGAGGCCCCGGAGTCCAACATAGCATTATGCAGAATAAACTCATGTACTCTAAGACTCAAGTAAAAAGGAGGGACTTCATTTTCTTCAGATTATTCTGTGGCTAGACCGAAAATAAGTTCAGGGTAGTAGTCTTCTACATTGACCATATCAGAGACAGAATCTATTTGCAAGACTTTGGACACCTGAGTTTTATACACACTATTCTTCACCAACTCTGTGAGGGGCATAGACACTTTTAATTTAGAGATTTCATTTTCTAGATTAAAGGAGGGAGATTTTTCTACTTCTTTAAGGGGAGGGTATTTATTCTCTGTTGGCTCCTTTACTGTGTTCTGCTGGTTCTTTTCATTTACTATATTAGAAACTGCAGGCGCTTTACTAGAAGAAGGATCAGCTGGATCCTTTCCCTTCTTCGGTGCATCGTTTTTCATTTGGAGTTCCTTTCTCTTTTGAATGGGGCTGAATTTAACCTCTTTGTTCCTTAAAGAGTATTTCCTTTGCTGAGCCGACAGAGCATTCATATACCCTCTCTGATAGTCATCAAACTCTTCTTCCAGTACTGTATCATTGGCCAAAATGAAATTTTGGTTTTTTTGAATGTCTGGAGTCACCATTATGTATTCTTCGTCTTCTGTAAGGAAAATGGACACACCATCAGCTGTGAAAAAATGATTAGCCTCAATCATAGGATCATCGTCATCTGAATCTGTTCCTTGCACGTAGTTCTACTGCAAAGGAGCTTTAATTTGCTGCTGTGGTGACTCAATTTGATCCTACATTCTCGGCTCTCTCTGTTTAATTTTGAATTGCGGCTGCTGCCCTCTGAAATTCAAATTTCTTATTTGAGGCTCAGGTCTATCTGCGATGGTTAACCTATCAACCATTTTTTCCACTGTTCTGATCAGAGTTTCCATTTTACTGTCTGAATTAGAGGCCTCCTCTTTTATTGTAACTCTTTTTTCAGCTCTGGCTCGTGCTCTTTTATCCAGCAGATTTGCTTCAACATTAACCGCTATCTTCTGCATGTCTTCAAGTGAAGACGAATCTCTTTCACGCAGCTGATACGCCATGTCGGCATCAAATCCATTGGGAAATTTTAACAATGCCAATCCCTCAGGAGGCTTCAAATTAGTTGGAATAGCATTATATACAGCGTTGAATCTCAAACAATAATCCTGCACGGTTTCACCCACATTCCTTTAAATTTTCTCATATTCAGAAAAAATTTGAAGTGGGTTCTTTTTTATCTCCCACCAGTCCAGGAACTGAGTGTGCAACTCCTACAACGTGTGAATTGTGCCTGGCGATAGGGCTCTAAACCACTTTCTGGCTTCACCTCTGAAACTTTGAACAAACAGCCTCATCATTACATTATCTGCTTCTACCTCATGCAAATCAAAAAAGGCATTCATTTTATCAACATGTTGCTGAGTCATGATGCTCTGAATGGCATCAAAAATAGGAATTTTGCTTTGATAGTAAGTTGGCATGTCATTGAGGACCTAGGGTAAGACCAGGGGTGCATACCTGGCAGCCATAACTCTGGGTGGATTTACGACGGGATTTGTAGGATTTGAGGGAGGTGTTAATGGAGGAGATGATAATTGGGAATTGACTAATGGGAATGTTGATGAATTGGGAGGGGGAAATTTTGTTCCTGATGATTCTGAAGGCTCAGGGATATTAGTTACAGTGATGGACTGAGGAGAATTCAAAATTTAATCGTCAATGGAGGTATTTGCTCTTTGGACTTCAATATCTACCAGGAACTCAGGATCTAAAACTGTATCATCAATGTCATTTTTAGACTTATTCCTAAATAAAGAAAGTTCAAAATTCTCGTAAAAGGAAAGATCTTCTACAAAAAACCATTCACTGGGCCAAGTATAGGATCTGAAGATGGGTCTGGGGCTTAATGATCCTTCTTGTCTTCTGACAATTCTTGGTGTAAGATTTTTATTTTCAAATACAGGAGGAGGATTTGGATCTGGATTAGCCTTGGTGTATCTTTTTGAAGCCAATGTGGTCGAATGTCTATTTTACAAAAAAATTATTTGCAACCTAGCAAAAATCTGAACATCATCTTTCAAAAGTTTGGAAATATTTGATGTACTGGGGCAAATCTTGCAAGTCAGATGTTATGTTTATAAAACTATACTGGAGATTGACTGAAGCAGCATTTATATACTTATGCACTTGCAAAGCAATGTGCATTTCGAAGGCTACCTGGCATAACTTTAGGCTCCGTCTGTAGTTTATAAAATAAATAACAATAACAAACAAACAATATTTAATAGTCCCCAGCGGAGTTTCCAGAGATGTTAGCACCTAAATTGGACCCCAAGCTGCAAAAGGAAAATCAAGGTAACAACTAAACCACGCTCAACCTTGTAGGGCAGCCTTGTAGCTAGCCCTACAAGGACAGGAGAGGGCTCTCTCCGTAAAATAATATTCAATGGAACACAATAAATGGACTGATATTAGGCTAGATAAAATGATAGGGATAAAAGGTTTAATAAAATGAATGAATGAATGAATTTCAGGGATGTGTGGGATATAAAGGGACAGTTGAAACGGGGAATTAAATCAAGACACAGGGTATTTCATGGGGCAATATAGGCAGGAAACTTAGCAATTAAAATTTAATGAGGATGGGATGGAAAGACTGGTGCGGAGCTGAAAAGGGCACAATAAATGGATCCTTTTCAAACAGAAAAAAAATACAAAGTATGAATGATTTCCCAAGGCAGAACATATAAAATGAATTATACCTTTCTATCTTGAAAGCATTCAATAGGAAATGTTTAGGGATGAATGGAACACATAACAATTCACATATGAAACAAAGGAGAAAAACAAATGCTAAATGTCATACCACATGGATCCCACAAATCAGAGTTGCATCTCTTATTAATTCCTGTCAAACTGTACAATGTAGTGCAGAGATGTTCTTCCACACTATTCCCCTACTTTCTCCAACTCAGACTGCTTACAAATGATTTACAATTACAATAAATAGGCTGAAATGTGGGAACACAAATCCACAGAAAAGGGAGTTGTTCTAACAGCTGAAGAAATAAAATACAATCATAGAAAGTAATACAACAATCTGCCCCTGAAAATAAGGGACAGCATTACATTGACTGCTTTTGGAGATTTTGCTGTTAGGCTATATGAACGAAAATAGGTAATCTGATGAACAGATTTCCTATTTTTCTGCTTGTTGTAACAATGTTTGTTTTAAATAAGCTCTCGGCCCTTTGGTTGTTCCTTTTCTTTCCATTATTTCTTTGTCCTCTGACTTTTTAATAAACTGCCATAGAAATAGAACCGAATGAAATTATATGCTTTGTGAAGGGAAAAAACCGTGAATAGGAAGGAAGGGAGTGGAGGCGGAACCCACATTATAATCGCAATCAGAGTGAGTCGGGCGAAGGGATATCATACTAAAACACAAGTGCAATCGCAATCGCAATCGGGGAACGGGGCAGGCGGAGTAACACATTTACAAATATGCGATGCGATTGGGGAGAACCCTTTGTAATAAACAAAAGAGATCATTTTTAACTTTTACAAAGGGGAAGAGAATTTTGGTAATGAATGGTGGAGGAATTAAATGGTGGGACCGGGGGTACAAATCGCAATCGTAAATCGGAGTTAGGAGTAGGGCGGCGTGGTAAACATAAAACTTCTGATGCGATTGGGAAAGGGGAATGGAAAACCTTTGTAAAAACGAAATAGAAAAAATTTGCAATTTACAAAGGGGAAAGGGCTTTTGGTAATACAAATGGGCGGATATATTATGGTGGGCCCTAGGGGTCAATCTCATTGGAGATCGGGAGCGGGGGTAATCGCTATCAGAATCAAGAGAACAGAACTTGCGATGCGATCAGAGGAGTAGATGTGATCGGGTCAATCGGAGGAAGGGTGCGATCGGAGGAGCAGATGTGATCGGGTCAATCGGAGGAAGGGTGCGATTGGAGGATCGGAGCGATCAGAGGAGCGAATGCGATCAGATCAATCGGATAATGGTGCGATCAATCACATTGGGGTATATTGCGATGCGATCAATCGCGTCGATTGGCACTTCAAATAAACCCGTGATTTGGAAAGGTTGCGATTGCGATTAAATAAGGGGGAGGGGACTTATAATAAAGTTCTTCGAGGTATGGTCAGGGAAGTGGTTTTATGCGGTGAGACTTTATAATATCCAAATTTTTATTATAAAGTTCAATAGCATGGAGGGGAAGTGGTTGGGCATAATCGCATATGTATTTATAATGCGATTTTACAATCGGAAGGGGGAAAAAGGGATTTCATAAGGAGGATATAGAACTTTAAACATAAATTTAAAGGGGAACAAATGGGAATTAGGGGGTATATGAGGATATCAGGGCCTTTACTTCACTTAAGCATAAATTTTAATCCAGAAGTCAGTTTTGAGAGTATAGCATATCGTTGGAAAGCTCTTTCCGGGCTCTTTCTGATGGATCTTCTTGGAGGATGATTTGGCGCTAAATATGCTATGGAAAACTTCTCTGAAGGCAGGAACATCACTTTGTGGAGATAACAGCTTCTGAATTGTGGCTTATTACATATGATGATATAAAATTACATAATGAATGATAATAAAGGCAAAATATTAAGTTTCACCTCAAAACATTGAAAAACATGGTTTTGAGATGAAAAGTACATCAAGATGAATAAAATGTCTCTCTGATTCTTCCTGGTGCTGTGACTTTGAGCTTATTGGCTTCCTCATGACCTTGCTAATATTACGACATTTGACTCATTAATTTGACCATGGTGAGACCCTAGAAACTAATGAAACCCATCATATGACCTATTGATATGATTTTGAGAATGAAAGTGACTAATGACTAAATACCATAGAAAGGAAAATCAGCAAGTACCTCATGAGGGAAAACTGATAAAAAATTACTACCATCAATGAATCCATGACCTAACGGAATGGTGAAATTGATGATTATGGGACTCCTAATATGCAAATGAAAAAAGAGCAGTTTTGATCACTGATGGTAGTATGACTAGACTGACACTAACACCATGCTTCCTAAAAATCTGATAGATACCTCTTACAAAGCAAGATGATCTTAATTATGATAGAGATCTTTCACTTCTTCTTTCTTAGGCTTCTTTTAATCTAGTTATACTATTTTTCTGATGATATGGGCTTCTTCCTTTTTTTCCTTATTAGATTTAGGAAAATATTTCCATAGCATCATATCTTATCCATGTTT
This sequence comes from Pinus albicaulis, assembly GCA_034641835.2. Taxonomy (NCBI): domain Eukaryota; kingdom Viridiplantae; phylum Streptophyta; class Pinopsida; order Pinales; family Pinaceae; genus Pinus; species Pinus albicaulis. The sequence continues at coordinate 66,417,068 of CM076570.1, forward strand.
CATCTTTTCTTCTTCAGGACCAAACGTACTGAATCTTCCCTTTCTCTGTAATATGGCAGCATACGCTTGATTCTCTTGATTTGATCCTATATCCACTTTAGCTTTTAACCTTGTATATTTTAATTCTCATAGAGACTATAGATTCTGGAATAGTGTTGCTTCTTCTTTTTCCTAAATTCTTGAAGTGAATTTTTCCCATTCCTCTGGCAGAGCATTCAACACCAACTTATTTATTTCTCTATCAGACATTTCTTCTCCCAATTCCTGCAATTGATCTTGTATTTTGGAAATCTTAATGAAGTTATTTCCTCCTCTCTATACATATCCAATGTGCATAGTTCTTGTCTTAGAGATATTACTTCCCCTGTAGTACTTACTGAGAATAGCTTCACCAATTTGTCATATATTTATTTTGAATATTATATTTTGATACATAGGGAATGAGAGAGTCCTTTATGGATTCTATAAAAATCCTTTGGACTCTTATGTGTCCCTTCATGTATTTGGCATGACTTCATTGTCCTTTTTCTTACGTGTAAGAAAGTTTGAAACCCTAACCAGTTTGTTGATTTCTTGGCAAAAATACATTTTGATATATTCATATGAAGTCATAAAGATAGTTACTTGAGTAGATTCTTTTCTTCTTCGTCCTTGTTGATGATGATGTAGATAGAAGCTCCCTCTTAGATTGACTCTTTTCAAGAGTGGTGTAGAGCAGTAGATCACCTTGGATCCTAAATGATGATGATGATCAAGGATGCTGACTTTAGCAAGGTGGCCTGATGATGTCTCCAACAATGTTGATTTGACTTCAATACCAAATAGTTGTTAATGGCGATGGCTTCTACATGGTGTCATTCTTGATGTATAGGTCTTTGATCTTCTTGAGATGTATTTTTCAAAAAATTCCTCTTAGAAATGAATATTGACTCTTCAATGTGGATATCTCACTTTTACTTTATAAAAAAAATTGATTCTTGATCTCTTGGTACTTGAGTGTCTTATTTCAAAATAGTTATTTCTTGTCTTCAACATCTTAGCTCTGAAACCATATTGAGAATTTGGTAGGGCGATGTTTAATCCAATTATCTTACTTAATAATTGTGTGTGTTATACTTGTTATGCTTCTATTACTTAGATCTTATCCTCATTAACTTATTATGTCTTTCATCAAGTCAATTATCAAAACACACGAGACACAAATTTTAGGCTCTTCAAGCCAAGGCCAAAACCTCTCCCTCTTGGAGAGTAAAACCCGAAATCAATTATTCTTATCTATATTCAATTGACAAGTAAGATGACCATGACTCAGACCCTTGACTCCAATGTGACACTAAGATATTGGCACTGCTTTTCTCCGCTTCTCTTAGATGATCCCTCCTTTCTACATTGTGTTGCACCAACACTGGGAAACTCGATTCCTAGCCCTGAAAAATGAGCTCCTTCTCTGGTTTTTTTGGTCTATTCTTGACTTCCTAGAGATCTCTTCATTAGCCTTCTTTTTTGCACCCTTTGATAACTTGAACCGAGATATTTTTTCTTGTTGTAGCACCCTTTCATTTTTGCTATGTATCTTGTAGAAATTATAAAAGAAATGTGTATACCAATGGATTCAATCTGATCATGTGATATGCTAAAGAAAGATATTGAATCCTTGTACAAATCAATTGTGGAAAATAAACACAATCTCCAATCACAACAAGTAAAGAAAGAAGCAAATCAAACCACAACACAGATATTTTCTGGGGGAAATATTGTTTCTCAAAACCCGTCTATCTTCTATTGTATATTCACCAAGTAATCATGAAACAATTACAATTAACTCTTCTCGCAAGAGTCTCATTCACTCTCACAGCTGTCTCACAATGACCCGGACCAAATCGACCAACACTTAGCCAATTTTAAGCCTCTGCTTAGTCTGCCTGCCTTGTGCAATTCATATGGAATTCAATTCCTATTCTTTAGGAATTTCAACCTTCCAAGACTGCTCAATTCTCATGGGAAAATCCTATGGGTGTTTTACTACATGCGGGAAGCCTACTAATAATACAACTGATAGTTAACATCCCTTTAACCTCTGTCTCAACTGGGTATCCATCAGAACTGACATGAATGCAGCTATTAATAGTAAATCATCAATTACATGACTAATCACTGCATGTGAATTAAATAGGATTTAATTCACTTGACCTCTCACTAGTGCAACAAACAGTTACAACTAGTTAAAATGATTTTAACTCAATTAATTGAGTTAACTCATTTCTCATGCATTAAACTAATGCACTAACTACAACTTGGACTCAATAACTAATATAATCACTCAGCATGCCTCACCAACCACCCTCAACTCAAAATTCATGAGCTAACTGAGTTTATCACTCCCAGTTAACTATTACAAGTGATTATGAGATAAGATTACATTTTATTTTCCAATTTAATTAAGGGAAAATTAAATTAGACACATATTTCTTGTTGACTTTTCAACACTCACTCTCAACAAGAAAGGGATTATCAGCTACCCCGATCTTTCCTATATGGTATTCGAATTTTCTCCTGGTGAGCACGTTCATCAGAATATCTACATCATGATCCTCCGTGGGAATGTACTTAAGTAACATAATGCGTCTTTGAAAACAATCTCTGAGATGGTGGTACCATATGTCTATATGCTTGGACATATCATGGAATACCAGATTAACCAAGAGTTTTATGAAACTCTGGTTTTCACAATGTATCATTGTCGGATCCATCTGATGACCAAACAAACCAACTAGAATCTTCCTCATCTAGATGGCCTCAAATGCAGCTTGATTAGTGGCCATGTACTCTGCCTCGGCTAAACTGAGTGCCACAGATCTTTGCTTATTGTTTTACCAAGAAACTATTGTCGATAATATGTTGAAGATCCCTCCTGATGTGCTCTTTCTGTCTAATGGACTACCTTCCCAATCTGCGTCGATGAAGCCTTGAAGCTTCACTCCCTCTGTCTATCTGTACAATAATCCATACTCTATAGTGCCCCTGAGATATCTCAATACATGATTCCCCGCCTTCCAAAAGGGCTTGTTCGGCTTAACCATAGCTTGACTCAGTCGGTTAACTGCATAGAAAATGTTTGGTCTGGTGTTCACCAAGTACATGAGTGAACCCAAAAGTTACCTGTAAATAGTAGCATCTTCTTTCCTCCAGTTTCTTATAAGAGGAGTCTCCATGGATTTACATCTCTCCATGTGAAACTTTCTTAGAATATCTTTGGCATACTTGCCTTCAGAAATAAATATCTCCCCATCACGCTGCCATATCTCCAAACCAAGGAAATAGTGAAGGAGTCCCATGTCCTTCATCTCAAACTCTCTTTCAATATCCTCTTTGCAAGAAGTTATGAGTTTCTCATCACTTGTCAAAATAACATCATCAACATAAAGTATGATAATCAAAAACTTACCATCAACCACAATCTGGTACAGATTCGCATAAACTTCACTTTTAATGAAGCCCAACCCAGTGAAATAGTTTCCAATCCTCATGTAGCAAGCACGAGGTGCTTGCTTCAGCCCATATAGTGCTCTCTTGAGTCTACACACAGGTGACTCACTGTCATAGGTCTCAAAATATTTTGGCTGCTCAATGTAACTTCTTCCTCAATATATCCATTGAGAAACGTATTCTTCACATCCATATAATGTATCTTCCACCCCATCTACGCTGAGAGTGCAAGGATAGATCTAATCGATGAGTACCTCGCAGCTGGTGAAAAATTATATTCATAGTCAATCCCCTCAACTTGTGTGAATCCCCAGACTACAAATATAGCCTTATACTTCTCCACACTCCCATATGGCACCTGCTTCACCTTATAGATCCATCAAGATCCAACCACTGATTTTCCAACTGGTCTTGGGATAACTTCCCATGCACTGTTCTTGACGATGGAGTCATAATTCTCAACCATGGCATCAACCCAAATTGGTTGTTGCACTGATTCCTCAAAAGAGGATGATTCTGTCACAATACACTTGCTCATCAAAGTCATGTATCCAGTACACCTTTCTGGAGATCATCTTTGTCTGGGGAGTGATGTAGGTGCTCCTACATGTTCTATCGCATCAAGTCTCAATCTATCAGCTTTCGTGGTGCGCCTTCTACCATGTCTAGTGGATGGCTCTGCATGAGTAGATTTTTTCACTCCATGGTCTTCCGCATGTGGCTGCTTCACTATTGAGGTTCATCCTTTGGAACCAAGAGTTCCTCATCTGCATGCAAATCAAGCTCCCTCTCAAGGGACAATTGCATGGCTTTCTCCTCATCAAATTTTATATCTCATCTCACAATAGTCATCCTGTTGTTTGGAAAATACACCCGATAGTTATGGGGAGTATCAATGTACCCCAAAAATATCCCAATCTTAGTTGTTGGTTCTAGCTTCTTACTGGAATATTTGGTGACATGACTATAGACAGATGAGCCAAAAAATTTAAAATATGAAACATCAGGTTTCTTACCAGAAAAATCCTCCTCTGGTGTACTCATGCCAAGTATTCGATGAGGACTATGGTTCTACAAAAATACCATTGTGTTGCATGTATCTGCCCACAGATTGAATGGTAGGCCCTAATCATGCAACATCGCTCGTGTCACACCCACAATTGTTTTGTTCTTTCTTTCTGCGACCCCATTCTATTTTGGGTTATGAGGTGCAATCAACTCTCTCTGAATTCCTTCTTCGCTACATAAGTTCTTGAATACATTGTAGATGTACTCACCACCATTGTTGCTCCTCAGAGCCTTCACATGCTTCCATGTATCTTTATCCACTAGTGCTATGAACTCACAAAATTTTGAGAATGTCTGATCTTTATTCTGCATGAAGTAGATCCAAAACTTTCTAGAAAAAATATCAAAAAAAATCACATAATACCTGTGCTTTGTTGTCGAAGTTGTAGATAATTGTCCACACACATCTGAGTGAACTCTCTCAAGGATTTTCACTGCTCAGTTCTCCTTCTTGTGAAAAGTGGCTTTTGCATACTTCCCCATGGCACATCCCTTGCATGTGTCTATTTGTGCAAGAGTACCCTTTGGAAGCCCCATAGAAATATGTTGCATGATCTTCAAAGCTCCGTGGTGTATATGGCCCAATCTCTTGTGCCATAACTCACCCTCATCCTGGTTCACCACTTTCTCTGCTTTACTCATCAATGTTGCACAGCCGTCTACATCAACTTTGTAGAGGTTATTCACATGAATCACCATATTCTAGAATTTTTCTGTGGCTTTGTGATGAAGGAATGATTTCCCTTCACTAAAAACCACATCATATCCTCTATCCTCCAACATTTCAAATGAAACTAAATTACTTTTCAAGCCTGGTACATGCATTACATATTTTAATAAGAAGGATTTACCTGACTATCTCTGGAAGGTAACTGTACCAATCCCAGTAGCGCTATACCTCCCATCATCACCCTTTTCGATATTCATCTAGAGATATTTCTCCTCCAAGCTACTGAAAATTTCTTTATCTCTTGTCAAGTGGAAAGATGCACCACTGTCCAAGTACCACACTGGTCTAATCGCTCTAGACACCATGCATGTAATGAGTGAGAATTCCAACTCAAATTGTGAGGCCAAAGCCTCACCAGCTGCATATCCTGAACACTTCTTGTTCTTCTTATTCTATGCAAAATTAGTGGCATAATTTCCATGCTCATGACAGTGAAAACATTTCACTTTGTACATGTCACGCTTCTTGCCTTCTTTTTCAGTCTCAGATTTGGAATAGGAATTCTTTCCCTTCCCCTTCTTTTCCTTACCATCCAAGGCCAAATTTTCTTCATCATCTGTCTTAGATGAGGATCCATCCCTGGTATTCCACCTGAATTCTTCTTGTACCAAATCCGACAAAAGTCTCTCCCAATTTGGTAGCTTTTCCCTCCCTGTTACACCATTTTTTGGTCATCTAACCTATTGTTATTAGATGGACCCAAGTACACCATGTAAGACCAATTTTACCCTAAGTAAAATTGCATTCACTATGAAAACTAACTTATTAAACCACCTTTATGAAGTTGTTTATGGTATAAACAGGAAACCCAATGAGGAAATATTAAATAAATCTACATTTGTTTGATTTTCCTCAAGGAATAATTAGTTAAACAGCAGTTTAATTAATATTCCTGGTTATATTTAACCCAAAACAGGGAAATTAATTAGATAAATCATTATTTATCTTATTATCTCCTAAGAATAATTATTTAAACCTTATTTAAATAATATTCTTTGTTGAATAGGACTAAATCATCCTTAAATAATTAAAAAAATCATTATTGATTTGATTATTACTCAACCACATCCTTAAAATGATAAATAAATCATTTATTTATTTATTATTTACAAATAAAGGGATTTAACCCAAGTCAAATTCCTTTTCCCTCCAACAAATATAATAAAATATTCCATAAAAGTTGGATCTTGATTTGGTTAATAATATTTTAATTATGTACCAATATCTAGACTAACTCAATATTTTGTTATAAATAGAAGGGTTTTCCCATTCATTTACCACCTTTTGTTGCCTAAATATCACTCTGGATCTATACTTTTGGTCTCACTATTGATCCACCATCATAGTCATATTTTGCCACCATTTTTGTCTGGGTTTTCTACACCATCAAGAGAGAGGAATTTTATATCTGAAGTCTTGAGGACTTACAAGAACCCATCCCATTGAGGAGAACTGGGAACACCCTCCTGTGTTTTCCTCCCGGGTGCCCCTAATACAAAATTCATTCAACATATTAATGGCCTTGTCTATTGGATGCATGAGTAAACTTTGTCTTTTTCTACCTTAATGTCTTATAACGTACAGATTCAGATTTTTGTAGCATTTATTCTGATCACCTAATCGAAGATATGAGGATATTGGTGTACCATCCTTGGTCGTTAGGGTTTTTGTTACGCACATCTGAAGTGGTGGTATTTTTTCTGTTGTTGAAATTAAGATTCATACTAACACCTACTGAGAGAATCTAGCAACTATGCCAACTCTTGGGAATGCCCAGAAGAGCTAGGCTCACCATTAGGGGAATTTTGAGGTCTAAAATGGGCCTCCTAAGGAAATTATAAAATAATAGTGGAAATAATAAAATAAGATTTGATTACATCATCAAATTTTAGAGGGAAAAAAGAAAAAACCACTTTTTCAACTCGTATTTTGAACTTATCTCCCTAAGGTTTTACTCAAATTTCGAGCGGGAATACTCATTGGATGAAAAATTTAATTCCTCATCCAAGGAATACCCATGTTGCATCCTTTTGATGAAATTTGCTACACGAAAAATGAGAAATACATAAAAAACGTGATTGCAATCACATTTTTTTATGTATTTCTCATTTTTCGTGTAGCAGGGTCCATCAAAAGTATGTAACATGGGTACTCCTTTGATGAGGAATTAAATTTTTCATCCAATGAGGATTCCCACTCGAAATTTGAGTAAACCCTTAGGGATATAAGTTCAAAATACGAGTTGAAAAAGTAGTTTTATTATTTTTTAATATTTTTACTTTTTTACTCCAAAAATGGTGAATCATCCCCCATGGTTGACATCATCATCTTGAATCCCATTAGTTCTTATAAATTTTATTTTAGTTGCACATTTTTCTTAGAAGGCCCATTTTAGACCTCAAAATTCCCCTAATGCCTAGTCATCATCCGCTACATTAATTCTGACACTCTCAAGCTCATCTCGACATTGGACGAACTTGGTTAAATATTTCGAAATAATGGCACCTTTCTCCATTTTGATTTTCCTGAGCTTGTCCGTAAGTGCCAATTTTATGTGATCATAGCTACTCTGAAATAGATCTGTCAAAGCCTTCCACATTGCATATGGAGTCACTTTACCATGGAGACTTGAGACAATGTGATCTCGTACTCCCTCTAATAAGATATTCCTCACCTTTGCAACCTTCTTTTTCCAAGCATCAAGAAGAGCAACATCTGTTGTTGCGGGCCTGGGAATTTCATTATCAATGAATTATTTCAACCTGTTGTTCTCCGAAACTGCCTCCATTTTGTCTTTCCATGCAATATAATTAGAACTACCCTCGAGTGCATATTCCAATCTCAAGCCATTGAAATCCATCTTGATCTGTCTGTCGCACCAAAGAATATTTTTTCAAATTTGAATGTTGTTCAACACAAACTCAATTTATTCTCCACTATAGTGATTTCCTGCGCTCTAATACCATGTATAAATTATACAAAAAAATATGTATACCAATGGATTCAATCCAATCATGCAATATTCTAAAGTAAGATATTTAATCCTTATATAAATAAATTGCGGAAAATAAACACGATAGTCAATCACAACAAGTAAAGAAAGAATAAAATCAAACCACAACACAGATATTTTCTCGGGGAAAGCTTACTTCTCAAAACCCCTCTATATTCTATTTTATATTCACCAAGGAATCATGAAACAATTACAATTCACTCTTCTCACAAGAGTCTCTTACACTCTCACAATTGTCTCACACTGATCCAGACAAAATCAACCAACACTTAGCCAATTTTCAGCCTCTGCTCAGCCTGCCTGCCTTGCGCAATTCATGGGGAATGCAATCCCTATTCTTTATGAATTTCAGCCTTCCAAAACTATGCAATGCTCATGGAAAATCTTATGGGTGTTTTACTGCATTTTCTTTTTTAATGGCCAAAGGCTCGACGCTAGGATGGTGAACCTCCAAAAGCTTTGTCTGCCTAAAATACCCAATCAAATGACAACATATTTGATGAAGAATTGATGGCCAAAGACCGAATATATATGTGTGTGTGTGTAAGAGAAAAAATATTACAGGGAATATATATATATATATATATATATATATATATATATATATATATATATATATATATAGTAGGGATAAAAAAATTATATATAAAAATAAATAAATAAATAATATTTAAAAAAAAAAAAAAAATTAAATTAAATTAAATCAAATTTCTTTCCACCCTTTCCACCACTTTGTTCACCACCATTACAGTGTGAACAAGTCACATAAACCTTAATATTGAATAGTTCATTGTGGTATAACTAGTTCTATGACATAAATATTCAAATTAAATTGAGCATCGTGGGATTAATTACATATTCATGATAATTAAAGAAATGTCATTTAATAATTAAACCAAGACCATACATTTTGAAGTTGGTGTTATGTTATTGAAAGGAATTAAAAGCATAGCCATATAGAAAATCAATAAATAAATATCATTACAACTTCTAAAGAGGTTATTCCTTGAAGAGATTTTAATTTAAAGGATTTCAAAGCCTTATTATTAAAATAATATATAAATTTATCTTTAAATTAAAAATAAAAATAAAAGGAAAAAAAAAAATTATTATATAACGTAATAATCAATTAAATATAAATTTTCATGTTGCATTAAAAGTTAAAGAAAAAAAGAAGATATTAATAATGATACTTTTGCTTAACAAGGGAGTTGGAGTACAATTGAAATTGTGAACTATGAATTCCACATGTAAGTCAATGTTTTGAACTAAATGTCATTTTTGTCAAAAGGAAATTGTGTATCACTCGATTCTTAAAAATTGCAAATTATGTTTTCCAACATTTGGGAAATTATTTAGTATGAAAGAACATCGAGCTATTATACAGACACAAATAAAAAGTTTAGAGGAAGAACTCATAGAACATAAATAAACAAAAAAACATCAAAAAATAAATATAAAGATCTTGAGGATTTGTTTTATGAAAAATCAATAGAAAAGGATAGGGAAATTTTGTCTCTAAGGGACCACAGTCAAAAATTATTTGTGAAGGTCAAGAAGTCCAAGGCTACAAAGAAAATATTAGAACAAGAAAAGGAGTTCTTCAAATGTTGTAAATTGTAGCAAGAAAGTCTCAATTTGACTTGTCCCTTAGTCAAATTGAGTAATTCGATTTCTACATCAGCAGGATGACTTGGATTGTAGTTAACTTGTTTGACACGGTCTTGTCTCCTAGTTAGATCAATAAATTTGAGTCATAGGCTTGAAGTAGAATTGTGCATGTAGTGATTGCTAAAATATAGCAATCTAGTTTAGTTATTTTCAGTTGAACTTACTTAATTGAGCTCAAGTAATTAATTGACTCTGTTGAAGGTGATCTGAGAAGCATAATTGTTGTTAACTTAGTGATCTCTCATTTAAACTATTCAATCTGCTAAAAATAGACCAGACCTGCATGGCATTTGAATTTCCTAGCTGAAGTGGAGAAAAGGCACATTGTAATTATCAATTGTATACTAGTTCAGTGTACATGTTTGTTAATTAAGCAAGTGATCAATTCCTTGGGAATTACGCAAGGAAAAAGGGAATTCCCCTATTATTTAGGAGCTCAGTGAATAAGAGGAAGATGGGGCCTTGAATTAGCTAATTGTTGGCCAAAATAGGACAATCAGAAGGAGAACGGGTTTATAGTGCAAGGTTTGCTTCAGAGTCGAAACAAGACATTGTAATAGTTTCTCATTCTCATCTGGTTAATGAAAAGTAGTGGAGGGGTTTTTCCTAGTTGGGTTCCCCTATAAAGCAGTTTGTTTTTGTGGTTTTGATGGTTGCATATCATTGCATGTGTTTCTAAATTGTGTTTCCCATTTTGCAGAATTGTAGAGGAAATTTGTAATATCTTGCTTTCAGTTTGAATCCATCAATATTATCAACTTCTATTAATTTCTACATGGTATCAGACCCTAAAATCATAGTAGAAACCAGTCAATAGACCTTCTCGTTCAGAAATTTTGATTTGCAGATTCAGTGAAGCAGGTTTCTTCCATGCGGGAAAATGTCTTTCAAAAAATTGAGATTGAAGTATGCCCTAGAGGGAACCTTGAATTTCATAGCTTGGAAGGATAATATGGAAGTTGTACTCAATGATAATGGAGTGTTGGAGTATACCAAAACTAGAATTCCAAAAGCAGTAGCATCAGATGCACAACAATTAGCCCGGTGGAAGAAGGATACCAAAAAATATAGGAGGATCATCCTGGAGGTTGTGAGATACCACATAGTCTCGAATTTACATGGCAAGAAGACTCCATTTTATTTGTGGAATACCCTCACTAATTTATTCGAAAATGGCAGTGATTTCAAGAAATTGGCATCGAGTGACAAGCTCAGAAAAATCCGCATGCAAAAAAATGAAACCATTCAACACTACCTCTCTAGATTCACTCAAGATCGAGATGAACTTGGAGGAGTAGGAGAAAATGTGCCATCTTATGAGCTAGTGATTCTATCTCTTCTCAATCTTCTAAAATCCTGGAACAACTACCATGACTCTGTAAATGGAATGGAAAAATTACCAAATTAGGAGAGACTTTGGTCTGATTTGGTGCAAGAAAAAATTTGGAGGAACACTAGAGATGGCATAACATCCAAAGACGAGGAGGAAGTAAATTTTTCCTTAGTTGGGAAGGGAAATAAAGCTAAGGGAAAGAAGGCTCAAAGAAATCCAGAGTCCATCCACAAAAATGCAAGAAGAAGGACCTAAGCAAGATAAAATGTTTTCATTGCCATGAGTATGGGCACTATGCAACAAAGTTTTTGCACAAGAATTCTAATAAGAAACCTTCAGGAGGAGCAGGAGGTGAAGCACTTGCCTCACAATTCGAATTGGAATTCACCCTAATTGCATGCATGGCCAACACTGTAATCAGGATTGTGTGGTACCTAGATTCATGTGTCTCGTTCCATATGACGGGATGCAAAGAATTATTTAGTAACCTAGAGGAGAAGGATATCCACATCCACATATAAATTGGGGATGATGAGAGGTATAGTACCAAAATAATTGGAATTTTAACCTTTAAGAGGGAGTCGGGCTCCCGTGTTCATCCAAAAGATGTTATGTTTGTACCTAGGCTGAAGAGGAACTTGATCTTTGTAGCTATATTAGAGGATAGAGGCTATGATGTTTCTTTTAGTAACGGGGAAGCCTTTCTAATACATGTATATAACGGGTAGGTGAAATAAATTGGAGTTAGATTTTAAAATCTCTACAAACTTAAGGTGGAAGCTTGCACTGCACTAAATAGCAAGGCAGAAAAATTGAACAGTTGAGATGTTGGAGATTTTTGGCACAGATGCATGGGACACTTACACCATGGGGCCTTAAAAATCATGTAGTATATTACCATCGGTCTCCCGAATGCACCCTTGACCAGCATGATGTCTAAAATGGATGCACATTGGGGAAATATATCAAATCCACCTTCCAGGGGAGAGATAGTAGACTGGGAGAAATATTGGAGCGATTCCACTCTGATGTATGTGGACCCTTTTCTACAGCCTCTAGAGCAAAACATAGGTATTATGTATTTTTTGTTGATTAATTTTCTAGAAAATGTTTTATTTTCTTCATGTGGAAGAAGGATAAAGTCTTTTCCAAATTTGTTGAATTCAAAGCATTGGTAGAAAAGGATACTGGTTATAAATTGAAAGCCCTGAGAAGTGATAATGGAGGAGAATTTGTTTCTAACACATTCAAGGAATTTTCTGCCAACGAGGTTAATATAATAGAACTTATAGCACCCCATAACCCACAGCAAAATGGGGTGGATGAAAGCAAGAACAAAAACATAGTGGGAGAAGAAAGAGCCATGCTACATGATCAAGAGTTTTCATTACATCTATGGGCAGAATCATGCAACACCGCAGTTTATTTTCAAAACAAGAACCCGCATAGAATACTTGGCATGATCACACCCGAAGAAGCTTTCTCTAGGAGGAATCTAGATGTATTTTGATTTCAAATTTTTGGAGCTACTGTGTATTGTCATCTCCCCAAGGATAGTAGGAATAAATTGTAGCATACAACTGATATGGAAATCTTTGTAGGATACACAGATACACCACATAATTATTAGGTGTATTTTCCCTCACTTAGGGTGACAGTAGTGAGGAGAGATGTCAAATTTGATGAGGAGAAGACTATCATATTCTATCTAGAGCGAGAGCTTAGTATTGCACTGGATGAGGAGCTTATAGTTCCTAAGGAGGAGCCTTAGACAAGGCTTCATGGTATTCTGGAGTAGCCACAAATGGAGCAGCGGACAGGAGGCCAAGTGGAGGCACCCACTCAACTAGAATCTTCCAGAAAGGGGAGGAAGAGAACCAAAGAAGCTAACAGATTGGTGCAGGATGCATGAGAACATGTGGGAGCTACTATACATTTGCGTAGGTAAAGGAGGTCATCATACAGATACACTGTTTATATGTCTCTCATGATAGAACTCATTGAGACAAAGCCTTTTTCATTTAAGGAAGAATTTTCTAAGCCACTGTAGCTTGATTCCATGGTGGAGGATTATGACTCCATCATGAAGAACATTGTATGGGAGCTTGTGCCAAGACCATAACACAATTCAGTGATTGGTTCCAAATGAATCTACAAATTGAAGCATGCAACTGATGGGAGAATCGATAAGTACAAGGCCATATTTGTGGCCAAAGGCTTCTCACAAGTAGAGGGAGTGGAGTGGAAATATATTCCTCGATCAAAACCATTCTAGAATTAATTGCACATATGGGTTAGAAGATTCATCAAATGGATGTGAATACTGCCTTCCTCAATGGTGTTGTTGAGGAAGAATTTTACATAGAGTGGCTAGAGGGATTTAAGACACATATTATAGGGAGACACATGTGTAGACTCTGGAGATCCATGTATGTTCTCAAGTAGACGCCCTGAGCATGGTACACTCATATTGACACATATCTCAGAGGGTTGGGCTTCACCAAAAGTGAAGCAGATATCAATATATTTCACATTGTGGTAGATGGAAAGTTGTTTATCTTTCTATTTTATGTTGATGACTTGATACTTACAGGAGATGAGAAATTGATAGACACTTGCAAGGAGGATCTTGAAAGAGAATTTGAAATGAAAGACATGTGCTTGATGCATTAGTTCCTTAGGATAGAAGTATGGCAGGGTGAAGGTGAGTTGTTTGTGAGTTAGGGGAAGCATTCCTCTGAAATACTTTAGAGATTTTACATGGAGAACTGCAAGCCTATGGTCACACCTCTAGCTTCAAACTAGAGGAAGGAGAATTCCTCTTCAGGAGAGGAAGTAGATTCCACCATCTACACAAATTTTTTTGGATCCTTGATGTATCTAGTGAAAACAAGGGCCGATATATGTTATGCATTTAATCAGTTGAGCCAAGCCATGGTGAAGCCTACCAAGTTGTATTGGAAGGCAACAAAGCAAGTGTTAATATACCTTAAAGGCATAATCGAGTATGGGTTATGGTATAGGAGGACAAAGGGAGTGAAGCTCCAAGGCTTCACTAATTCAAATTGGGCAAAGAGTCCATCAGACAGGAAAATTACTTCAAGTGTTATCTTTAGTGTTGGGTCTACAACTAGTATAGCCGGAAATACGAGTTTGTGGCACTAAACTTGAAAGAGGCTAAATACATGGCTACAATTAAAATAGCATGTGAGGCCATATGGATGAGGAAAATATGTGTGGGTATTTTCAGTTAGGAGATGGATCCTACAGTGATTTATTGTGATAACCATGGTTGTATTAAACTCTCTCAGAATCTAGTATTCCATGGTAGGTCCAAGCACATTGATATCAGGTACCATCACTTCTGAGATTGTGTGTAGAGGAGAATATGATGCTATAGTACACTCCAACTGAAGATCGGGATGTAAATATCTTGACAAAGTAATTTTCAAGAGACAAATTCGAATTCCACAGATGCAGTATAGGGGTGGTGCAAAATCCTTTTCTTGCTAAGAGGGATTGTTAGAAATTGTAACAAGAAAGGCTCAATTTGACTTGTATCTTATTCAAATTGAGTAATTCGATTTTCCACATTAGCAAGATGACTTAGATTTCAATTAAATTGTGTGGCATGGCCTTGTCTCCTATTTAGATCAGTAAATTCAAGTTATAGGCTTGAAGTAGAGTTGTGCATGTAGTGATTGTTAAAATTTAGCAATCTACCTCAGTTATTTTCAGTTGAACTTGGTTAAATGAGCTCAAGTAATTAATTAAGTTATTTGAGGGTCAATTGAGTAGTAAAATTGTTGTTAACTCAGTTATATCTCAATTAAGCTAGTCAATCGACTAAAAATAGCCCACACATGCATGGAATTTGAATTGCATAGTTGAAGTGGGGAAAAAGGCACAGTGTAATTATCAATTCTATATTATTTGAGTGTATAGGCTGGGAAATTAATCAAGTGATCAATTCCTTGGGAATTGCACAAGGAAATAAGGAATTCTCATATATTTTAGGAGTTCAATTTCTCTTGAATTGCGCAAGGAAATAGGAAGAAGTTGGGGCCTTGAATTGGCTAAGTGTTGGCCATAGCAGGACATTCAGTAGGAGAACAAGTTCACAGTGTAGGGTGTGCTTTAGAGTTGAAGCAAGACATTGTAATAGTTTCTCATTTCCATTTGATTAATGAAAAGCAGCGTAGGGATTTTTCCCAGTTGGGTCCCCCTGTAAGTCATTGTATTCTTGTGGTTTTGATGGTTTCATGTCACTACATGTGTTTTTAAATTGTGATTCTCATTCCACATAATTGTAGAGGAAATTTGTAATCTCTTTTTTTTAGTTTGAATTCATTAGTAGTAGCAAATTTCTATT
The DNA here is from genome assembly GCA_034641835.2 of Pinus albicaulis. Classification (NCBI taxonomy): domain Eukaryota; kingdom Viridiplantae; phylum Streptophyta; class Pinopsida; order Pinales; family Pinaceae; genus Pinus; species Pinus albicaulis. The sequence continues at coordinate 66,432,741 of CM076570.1, forward strand.
AATTTATACACTCAAGAATAAATTCAACGAGAAATTTTCGGAGAAGAAAAAAAAATGTGTTTTAAAAGCATTAACCAAAGGTTATTAAAACAAATCAAATGTTTAAAAGATGATAATCTCGAATGCCAAAATAAATTTGGCTCGGAAAATGAACAACTCTAACGTCTCTGAAATAAAAATAAACATCCACTCACTTAAATTAAAAAAATTTAATATGATAAGAAATCATTAAAGAACAAATTAGGAGAACCTATGAAAAAATCGAAGTCTCCAGATGAAACAGCCCAAGTTGAAGGAAAGGGAAAAAACAGTAATCCAAATAATATTATGATTCATAACAATTCCAATCCAATTGAAATGCAGACGTACTTAGAGGTGAAGAAACATTTACCGGAGAACATAAATAATTACCGAGATAAATAATTAAACATAACTAGCAACAAATTATAAACACAGATGTTTAACCGGGAAAAACCCCAAACTCTGGGGAAAACCCATCCTAATGAAATTTCATTAGCCTTGGCCAAAACCCTGGCCAATCCAGCCAAGTGAGCCTTCACCACTCACATCCAGACCTACCTTACAATGAAGTCCTCCAAGCTTTTTATAGGCTCCATTACATGCAATACCATGAGCTGAAAACCATGGGTGCACAATACCATGTTCCCCCAAACCATCACTATTTAACTCAGTCAAACTTGACTATAATCACAAGTCAATTTACCTAACATTCCCCCCTTAAACTTGACTTGGGTTTTCCTGAATAAATCCAACCAAAACTGCTAAATGAGACAACCCCGCTCACTCTAGCTCCTCCCCCCTCAAATTTTTACCTAGGGTAATTGTTAACTTGACATCCCCCCTATCACCTAGGTCTAACCCAGAATTTACCAATGATTACCCAGGGGTACCCATGCCATACTAGGTCTTACAGCAATATGCCCATTTACATGTAATAAAATTTGACTCCATTGTAATATTTGTATACCTTGTTGCTATCTTCATATAATCAACCTCTCAACTTGACAGAATTCATGCGTGATGCTCTCCCAGCCCAACGAAATTCGGTGTCTTACCTTATCCAAACATGGTGACTTCATCTCTATCACAATTACATTTGGAATTTCCTTAGATCCATTGTAAAGCAATGTAATATTCCTGTCAGAACATCATCGTCATTGTCGTTGACGATGATCTCCAACCGTTTTCTACCACAACAATTAGATCTCTCCTTTGCCAACACTGCCACATGGTAGCACTCTACCTGCTCATGGTGCTTCATGGATTTTTCCATAACACATCGGCTTCCACCCCCAACGAATAACATGATTACTCCTCGATCTGCTTCAACAAGTCTTGGGCTTTCAAAACATCGTAAACTTGCCACATTGCTAATAGAAGCATCACTCGATCTCGTTAACGAAGACCTTGGTGAACATGGATGGGAGCTCGCAGATATTGAGGTGGAATTGTTAATACTCGGTGGTTGTGGGTTCAATCTCGATTCCCTCCACCTGAGACCGCAAAACCATTTGTGTTCCCTACACCACATACTGTTGCGTCTTGGAAATCACAATGCAAGAAGATGGCAAGGGGACTTCTGTCAGAATTTCCTTCACCGCCTCAAAATAGGTCCGCTTACCGAGCTTTGAAATCCATTTTGCACCAATATTTTCCCTTCCATTCAGCATTCTCCCATAAAAACTCTGCATCAACCATGCCACCATGCCACAGGAACCATATCTGATGGATAACCTAGTTATCCCTTTTAGTAGGTTGCATTTCACCCTCATGTAAGCCATGATTCGAGGTAGTGTGTGAAACTTATTCATTCCACAATTCCCTATGGTTCAAATATTTGGCATCGACATTTGGGGGCACACAACTCTAACTCATAGTTAATACCCCGCGTTAATTGATTGGATCCATCGTCCTGAAGGTGACACATGACGAACATCAGACATACCATTGTGCTGCTTATGCAGACCATGCCATAAATTGTCACATGTTCCTTACCATGGAGACCGCTCTTAGTTTCAAATCCTAAAGATATCGTTTTGCAGGCAGTAGACAAAAATCGATTTTTGGTTTCCAAGCCTCGCAATGGTTCTTCTCACCAACTACTTGCACCTAGATTTTATTTTCTAACAAAATCAACACCGATGTCTATAACGTGTCTGTGAGCTCTCCATCACAACTTTACCACTAGTCACAAAGTAGTCTCACAACCATGCTACCTTTCCTGGGCTACTGGATACATTTTCCAGCTCTTCTAAACCCTTACATTCCAGATCTAGATCTGCATCAGTTCAACAAATCATATCTCCATTCACAAGCCAATAAAACCCTTGGCTACAAAAGCGTCCCTCTAAAGCCAAATATGGCTTTGATACCAAATGAAGAAACATTTACCGGAGAACATAAATAATTACCGAGGGGAATAATTAAACATAACTAGCAACAAATCATAAGAACATATGTTTAACCGGGAAAAACCCCAAACTCCGGGGAAAACCCATCCTAATGAAATTTCATTATCCTTGGCCAAAACCCTAGCCAATCCAGCCAAGTGAGCCTTCACCGCTCACATCCAGACCTACCTTAAAATAAAGTCCTCCAATATTTTTATAGCCTCCATTACATGTAATACCATGAGTTGAAAACCATGGGTGCACAATACCATGTGCCCCAAAACTATCACTGTTTAACTCAATCAAACATGACTATAATCGCAAGTCAATTTACCTAACAAGAGCTTGGATTTCAAATGACAAGAAATTTCAAGTGAATATCCAATGATTAACCAAGCAAATTTTGTACCTAAAAGAACTCGGATACTTCAATTAAATTAAGAAAATGGCACAAAAAGGATAAGAGGAAATTAGATCACAATAAATCCTTAACAACACCGAAATCATAAAAGTAGACATCTCAACCAGTCTGCAAATTCATATCACTCAAACCAAAAACAACTAACTTATGTTCCAAACAATGTCTATATCAACGCAATTTAGTATTATGATAAGAGTTCATTCTACCTATCTAATAACTGCAAGAATCCACATAAGATTGATTTAGAATGGCTAGATCATTTCTTAATTCATCATTTTTTCTTATCACTCAAAGAATTCTAACATCTTGTGTCATCGAAGATGACAGCTTGAAGAATTCTAAAAGATATGAATAAATTACAAGACAAAGAAACAGATGACACAACTTGTCAACAATAAGCTTGGAGGATAGAGCTTTTCTGAAGAGGAAGGAAAATTTATGGATCTAATAATATAATAAAATAATCATAATAATGATTAATTAAATAATAATTAGTTATTGAAGAGGCATGTCCCGAAAGACATGACTATTCATGAAGGGGCACATTACCAAGTATATAATAAATGCCCTCATTTGTAACCAGCATATTCTTTATTTCATACATTTTATACAATATATTATTTATTCCTAAAATGGATTCTTTTACTGTATTCCAAATATCTTGGATTGTTTAAGATGTGTAAATGAACTTTGTTCATTCCATTGGTATCATAGCCAATTTGATTCAACCTTTGGCCGTCAATTCATTCATCAGTAATAATATATTATATATTCTTTGTAAATCATAAGTTGTCATATTGCTACAACATCTTATGAACATTCTAGAGCAAGAACTTTCTAGTAAACAAAAACATCTAATAGGTATTTTTACATTTATTTCTCACACATTACTACATGGACCTTATTAACTATATATGACCTATATGCATACCAATGCATAAACATATATATCTACTTATAGGTTAAGGCGGTTAGTACCCCAACAACCCACCATGAAAAGAGAGGGTGGCACATGGAAGGCCATGTGACCCCTTTTTCTATTGCTTGGAAATTACTCATATTTATGGGTTTAGAAAATGAAACCTCATGTCCCTCCCCTAAAAAACTTGAAAATTTCCCTCAAACTCCATAAATACATTATTTTCCAAGTCACCAACCAATTGATTTAAATTCTCCAAATTTGGTAGAAGGAAACCTCTCTAAAGTTATAGAATTTAATTGGAACTACAAGTGTGGCCCCAAAAAGGGGAGTAATGAGACTCTAAATCATTATAAAATAGTCTTCAAGAATAACAATCTTCCCTTAAGTTGGCCATGATATAATAACGACCCCTTGATAAGAAAAGAAAGCCTCTACTTCATTTTTAGTTGTGATTCCCAGACACCATGCAAATGCTAATGTTAATATCCTTCAAGATAAATAATGATCCTTTGTACCCTTGCCACCCATAACTAACTTCTAATTGTGGCAAGATATAAATTATTGATAGTGTTCTTGAAATTTCAACTTATATTGAATGGATTACCACAAGTGAATTATTTACAATATCATTTCCTATATTCACACTTGTGTGCACACATCCATTTTTATGTATAAAATGAGTTGATGAAAATAGCTGTGAATATGGATTTTGATTAATTTATGGAACAAAAACAATGTGTTACATGTTCTACCTCTTTTCACAACCTTTATGTGGTCGACTTCCACCATGACACCTATTTTCACAACCTTTATGAAGTATTCTACTTTCACCATTACAATGTGTTTGAGAGCTCTCCAACACAAACAAAGAAAAACAACATATCCCTAGTACTCTCATCACAAGTTCCATCCATTGCACATTAACGCAATATAAATTAACCAAACATTGTATGATTCATGTAGCAAATGTGAATCCAAAGGAATAAGGGAGATTTGGTAGACATTGATGACAAGATAGGTCATTAATAGAGTTTATTTTCCTTGTTATCAATCATTTGATCTTTTATCCTAACAAGTCAATTGGAGGAATGATTGTTATCTTTCCCACCCATGTTTAATTATCACAAGTTCCATGGTGAGCTTTGATTTAATGGACTCGAGCCTAGTTGTTAATTTTGAGTAGTCCATCAATGACTGAAACATGTATATTCCTTATTTGGATTTTAAAAATATTTCTCATGAAAAAAATTAAAAGAAAAAAATGCATATTTTATTACTAAATATGAAAAATAATCATAAGACAATTTAATACTCTTATTAAAACTCCTTAACCCTATGCCATGAACCTGATGATGATACCCACTGAAAAGTGAAAAAACTTATTAATATTAATATCATTTTGGCTTAGATACTACAAATTAGATAAAAGAATCATATGGGCTTTGAACTCAAAAAAAAACCAACTAGATGTATACTTGAAGCAACCAAAGGATTAAAAGTACTATAAACAAACAATAACACCAAAACCAATTACAAAAAGTAAAATCACACAGTTAAAATATCTAAAAATTGAGATAACAGAATAATAAATAACACATAGTGTTAAACAATGGTGAAAAAATTACAACTAATAACTACAATAAAACTATTCAACCTTTAGATCCCTTGAGTCTCTTCAACCATAGGGATTGTTGCCACACTATTTCCATTGAGATTCAAAAGTTGAACAATATCATCATGGCTATATGTGGCTCTAGAAATCTAGAATTTTTTTAATCAAGGTATACCTATGGATCAACCTTCAATAGTAAGCATCTACAGCTAGCCCTATGGAAATACCAAGGCCAAAGGAATTGGCTAAAATACATCCTACATAAATATGGATCAATGACAAGTGTTCATGTTAAATAAATCACATTTTTGTGAATATGTTAGGTCCCTATAATAATAGTGTATCCCCTTATTGTTATCATTAGTGTAGCCCCTTATTTCTATTGTTGTGCCAATGTAGTCCCCATATTGTTAGTAATTTTCCACATAGAATCCCACTATTTTTATTGTTGTGCCCTTACATTATTATTGTTATGTCGGCTCTGATTATATTGTGACTCCTTAGACTTCTATATATATAAAGGATGTTTTTTCATTTGAATAATCCAAGAATTGTTCATTTATGTAATGTAAAGGAGGTTCCCTCCTCGAATTGGATAATTCTTAAGGCGTTTATCTATCTTTTTCTATTTTGTGAGCTGGTTGCATCACATTTGGTATCGGAGCTTTGGATTCTAGGGTTTCACTTCTTCAAATAGTACATCTTGGAATTTTTGTTATAACTTGTTTTCTACAAGGCTTTAGAAGCTGAAATTTCGACCACATGGAGAATAAATATTGGTGAATATTGTGTAAAAATTTTGAGATCTTGGTTTGCTATAGTTTCAAAGATATGATATGTGGAAGTTAAGGTTTTTGCAAACTCCAAAATTCAATCTCAAATAGGGGACCTACGGAAAATCATCATAAATTTCATTCAGACATCGTATTTTTATTTTGTAAAAAGTGGCTGAAATTTTACAAACTGTATTTTTGTGTGTATCAATTTTAGGGCCAAAGGTAGAAACAGTGACACGTGGCACTCTATCAAAGTTTGCTCTACTAAACTAGTCTATAATCAGGTCATGGTGGGAGATTGAGCATAATGCTTTATTGAAGACTCCAATATTTGTCTAACTTGTAGGGTTCGAAATTATATTCAGAGGGATACAACAGGACTGGATTTCAGACTTTGGAGATCCAAAATCACACACTAACAATTGTTTCAAGATCGATATCCCAGAAATAAGAAAAAGGTGTGTATTTTTTTTTTTAATTGCATAACTTTTATTTGAAAAATCGTTTGAAGTGATTCCAAAGGCATATTGAACCATATATATCATTATTGGGTTATAAAATTTCTCCTAAAAAAAATAATTCCACACCAATTAAGCCCTCAGAAATCTATACTATGGTGCATTAAGAGGAAGAATTGCAGCATGATATCTCAAAATTGCGGGACCAAGTGCACAAAATTTCGCTCTCACAAAGAACAACCAAAGATAACATGGATGGTTTAAAAGTATACATGGAAGCTAATATGCATGGAATGGAAGCTTAGATGCATGTTTTCAAGGACGGTGTTAGTGTCAATATTTTCACTGATCAAATATGCTCTTTCAATTTACTTTTTAGTAGTCCTAGGTCAAAATTTTGTCTTTTCAAACAAGTTTTCAAATAAATTTTGGTCACTGCATATGGTCTAGTTCTAAAATGCCACTCCCCTCATCCCATTCATGGAAATCATCATCTCATATTTCATGTCACTCATTTTCATTTAGGGCAATAGATCAGTCGCTCCATCTCCATCTAGGTCTATGTCTAAGTGTCCTTGTTTCACCGCTAAAAATTCCAATTATGTCATCAAACAGGGAAAACAAGACTTAATTTTCATCATACAATTAATTTAAAGGGAGTTAGCATAGGTATGGAAATAAATTAAGACATTTTGTCTTATTTCAAAGTTTTTTACATTGTCAAATTGTTTCAAAAAGCAAAAATTTCCTCAAAGTTTTGGTTTCACTAAAAGACAAAAAAAGTTCATTTCAACATGTTATAAAGAAAAAAGAAGGATTATTCAACTCATTTTGTCTTTTCATGTTTGGTAGAAGTCCTCTCTTACCTTCATCTTGCTCCATAATTGTCAATGGTTGGAAGAAAATCAAGAAAATTGCTCTAAATAGACCTCTGTTATGCATCTGGGAGTGTGTTATGCTTTTGGCATTTGGATTCTAAATCAACTTCTCAAGCTTCAAATTTTTTGTACAAACCTCTCGTGACCTCAAAAACCAGTAATTTGACATTCCAAATCCTTCTTCAAGTCATTTCATCATTGTATGAGTGTGTGCTATCATTAGGGTTTTTATCTCCTACCTTCTAAGTTTTCTCCTTCCTTGATTGGTTTTAACCATTGGATGCCATTTTTCCTACCATATAAACCTTCAATAATACCTCACAAACCATTCAAAAACCCTACCCCAACACCTCCTATCACTCACAATCCCCTTTACCCTTCTTTCATCAAAACCCTAACTCCTCACTACACTTTCACAGCAACACTGGAAAATCTTTGTGTTTTCCTATTTTGACCCACTTCCCCATACCCATTTCAAATAATTATAGCTGAATAATTAAGCTAACACATTACCCTACTGTCTCAATTTTTTTGGGAATTTTCCTCAACTTCCTTACACCTCATATCATCCCCTGGAGTCACCCTATCCCTATCCCCTATTTTCCCAAAATCCACTTTCCCTACCCACTCCATCTAGCTATGATTTCATCCTGTTCACAAGCACTATGGAGGGTGAAAATAAAATCAATAAGGGAGGCCACCATTCTAGGTTTGATCCAACTCACACCCATGGCATAATTTTTAGAGCTTCGTGATCATTTGCTAGGGTTTACATTGCACACTAGCACAATTTTGTTTCAAAACCATTTTATGAATAAATGGACATGAATGTGCCAAAAGTGAAAGAGGTTTTTGTCAATAGTAAGAAAAATAACAAAAACCTCCTTCGATTTATGCACAGGTATTATGAATTGAGACAAATTCCAAAACTACAGTTGCTCCATGTCATTTTCTACACTTTTGAACAAGTTGTATTCAAGTCAAATTTTCAGGGGTTTGGAGCAGGGGTTTGTAGTTCTTTATGAATTAATTTTGTATCATAACTCCTAATATTTCCAAACATACCAATTTCAGCCCAAAAATCCTCTAGGAACACCCCCAAACTCCCTCTCAAATTAAGCGCTACGCTTCTGCTGAGAGTGCGCTACGCTTCTGCAAATATTGAGTGATCAACTTCAAACTTGGATTCTGATAAAAGGGGAATGTATTTTGGAAAAATAGAGGATTTATTGTTCATAGCATGCTAAAAATAAAAAATAAAAACTCTCTAATTTTTGCAAACAACGTTATGGTTTGAGAGATATCGATCCATCTTTAAGCCCTATTTTTGCAGAAAATGTTTTGAAAATCTAAAAATTTTACCTTCACAAATGTGTAGCGCCAAGCCACTAAGATTTTTCCTAGGGAAACTAAATGATGAATGGATTAAATTTTAGGATGAATTTTTATGAGTACATCACATATCAAGAACTCTTTTTTCATAACAAGCTCTAGTTTTGCAGAAAAAAAGCCAAAAAACCACCATTTTTCTATGCTTTTGCCACTATTTTTGGCATGGCGCTACACATTTGGAGTAAGGTGGGGAGAATAAATTTTTGGAGGCCATCAATTCGGTGGGTTTTCAAAATTTAAGATGTTCTGGAAACTAGACACACAGGGCTATTTGACCTATCTTCCATATTTGGATTTGGAGTCCTAAAAGTCCCTCAAAATCAGCTACAAAGTGGCGCTACGCATCTGTAAAATGGCGCTATGCATCTGCATAGGATTCCTCAGGACACTTGTCAAGCCCAGAAAATCCATATTTTAGAGGTTTTTCTTTCCTTTGATCTGGAATTGGAGTAATTTAGTAGTATTTTTCCTCTTTTCATGAGTAAACATGTAATTTAATGTGGGGGACACACACTCCTAGTCTTTAGCTGAATTTGACGAAATGGTTTCTAACCTCCCTAAATTCTAAGAAGTGACTCATATTATACAATTATGATGCATTTTGGATGGGATTTTGACCCTATGAGGTGTCATTGTTCATATTTTTTATAGTATACCCACTTTAGTCTTTTCTTGGGTTGGATTATTGTTTTTTGCAGTGGAGCTATTGTACAAGCCTTTTGGAATGAAATCAAAGACAGTGTTGCAAAATTTGTGTTGAGAATCTTGTGGTATGCCTTGGATCATTTTTTCTCTCTATATGTTTATCTTATCATGTTGAATTATATGTTTACCTCTTTCATATACATGCTTCTATGTGTTTATCTTGTCATTCTATAAGCAAAAATCATGCATTTTCATGCGTTGTGTTACAAGATTTACATTATATTTCTATGTTATTATAAACGAATGAATTCACCTCAGTGATCATTCATATTTTCTATCATTTCATCCTATACATAATGAAAAAATAAATATTCTTTCAATCTACCTACTTGGACTCATCCATATTCTTTGCAAATTGATTTTGAATTCATACCTTAAACCCTAGACCTATTCTCCTTATTATCATTCCTATCTAGCACAAAAACATCAAACAAAACCCTATTTACTGAGCTTACATACCTAGCCTAAGATCCTTAAATATTTATTCATTTAATTGACTACAAAGTGACATTGAGAGAGCCCTCTCTAGTGACTCCTGGTAGGGCTAGCTACCTGAACTAAAGCCTGGTTTGTGGTTACCTTCCTTCAATCCCACTCTCAGCCTTGGGAAGTTGGGCAGAGTGATAACATTTTTGGTGTTGTTTCCGGGGAGCGAAGGATAAATCTTCCCTGGGAAATAATGACAAACATTAGCTCTGATTGCTGATGGTGAACAGTGGTCAGACACAAGAAAGGTTGTGCATATTTCACTTGGCGGCTCCAATGTTGAAGAATCCAAAAGTTCATAGTTTTCATGGCGATTCCACTGTTCAAAAACCGGTAGCTTGAAGAAGTTATTTGTGACTTCAATGTTTTCAATATGGGTTCAACTACAAAAAGGAATGTTAGGCATGATCCTATAGATCAATCTCATATCCCTGGATTTCCAAATCCTATGCCTCGTGTTGATTGGTTATCTTATCTTACCATGTTCAAAGATGAAAAGAAAGATGATGTTTCCTTTCACTTGATCAAGTTTCATATGCATGTACGTAGACTTAAAGTTAAGTTTCCTGAGGATTGCTTAATGAAGATATTTATGGCTACTCTGGAAGACAAAGCAAGAACATGGTATGAATGGTTGAGACCAGCTAGTATATGTTCTTTAAAGGTTTTTCATTCAATTTTCTTTGAAAATTATAAAGGGTATTATCCATCTTTGTTGCGGGTAAATAATTGTTGTGATCATTTTGAGGGTTTCATTCGATATCTTGAAACTATTGATGAGGATCTAGAATTTATGGATTATGAGATCATAGAGGCCCTTCATGAATTTTATTCACAACAAAAAATAATAGAGATTAGTTTCCTTGATACAAAGGATCATTCGCAAAACACATCAACTCCTTCTTTTCTTGAATATGAAACAGATATGCATCCTAACAGTCAAGTTCTATCCCATGAATTTAACAAAGTTTTGTAGCCTTGTCCATCTTTTCATGATCAGGAGTACGAGAACTCTTTCAAACAAGAAAAGGAAATAGATAATCCATTGGTTTATTCATCTTCTAGGTCAATGATCGAGTAAAATCAGATTACAAATCCTTTTGAAAATTCTTACTTTCAGCAGCATGAGAATGCATCCCAACACAATGAGATTAAAGGGGTATGTGACATAGAATTGCATCTTTTTGTATCAATTATTGAAGATTACATTAAAGTTAATATTTTTAAAATATCTAATTAATCTGCTACTTTAAAACTCTTAATTCTGATTCACATGAAGGATTACTCCTGAATCCATTTTCTGAAAGAGAGATACATGTACCTTTAGATTTTGAAGATGTTAAGCTTCAAATTGACCATCATAAGTTGCAGGAAAGCAATGAAAAAGAAGAGGTTGTTTTAGAGACATTTTTAGAGGATGACCTTCCTCCAGGTTCAGAAATTGAAGGGTGTGTTGAAGAAGAGGAGTTTTTCATGGATCCTACGGATGTCCACATTTTTGGTTTTGATAATATGGCTACTTCAAACACAGATTTTCAAGAGAAAATTTCCCTTTCTCTTGATATTATTGAAGACCCTGTTGTGGTTCATTTTCATTTACTTTTGAAATATTTCTCAAAACACAAAAAAAGGATATATGTGTTATGGGAAACTGTTCCTTTGTAAAATACAGGAGGTATACGCGACTGTGCAGAGACTAAGTTGCGTATGGAAACAAAGATAAGAAAAAAAATAAAAATTCAAGCCTGATCAAGGGACTAGGTCTTCTGTCTGATTGAAAAAAGACTTACTAGACTATAAAAAGTGATAAACCTGTTAGGGAACCTACAAGACAGATAAAACAACCCAAACTAGGAATTACACGGATGTAATCCCCAATGGAGTTGCCAATTCTATTATAGGTAATGTTACCCTAAGGTCTTGGGTTGATAAACTTTCACAGATCAGGGGAATGCCATTACAAGAAGGACTCAATTAACCAAATTCTATGCTCTAAACTAGAAACTAAGGGTTGCATACCTTACCCATCTATCCTTCAGTTGTAGTAGATCTCGCGAGGTTCAAACCCCCTGCAACACCTTGTGCTCTAGAACCTACAAACCAGCAAAGAACAAGCAAAAAAACCTAGTTGTATAGCATATGTAAGTTCTATATGTTAGCAAAAGCATGCATAGTCTCATAAAAATAACAATAAATGAACTATTTAAGATCATTATTCATGTATAAGAGATAAATGACACGTGAACATCAGGAACAAGATGGCACTTATTTTATTAATGACATGTATAGTAAAAAAATGTAGAGAGATCACCTGAAATCTGCCATGACCTTCGAGCATACCATCCTTTGGATCCGTCCAGCCCTATCCTCGCAAAAATTCTTCTAAGGATAGTGCACAATGGATGTCACATTGGATAAGTGAACATCTCAAGGAAACAAGGGTTTCCCGAAAAATCTAGGAAGTGTAGGAGGCACAGGGGATATATCAGACTTGGATAGGGCTATAACAGAGTATAATATCTATAATTATCTCTCTTCTTCCCTTAGGCCATTCCCTTGAGGGGCTTTTATACTCCCCCAAATTAGTTTTTTCAGTTGGGGAACAGTTAGGCCACGGGTTGGGGTAGTTAAGTTACAGGAAAAATCGTAAACCCTGCCTTAAAAGTAGGGAAATTGTATATTTTTTAAGGTTCAAAAAGGCATACATGGTTCTCTATGTATGGACTCACATGTATACATGGAAAAGTCTAGGCAGAGTCGCATATGGGTTTTAAGAAACTGTTTTTTAGAGAAATATGTCCAAGTCTGAATGGAAGGGTTGCCCAAGGCCAATGCATAAGTCATCAAGTATATAATGGTGATAAATGATGCTATAACAATGTGTTAGAAAATGTAAAATTTTTGTATACCGAAAATTAATTTTTTATTTATATGTTGGTTCATTAAAATTATGTACGGAGATGTGAAGGCGGGTCGAGTCGTGCTTATTCGTGTGTAGAACAATTCAAGAGTCGGATCGATGGATGCATTTAGAAAATTACATGCCAGGGTGGATTCAGGTGTCCCCACCTCCACTTGCCACGCCATCCCTACCTTTATCACACATCACACATCGCAAGTTCAAGAGGAATGGCGCTCAGGAATATGTTATGAGTGTCGAAATGCGAAGTGCGACAAGGGTCAGACGCAATGCAGCTCAGAACTATGATTTAATATATTCCAATTGCACATCACATATCGCAAGCTCACGAGTAATGGCGCTCATAAATAAGTTATAAATTCTGAAATGTGAAATGACATAAGGTTTCATATCACCGATTGAGATTTGTGATCGGCCCCACCTCCATTTACCACGTCATCCCTACCTTTATTGCACATCGCACATCACAAGCTCAAGAGGAATGGCGGTCAAGAATATGTTATAAATGATGAAATGCAGAATGCGATAAGGTTTCATATTTCCGATTGCGATTTGCGATCGGCCCCACCTCCACTTGCCACGTCATCCCTACCTTTATCGCAAATCGCATGCTTAGGAGGAATGGTGCTCAAGAATATTTTATAAATGTTGAAATGCGATAAAGGAACGGACGCAATAGTTTTCAAAGGAAATTTTGAAATTATTTAAATTCCAAGATTATGTGTAGTTTTGTTGTTTTTTCAAGAAATGTGAACGCGGGTAGTGGACTTGGGTAAGTGACCCAACGCGGATAAAAGGAGAAGAGAAGACGGAACATTATAGGCACAAGCAGAAGAGACAGAATCTGGAAAAAGGAGACATGATAACATTGTTTGAAACGTAGAGGCATAGGCAGAGTCGGGAAAAGGGAGCACATGGTGGCACTGTTGGAAATGAAACAATTGGGTCAAGTCGGGAAAAGATGTGTTATTGCATAATTGTTCAAATACCACATCAGAAACAGAAAAGACATGACAACAAGAAGAAAAGACAAAAATTGAACTCTGGAAGAAATGACAGGAAATGATGTTTGATCTATTAGGGAGACACATCAGCACTTCATGGAGACGCATCAGCAACAAATCAAATTTAGCAACAACAATAATATTTCAAGTTTTAATTTTTTTCCTTTCTTTGTTAAGATTGAAGCTATAGTGATGTCCTCAATTGCAATGTAATAAGTAGTTTTAACAGTTTAGGTAGTCGAAGTAGTTTCAAGAAGTTCTAGCAGTTACGAATATTTTTTGATGTATTTAAGCAAGACAGAAAGAAAGAAGAGGGTTTCGAGTTTTGAACCTCTCGAAGACTAAAAATTTGGTACTTACTTTTCTGACGAATTAATGAAATAAGCATCAAGTTTCCTGCAAATGTTGATGGTGATTTTTTTTCCTGTGCCATCTTGTGTTCCTTATTCCTGGAATGAAGTGAAGTAAAGTAGTTGTCGGCCTCTTAATTACATCTATGAGTAAGAGTTAAATAACCTTAATTTTTGCTCCTTCACTCCAACTCCTCTCCCTTCATAAATTCTCTCTAGAACTTAAAAGTAATAGATTATGTTTTTACAACATATTATTTTTAGTTTCCTCTCTCTCCATAAATTAATTTTGAAATTTAAAGTGATAGATTTTGTGTTACAACATATCATTTTGATTTTCTTCTACAGTTCTTATTTTCCATTCAAATATTAGTAGCTAATGGCATTGTAGAGTCTTTCATTATACCAGATTATTAAGGGTTTTAAAGAATTAGTTTCCAAAGGGATTAAACAAAGACCACCTGACATAATTACTTCTGTGACACATTTTTTGAAAATGTCTTAAACACTAATTCCTTTCCACGGCCGAGGAATTGTCTCTTAAGATACAACAGACCCCATTTCTAGTTTGTTACAGCCAGTAATGAAGGTCGATGTTGCAGCATTCATTGATGAAGGTGATCAGTTTCAGCACAAAGTCAAAACAATAGTTCGGAAGGAGGTTTGTTTTCCTATTTTAAATCATCCATAAAATCTTATGTTGCATATTCTCCATGATCCTTTGGTTAGTTTGTTGCAACCATCTGGGAAGATGAATATTTTTGTATTCATGGATCATGGGCACATGTTCAGTGGACACTTTGAGTTTCCTATATTTTTTTCCTTTTTCCTTCTCGAGGAAAGTGTGATCAGGATTCAAGAAAGTAGCATTTGTTGGATTAGTTACATTGGAGGGATCATATTTCATTATTGTATATATATATATTTAGTAGGTGGGCAATTATCATCAGGATTTGAAGCCTTAGGTGAAGGCCCTAAGATCTTTATGGTATGTTTCCATACGTAAGTTCAGTCGGTAGTCAAGTCAATTTTCGAGTCAAAGTCATTTTCTGTTTTAGTTAGTCATTTCAATTTGTCGAAGTTTTTCAGTTTCTAGTTTTGACTCCATTGCCCAATGGATAAGGCTACCTGATCTACGGTGTTCTTGACACCTCCTAAAGGAGCTTCCATCCCAATCTAGAGCCAATGTTAAGTTTCAATATGTTCAGTGATCAAATATTCTCTTTCAATTTAATTTTTTGTAGTCCTAGGTCAAAATTTTGTCTTTTCAAACAAGTTTTGAAATAAATTTTGGTCACTGCATATGGTCTAGGTCTAAAATTCTACTCCCCCCATCCCATTCATGGAAATCATCATCTCATAGGTCATGTCATTCTTGTCATTTAGGGTCATAGATCAATCACTCCATCTCCATTTAGGTATATGTCTAAGTGTCCTTAAGTTTGCCACTAAAAAGTCCAATTATGTCATCAAACAGGGCAAAAAAGACTTCATTTCATCATACAAGTCATTTAAAGGGAGTTAGCATAGGTAGGGAAATAAACTAAGATAGATTGTCTTATTTCAAAGTTTGTTACGCTGTCAAATTGTTTCAAAAAGGCAAACCTTCTTCAAAGTTTTGGTTTCACTAAAAGACAAAAAAGAACATTTCAAGATGTTATAAAGAGAAAAGAAGGTTTATTCAACTCATTTTTTCTTTTCATGTTTTGTAGAGCCCCTCTCTTACCTTAATCTTGCTCCATAATTGTCAAGGGTTGGAATAAAATCAAGAAAAGTCTCTAAAGAGACCTCTGCTACGCATCTGGGAGTGTGCTATGCTTTTGGAATTTGGCTTCTAAATCAACTTATAAAGCTTAAAAACTGTTGTGAAAACCTCTTGTGACCTCAAAAACTAGTAATTTAGCATTCCAAAGCCTTCTTCAAGTCATTTCATCATTGTATGAGTGTGTGATATCATTAGGGTTTTTCTATCCTACCTTCTAGGGTTTCTCCTTCCTTGATTGGTTTTAACCATTGGATACCCTCTTTCATACCATATAAAAATTCACTCATCCCTCACAAACCATACCCCAACACCTCCTATCACTCGCAGTCCCCTTTACCCTTCTTTCATCAAAACCCTAACTCCTCACTACACTTTCATAGCAAAACTCGAAAATATTTGTTTTCTTATTTTGGCCCACTTCACCGTACACATTGCAAATAATTCCACCTGCATCCTTAAGCTAACACATTGCCCTATTGTCTCAATTTTTTTGGGAATTTTCCTTATCTTCCTTACACCTCATCTCAGCCCCTAGAGTCACCCTATCCCTATCCACTGTTTTCCCAAAATAAACTTTCCCTACCCACTCCATCTAGATAGGGTTTCATCGTGTTCACAAGCACTATGGAGGGTGAAAATAAAATCTATAATGGAGGCCACCATTCCATGTTTGAGCCAAATCAGACCCATGGCATCATTTTTAGAGCTTCGTGATCATTTGCTAGGGTTTACATTGCACATAGGAAAGTTTTTTTTCAAAATAATTTTCTGAATAAATGAAGATGAATTTGCCAAAAGTGAAACAGGGTTTTGTCAATCATAGGAAAAATATAAAAAAAAACCTCCTTCAGTTTATGCACAGGTGTTATTATTTGAAATAAATTCCAAAACTACAATTTCTCAAGATCATTTTCTGCAATTTTGAACAAGTTATTGTCAAGTCAATTTTTCAGGGGTTTGGAGTAAGGGTTTACAGTGCTTGATGACTCCATTTTGTATTAGAAATCCTAATATTTATAACCATACCACTTACAGCCAAAAACTCATCTAGGAAGGCCTCCAAACTCCCTCTAAAATTAGGCAATATGCTTCTGCTGAGAGTGCGCTACGCTTCTGGAAATATTGAGTGATCAACTTAAAACTTGGATTCTGAGCAAATGGGAACGTATTTTGGAAACTTGGGGGAATTTTTCGTTCATATCATGCCAAAGAACAAAAAACTCTCTCAGGTTTACCAAAAACGTTATGCTTTGAGAGATATTGATCCATATTTAAGCTTTAATTTTTCATAAAATGTTTTGAAAATCTGGAAATTCTACCTTAACAAATGTGTAGCACCAAGGCACTATGCTTTTCCTAGGGCACCCAAACGTTGAATGGATTACATGGTTGGATGAATTTTTATGAGTACATCACAGATCAGGAACTCCTTTTGCATGAAAAGCTCTAGCTTTGCAGAAAAAATCCAGAAAACCACCATTTTTCTATGCTTCTGCCACTGTTTTTGACATGGCGCTATGCATCTGGAGTAAGGTTGGTAAAATCAACTTTTGGTAGCCTTCCAGTGAGTGGTTTTTCAAAATTAAAGATGTTACGGAAACTCAATACACAGGGCTAGTTGACCTATCTTCCATATTTGTATTTGGAGTTCTAAAATTCCCTCAAAATCAATTGTAAAGTGGTGCTACGCATCCATAAAATGGCGCTACGCAACTATAAAATGGTGCTATGCATCTGCATAGGATTCCTCGGGACACTTGTCAAGCCCAGGAAAAGTCATATTTTCTAGGTTTTTCTATCCTTTCAGCTGGCATTGGAGTAATTGAGTTTTTTTTCAATCTTATCATGAGGAAACATGTAATTTAATGTGGGGGACACACTCCTAGTCTTTAGCTGAATTTGAGGGAATGTTTTCTAACCTCCCTAGATTCTAGGAAGTGACTCATATTATGTAATTATGATGCATTTTGGATGGGATTTTAACCCTATGATGTGTCATTTTTCATATTTTCTATAAGTAGACCCAATTAAGTCTTTTCTTGGGTTGGATAGTTGTTTTTTGTAGTGGAGCTATTGTACAAGCCTTTTGGAATGAAATCAAAGACAATGTTGCAGAAATTGTGTTGAGAATCTTCTGGTATGCCTTGGAGAATTTGTTCTTTCTCTATATGTTTATCTTATCATTTTGAATGATATGTTTTCCTCTTTCATAAACATGCTTCTATTTGTTTATATTGTCAGTCTATAAGCATAAATATTGCATTTTCATGCTTTGTCTTTACAATATTTACATTATATGTCTATGTTCTTCTAAATGAATGAATTCACCTCAGTGCTCATTCATATTTTCTATCATTTCGTCCTATACACAATGAAAAACTAAACATACTTTCAAGCTACCTACCTAGCCTCATCCATATTCTCTACAAATTGATCTTGAATTCAGAACTTAAACCCTAGGCATAGTCCCCTTACTGAAATTCCTATCCAGCACACAAACATCAAACAAAAACCTGATTTACTGAGCCTACATACCTAGCCTAATATCGTTAAATATTCAGTCATTTAATTGACTGCAAAGTGACATTGAGAGAGCCATATCTGGTCCTGGTAGGGCTAGCTACCTGACCTAAAGCCTCGTATGTAGTTACCTTAATTCAATCCCACTCTCAGCCTTGGGAAGTTGGAGGGAGTGATAACAGATGGCATGTAATCTAAGAATGATGGTTTGAAAGTAGACATGGATGGTTTGAATGAAGGTTTGAAAACATTTTTGCAAGAAAATATTCTCGGTGGTGATAAGGTAATCCATGAAAATCATGATGAAGACAAAAGGAATATGAATTGTGATTTTAGAAACTCCAATGTTGGGTTTAAGAACCACTAAATTACAAAGATCGATATGAGGAATTTTAATGGTAAGGATCAAATAACATGGATACTATAAATGGAGAAATATTTTGATCTACATGATCTGAAACACTCAGAAAAGGTCTTGCATTGCAACTTTATATTTAGAACCCAATCAGTTTGTATGGTATTGATGGATATTTTCTCTTAAAACACTTGTCACTCGGTCAATTTTTACGGAGAAAATGATAGCACATTATGAGGATACAAATAGCAACACCTTCTTTAGCCAATTTATAAATCTCCAGCAAAAGGGTTCAATGGAAGAGCACATTGAGGACTTCAAAAAAATGAATATCAAGGTAACAGATATTCCATAGGAGCATAGGATTTATGTCTTCATAGTGACTTTAAACGATAACATCCAACATGAGTTTCACCTTTGGGAACTTGATTCATTGGAGAACGCATTCAGGTTGGCAAGAAAAGTTGAAACCAAAATTATGGCAACAAGGAAGTCTACCACTCACAACTATAAAGATGTTGAAAAGTCAACAATAAATGTGTCTCTAATTTAATTTTTCCCTTAATTAAATTGGATAATAAAATGTAATCTTATCTCATAATCACTTGTAATAGTTAATTGAGTGTGATAAAATTAGTTAGGTCATGAATTTTGAGTTGAGGGTGGTTGGTAAGGAATGCAGAGTGATTCTATTAGTTATGGAATTAAAGTTGAAGTTAGTGCATTCTTTTAATGCATGAGAAATTAGTTAACTCAATTAATTGAGTTAAAATTAGTTGAAATAGTTGTAATTGTTTGTTGCACTAGTGAGAGATCAAGTGAATTAAATCAGATGTAATTCACATGCAGGGATCTATCATGCAACTAATGATTTAATATTAATAGCTACATGCATGTCAGTTCCAATGGAGACCCAGTTGAGACACAAAGGTTAAAGGGATGTTAACTATCAGTTGTATCATTAATAGGTTTCCCTCATGCAGTAAGACAACCATAGGATTTCCCATGAGCATTGTGCAGTTTTGGAAGGCTGAATTTCCTAAAGAATAGGGATTGCATTCCACATCAATTTTGCAAGTAAGTCAGGTCGAGCAAAGTCTGAAAATTGGCTAAGTGTTGGTCTATTTTGTCTGGATCAGTGTGAGACAGTTGTGCGAGCACAGGAGACTCTTGTGAGAAGAGTGCATTGTAATGGTTTCATGATTCCTTGGTGAATATACAATAGAATATAGAGGGGTTTTGAGTAGCAAGCTTTCCCCGAGAAAATATATGTGGCGTGGTTTTATTTGCTTCTTTCTTTACTTGTTGTGAATCGCAATCCTGTTTATTTCCCACAATTTATTTGTAGAAGGATTCAGTATCTTGCTTTAGCATATCACATCATCAGATTGAATCCATTAATATACACATTGTTTGTATAATTTCTACATGGTATCAGAGCGCAGGAAATCAATATAGTGGAGAAGATATTGAGTTTGTGACTAAATAGCATTTGAAATTGAAAAATTATTCTTTCGTGCGACAGGCGGATCAAGATCGAGATGGCTTTCCATGACTTTAGATTGGAGTATACACTCAAGGGAAGTTCCAATTATATTGCGTGGAAATACAGGATGGAGGTAATTCCAGAGGACGACGGGTTGAAACAATTCATTGATAATGATATTCCAAAACCCGCAGTAGCAAAAGTCACTTTTCTTGATGCTTGGAAAAAGAAGGTTGCAAAGGCGAGGATGATCTTATTGGAGGGAGTACGAGACCACATTGTCTCAAGTCTCCATGGAAAAGTGACTCCATATTCATTTTAGAAGGCTTTGATAGATCTATTTCAGCGTAGCAGTGACCACAGAAAATTGGCACTGGAAGACAAGCTCAGGAAAATCAAAATGGAGAAAGGCGACATTATGCCAAAATATTTAACTAAGTTTTTCCAATGTCGAAATGAGCTTGGGAGCGTCAGAATTACTGTGGAGGATGATGACTTGGTGAGCCTAGATCTTCTAGGCCTTCCCAATAGTTGTCATAGTTATCATAACTTTGTCAATGGGAGGGAGAAGCTACCAGATTGGGAACGACTTTGGTCGAATTTGGTGCAAGAAGAATTCAGGCGAAATACCAAGGATGGATATTCATCTAAGACAAATGATGAAGAAAATTATTGTGCCTTGTCTAGTAAGGAAAATAAGGAGAATGGAAATAAATCCTATTCCAATTCTAAGACTGGAAAAGAAGGCAAGAAGTGTGACATGTCTAGAGTGAAGTGTTTTCACTGTCACGATCATGGAAATTATGCCACTAATTATCCATAAAAGAAGAAGAACAAGAAGGCTTCAATATATGCAGTTGGTGAGGCTTTGGCCTTGCAATTTGAGTTGGACTTATCCTTCATCGCATGCATGAAATGATAGAAGGCGCACCACGGAAGCTGATATATTGAGACTTGATGCAGAAGAACATGTAGGAGAACCTACTTCACTGTGAAGACAGAGACAGTCTCCAGACATGTTTACTAGATACATGACTCTTATGAGCAAGTGTATTGTGACAGAACCATCCTCCTTTGATGAAGCAGTGCAGCAACCAATCAGCAACTAATTTGGGTTGACACCATGGTTGAGGAGTATGACTCCATCGTCAATAACAGTGCATGGGAAGTTGTCCCAAGACTAGTCAGAAAATCAGTGGTTGGATCTAGATGGATCTATAAGGTGAAGCAATGGATTCTCACATGTTGAGGGGATTGACTATGAGGAGACTTTCGTACTGGTTGCGAGATACTCATCGATTGGATCTATCCTTGCACTCTCAGTGCATATGGGATGGCAGATACATCAGATGGATGTGAAGACTGTGTTTCTCAATGGAGTTATTGAGGAAGAAGTGTACATATATCAGCCAGAATGTTTTGATATCTTCGACAATGAGTCGCATGTGTGCAGACTCAAGAGAGCATTGTATGCGCTGAAGCAAAAACCTCGTGCTTGGTACACTAGAATTGACAGTTATTTCATCGGTTTGGGCTTCATGAAGAGTGAAGCAGATGAAAACCTGTAGCATACTGTGGTTGGTGGTAAGCCCTTGATTATCTTACTTTATAATAATGATATAATTTTGACAGGTGATGAGCAGTTGATAACTTATTGAAAATATGATCTTGCAAGAGAGTTTGAAATGAAGGACATGGGACTCCTTCACTATTTACTTGGTTTGGAAAGATGGCAGCGGGTTGGTGAGCTATTTGTTTCTCTAGGAAAGTATGCCAAAGAGATTATGAGTAAGTTTCACATGGAAAGCTGTAAACCGATGGAGACTCCTCTTCCAGGAAACTAGAGGAAGGAGGATGCTACTTCAGGTGAGGTAGTGGATGTTATTGTTTATAGGCAGCTAGTGGGTTCACTGATGTACTTGGTGAACACCAGACCATACATTTGCTACACAGTTAACCAGTTGAGTCAAGCTATGGTTAAGTCGGCCAAGCTCTTTTGGAAGGTGGGGAAGCATATCTTGAGATATCTCAGGGGCACTATAGAGTATGGATTATGGTACAAATGGATATATGGAGTGAATATTCAAGGCTTCATTGATGCAGATTGGGCAGGTAGCCCATCATATAGAAAGAGAACATCAGGAGAGATCTTTAGCATAGGATCAATAATAGTTTCTTGGTACAGCAAGAAGCAGAGATCTGTGGCACTCACTTCAGCAGAGGCAGAGTACATGGCATCCAATCAGGCTACATGTGAGGCCATCTGGATGAGGAAGATTCTGGTTGGTTTTTTTAGTTCTCATATTTGTCCGACGATGATACATTGTGATAACCAGAGTTGCATTAAACTCTCGGCTAATCCGGTATTCCATGATAGGTCCAAGCATATAGACATCTGGTACCACCATCTTATAAATTGTGTTCAAAGGTGCATTATGTTTCTTCAGTACATTTCAACGAAAGATCGGGATGCAGATATTATGACGAAGGCGCTTGCCAGGAGAAAATTTGAATACCATAGAGGCAAGATCGGGATAGTTTATAATCCCTTTCTTGTTGAGAGGGGATGTTGAAAATTCAACAAGAAATGTGTGTCTAATTTAATTTTTCCCTTAATTAAATTGGACAATAAAATTTAATCTTATCTCATAATCACTTGTAATAGTTAATTGGGTGTGATAAACTCATTTAGCTCATGAATTTCAGGTTGAGGGCGGTTGGTGAGGCATGAAAAGTGATTCTATTAGTTATGGAGTTTGAGTTTCAGTTAGTGCATTATTTTAATGCATGATAAATCAGTTAACTCAATTAATTGAGTTAAAATCAGTTGAAGTAGTTGTAATTTTTTGTTGCACTAGTGAGAGATAAAGTGAATTAAATCAGATTTAATTCACATGCAGTGATATGTCATGCAACTGATGATTTACTATTAATAGCTACATCCATGTCAGTTCCACTCGAGACCCAGTTGAGAAAAAGGTTAAAGGGGTGTTAACTATTATTTGTATCATGAGTAGGTTGCCTGCATGCAGTAAGACAACCATAGGATTGCCCATGAGAATTGCGCAGTTTTGGAAGGCTGAATTTTCTAAAGAATATGGATTTCATTCCACATGAATTGCGCAAGCAAGGAAGGCTGAACAAAGGCTTAAAATTGGCTAAGTGTTGGTCAATTTTGTCTGCATCAGTGTGAGACAGTTGTGAGAGTGTAGGAGACCCTTATGAGAAGAGTTCATTTTGATTGTTTCATGATTCCTTGTTGAATATACAATAGAAGATAGAGGGGTTTTGAGCAGCAAGATTTCCCTGGGAAAATATCTGTGTTGTGGTTTAATTTTCTTCTTTCTTTACTTGTTGTGATTAGTGATCATGTTTATTTTCTGCAATTGATTTGTAGAAGGGTTCAGTATCTTGCTTTAGCATATCACATGATCGGATTGAAACAATTAATATACACACTATTTGTATAATTTCTACAAAATATAGAAGTGTTGCTGCTCCTAGCATTCCACAATCTACAAGGTTGTACCCACAACAATTGGAAGAAAAAAGAGAAAAAGGGCTTTGTTACAGTTGTGATAGAAAATACACTAAAGGTCATAATTTTCCTGAGAAGAAATTATTTTACATAGATTGTGAAGAGGAGAATGAAAAGGAACAAGAAACATAAAAAGAGGAGGATATACACCAAGAATCAATCTCAAAGAAATAAGAAATGAATCTGACCATATCTTGTAATGCATTGGCAGGAATTACCACTCCTCAAACTCTCAATATAGAAGGATATATCAATAAGAGAAAGGTAATAGCGTTGATTGATTCAGGTAGTACCCATAATTTTGTTCATTGTAAGATCACCAACGAATTTAATTTCTTTCTATATCCCGCACCAGTGTGTCAAGTGATGGTTGCAATTGGAGGAAATATAATTTTCTCTAGAAAGTGACATAATATCAAGCTAACCATGGGGGAATATTTATTGAACAGTCCAATTCTCTCCATTCCAATAGGTGGTGTTGATGTTGTACTACTAGTCAAATGGTTACAATCTTTAGGGATGATGGCTTTTATTTTTCAAGAAATTTTCTTGAATTTTTTTTGGGAAGGAAAGGGAGTTGAATTACGAGGTATTGCAAGGAAATCAGGATAGATAATCAACTCTAATGGCATGAAAATACTTGTTAAGAAATAAAAATTTGGCGTAATTGCACAATTATGCTCACTATAGGTTCATACATCAAAATCACCTATTTCTCCAAATCTCAGAAAAAACCTTGGACAATCATTCTAAGGTGTTTGAGATTCCCAAAGGCCTTCAACCTATTCATTATCATGACCATGCTATTCGTTTGATTCCATGAAGTGTTCCTCCAAACTGTTGTTCCTATTTCCTGTAGGTAGTCCTTGGCTGCAAAAAACTACGCTAGGAAACCAACTCAACCAGCTTTAAGTTCAAGCTAGCCCCTGAACCAGAGGGGGATCCCTCAGTTGTTACGAGGCCTTGTTTAACGATTTTCACTATCACCGAACAGTAGGCCTTGAAGCACAATGGCCAGATTTATGATTTTTAATTGGTGGTGGTTGGCTATCAATTACAATCCCTCCTTCACAGATTCCTTTCTCAAAGTGTCAACTTCTAGCATGATAGAATGACTTGATTTGTATAATAATTTGGGAGAAGAATGTAAGGAGATCCCTAATAATGTGGCAGCCATACTGACTACTTAATCACTAGGGATATAGGCAAACAATAACCAGCTTCAAAGAGGAGCTTCATCAGACAAACAGTCTGATATACTAATCTCCTTAAACAAATATAGTTTTCAGAAATTATGAAAACTATGTTTTCATAATAAACAAAATATGATCAACTCATTACAAAAACCTTGTGTAATTAAGATTTCAAGAGGAATTTACAATAACAAATAGCCATGTAAATTAATCTCTTAATACAATTACAACTTCACAACCAATCAGAAACAAAACTGATATTAAATTAAATTTCCAATTGGATAATTGTACATGAATTAAATCATATGAAGAAAACATATATGGAAATACTGGAAAAACAAACGAAAAACAAAAATTTTGTCGAAGCCAGAGCGGAAATACTCTAATTGGAATTTCTGAAAAAGGTTTACAAAGTTGAACAGGTCTTGGCCTCAAAATCCTACACTTTCTTATTACAAATGATCAAATATATAGAAATTACAATAAGCTGGTTGTTGCTAGCTTTTAGGAAAATAAAACAATATTTAAAAACAAAATCTAATTTATTCCAAAAATAAAATCAAATAAAACTGAATATAATAAATTGATTGCAAAATAATTTGGAAATGTTGGAACTATTGATGTCAAATGCTTTTTAAATCTGGAATTATCCCTTTGACTGTTGATCCTTTTCTTGGATATCCTACTTGCTGATTTTGTGCCTGGAAATTTCTGCCACCAGTTGTATGATTTCCTAAAAATGCTGGATTGATCATAATGAAAAGAAATACTTATCTTCGGTTGACATATTCCCTGCCATCTTCTCTTAATGAGCGATGATTTACTATCTTGAAATTTGGATTGATCCTTTAAAACTGAAACTACTTACCAGATTATGGATTAAATACCTTTATTCCTATAACTTATTGCTTAATTTTTGTCATGATTTTTCCTTAATATTTTACTAATCTTTTCCACTAGAATATGCTCCTAGAAAACTATTGATCTCCTTTAAGCTGGGTTAACGTTGCCACCTATGTCCTTCGGAACTACCAACAAATTTTGATCACAGATTCTGTTCTTTAGAAACTGCAAACAATCTTTAACTTTTCTACTATTGTGCCAACTAATTTCCACTTATCTTTTGATTGCGTAAAATTTTCAAATCGATCCTCAAGTTTTAAAAACAAAAAATAAAATAAAAATATGATTTGTTGCAAGAGATCTGAAAAATGATTGTATTCATTCTTGGAACTAATTGCTCGAGCGTTGTCTCAAATTCTACCTTCAAATTTGAAAATGTTTCTAGGATTCTCTACCAATTAAAACTGAAATTGTTGAAGTTTTTCCTGAGAATTTTTTAACTGCCCATAGAAAAATAAATGCATCGCTTCTTTGAAAATCCTCTTCATTATAGTAGTATTTTTAATATTTGCAACACCTGCTCTTCACTTTCCACTGCTAAAGAATTACTTAAGATCACCCTGTATTGATCTGAAAATGACCTGAGTTACTTAGTTCTATTTCAGAGATTGAGCATAGGGGAATTTACTGGATATGTCACCTTTAAAGAAAGGATGAGATCCACAGGCTACCTGGCCCTCTACAGACTCTTTCTATAGAACTTTATAGAGGTTAACACTCAGGTTCTTAAAATGCGGAAATTTACCAAGATATTTCCTAGTTCTTGTACAAAATGTGAATGGCAGTATTACTGAACAGTTATTATATGCATTAACTGTTTAGACATGAAATAATCTATGTATGTTTATATTTAACACTTTCACATCAATCACATAAGCAATACCATAATACAAGAACTTTGTGACGGAGTTCGTCCCTCCTGGACTACGACTCCAGGTCCGCCTCTAAATTGTGCATTTGTTGTATTCTTTAAGCAAAGAGAAATATGCTACAATGAATCATCAGTTGCACTACTGATGTTGTAGATATGGACCATCCCTTGAATAGGCTAACTGATACAAACTCTTTTCTTTCAACAATTAAGAAAATACATGGATGATTTGCACACTAGAAAACTGAGGAACTGAAGCTTTATGGACCTTTGACTTCAAGGTAGTTGAACATAGTTTGGCACAATCAAAGTAGATCTCGTCAACCATCAATGTAATTTGATGCTGAAACTTATGCAAGTATAATGAGCTTTTCCTCCTTCATATAAACCTGCAAGAACCAAAACTCAACTACCAAATATATGTGATATTTAATTTTAAGAGAGTTTACTTCATCTTGAAGTTGAATAAACTCCTTCTTCTTTTCTCTCTTGCCACTCTCCCTCCTTCATATAAAGAACACTCTTCCCTATATATATTAGGAGTACATACTTTCATGGCTTCACAAATCTGCCTTGAATCTTAAATAACTAAAATTAGCATTTGGTTGAGATAATTTGGTGATGAATTCTTCGAATTAAACTTCATTCATGAACCTATGGATGAGTTGCATTACCATAGTGCTGAAATAATTAGAAAAAAACCCAAATTAGACTTTGGTTATAAATAAACCCTGACGGTTATCCAAACCGTGCGGAGCAACACTCGTCCTGCATGTGAATAGGCAGCAGGCACGACGACTACAGTTTAACCCGACGGTTCTTGTAACCGTTACATATTTATCCCCGGCAATCCTACGTTCACATGGCTTATCTTCCCAATGGTTCTGGTAGCCTCGACCGTTATGGTTTATCTGTTGTCAACCATTATTCCGTCGCGGTAACATAAATCTTGTTCACATGCTATCCAACAGTCAACTTGACATTTCCTGCTGTGAATATAGTTTCCCTCCGGCGATCTTGGTCTCTAACCCCGACGGTTCTGATACACCTGTCACATGGCATATTCAACACAGGTTCTAACATCTGGCAGTCTCTGGAACTTTGACACCAGGTTCCACTCATCTTTTGGCACGCGGCTTGAAACCTTTCATAGTCACAAAATCTCGATCATATCCACGCAGTTTCATCACGCGGATGTTCTAACATAACACTATGGGTTTATATTAAAGTTTTATTACAATGTTTCAAAACTTATAACCCGAAATCTATCCAAAGTCCGACCCTTGTAATAAGACTTTACATCATGGGTTTCATACCCATCATCCGAACCTTAATAAAAAAAGGTTTATGGTTTAAATATTGTGCTAGGAATGTTTAGACTTAGGTTGCTAAGACTCTGATTGACATTTAGTCCTAGGAATAGACTTAGGTCTTTAAAACATGTTAAGTGTGTTTTCATTTGACACTTAGCGCTAGTCCTTAGGACTTAAACCTAGGACTTAGGACTTAAACTTAGTCCTTTTCACCTTAGGATATTTTTTATCCAATAAGGTTTACAAAGCGGACTATAAACATTTAGACCTTTACAGTTAAGACTTAGGACAAGTTTTATTACATAAGTCTCTGAAAAACTTGTTGTTTTTGTCGCAGGTCGACTTGAAGATGTTTTGATTAGCGCTTTTGAAACATATTTGTTGGTGTAGAATCTGAAGTTGATGTCGATCAATGTCGAACATTTGAACTCACAAATTTGATGACCATCTTGATCAATACCTGAATTATTACATAATCGATAATTACCAAATTCCAAATAACCATATTGGTCGTTTGGGTAAGTTCGACACAATTTTAATAATTCTAAAATTGGATCACACCTCCCAACTAAAAGAAATTTTGGTTCTCCAAAAGTTTTATTACAATTCTTTTGAAAAACAAATTCAATTCTAGAATAATCTTTACAAGAAAACATTTCAAGCATAAGGCATAAAATCTTCCCAATTCCATTCAGCACTTGTTTTTTCTCCAGTAGGTGACTTGGATTCTTCCTGGGTTGCTAGTGTCGGTACTGTTTCCTTTGGAAGCATTGGAAAATTTTCTTTGACATGCCCTGACAATTTGCAGTTTTGACAAACTTTCTTTCTCGTACTTGATGAGTTTCCAGAGTTGCTTGCTGATTGGAACGAAATTGATTCTGCACATTTCTTTACCTCTAGTGCCTTATCATTCTCTGAAGGCTGAATTTTTGTCGCTCCAATTTGTTTGTCGTAAGCCTTTTGCTTCCAACATTGTTCCACACAATGCCAAGGACTCTTACAAAATGTACATGGATAGATCCTCTTGACTGTTTCAATTATCCAATTTTGATAAAATAAATCACTATCAGAATCATTACTGTTAGAGGATTGAGGTTTCTTACCTTTTCTATCCTGAAGCTTTTCAGGTAGAAGTTCTGGATGTTTTGACCAACATCGGTCAGAGATGTGACCAAGCTTCCCGCAATAGTCACATTTTATCACATCACATCCTAGACCCAGATTGTTAGGTCTCTCTTGTACCTGGAGAGGTTGAAGTCTCCCTTGTCCATTTTTCCCCAAGCCTTCGCCTTCTCGGTATCCCATGGCTTTCATCATCGATAAGCCTTTCCTTTCAGGGATCACACTGAGTTTCTGACTGGAAACTTCTTCAGATTCGTAATCACTTTCTGGTGAAACAAGCGAATCAACATTGTCTTCCGCTTGAGATTGAGAAAAGGAGCCAATGGCTTCCCTTGTTGACTTTGGTGAAGATGAGATAGAAGAACTACTTTGAAGAGAAAGTGCAGGTTTTTTTCCATTGAAAGCTGCATCTTTCATAAGAGGACTGCTTCCTCTTTTATTTCTCTTCAATTCTTCTAATTCTGATCGCAAAATTTGCTTGTCGCTCTCAAGTGCTTCCACCATTCTGCGCAATGCAACATTCTCCTGCTGAATTTGCAAATTGGACTCTTCGATTTCCCTTAGCTTTGACAGTTGTTGAGTGTTCTTGCCCATCTTGTACTTGCAAAGAACTAGCTGCTCCGATACCACTTGATCTGAAAATGACCTGAGTTACTTAGTTCTATTTCATAGATTGAGTGTAGGGGAATTTATTGGATATGTCACCTTTAAATAAAGGATGAGATCCAGAGGCTACCTGGCCCTCTACAGACTCTTTCTATAGAACTTTATAGAGGTTAACACTTAGGTTCTTAAAATGTGGAAATTTACCAAGATCTTTCCTAGTTCTTGTAGAAAATGTGAATGGCAGTATTACTGAACAGTTATTATATTCATTAACTGTTTAGACATGAAATAATCTATGTATGTTTAGATTTAACACTTTCACATCAATCACATAAGAAATACCATAAGACAAGAACTTTGTGACGGAGTTCGTCTCTCGTGGACTACGTCTCTAGGTCCGCCTCTAAATTGTGCATCCGTTGTATTCTTTAAGCCAAGATAAATATGCTACAATGAATCATCAGTTGCACTATTGATGTTGCAGATATGGACCATCCCTTGAATAGGCTAACTGATACAAACTCTTTTCTTTCAACAATTAAGAAAATGCATGGATGATTTGCACACTAAAAAACTGAGGAACTAAAGCTTTATGGACCTTTGACCTCAAGGTAGCTGAACAAAGTTTGGCACAATAAAAGTAGATCTCGTCGACCATCAACGTACTTTGATGCTGAAACTTATGCAAGTATAATGAGCTTTTCCTCCTTCATATAAACCTGCAAGAACCAAAACTCAACTACCAAATATATGTGATATTTAATTTTAAGAGAGTTTACTTCATCTTGAAGTTGAATAAACTCCTTCTTATCTTCTCTCTTGCCACTCTCCCTCCTTCATATAAAGAACACTCTTCCCTATATATATTAGGAGTACATACTTTCATGGCTTCACAAATCTGCCTCGACTCTCAAATAACCAAAATTAGCATTTGGTTGAGATAATTTGGTGATGAAGTCTTCGAATTAAACTTCATTCATGAACCTATGGATGAGTTGCATTACCATAGCGCTGAAATAATTATAAAAAAACCCCAACGGTTATCCAAACCACGCGGAGCAACACTCGTCCTGCATGTGAATAGGCGGCAAGCACGACGACTACAGTTTAACCCAACGGTTCTGGTAACCGTTACATATTTATCCCCGACGATTCCTGCAATCCTGCATTCACATGGCTTATCTTCCCGACTGTTCTGGTGGCCCCGACCGTTATGGTTTATCTGTTGTCAACCATTCTTCCACCGCAGTAACATAAATATTGTTCACATGCTATCCAACTGTCAACTTGACATTTCCTGCTGCGGATATAGTTTCCCTCCAGTGGTCTTGGTCTCTAACCCCGACGATTCTGATACACCTGTCACATCGCATATTCATCACAGGTTCTAACATCTGGCAGTCTCTAGAATTTTAACACCAGGTTTCGCTCGTCTTTTGGCATGTGGCTTGAAACATGTCATAGTCACAAAATCCCGATCATATGCACGTGGATGTTCTAACATAACACTGTGGGTTTATATTAAAGTTTTATTACAATTTTTCAAAACTTATAACCTGAACTCTATCCAAAGTCTGACCCTTGTAATAAGAATTTACATCATGGATTTCATACCCATCATCTGAACCTTAATAAAAAAGGTTTATGGTTTAAATATTGCGCTAGGAATATTTAGACTTAGGTTGCTAGGACTTTGATTGACATTTATTCCTAGGAATAGACTTAGGTCTTTACAACATGTTAAGTGTGTTTTCATTTGACACTTAGCGCTAGTCCTTAGGACTTAAACCTAGGACTTAGGACTTAAACTTAGTCCTTTTCACCTTAGGATATTTTTTATCCAATAAGGTTTACAAAGCGAACTATAAACATTCAGACCTTTATATTTAAGACTTAGGACAAGTTTTATTACATAAGTCTCTGACAAAATTGTTGTTTTTGTCACAGGTTGACTTGAAGATTTTTTGATTGGCGCTTTTGAAACATATTTGTTGGTGTAGAATCTGAAGTTGATGTCGATCGATGTCGAACATTTGAACTCACAAATTTGATGACCATCTTGATCAATACTTGAATTATTACATAATCGATAATTACCAAATTCCAAATAACCATCTTGGTCGTTTGGGTAATTTTGACACAATTTTAATAATTCTAAAATTGGATCATGTATCAACCTGAGAATCATTTTAGATAATTGCATCTTGCTCAACAAATTTCTTGTGAATAAATTTTGAACCCTGTAATCCATTTCACCAATTGAAGAAAGAGGCCTTTTGAAGCTTCTCTTTGGTATCAAATCCACACATATGAGATGTTGGAGTCTCTTTAGTTCTTTTTTCCATTCAAATTTAGCATATACACCATTTCTTGTCATAAAACAGCCATAGCAAAAAAATATCCATGCAATGCTCTTTCTTGCTTCTGACCATAAATTAAGATTTCAAATAAAGATATGTCACTCTTATTGTTGGGAGAACAAAACCTTCATTTGGAGTATACTTGCTGGCATGGAAAATTCCAATTCGAAGATCACCATTTGCAGTTCCCTGTTTAATTGTATTTGTGAGAGTTTGTTCTAGATTTTTCATCAATCACCGTATCTTCACCATATTTTTTCATGTCAATTTCTAAGTGTGGAGGATCAAGAAATCATTAATTTGACACTATCATATTCAAAACCTTACTCACAAAATCAAAGTAATAAGCCCCTTTCATTAAATTTCTGGAAACCCTTGCAGATCAGGTATGAGGTAGAGTAGTGAGAATCTAGATCTCAATGTAACCTGCTCCTAACATGTGATAAATCTCTTATTAAAACCTCAGTAATGTCAAAGACCTTACGTAGTTGATAGCCAACAATCACAGTATTAAGGAAAAATCCACAAATGGTAGATTCAACGCATCACTTTGAAACCCAAATTCTTCAATTCATTTTTGGTCATTTTGGTGATGAAGTTTCAACAATTATTTGTTATTCCTGCTTTTATAGAAATCCATAACTTCAACAAGTGTTGGCTCATCTTTGAACTATTACGTGAAGCACACTCCACACAAACATTAATCATAGGTCCAAAAAAATCCAGAAGCAGTTGTTGATGAGCTTGAAATGATGCCACTGCATTCTCTTTTGCAAACAATTGTTGATGGCTTAAAGATGCTTAGCGTTGTATTTTTCATGGAAAAAATGAGATTCCCTATGTTGTTTCTGTCATCATTGAAAACCATGAGAATATTTTTGGAGGGGACCTTTACTGGTAAGCGGTTTCGCAGCTGGTGGGTCCGAAATATTTTAAATTATGTCACGTGCCCCAAGAGTGGTTTTGACAAAACCAAATTTCAGACCCCCCTCCTCGACAAAATTTCAAAAAGCTTGAGGGGGTCTGAAATCAACTGAGAACATGCTTCATAAATTGAAATGCTTAATAGAACTTAGTCTTTAAAATTTAATTAATTTTATTATATAATTTAAATTTAAAGCATATATTTTCATAAAAATTATAATTTTTATAAAAATAATATATTTTAAATAAAAAATTAATATATAAGCGAAAATTAAATCTTTCAAAAGCATAATATAACTCTCAGCAATTTTAGCTTAATGAAAAATTGACAATTTTTCACCGAAAAATAAAAATTTTGGGTGTGCCAAAATATGTTACAACACAAACATCAGTCCTTATAGATATCCTTACGCCCAAAAGTGTGGTATTGAACGTATGGTTACAGAAATGCTAGAGGCTCATATAATTCAACCTAGTCAAAGTCCTTTCTCTACTCCAGTAGTATTGGTGCACAAGAAGGATGGATCATGGCGTATGTGTCTGAATTATAGGGAGATCAACGAGCTCACTATTAAAGATAAATTTCCCATCCTCATCATTGATGAATTTTTGGATGAATTACATGGAGAAATTTACTTCACCAAGTTGGATCTTCGTTCAAGATATCATGAAATTAGAATGAAGATTGAAGACATTTCGAAAACAACATTTAGAACTCATGAGGGTCATTATGAATTTTTTTTCATTCCTTTTCGCCTTACTAATGCACCTTCTACATTTCAAGGTTTGACGAATTCCATTTTCAGACCCTTCCATAGAAAATTTTTGTTAGTATTTTTTGATGATATACTAATCTACAGCAAGTCTTGGAAGGATCATGTTCAACATCCTGACAGGGTCCTAAAATTATTGGAGGAGAAAAAAGTATATGCAAAAACCTCCAAATGTTTTTTTGGAGTATAGGAGGTGAAATATTTGGGTCATATTATATCTCATGAGGGTGTTAAGATAGACCCTTGTTAGAGAAATGGAAGTTAATCGATTTTTATTATTATGACATTATCTTGTGATGTGTTTGTTATTATTAATTGTTCTTTCAATTTATCGTTTCTTATCATCAAGACTAATTCCAATAAACAAATAGAAGAGGACACAAGATGTAGGCACACTACTAGGGAAAAACCCCTCTTTGGGGAAAAATCGGTCAAATTTCTTCCTTCAGTAGATTCAAGATGAGACAACCAACACCTTAGACTAAAGACTACCTAAATCAAGTCATCCTTGCCACTGTGTTGTCACTGAGGTATCATTACCACCAAAATCTCATCATTGTCATAGCATCGAGGTCTCCTCATTGTAACATCATTGAGACCTTATGACACTGATATCTTACCTTTGTAGTGACACCAAAACTTCTAATTTTAGAAGCACTAAGAGTGTATAGCAATGAGACTGTAGTGGCACCATAACTGAGATAGAACCAAGAGTACCGATACTTTAACATCACCATGATTGTGAGACATCACTGAGATAATCTGAGCTTCTTACTGTGGTAGCATTGTGTCTTTCTAGAAGCTGAAACTTTCTTACTATTGCATCTATGAAATATATATATAGCATTGATGTAGCCCGAACGTGCATCTTTTTAATAGGCCTGAAACCTTGTACTTCTGCAACCAAACCTGTGATATGATCATGAACTTCATTACAGAGATATATCTAAACTTTTTTGATGATCAAAACTTCATTTCATAGATGTATCGAAATTTTGTGGGGATTTGAACTTCAGAGGTGATTCAAAATTTCTATGACTTGATGTGAAACCTTATGCTGGTATTTATAGTGATTTCCCATAGTAAATTAGGTGACATGTCCTTGTGAAGAGATTTTTCCTTTAATTGATTCGACATGTGATATTTTGCTAATAATCCTTTTGAGGCCGAATTTAAAGATGTTTCCTTTGATGAATGGATGACTTGATGGAGGATTTAGATAATAAATGACTATGACAATAACCTAAAGCTTAAAATGGAGGCTTGACCTATGCATTTGACCCAAGCATGAAACATGTGCTATAACAAGTCAAATAATAATAAAATTATTTTCACTTTCTTTTGACAAATATATTACATAATGACTTAAGTACGTTAATTAAGACCGAACCTAGTTACATAATTCAACACTTACTCTTAACTAGGGAGGTATTTATATTTACATATAATCAAACAGGTGCATGGAAGATATAACTTAATCTATGAAACATTTTAGGCACTGCAATGCCATGGACTATATTCTTGACCAAGGAAATCTTTTTGGAAATGTTTTCATTGATGCCAAAGGAGATGGCAAAGGAGGAGCACCTGAAACAGCAACAAGGCAAAGAGAGAGGCAAAGGCAATAGAAAGGTAGCAGAGGTAGCAAAAGAGAGTAGCAGAGTTAGCAAAGAAGAAGAGAGCTATTCAAGGTGCATAGTAGTGAGGACAGAAGGAGGGCCATTTATTTTGAAAACGGGTCTAGAGTGAAAATTTGTAGAGACAGAGTAGTATTACAGTATTACATGTGCATCGGTTGAATTAATTTCTATGTGAGAATGCCTTGAATCCACGTGAGTTGGGTATGAGCAAGACTCTATACTTTGTTTTAAAGGTCTTTTTGTATATCCAGTGATGAGAGCGCAGGTCTGTTTGATTATTATGGATGGGGTTTTGAATAGCCTATGGTAATTCCATTGTAATTATAACGGTGGAACAGTATCATTGAATCACATTAGAAAGCCACAAAATTGTATAACCCTGTGTGATGGAACTTGATGATTAACTGTGTGCATAGAATTCTATGAGTTGGGGTTTGATTGCACTCTGTGCATCCTTGTAGAAATCGGCAGTCATGATAATGTAATGGTTTAATGTGTCTGGTTTTTTGAATTGAATCGGGTGTAGTGAAGGTTGTTAATAAGCAAGAGTATATTTGAATCTGTATGAAAGGCCTGGTTATATATGCTTGAATGGACAATGGCAATGACTTCTTTAATTTGTTGAAGAAGGGCTAGTATCAAGACTGGAATGGTAACAGTAAAGACGTTGAATAAAAGTGGCGGAAGCATTCTCTGGTTATATTCGAGGGATATTGAAACCCTGTCTGTTGGAACGTATGGCATTGCTGAGTGCAAAGAACAAAGTGAAATCGAAGAAATAAATTTGAGTGGAACCTTGAGCCTATAACAGAACCCTGAATGAGCAGTAAAACCGGAGGCAGAAAACTAGCAGTATCGCGCTTTTGAAAAGTGGTAAATAAGTTTAATGGAAAAAACGCGATTCCACACATGTTCAACGCGTGGCAAAGAGTGGTAATACAAAATCGCTCTCATCACGTTTTTTTTGGGACGTTAACGTCTGGAGAATAAAAAAATGTGAAATCCATTTATAATTGTCAGATCATCCAAACCAACACGACGACTCATCAACCGTCGGATGAGAAGGGTAGGTTAACGCTGGGACCCACCTACATCACGCGATCTGGAGAAGTTAAAAGGCGAGCAGGTTTATCACGCAATTGTCATTGGATTCATTAGCGGGAGCACGATAGGCTCACAGTCGTTGGATGGGCATGACAGTGTATGGCCTGACGTGATTGAGTTGATAATTGTTCATTAATTAATTAATATAGTGGGTTGGATGATTTGTCATGTAATATTGGGCCTTCATAACATTCAGATATTGGGTTGAGCTCCATCGGGGTGAGAAATTTTGAGTTAATGAAATGCTCGCATGGTTGATTTTATATAATTGTGGACCCAATATACATGCAGATTGGTGAGCACGTATGATGAGTGGGGAGTATTGGCATATACATTAATGTATGTCTTAGTGAAGATTTACTTTGGAATTTGAATGTAGTTTATATACACCTTAAGGAAATGTGGGCCCAAAAAAATATTACATTACCGTGGTTTGGATACGTGGTAAAGTGTTGACATATATATATATTAATATTTGTGTTGGGCGAAGATGTATAGTTGGTTTAATATGTGCCGGAACCAATATACAATATAATTTGATATGCGGTCGAATTATATAAACCTTGATGAATGTTTGATATGCAGGTGAATAGAGTTGTGGGCCTAAAAGTCCTTGTTGATATATGCATCAGTGTGATGG
Source organism: Pinus albicaulis (assembly GCA_034641835.2). Classification (NCBI taxonomy): domain Eukaryota; kingdom Viridiplantae; phylum Streptophyta; class Pinopsida; order Pinales; family Pinaceae; genus Pinus; species Pinus albicaulis. Next base: position 66,470,189 of record CM076570.1, read on the forward strand.
TTTAACAAAGTAAACCAATGAACTTAAATCAAAGATTAATACAGCTGTGGAGACCATAAATGAAAGTGTTTGACCAGAGCGCATAAAATGAAGAGCTACTTCCGCATTAGAATTGCTGGGTTGAAATTGTGTTGATTACTTTTTCACAATGCATTAAAGGTGGGCTTCCAAAACTGAGTGTGCCAATTTGAGCGTTCCCAATTAAGTGAAATTTCATTATTGAGCTATAAAAAAGATTTTAATCTTTGATGGAAAAGCTTCATCATTAATTTAAACTACCAGATTTGAAGAAAAAGCAGGGGTACATGCATAGAAATCAGGAGAATATGCAGAACTGAAAAAGACAGTGAACAGAGTATGAAAAACAGTTACATGACTGCAGCAGATACACAATTGCAGTGAACAGCAGAGGTATGTAGAACAGTTACATGACAGCAGCAGAAAAGACAAAACCAGCAAAGCCAAGGGCCAGAAAAAGGGCTGAGTGAAATTGATGTATGTAACTGAAAATGTGAATGTAAATGTTTTCATTAATTTTATATTGTTTGTGATGCAAAGGAAAGTCTCCGATAGGAAAACAAAACTCCACTGTAAAACTGAAATTTGTATAAATTGCTATATTCCTCTGAATGAGATGGACAAAGGAATGAGAAGGCAGAAGTCGAAGAGTCAAGGTTGTTCATTTTGAATTCCCGATAGAATACAAACAGTCAAGAGGTGAACTCTATAAATTATATCTCATAGATATGCATAGAGAGGTTGGAGAATGCAGAAATGAAGCAGTGAGGCAGAGAAGAAGGAGGAGCTGATAGAGAATCTGAGAAAATGCAGAGATGATGCAGGGTAGATATGAAGACAGGTGCACAGCAGTGAAGATGGTACAGAACAAAGCTGATATCCAAGTAAACCAGCAAGTGTTTTCTTTTGAAAGAGTAAGGAAGTTGGAGCTTCCCTATCGAGTTGTAGCTTGATAGATGTTAGTTGTAGCTGACTGAGGTAGGAGCCTCCTGTAGGTTGTAGCCTGCAGAAAATAGAGGAAGTTGGTGCTTCCATATCAAGTTGTAGCTTGATAGAAGTCAGTTGTAGCTGGCTGAGGTAGGAGCCTCCTGTAGGTTGGAGCCTGCAGAAAATAGTTGGGAGTTGGAGCTTCCTTGCAAGTTGTAGCTTGCAGAATTGAGGTAGGAGCCTCCTGTAGGTTGGAGACTACAAAAAATCAGTGGTGAGAGGGAGTCGTAGCTTGCCTTTGCATCACAAAAATAATAAGATGTGGTTTTCTCCCTTATGGGTTTCCACTTATATCTGTTGTCTATGTGCATGATGTTTATGTGTTGATATGGTGTATCTAATCTGCTTAATACTTGTTGCTCACATATTTAGATGGTTGTTACATTATCTTAATACTTGTTGCTCACATATTAAGATTTCTCTCATATTAATTTGATCATGAAATGAAGATGTAAATAAGTTTTAAAGGAAAGTTTTAAAATACCATGAATTTGTTAAACTGATTCACCCCCCCTCTCAATTTAACTAAGGGTTCAACAAATCTATCCATTGGTCTTTCAACAATTTAGGCACCGCAATGCCACAGACTAAATTCTTGATCAGGGAAATTTATCCATTTGTCTCTTAACATTTTAGGCACCGCAATGCCATGGACTAGATTCCTGACCAGTAAAATCTATCCGGGTGGGACAAAGATGGACTAAAGCTTTCATCCTCTATAGGGACCATCAAGCTTACTTACTAACCATAAACCCAGGGAACTAGGTGCACATCTGCCCGATCCCACCCTCCCTACCAGACATCAAAACAAGTGTTGCCCCGATGTATTTCCAAGAAATGCTTCACTCACAAAACCTCAACAACAAATCTCTCTCGATCAAACTGATCGGTAATCATCATTCTTATCAAACCTTCGATACATTTACCTATACAAACACATCCCCAATTAATAGTATGCTTTTGCATGTTCATAAACAAACACAAACCTCTGGGGCCTTTCAAGCAACTTTAAGTTTATTCTCAACATAGTAGGATTATCAACTGAATTTTTCACAAAATATTCATCAAACATACACTTTCCTTTCCTACTTTACATGCAGCAACATATCCTTTAATCAGATCATGCTTTCCTTCTTACATCAGCACCTCAACAAATCATTTTCCCATCATGACTATGATTCCTACTCATGTCCTTCACTAAGACTTACCATTGTTAGTATTAGTCTAGTGCATGACACATGAAGTATAGAACCATAACCATCACTTCTTATTTTATCCAATCTCCCTTTTAATCTAGGAGATCGACTTATTTTTTCAGTGTTGGAGAAGGTTTTTTGGCTTCCATCCTTCTCATCATTCTTAAAACTGTTGGTCAAAGTTGTCATTGATGCCAACATGGAATTTTTGAGATGGAAAATATTCTTGTGATGCATGAATAATCCTTCTGTGATGTTTCCCTAACCTCATGAAAACCTTAGCTTTACATGATGTTTTAATTGTGTGTGAAACCCCAAACATGATAACCCTTGACCCTAAGAGCATATGAGGTTGTCAAACCCTAGGATAAATCCCAAAATACTTATGTACATAACTGCCTAACTCTAATTGTGTAGAAACCCTAATCTATCATTGGGATACTTCATCATTCTCCTTCTAAGCATGTCATTAATGATTCATTTAAAGCATGTCTTCTCAGGAAGTGTAGCAGGATTCCTAAAGGGACTAGTATCCATGTTTTTATTTCACAGAGATCCATATTTTCTCCTTACCCTCTCAAGCCTAGTCGGGAGGAGTTTCTAGAAGTAAATTATTCTCGGGAAGAGAATGCTCTATTTAAATAAGATTGGGAAGATATGATATGTCCCATTTGTATGCATGATGTAGTTCTTCTTTTATGTTCTTCCCATGCGAAATGTGCCACCTTTATATATGTGACACTAACTATCGGCATTCAAATTATCTTTATCAATTCAAGAAAACGTATTCAACAATATAAGTGTCTTCAAATGGATCAGATCAATCTATACGCATTCAAGTCATGAACTAGTTGCCCCTTCATGATTAGCAGTGAAAGTATTTTAAAAAGGAAGGATTTAACTTTTATTACAGGTCAGCTATCACTCATGTCGGCACACAGTTATGAGTCATGTCATCTTATTTATAAAAGGAAAACCACTATATATACCAGTGTGAAATTTGTAGAAAATAAGTCAAGAAAGTCGGATCACACTCTGAAATTTGGATGGACAATCAACAGTTTGGATATCATTTCAAGGCTCGGATAAGCTCAAAATTTTATATATATATATATATATATCAACTACAAAAAAAATAAAAAAAATAAAAATAAAAAAAAAATCGTGGGACAATCATCTTTTAGAGGTTCGTTTATGCATTGTGGTAGCCATATATTTGACTATAGGAGCTTGAATCCAACATTTGTGGTTGGATTGTAGGCTACAGGAGTTTGGATTACAGACCTTGTCAAGGGTTCAAATCTGTCCTTGGGAAACTAGGATTAGTGACCAGCATTGAAGACTCGTTGAAATAATGTTTTGGCTATACCTATGATACACCTAAACTCAGACTTGTAGCACCCTTAAGCATGTAATAAGGCACGGATTTGACAGATTTGTGGAGGGACAAAGCTATAATATGTGTTACAAATTATAGCTCCATTATTCGAACCAGTGACAGGCATGTTGAAGGTTATGTATAGTAGCTTGGACCTGTGATCAAGCCTTGTAAATTATCTCCCTAAAATTTGAATTGCAAACCTCCATATAGTAGCCTATATTGTGGCATATTTCCGACAGTCTGAGGAAGAACTGGAGACATAAATTATGGAGAATATATTGAACTAGTGAAGGATTGAAACTTGAATTGAAGAATGCTCGACCTATCACCTCTTGGGAGGATTAAACTTAGAATGTAGGAACCTTTGATATGTTATTTTTGAACGCTTGAACTTGTATTAAAAAAAGGGTTTGGATTTGTTATCCTTTGAAGGAACCTTGAAAAGGACCGGCACTGTTGAAGACCTTTCTACAAACTGTGAAGCTACTCTTGAAAAACTTGTTGAAGAAAATTTGAAGAATCTTGCTTGTGAAAAACAATAATAGTATTGAAGACATCTTCTTTGAAAGTTTTCATTGATAATTGAATATATTCTTGGAATAAACCCGCATGCATAGATGAAGCTTGATGAAGATATTCCTAGAGGCATTATTGAGAATACCCTGTGCATGATAGAACCTAATGAAGACTTGTTGAATTGTGAAGACAATGTGAAGCACTTGAAGAATTATTTGGTGCAGACCTTGAGGGTCAGTGCATATTATTGAAGACATCTTGTAGAGAAGACTTAGCTGATCTTGGAGACATTATTGTAAACCATGATGCATTGAAGCCATCATGAGGTAACCTTGGAGATATTGTTTGGGTCCCATGAAGAGCAGTGGTGACACCTTCATGAAAATAAAAAGTTGTGATAGTTGGGCTAAGTATATTGGAGATTAAGTGAAGGCATTGTTGAAAACGAACATGAAGATATTGTCAGGGCTCATTGCAGAAGACATTGGGAGTCATGGAGGATTACTAAACTTATCTTTAAGAATTGAAGTTGTGGGTTGGAGTCCTAGAGGATAGGAGTCCTCAAGAAGACCAGGTTGGTTCTTGTACCAAAGATAGGGTTGGAGCCCTAGAGGTTGGACCCTCAAAGTGACAAGGTTAAGGCCTTGGAAGATAGGGTTGGTGATCTTAATTTATATAGGAACGCAACATAATACACATATAACCATAAATACAAATATGCAGCGGAAATAACACTTCATTTCATTAATATCAAAGAATTGAAATTTGTTTACAGACTGAATGGAAATAAACTAGCTAGGGCATTGGTAGCTTATCTCTAAGAAGAGATCTGGCAGCTATAGGCCTCTGAAATTTGTGTTACAATGAGGTTCGAAGGCCTATATATTATTTAGAAACAATGGAAAACCCTAAAGATCCAAAAACCTAACCCTAGGAGATGAAACACTAGACTATGGGCCCCATCGGGGTAAATTGGTACATCAATTTCCCGGGGTCATAACTTTGGCATACTATCTCTGTTTGACGAACATGATACATCATTAGAAAGATCTATCTGAGGACTACAAATGCTGAAAGTGAATATCAAGTCTAGAATAGACTCATATTTTCCAAAGGTTTCATTCCCAAAAAATGCCGTTTATGGCCTCAAAACAGCTTCGAAAGTTCAGGACCCGAAAAAAATTCCAAAAATAGTAAATTGTACTACAATTAAGGAAACTAAAAAACTAAAAGAAACAATGGTGGGGGTCCAAGTGGAATAGGCGAGTGGCCACCAATATCCACCTGGCTCAGTTGGATCCCTAAAGGTTGTAGTCTCGTGAATTCCAAGCTAGTGCTTGGAAAAGTACAGGTTGGAGCCCGAGAGATTGGAGATTGGTGTCTTCATCTAGGGTTGGAGCCCTAAATTATTATTTTACTTGATTCATTGTAAAGAATAATATTTAATTCCTCGTTATATCTGACTAATAAAATACTTTATTATATAATTTTTGTTTTTTGTTTTAATTATAAGTGATCTACCTGGTAAAAATAACAATTGAAAAAAATATTCATTCACCCCCCTCTTAGTGTTTCCAAAAATTGGTATCAGAGCTTGAAGGTAGATCCTTAGAACAAAAATGGAAAATCCAAGGAATAAAGCCTCCAATACTTCTAAATATGTCTCCTCCTCAACCATGAAACTAAAGACAATCAAATTGGGAAAGCTCCATTGTTCAATGGAAACTTTGATATATGGAAAGCGAGAATGAAGAATTTTTTAATGTACTTAGGGCATTATGTACTTAGGAGAAATCCATAAATACTTATGTACATAATTCCCTAACTCTAATTGCATAGAAACCCTAATTTAGCATTGGGATACTTCATCATTATCCTTCTAAGCATGTCATTAAGAAGTGTAGTAGAATTCATAAAGGGAATAGTAACCATGGTTTTGTTTCACAGATATCCATATATGCTCCTTGCCCTCTCAAGCCTATTCGGGAGGAGTTACTAGAAGTAAATTCTTCTAAGGAAGAGAATTCTCTATGTAAAGAAGATTGGGAAGATCTGAGATGTCCCATTTGTATGCATAATGCAGCTCTTCTTTTATGCTCTTCCCATGAGAAATATGCCACCTTTATATATTTGACACTAGTTATAGGAATTCAAATTATATTGATCAATTCAGAAAAACATATTCAACAATATCAGCTTCTTCAAATGGATTAGGTCATTCTCTGCTCATTCAATTTATGAACCAGTTTCCCCTTCAAGATTAGCAGTGAAAGTATTTTAAAAAGGAAAGATTTAACATTTATTACACGTCGGCTATCACTCATGTCGGCTCATAGTTATGAGACGCATCCCTTAGATAATGTCATGTCGGCTTACTTATGAAAGGCAAACCATCATATATACCAATGTGAACTTCGAGAAAACAGAGTCAATCAAGTCGGGTCACGCTCTGAAATTCGGATGGACAGTCAACAGTTCGGATATCATTTCAGGGATTGGATAAGCTCATAATTCTGTGTATATATATATATATATATATATATATATATATATATATATATATATATATATATATATATCAACTTCATTAAAAACTCGTGGGACAGTCATTTTTAGAGGTTCGGTTCTACACTATGGTAGCTCAAATCTTTGACTATAGGAGCTCAAATCCAACATTTATGGTTGGACTATAGACTACATGAGTTTGGACTGCAGACCTTGTCAAGGGTTCATATCTATGGTTGTGAAACTCGGATTAGTGACCAGCATTGAAGACTCGTTGAAATAATGTTGTGACCTTACCTGTGATACACCTAAACTCAGACTTGTATCACCTTTAAGCGTGTAATAAGACATAGATTTGACAGATCTGTGGAGGGACAGAGATATAATCTATGTTACGAATTATAGCTACATAACGCAGACCAGTAACAGGCATGTTGAAGGTTATGTAGAGTAGTTTGGACCTGTGATCAAGCCTTGTAAATTATCTCCCTAAAATTCAAATTGTAGGCCTCCATATACTAGCTTATATTATTACAGATCTCTGACAATCTGAAGTAGAACTAGAGACATAACTTGTGGAGCAGATTTTGAAGTAGTGAAGGATTGAAACTTGAATTGAAGAATGCTCGACCTGTCACCTCTTGGAAGGATTAAAATTAGAATGTAGGAAGCTCTGATATGTTATTTTTGAAGGCTTGAACTTGTATTAAAAAAAGGGTTTGGGTTTTTTTATCCCTTGAAGGAACCTTGAAAAGGACCAGAACTATTGAAGACCTTCCTACAAACTGTGAAGCTACTCTTGAAAATCTTGTTGAAGCCAATTTGAAGAATATTGCTTGTGAAAATCATTAATAGTATTGAATACATCTTCTTTGAAATTTGTCATTGATAAGTGAAGATATTCTTGGAATAAACCCTCATGCATAGTTGAAGCTTGATGAAGATATTCATGGAGGTGTTATTGAACAGACCCTATGCATGATATAACCTTGCGAAGACTTGCTGACTTGTGACGACATTGTGAAGCACTTGAAGAATTATTTGGTGCAGACCTTGAGGGGTAGTGTAGCTTATTGAAGACATCTTGTTGAGAAGCCTTAGCTGATATTGGAGACATTATTGTAGACCATGTAGAATTTTAATACAAATTATGTATTTCCTGGATTCTCCTGATCTAACAATTATATGCCACTGTTAAATACAAAATTTCTTCTACAAAAATAATTGTGGAATTTAAAACACGATCGCCAATTGCGATATCATGAAGAAAGATCAATCTCACATAACACAGATGCTTTTACTGGGAAAGCATAAAGATAAAAACCTCACTATCATATATTATGTATATATCATGGATCATGAAACAATATCATACAAAACTCTAATCCAAGAGCTCTCAGTACAATATACAATCGTCTCACACTGTCATACAAAAATTGGCAAATTCATGTGCCAATTTACTACCTCCAAACAGTGTGCCTCCACTGCGCACTCCCAATTGATCACAATCCATGAATCAATGGAATCCTACTTTCCTTGACTTTGAAATTCTCATGGGCACATCCAATGTGTGTGTGGTTGCATGAGTGCACCCACTAATGTCACAAATGATAGTCAAACTGTCCCTTTCACCTACATCTCAACTAGGTCTCCACTAGATCTGACATGCATGTAGTTAACAGTAGTAAATCTTCAGTTGCATGTGAGACCACTGACTGTGAATTAATTAATAATTAATTCGCTGATCTCTCACTAGTGTATCTTTAGTTATAACTAGCACAATTGAGTTTAACTCACTTAACTGAGTTAAACTACTTTACAACTCACATAACTACACATCCAACTCTGTTACAACTTTGAAACGCTCAATTACAACTAAGTCCACTTGCATGTCCCACCAACCCACCTTTGAACTCGAATTTCCTATAGCTAATTGATTTTTCACTTCAGTAAACTATTTCCAAGTGCTCATTGAGAATAGATTATTGTTTATTATCCAACTATTGTTAAGGGATAATAATAATAAACATGCATCTATAACTAACATGCAATCTATAAATAGAACTCGCACATACATATATAAATAGACATCATCTATAAATAGAATTTGCTCATGCATATATAAATAGACATCATCTATAAATAGAATTTCCTCATGCATCTATAAATAGACCTCCACCTAAAAATATCCTGAGGCTCCATTCTAGTGTAGGTGCTTAATTTTCACTAGGATATTTTTTTTGAATCTCAACATACCATGATGCATTGAAGCCATCATGAGATAACCTTGGAGATCTTATTTTGGTTCCATGAAGAGCAATGGTGACACCTTCATGAAAATACAAGTTGTCATTGATGGGCTAAGCATATTGGAGATTAAGTGAAGGCATTGTTGAAGGCGAACATGTAGATATTGTCAGGGCTCGTTGCAGAAGACAATGGTAGTCATGGACGATTACTAAAATTATCTTTAATAATTGAAGTTATGGGTTGGGTCCCTAGAGGATGGGAGTCCTTAAGAAGACCAAGTTGGTTCTTGTACAAGAGATGGGTGTTACACAACATTTTGTCACCGTCCCTGCAATCCCTCGTCCCACACATTGGAGGACTATTCCTGTGACCTGTGAACAGCAAAATGTCCTGAAAACACCTTGATGGCATCTATTGGGGTCTTGTGATTTGGCAGATTGGCATACCAAGTGACAAGGCAACATTCAAACCAAGCTTTAGAGCTCTAGGATCTAGCCCTCCTAGTCTCAGAGATCGATCTCTCAATATGTTTTTAAGGATATAGCTTTATGCTTTTAATATGTTGATTTTAGGCTAGTTATGAAGTACAAGTTTGTTTGTTTTGGGTTTGGTTGGTTGGACATGAATGATCTAGGAAGCATAGATAGAAAGGGGAAATATTAGAGCCATTTGGAAATGGAGTCAAGAAGAAGTTATAACAAGCTCAATCAATGGATATGGGATATCAAAGGGAAAATCTAACTTGGCCAATGGATATTTGGTTTGGTGGATGAAATGAAATGGACATTAAGGATTTAGAAGGAGAAGTAGAACTAAGGGCAATTAAGAATCCTTAATTATATGTAATTCTCAACAAAGGGAGTTAAAACATTATCTAAACATGAAGAGGCATTCCATACACAGGGCTAACCATAAATTCTAGAAACCACACCTCAGCAGATAATAATTCCAAGACAAACTTTTCAAATTAAATCTAGGAGTCGAGGAATGCTCTATTTCATCCAAAGATTTCACCTTCAAGGATAAGAAAACATTCAAGATTCACAAATAACTGCATTCATAGAAGAGAGAACACCTAAACATATAAGACTGCAATTATAAAGACCTTAAAAACAATTATCTCAACAATAACAAAGGGTATGATCAAAAAATACCTCTTTGGCAGACTGTAAACAATGGTACTTTAAAGGGAGACTTCAAAAACAGTTTTTTAAGTGGCAGCAAGTAAGCAGGGAAAACCATAAATCATTCTTGAGACCAATTGTTTGAACTATTTCTAAAATAAACAAGCTTAAGGGTTGAAAATCAGTCAAAATACTCAATAAAACCTTCAACAGATGAAAACATAAAGGCGGTGAAGAGTAAACAAGCCTAAGGTGCTTCTAGGAGACATTTCTTAGCCTAAGCTTTTTACTCTACTGCAAGCAAGAAATGATGAAACAGAATGGGAAATAGGAAAAACATTAATAGATTAGAATACATCACCAACAGCCATGCTCAGGGATCTAATGATAGAGCCTTCTCATTAACAAAACATGTCAAAACATCATCAATCTTTCAATACTTCAATTTCTTCTTTAATCTTCAGCCAGACTATGTACAACTTCAAAGAGTTCGAATGCCAGCAACCAACCCTTAACAAAGAGCTCCTCATAGAGTATTTATAGAAGAATGAGGAGGTGGAACTCTTTTTAGGGTTTGAGAGTCATTAACTATAGAGTAAATGCATTCTTAACCTTAAAAACCATGCAAGGCATAAGGTAGGAAGATGTTAAACTACTTATCTGTGACAATAACTTTGTCTTAACTTCTAAGGAAAGGTAGGTGAAAAGTTTGACTTTGCAGCCTATATTTGTCTTTTACAATAACTGTCTGACAGCTTAAAATGTCTTATATCTATGTAATAACTGCCAATTTTGTCTTTGCAGGTAGAAAGTAGGCCAAGGTGTCAGTTAGATATTTTGGATGAATAACTGCCTCTGTTGATTTATTCGAGGTTGCCTTTGGCCTAAGTTTCCTTTGATTTAACCAATAAACCATGTCTTTAGGCCTTTTAGCCTTCATCTATTCTTTAATAAATCTTCCTCGCTATCTATGCTTTGTCACTGTTTAAATGATTTGTTCTATTTCTTTATCCTTTGACCTTCCTTATTTTACTGATATTTTTTGTTTTGTTGTGTGCAGGGTTTCCTTTGGTGCGCTGAAAGGTTTTATGATTCGATCAGTGGTCATGAGACACTGATAAAAACCTTTGAATCAAAAAACCCCATCCCTTTTTGATTCGGGCCCTCGGATCGTCATCCTAAGGTCTTTGCCGCTTGAAATGGCCGTGAGATGGCTTTTAAGCCTAAGCCATCGTTAAACCTGCACATTTAAAAAAAAACAATTAATTTTAAAAACTATGCTTTTGTGGATTTGAAACTGTGTTTTAGGGTTCTGGGCGTCGGAGCATTTGCGGAGAGAGGAACGGTGTGCAGAGGGAGGGGTTTCACAGGTGAAAACAAGAAAAAATCCACGAAAAAATTGAATTTGGCGCGGAAATGGAGGATGGTGGTTTTGCGAAACCAGAAGTGGTTTTCGCGCAGGGGATGAGCGGTTATTGGTATTAACCCAAATGGATTCAATTCCATTCAGTTGCTGCCATGCGTCCTGGAAAAACTACCTGTTTCACGTTGATTTTGTGTGTTAACTCGTTACGGAGAAACGAACATGAAACTGATTTTGGGCCGTCAGATCTGGGGTAGCCAGATCGACGGTGGAGGGAGAGTGTGACAGGAGGAGATGCGTGGTAGAGGAGATACTGGAGGACAGGTGGTGGGCAGAGAATGGACCGGTGAACGATCAGTGGAAGGTGGGTCAGCGGGTGACGAGGGATCTTTTGTCAGGTAGCGGGATGTTTATCGGCGGGATGGAAAGGTGGGAGATGCAGCAATAGCCGTTAGATCTATAAGATCTATGGTTGAGATCTATCGCGGGGGAAACATATAAGAGGTCTAGATGGGTGAGTGGAGAAGGGGGGAAACATGATTGTCATTGGATCAGTCAAGATCAACGGTGGGATTTTCTTTTGAGGATGAACGTAGTTGAGGTGGGTAGAATGGTGAGAGTGAGCGCGATCGCACCGTCATATTAGCAAGATCTACGGTGGAGATTTACTCGGGGGATTGCATCGGTGGGGGGGAAAGGGTCAGGGGACAAGGGAACTAGGAAGTTGCGATGTGCCGATGCGATGAAGTGCCGACGGAGCGATGCGATGGCGAAGTGCGATGCGATGGAGCGATGCCGCTGAGCGCGGAGTGCGATGGTCGTCAAATCTTGGGGAATGGACAGTCCTGATCTCATCGGAAGATCGTCCATCGGTGAAAAAATAAAATGGAAGCGGGAACTTTGGGAAGTGCGATGTGCCAATGAGAAATGGGCGCTTGGTTGCAGGGCGCGAGGTCATATGACGAAAATGGGCTAGAGCTTAAGCCGAACAGTGCTCAAGGCCCAATGTTTGAAAATGAGCGGAAAAGGCCAAAAATGAGGTTTTTTTACCTTTTTTAGCGGTTCCAATAGGTATAAAGAAGGAGTTTTAAAACCGAATAAAGAAGATTTATAAGGTTTTAAGAGGATTTTGAAGGAAATAAAAGGTAAAATGAGGAAAATGGGTGGCATGAATGGAATATTTTGAAATGGAGAAATGGTGGGAATTATGGCTTTGAAGGCAGTTTTCTTTTTGAATCAGTGGGGCTTCTTTGAAGCATTTCTTGTGGAAACAGCAGTCAATATGATTTGTAAGATAAAAGACACCAAGAAGGCTTCAAGAACTAGCATTTTTCCATGAAGATTGCTTCTTGAAGGCTTAAGAACCTATTTAGCCATCATTTGTTGTGACAAAATTTATAGATGGCTAACAGTGGCTCCACTTGGGGAGGACAGCTTGCTCTTCAGGTGTCCAAAACCTCAGTTTATCAATCTCTGGCTTTTAGCAGACCAGTGCCTCATCCATTGGGCAGAATTTCTTTGTTTTCTTGTTGATTTTATTTGCATTTTGACAATTCTTCAATGACCTGCAGCATGAAAACTCTTTAAGACAGCACCTCTACCTACCCAAAACTACTTGTCCTAGCATTTTTTCTTCTCTTGAGTGCACTTGGACTGGCATCTCTTTTACATATTATTTTTTAAAACAGAAAGATAAAACTATCTAAGGCTACCCTTATTTCTTCCAAGAGCCCAGATTAAACAGTTGGACTCAAAAAATTCTCTACCTGATCTACTATCTGTCAAGATTAAGATGTTTGACAGATCTGCATTCTCTACATTCTAAAATAGAAATTTAAACACAGACAAACTAGGATTAAATAGTATGATTTGTTGTAATGTCTATGGCATAAGAAACCAGCTACACATAGACTTTTATTTGCAGAAAATTACAGCAAAACTGTGAAGGCTTAAGAACTGAAAATAAAATACATCCTTCTTTCTTCTTGGCTCAAGTTTTGAGCATGTTTGAACCATTCTTTCTTTTATCCTAATCTATTCTACTGATAAGCCAAGATTAAACAGTTTGGAAAATCTTCTTTACTAACCTATGAGCAGTAAATTGAAATCTATCTAGTCATCATTAGGCTGTATGACTAAATAGTAGTGTTTTCTTTTAGTAGTGGCATTTGAGCTTGCACACTTTCAGATTCTTCTCTTTTTTGGTATGGGGTTGTACCTTTCTTTTTTTAATATGCCCTCTTTTCTTTTTCTATTTTTCATTCTTTTTCAAATCAAAAACAAAAACTAACTAAATGCTCACAGGATGATCTTATTTGATTTCCTATCTAACCTAATATAACCTAGAAAATTTACATATTTAGTTGATGAACTCCCTTTTCCAATATAGCCAATCAAGTAAATGGTTCCATCATTGGTCTTTTCTCATCTCCTTGAGCATGCTGGACAAACAGGGCCACTCCCATTTCCCTTGTTTTTTAGCAGCAATGCTAAAAAATCTTCTTGCTTTTGGTAATACACTGCTCCTAACAACCTTTATCCCTTCTTAAAATATCTTCAAGAAATGAGCATAGGGATCTTGAAACAATGCCTGGTTATGAATGTTTGGAAGATAGGTTTCAACCAAGCTTAATTTTTCCTCCACTCGATCAAGCTTAAGATTCTTTTGAGAAAGAACTTCTTCCTCATCTTCATTATCATCTGAACTGGAGGACTCATCATATATTGCAATATTGTCCTCTTGTAGTCCTGGTATACTTCGATTCAGTGGACTGTACTCTGTGAAGAGATCATCATATTCTTGATTAGGGGTATCTTTTATTACCTCAACCCTTTTAGGAGAAGGCTCCTTATCTTCATCCTGCTCAAGAAATTCCTCTTTCTTCTCAACCTCATCATCAAAACTGATAGATTTTTGACTCCCAATTATGTGAAAGATATTTTTGATGGACTGGATTGGTTGATTGCTGCTTTCAACCTGATGATAGTGAAGTTCATGACACCAATCAACTACTTGTTTCCCTGCATGATTAGTTTATGCTTGAAGCTCATCATCATCATCAGACTGATCAAAAATTGGAAAATCATTAGTATAAACAATCTCACCAATCAAACATATTGGGTTATCAGTTTGTTTTTCTTTAAGCTGATCTATAAGTTTATTTTATGGTTCAATACAACAGGGTTCAGTAGGTAGATGAGCAGGAGTGTGTTTTTCAAATGAAGTTTTGAGGGCTGGCTTTTTGTTTAGTATTTGATCAATTTCCTCTTCTGTCAAAAGAGGAGGAATTTTTATTTGGCTTTGGGCAGAATCACAACAATCCTCTTTCTCTTGTGAAGGCTGATTTTGAGGCTGGATGTCTTCTTGAGCCTCACCTAGAAGGAATGGTGAATAAATACTTGTGATTTCAGTTGGATCCTGAGGATTTTCTTCTATTTCCATATCCTTTTCACTCTCAAACAACTCCTCTTGATCTTTGTGATAGTCAATTTGAACATGGGATTCATGAGTTGTTTCTAATATATTGTCAAGATGCCATCCTTCTTTAATAATCTGAAATGAGTTATAACATAAAGGCAGAGACTCTAGTTGTGTTGTCTCTTCTCCTATTTAAGATTTTGTGAGTTCAAGATGGTTGACTGTTTCCTCAGGGCACTGCTCCTTGTTTATGTTTGCAGCTTGCTCATAAATTTCTCTTAACAGTAAAACACAAGGTATAGGTAGGCAATCAATACCTTCTTGACAATCTTCCTCGTTGTTCTCTTTGTAATCTTGCTCATCATACATATTTTGTTTGTTTTTATGTCTTGTAGTGGTTGAGTTTGTTTTTTATCAGGAGAAAACATGGGTTGCTCTGGGTAATCAACATCTGTATCAGCCTCATGTCTTTCTAGTTTCTTATCAAGTATGTACACTATTTTGCCAATAAGGTCCAATAATGTGTTTATTTTAGCTTCTCTGTCTATACCTGATTCCATGTTTGTCAGTTATAAAGAGGTCACTGTATCTTTTCAACCAGTTCAGAGTCTTCTACCAGTGCAGTAATTAGGTCTTTTGGAGGTTGTGGAGTCGCCAGGTGGAAGATTTGAACTTTGTTGTCCACCAACAATATGATTGGGTTTGCTCAATGCATTCCCAAGGGAGTCTACAAGGACTAGTGAAGTAATAGGCCTACTAGATGCCAGTGGAGTTGCCAGGTGGAAATTTTTAGCTCTTTTGGAGGTAAAATATTCTATGGTCCACCACCAATGTTTATTATGAAGGCCAATCTAAAAAAATTTTGGGATTTTCTGATTTTCTATGGTTATTCAAGGACTAATGAGTCTATAAGAGCTTGTTGGACTATTATGTACTCAGAAGTCCCACTGTGATCGCCAAAATGTTCGGTTCCTATGATTTTTCCAATTGGCATACCAAGTGACAAGGCAACATTCAAACCAAGCTTTAGAGCTCTAGGATCTAGCCCTCCTAGTCTCAGAGAGGGATCTCTCAATATGTTTGTAAGGATATAGCTTTATGCTTTTAAGAGGTTGATTTTAGGCTAGTTATGAAGTACAATTTTGTTTGTTTTGGGTTTGGTTGGTTGGACATGAATGATCTAGGAAGCATAGATAAAAAGGGGAAATATCAAAGCCATCGGGCAATGGATTCAAGAAGAATTTATAACAATCTCAATCAAAGGATATGGGATATAAAAAGGGAAAATCTAACTTGGCCAGTGGATCTTGGGTTTGGTGGATGAAATGAAATGGACATTAAGGATTTAGAAGGAGAAGTAGAACTAAGGGAAATTAAGAATCCTTAACTATATGTACTTCTCAACTAATGGACTTAAAACATTATCTGAACATGAATAGGCATTCCATAGATAGGGCTAACCATAAATTCTAGAAACCACACCTCAGCAAATAATAATTCCAAGACAAACTTTTCAAATGAAATCTAGGAGTCGAAGAACAATCTATTTCATCCAAAGATTTCACCTTCAAGGATAAAAAAACATTCAAGATTCACAAATAACCTCATTCATAGAAGAGGGAATGCGTAAAATTCTAAGACTACAATTATAAAGACCTTCAAAACAATTATCTCAGCAAGAACAAAGAGTATGATAAAAACAGACCTCTTTGGCAGATTGTAAACAATGGTACTTTAAAGGGAGACTTCAGAAACAGTTTTTTAAGTGGCAGCAAGTAAGCAGGGAAAACCATAAATCATTCTTGAGACCAATTGTTTGAACTATTTCTGAAATAAACAAGCTTAAGGGTTGAAAATTTGTCAAACTACTCAATAAAACCTTCAGCAGATAAAAACATAAAGGCAGTGAAGAGTAAACAGGCCTAAGGTGCTTCTAGGAGACATTTCTTAGCCTAAGATTTTTACTCTACTGCAAGCAAGAAATGATGAAACGGAATGGGAAACAAGAAAAATATTAACAGATTAGAATACATCACCAA
The DNA here is from genome assembly GCA_034641835.2 of Pinus albicaulis. Classification (NCBI taxonomy): domain Eukaryota; kingdom Viridiplantae; phylum Streptophyta; class Pinopsida; order Pinales; family Pinaceae; genus Pinus; species Pinus albicaulis. The sequence continues at coordinate 66,486,986 of CM076570.1, forward strand.
TAGCCATGCTCATGGATCCAATGATAGAGCCTTCTCATTAACAAAACATGTCAAAACATCATCAATCTTCCAATACTTCAATTTCTTCTTTAATCTTCAGCCAGACTATGTACAACTTCAAAGAGTTCGAATGCCAGCAACCAAACCTTAACAAAGAGCTCCTCATAGAGTATTTATAGAAGAATGAGGAGGTGGAACTCTTTTTAGGGTTTGAGAGTCATTAACTATAGAGTAAATGCATTCCTAACCTTAAAAACCATGCACATCATAAGGTAGGAAGATGTTCAACTACTTCTCTATGCCAATAACTCTGTCTTAACTTCTAAGGAAAGGTAGGTGAAAACTTTGACTTTGCAGCCTATCTCTGTATTTTACAATAACTGCCTGATAGCTTAAAATATCTTCTATTTATGTAATAACTGCCAATTTTGTCTTTGTAGGTAGAAAGTAGGCCAAGGTGTCAGTTAGATATTTTGGATGAATAAATGCCTCTGTTGATTTGTTCAAGGCTTCCTTTGGCCTAAGTTTCCTTTGATTTAACCAATAAACCATGTATTTAGGCCTTTTAGCCTTGTTCTTTTCTTTAATTAATATTCCTTGCTATCTATGCTTTGTCACTGTTTAAACGATTTGTTCTATTTCTTTATCCTTTGACCTTCCTTCTTTTACTGATCTTTTTTGTTTTATTGTGTGCGGGGTTTCCTTTGGTGCGCTGAAAAGTTTTATGATTCGATCAGTGGTCATGAGACACTGATTAAAACCTTTGAATCAAGAAACCCCGTCCCTTTTTGTTTTGGGCCCTCGAATCGTCATCCTGAGGCCTTTGCCGCTTGAAATGGAAGTGAGATGGCTTTTAAGCCTGAGCCACCATTAAACCTGCACATTTAAACAAAAACAATTAATTTTAAAACCTGCACTTTTCTGGATTTAAAACTACGTTTCAGGGTTCTGGGCGTCAGAGCATTTGCGAAGAGAGGAATGGTGTGCAGAGGGAGGGGTTCTACAGGTGACAACAGGCAAAAATCCACGAAAAAAATGAATTTGGCGTGGAAATGGAGGATGGCAGTTTTGCGAAACCAGAAGTGGTTTTCATGCAAGGGATGAGCGGTTAGTGGAATTAACCCGAATGGACACGATTCCATTCAGTTGTTGCCACGCGACCTGGGCAAAACCGCCTGTTTCACGTTGATTTTGCGTGTTAACTCGTTATGGAGAAACGAACGCGAAACTGATTTTGGGTCGTCAGATCTGGGGTAGCCATATTGACGGTGGAGGGAGAGCGTGACAGGAGGAGATGCACGATAGAGGAGATAGTGGAGGACAGGTGGCGGGCGGAGAATGGGCCGGCGAACGGTTAGTGGAAGGTGGGCCAGCGGGTGACGTGGGCTCTTTTGTCGGGTAGCAGGATGTTTATCGGTGGGATGGAAAGGTGGGAGATGCAGCAATAGTCGTTAGATCTATAAGATCTACAGTTGATATCTATCGCAGGGGGAACATATAAGAGGTCTATCTGGGTGAGTGGAGAAGGGGGAAAACATGATTGTCGTTGGATCAGTCAAGATCAACGATGGGATTTTCTTTTGACGATGAACGTAGTTGGGGTGGGTAGAATGGTGAGAGTGAGCGTGATCGCGCGATGACCGTCAGATCAGCAAGATCTATAGTGGAGATTTACTCATGGGATCGCATCGGCGGGGGGGGGGGGGGGGAATGGGCAGGGGACAAGGGAACTAGGAAGTTGCGATGTGCCGATGCGATGAAGTGCCAACGGAGCGATGCGATGGCGAAGTGCGATGCGATGCATCGATGCAATGGAGCGATACAGTGGAGTGCAGAGTTCGATGGCCGTCAGATCTTGTGGAATGGATGGTCCCGATCTCATCGAAAGATCGGCCATCGGCGAAAAAAGAAAACAGAAGCGGGAACTTTGGGAAGTGCGATGCACCGATGAGCGATGGCCGCTTGGTCACAGCGCGCGGGGTCATATGAAGAAAAAGGAGCTAGGGCTTAAGCTGAACAACGCTTAAGGCCCATTGTTTGAAAAGGAGCGGAAAAGGCCAAAAATGAGGTTTTTTAACCTTTATTAGGGGTTCTGATATGTATAAAGAAGGGGTTTTAAAACCGAATAAAAAGGATTTATAAGGTTTTAAGAGGATTTTGAAGGAAATAAAAGGTAAAATGAGGAAAATGGGTGGCATGAAGGGAATATTTTGAAATGGAGAAATGGTGGGAATTATGGCTTTGAAGGCAGTTTTCTTTTTGAATCAGCAGGACTTCTTTGAAGGATTTCTTGTGGAAACAAGAGTGAAGATGATTTGTAAGATAAAAGACACCAAGAAGGCTTCAAGAATTAGCAGTTTTCCATGAAGATTGCTTCTTGAAGGCTTAAGAACCTATTTAGCATCATTTGCTGTGACAAAATTTATAAATGGCTAACAGCATCCTTCTGCATAAAGGCAAGAATTCTCCTGGAGAACATTTCCTCATAAAATTACTAAAAATATATTTTTGGGCATTGGTGCGAGCAGCCAGTTCATCACTCGCGCCGACCTAGGAAATTTACACTAAGCCCGCGCCACCCGGTGCTCTGTCCCTGTGTATTTCCCGCGCCAAGCCTATTTAGGAATGTTTTTTAAAAATAAAAGGCAGAAGTTTGATTCTAACAACTTCAAAATGAATCATCAAAAATAGGTTGGGATGTTTGGATCCGGATCTCCCTATTTAGGAAGTTGTTTTCCACCTCTCATGGAACCTTCCTAAGAGATAGGACTCTCCCCCATGATTATAGGGATCCTAACCTCTCCTTCTCCCTCTATAAAAGCCTGCCCTCTCTATTTGCAACCTAGCTGAACATTTGGGAAGAAAGCTATAGCTGAGTGACTATTGAGAGCAGAGCCAAGCAGAACTCTATAAGAGAGATAGCCTTGTCTAAATTCCCGACAAGCTTTGTGAGACACGCTCCGCTAGAAGCCTTGCCGAAGCAAGAACATGACGTCAGAACTCGGTTGTAATCTTTCTTTCATATTTTAATATATGCTCGACTATGTTATTGGTTCCATCGTTGTATTTCTTATTTGTATAGTGAAATTTGATTCAATCTTTTCAGACTGATTGATAGTTACATGTTTGAATTATTATGTTGTATTTCGTCATTTTTCTCTGCATATGTACAGGTGTCCGGATGCGGTGAGCGAAAGGATCGTGATCTGTCAAACTAGGAACGGGAAGTAGCCCTTCTTCTTTGACAACGGTAGCATAGGACTTGAGGTAAGATATCCATCGTAGCTTTGTATTTTGTAACTAGGAATCGATATCATAGCATGTTTTTTTTGTTGCTAGACCCACTTTAGGGCTAGTGGGATTGCCTCTGTCTGCAGAGGTGATTAACTTCCACAACAAATTGGTGACTCCACTGGGGATCAGTGTGAGTTTGTCTTTCGTCCTATAGGTCGTCTTCTTGCTCTTTTCTTGCTTGGCTTGCTTTTATGATTATCTTTGTTGAGTCTAAGGCCCTTGTTCAACCCCAGAGGATCAATTTGACCTCTGTTTTTCCAAAATTTTCATCTTTGCAAGGTTGGCTTGATTGGTGCAGGTTCCAGCCTGACAGTTGCACCAGCTGGTGCTTGTTGCCAGTTTATCACTCGTGCCATCCTCTGTCTGGCGCGGATTACAACCAGACAATCACGCCAATTCCTGTAGGTGCTAGGGTTTTCCCTGTTTTGGAATTTTTGGTCCATATTGGTGTCTCTGGGTGTTTTCTTAACTTGATTTTAATGCTTTGGGTTTGTTTTTTTACTAATATTAGCCCTTACACTTTGGGTGTTTTCCCTTTTCTGTCATTTTTTCTTTTCAGCCTTAGGTTTTCTAGGTGCTTCAGCCTGTTGAGCCTCCTATGAGAGTTTTGGATTCTTGGTTTCTGTTAGGAATTTACCGCAGAAATAATAAATAATTTACTGAGAGAAATAAACATAAATAACCCAGCAACAAATCATAAACATAAACACAGATGTTTATCTGGGAAAACCCCAAACTCCGGGGAAAAACCCAACCAATGAAATTTCATTAAACATTGGCCAAAACCCTGGCCAATCCTACCAAGTGAGCCTTCACTGCTCACCTCCAGGGCTTACATTACAATGAAGTATTCCCAGCCTTTTATAGGCTCCATTACATGCAATACCATGGGTCAAAACCATGTGCCCCAAAACCACTACTATTTACCCTAGTCAATTTTGACTCTATCCCGAGTCAATTTTACCTAACAATTCCCCCCTTAAACTTGACTTGGGGATTATTGACTAAATCCAGCAAAACCTGCTAGATGAGACAACCCCACTCACTCTAGCTCTTCCCCCCTTCAAATTTTTACCCAAGGTAATTGTTAACTTGACATCCCCCCTATCACCTAGGTCTAACCTAGACTTTACCAGTGATTTACCCAGGGGTAGGCATGTCATACCAGGTCTTACAGCAGTATGCCCATTTACATGTAATAAAAATTAACTTCATTATAATAATATAGATATATATTTTTTTGTTTCATTGTTGCTGTGTTTGTACATATGACATCAATGTCCATATAAAAAGAACCCATCTACCGGATTACATGGGTCACCAGCCTCTGTAACCGCCAGTCCTCTAGGAGTTCTCTTCAGATACATGGTTCATCAATTAATTAATCCACGTGCAAACATCCTCTCATCTCTGAATTTCTCGAACCAACTTCTTATCACTACTAGTCACCAGATCTGGGCTGTGGCAGCACCATTGTTCTCTTTATCCATTGAGAAACCCTCCATGGAATTCCCCATGGAATCAATCAATTGGATATTTCCTATTTCCTAGGAACACCATGCTCCATATGGCCAGATCTGCAAAAGGCTGCATTGATTTCTCCATTCACAGGCCAATAAAACCCTTGGCTGCAAAAGCGTCCCTTTGAAGCCAAATATGGCTCCGATACCATTTGTTAGGAATTTACCGCAAAAATAATAAATATTTTACTGAGAGAAATAAACATAAAGAACCCATCAACAAATCATAAACATAAACACAGATGTTTATCCGGGAAAACCCCAAACTCTGGGGAAAAACCCAACCGATGAAATTTCATTAAACATTGGCCAAAACCCTGGCCAATCCGACCAAGTGAGCCTTCACTGCTCACCTCCAGGCCTTACATTACAATGAAGTATTCCCAACCTTTTATAGGCTCCATTACATGCAATACCATGGCTCAAAACCATGGGTGCACAAAACCATGTGCCCCAAAACCACTACTATTTACCCTAGTCAATTTTGACTCTATTCCGAGACAAATTTACCTAACAGTCTCCCAGTCAACTTCGTTCCTTCTTCTTTGCATCAGCGTCTTGGATCCCTTTGAGTGATTACGTTAATTGAGTGATTTTCCTTTCTTTCGTTCATTTTTTCTCTCATCACTCCAAGCCTAGATTACACGGCTTGTTTGGGTCTCTTTTGAGATCTTTCTTTGATTTGAGGGATTTCGTCGTTGGTTTCGGAGTCTTGTTGGGCTTGTTTTGAGTTGATTGAAATTTTTTTTGTTTCAGCACTCGATTCACCATTCTCAAATTGGTGTTTTGATTTATTTTTCATATCATTTAGTGCACTTGCTTTGATATATTGGAAATAAAAATAAAAATAAAAAATAAAAAATCTTTTGCATTCTTGATTAGCATAGTGAAAATTGGAAAATATTTCGCATTTCTAGCATTATATAATTCTAAGGAAGAGCTTTTCAGTTTCATTAGCTTGCATTAGATTCAGTAGTGGATGCTTTTGTCTGTTCATATAATTGCTATCACTTGGAAGCTCTTAACTCTCTCATAGATAGACTTTCATTAAACGAAAGGGTATTGCTTTGGCATGTAGCTTGCATTTAGGGTTTTTGAGATCCAAAATTCGATAGGGCCTTGGAATTTAAACGTAAATTGAAGATCAACTTTAAAATTTACTGAATTAACCTAAGGAAACATTGAAACCTAACAGAATATTTAGTGGTCTAAGTTAGAGACGTGTTCCGGCGTCTTTAAACCTAGCAGTTGTCGGTCGCCATCTGGCCTTAGACAGCGCTAGTACGGACTTGTGCTCCCCGTACCGTCGAGTATATAAAAGGAGACCCCTCTAGGTTGCAATCCTTTTATCCGTAGGAAGCCGAGTCTGTCGCCTTGTAACCGTGATATACAGAACATAGCATTTAGGGAGACTACATACACGTACGTCAAGTCCTTGGTTAATTTCTCTTTCATTTTATAACCAAGGTGTATATGACAGTTCATGGGAACCTAATACACCCTTCTACCTAGACTACCTGAGCAGTCATTTTCGATCTTTACTGACTCCATAAATTTGAAAAGATCATCAAGAACTTGTCCTTTCGCGCTCGTTTCAAACTAAAAGAAACTAGAGTCATATTTGACTGTTTCTCGACTCTTAAAACATGAAACAGCAAATATTTGGTTTCAATTTGGTAAAAGAAACTACCCACGATTACACACCCTTTAAATATTGATTACTTGGCCTATTTTTGTTTGCCTTGGTTTTGATCCAAGAATCCTCTTTTTGATCTTTTTCCCCCTTTTTGTGTGCTACAGTCACAGTGGCGGAACCATCTGTTTCGTCTACTAGTAGTCCCTATACGAACGATTCATTTGAAACTTTGCATACTTCTAGGTCTGCCAAGCTTGAACAGCCTGTCATCCCGTCAGAGTACCCTTTAGAGAAGCAGTTGAGTTCCATTGGCCTCTTTCCAACGCTTGGTTTGGGTTTGGGGTTGGGTAACATTTTCCCCCCTCACATCGGGATCGTCGTTCTTGGCTGCTATTATACCTCCTAGGTCCCGTACTCTTTTGCAAAATCTTACGGCAAATTCAGACATGGAATTGTCTAGTCCTAATGGCAGTGAGGGCATTCCAGTTTATAATGAATAATACCACCTTTTTCCAGAAGACATCCATCCAGACCCTATTTAGTCTTCACCGTCAGTGTCGCTTCCAGCAGGGTATAGGTCTTTGGGTCAGATTATCGCTGGTATTTCCTCCATGGCAAGCTCAACCCCGTCAAGGGGACCGGTTCTCCCATCATTAGGGATGTCGCTGATGACACCTGTCTCGTAGACACCTTTTGTTACGTCCATCCCCTCTAGGCCTACTGTCTGTGTGGCCGCATCGATGCCTGTCATCACCACTCAGCCTTCGGCAATTTCTGCTTTGGTAGAGACTTTGATTGTCATGTTCGTCCCTGACGGCCTTTCGTTTGAGGAGTATCGAATGAATTTCCAGCCACCAAACTCCCAGGTTGATCAGTCCTCTCAAGATCTTAATCTTCCTTATTTTTCTCATTACGGAGTGGATGGTACACCGATCTATTCATTTCCATTTCAATATGATGAGCACGGAAATCCCATCTATTTTCCTACTCCTGAGGCTTATCAATACGTTAACGGTTTTATACCTACCTTCCCTGTGCAACCTTCTTACCAACAAGGACAACCCTTCCAGGGACAACCTTCGACCCAGCAAGGGTATGTGTACGACCCGCAAGGACAACCCTTACAGGGACAACCTTCGATCCAGCAGGGATTATTTTACGGCCCGCAAGGGTAGCCTTACAATCCTCAAGGTCAACCTTTACAGCCTCACCCTGTGGTCCAACCAGGGCAACGTCAAGGACTGGCAGGGCAACCAGGGTATCAACCTGGACCTTCATACAGTCCTGGGGGGAAAACCCATCCATCTCAACCTTTGGTGCAACCACAACATCCTTATTTTCCAATTGGTCAAAATTTTGCACATCCAGGGCCATCTTATGGTCCTGTCACAGGTCAACCTGGTTATCAGGCACAACCTGGCCCACTCTCGCCATCAGGCCAACCTGCTCAGCAGGGGAAACTTGGTGGCCCTCATCAGCCAGGTCAACTAGTTCAACAAGGACAACTTGCATAGCCTGTTAACCCTACTCAGTCGCTGATCTATTCTATGCCACAGCCGAATCCACCTGTGCGCCCGACTTATTCGGCTCAGCAGGGCCCTACTTACCAGCATCTCGTTCGACCCCAAGGCGGCTATTACCCTCAAGGTCAATCTCGACCAGTTTACAACCCGCCTCAAGGTTCTGGCTATTACCCTCAACAATCAAGCTATACTTATACTCTGTAGCAAAATCCTTACGCTGCCCAATCCGGACCCACGTATACTCAGAATCAACATCCTAGTTATCAACCCCCGTCTCCTAGTTTCCAACCGCCATATCAACCGAATTATCCAGCTTATACCCCCTATGGTCATAATCCTCCAGGGAAAAACCAATGGGGGCAGCGTTGTGCTCAACTAGGATGGATTACAGGTACAAGTCCTTATCGGGGACCTGCAATGCCTTTTAACCCTCAATTACCTTTTCTCACCACGTTGGAGTTACAAAATGTGTCCAAATTGACCAATGATCTAATTCTTCATAATCCATATTGGCCTTCGGTTCTGACGAAGGTGCCTGGTGATTATCCCAAGTTTGAGGGAAAATCTGGAGAAGACCCCCAAGTGCACGTCATGACATACCATTTATTGTGTTCCTCAAATTCTTGGGTGGATGACTCTATCTGACTTTGTCTTTTCCAGCGCACTCCTACCAATGCTACTGCTAAGTGGTATATCGAATTTCCCCGTGGCATTTTTCAAGATTTCAACACTCTCGCTATGGCGTTCCTGACTCATTTCCAGTTACCGATTCGTTATGAAGCCGGGATACATCTCCTGACATCCTTGAAACAGGATTGGGCTACCCACATCTCAGACCATATTCATGAATGGAGACGGCGTCGTCACCTAATCAAGTTCGAAATTCCTTATTAGCTTCTTCCTCATTGGTTCACTACCTCTTTTGTCAATTAGATTGTGAAAGATATTGCCATGGGGGCATATGTAACCGAGGAACAAGCCATCACTCGTGCCCAATACCTCGATTTAGTGTACTCCCAATCGGTCATTTTGTATGACATCTTGACTGAAGGTCCACGGCCTAGGACCTCTAAAGTGTCGGCTACCCCATCGGTCGACGGCGTTATTGGTTCTGTATCTCAGACTTCACGTAAGTCTTCTAATGGGAAGCAGAAATCAAATTCTTCCAACAATTCTGCTCCTCAGGCTTCTCCAGATTCTGGTAAAACCACGGAGGTCAACGTCGTTCAGGCTAATCCTATAGAAAAGACTTCCAAAGGGAAAAATAAGGGCAAAGGGAAGGCTAAATCTGATGTCCCAAAACCAGAATTGTCTAAACCTCGTGCTGATGATGGTTCACAGCGAAAGCCGAAATATCCCTGTCTCATTTGTGAAGAGGATCACTACACTAAGGATTGTCCTCGATGATCCGAGGTTAGTCAACTACTCAAAGGCACTAAGGGAACTTTGGCGGTCCTTAAAGAACCTTTCCCATCTCAATAGACCCAAATGGTCAATCAATCGGCACCATCTACGTCGTTCGGCTCTCAAGTTTTCATGATGAAAAGTTCTGCACCCGTTTCCATCGCCACTCAGTTGAAATATTATGCCAGATCACGTCAGGCCGCCGGGAAAGAGGTCGTTGATGGTCCTCCTCCCCCACCTACCTCTGGTCCCTTGAAATTAAGAAGCCTAGTGCTGAACCAGTTATACAGCCACCTTCTAAAGGTGTTCTCTGGAAGTCTTCCTATAATCCTAATGCCCATGCTGCTCAACATTACAGTATTGTTGAGGATTTAGCGCAGGCTCCGTCCACAATGTCCGCGTTGGAAGTCCTCCAGAGTTTTCCGTCTCAATGAAAAGAATTGTTATCTGCGATCGATAGTATCGATCCTGTCAATTCTAGTCTTCTCACTTTCGACTTAGAGAATTTCATCCCCCGACTTCCGCACCAGATTTCACTTGTTATACAAGTTGGTATTAACGGTCTCAACATCCATAGGGCCATAGTGGACAAAGATGCATCTACCTGCATCATTTCATTTTCTTTTTGGAAGGTTATTGGCTCTCCATCCCTTAATTCGTCACCCAATGCCCTTGAGGCATTCGATGGAAGGGAATCAAAACCCTTGGGTGTTCTCGCTAGCTTACCGATCACATTGCAAGGAAATACTGTCAACGTTGAAGTAGAATTCGTTGATGCCAAAATCAACTACAATCTTCTACTCGGTCACAATTAGACTCATGCTATGTTGTGCGTTCCATCCACCCTCTTTCGAATTTTAAAGTTTCCACATGAGGGAAAAATTATTACAGTTGATCAGTTGTCATTCTTTACCTCGTCTTCCAAGAACAACATGCCATACGTGGATCAAATCCCTAATCCCCCTGATAGCATAGGGCCAGTTCTTTTCAAAATCCCGCCCTCATGGGTATTTTTCCCTTTCCACCACCAAATAACGTTCAAGTCAATATGATCTCTCGGTCATATGACCCTTGGATCATCCCTTCACCTGAACAGGTTGATTCGTTTGGAGATTTGATGCTTCTTAGTCCCATCGAGATCAATTATTGTGAGCTAATGGCTGCATCTGATTCTCCCCCTCCTGAAGTTTCTCCTTTGAGCATGTCTCTCGACGTGTATTCTCAATCCCCCTGGCTCGGTGATGCAGATTCAGCTGATCCTCTGAAAGAAGTGTTTCCATCCGACGAGGTTATCATGGAAACAATGTCTCTCGAGGATCTACTATGCAGTGATGGCCATCATCGCTCCTCGTTTATGCTTTTCCTCGGGGCCATGTCTAACTGTCTTGAGCGCTTCGCATCCAAAGTTCCTTCTCCGCCACTTCAGACGCCTATTTTGACTCATGAATTATTTTCGGAAGGTAACTTGGGGAACATTACTCAAAAGATGCCTATCAAAATCTTCGTTAAACCGGGGAATGCTGAGAACATCCATGTGGGAGTCACTTGCTCTTCTGAGGAAGTCCAAGTGTACACTAGTCTCTTTCGCAAATTCCGCGATGTTTTTGCATGGTCTTACAAAGAAATGTCTGGAATCAACCCTAGTATCGTGGTGCATGAGATTCCCACCTACCAAGGTGCGAAGCATGTTCGCCAGCGTCTTCGCCCTGTGCATCCTCGAAAAGCCGCCGCTATCAAGGTTGAATTTGAGAAACTTCTTAAAGCGGGTTTCATTTATCTGATTCCCCTGACTGAATGGATTTCTAATATAGTTCCTGTGGATAAGAAACAGGGCGCCATTCATGTTTGTGTTGATTACCGCGATATCAATCGAGCTTGTCGTAAGGATAACTATCCCACCCCATTTATCGATCAGATCATTGACAATTCCGCGGAGAGTGAAATATTTTCCCTTATTGACGGTTTTTCTGGCTATAACCAGATTAACATTCTCCCTTCAAATAAACTCAAGTCCTCTTTAATTTCCCCATGGGGAACGTTCGCATATAGGAAACTCTCGTTCGGCTTGAAGAATGTCGGGGCTACGTTCCAGCGTGCCATGTCCTACGCTTTTCATGATATTTGGCATATTGTCCAACCATACCTGGATGACCTTCCGTCTCATTCAGCTGCGCAGAAAGACCACCCAGAACATCTTCGTCAAATCTTTCTTCGTTGTAGACACTACAATATTAGGCTCAATCCGCACAAATGCGTCTTCTGCGTCGACTCTGGTAGACTCTTATGGTTTATCGTATCTAAAGATGGAATTTGCCTTGACCCTCTGAAGGTTGAGGCTATTGTCAATCTCCCCTCCCCGTCCTTGTTACATCAACTCCAGAGTCTCCAAGGGAAAGCCAATTTCCTACATCGTTTCATCCCAAACTATGCCGAAGTAGCCAAAGGATTTACACAACTTCTAAAATAGGACGTCCCTTTCTGTTGGGATGAGATTTCCCAGCAGTATTTTGATAGACTTAAGACGTTGCTTTTCAATGCTCCGCTATTGTGTCCTCCGAATTACCATCGTGATTTCACCCTCTGCCTAATTTCCGCCTTCAGTACGATTTCCATGGTATTAGTCCAAGACGATGATGACAATAACGAACTGGTCGTTTACTACCTGTCTCGGAACATTATTGACCTTGAAACGCATTACGCACATGTCGATAAGTTAGCATTGTTGCAGTCCAGGTCTTCCAACGTTTTCGTCGTTACATTATTTTATGCATGGTGACCGTGGTTTCTGACTGTAACCCCATGACTTATATTCTGTCACGGCAGTTACCGGGGGGAAAATACTCGAAGTGGATTTTCATCCTCCAAGAGTTTGATTTGGAGTTCACTATGGCCAAATCGAAGAAATCACCTATGTTCGCGGATTTGATTTGTTCTCTCCCTTTTGATTCTGCTCCTTCTTCCTCTGAAGATCATATATCGGACGAAACTCTCTTGCTGATCAGCACCCTCGACCTGTGGTACGGTGATATCATTGTGTACCTCCAAACGTCCACTTTCAGGTCTGAGCTAACGAAAGATGCCCGATGCCACATTCGGCATCAATCGCAACCTTATCGCATCGTTGGAGATACCCTCTATGGCGTCGGATTCAATTCTGTACTCCGCCAATGTCTCACCCTCGAGGAAGCGGAGAAGGTTTTAAATGATTGCCACAATGGTGCCTGTGGTGGTCACATGTCTGGTTATGCCACTGTACAAAAGATCCTTCGTGCTAGCTACTTCTGCCTGTCTATTTTCAAAGATTGCATTGTTGCAGTACGTAAATGCCATGCGTGCCAGATTTATCAACGCAAGATGCATGTGTCGCCTACTCCACTACACCCTGTCATTACCATTGACCCTTTTTTCAAATGGGGCATAGATTTTATGACATGTCACCCTCGTTCGGCCGTGGGGCATGCATATATTATCGTTGTCGTCGATTACTTTACGAAATGGGCCGAAGCAATGCCTACACTGGCTGCGGACGGTAAGACAGCGGCACGGTTCATATTCAATCATGTTATTGCTCGGTTCGGTGTCCCTCAAGCCATCATCACTGATCATGGTTCCCATTTTCGGGATTATATGATGGCAGAGTTGACAGCTAAGTTAGGTCTGCGTCACGATAGCTCAACGCCTTACTATCCCCAAAATAATGGCCAAGTTGAAGTTGTAAACAAGGTCCTTGTTACCATGCTTCAACGAACAATCGGGATCCACAAATCAAACTGGAATCTCATGTTGTTCTCATCTCTATGGGCTTATCGAACATCGATCAAGAACGCAACCGGGTTTACCCCATTTCAATTGGTATACGTTCTGGAAGCCACGCTTCCAATTGAATGTGAAATCCCTTCACTAAAATTAGCTATGGAATTACTGCCTGATACTTCGCCTGAAGAAGAACGTCTCCTCTATTTAGAGAGATTGGACGAAACTCGCCACTTAGCTGCCTTGGTCATCGAAGCACAAAAGAAGCGAGTCAAAGCCCATTTTAACCAATCAGTTTCTCCTCGTTCTTTCATCGAAGGCGATCTCGTTCTTCTATACGACCAAGCTCATGATAAGCTGGGGCAGGAAAATTCCAACCCATGTGGCATGGGCCCTACATCATTAAACGTGTGTTGCAAAATGGGGCTTATGAGCTCAGTGACTATGAAGGGTGTCCTTTATCGCAGCCCAGAAATGGATTGTATCTGAAAAAATATTATGCCTGAATTATTCATGCGTGATATGTGTACATATGTGATTGTTTTCATTTTGTGTGCATGCTTTGGTGTGATGTGCTTTGTGAGATTTTTTCTGCTTATTTGGGTCTTGTTTGCTATGTAGATGTCTATTTCTCCTTATGTCAGTTTCGAGGATGGTGCCTCCCGCAGTACCAGGAACCTGTCTTCAGCAGCCTGGGTAATTTATGATCCTAATGGTGAGTTGATTAACTTACAAGGTATTTTTCTGGGACCAGCCACAAACAATGTCACTGAATATAGCGCAGTTTTGGAACTATTAACCGAGGCAGTCAACCTCGACATACTCGCATTGCTTATGAAGTTGGATTCGGAACTTATTGTTCTTCAACTGAATGGTCATTATTCAGTTTGAAACCCATGCATTTTGAGATTGTATTTGTGTATTCGTTTACTTGAACGACATTTTTATTTCATTACATATCAACATATACCAAGACGAATGAATACATTAACAGATGTAGTAGCTAACATTGTATTGGATATACATTTGTGCAATTTATAAAAACATCATCATATGTTCATAGACCCATGTATAAAATAAATGTATATATATATATATATATATATATATATATATATATATATATATATATATATATATATCGTTTTTTTACAAGCCGTGTGCATCATAAAACCCACAAAAAATAATATATGTTTGTTTTGTTTACATCATGAGACAACATGTCTCTCCAAAATGTGCAGAAATAAATCCTAAATGCCTAGTCGACGTGGTGCTCATGATAGCACATCACCACCCATACCAACTGCCTCAGCAAGTGATGGAGACAAATTGGCACTCCTACAGTGTGCCTCTGATAAGCTCGAGGTACGTCATCAAAACAGCATAATCTGGGACCCCACGGGTGATTCCCTCTAGGTTCTGCACTAACTCCTCGTCAATACCCTCACCCTGAGGATCAAAGTCACGAGGAATCTGCCTCGCTATTGGAGACATACCGGCGGGACGCTCTGGGCCAACATCTGCATCCATATCAGATTAACTATCAGAACATGCATATATACTAAAAAGAATCATAAAACTCATAAAAATAAAAAATGAGTCTTACCAAGTTCTTCGTCCCAATCCTCTCCCTCTAGGAGTGGGAGGTCTAGGTCTCCGGTAAAGTCTGTGTCGGCGTAGGACCAATCCTCCACAACGATCAGCTGTCGTCAAAGCCAATCAAAAAACTCTGGTCTCCAGGACATCTTCTGGCCACCCCCTGCTCTAGGCATTAGTTCTTCCCATCGAGCCATCCGTGGCTCTCTCAGTGGTGGCTCCGGGACTATAGCCTCCTGGCGCTGAAATATGGGTAATCATTCCAGGAAGAACGATACCAGAATCGACCCATACCCAAATTTCTTTAGATTTGACTTCTTTCATTTGGTGAGCTACCGTTTGATGTTCATGGTTATGGCCTCGGCCCAGTCGAAGATGGTCGGGTTCATACATTCTGAAGCAAGAAGTAATTGTGTCTCCGTGGCCTCGTGCGGTGCCTGCGACCTCGCAGCCCACGTAATGGTGTGTAGCACTACTCTCAGTGCTAGATCAGGGATTGTCTGAATGTCTACTTTATCGCTCCCTGTTCCTTTTCATGCGCCTGGGCACACCCTGTTCATAACCATTGTCATGCTTTCCCCAGAAGGCCTGGTACTAGTCAAAATAGGGATTGGACCCCTGCATGACAGTCTTGTGATGAAATATACATTTGATACTTCAAGCTCAAGCTCTTAATCCCGAAGTATGAATTTCTCCTGATCTTCATCCCAAATGTTGATAAGATACTGTAGCAACTCGGGCTGAGCCCGGAGACATGGCATCAAAAAGAACTTTTTTAGCCCGCAATTCCTAAGAGCATTCATACATTGCTCATTTTCCATTGCTTGTTCATCTTCTTTGCTATATTCTCTCTCTTTCCATTCGATAACCATATTTTTCGCTTGATACCTACATCAATCAATCATGAGAACATTGTAAGCCCCCTTGGGTATTCAAATTTACATTCCATTGGTTGCATTTTTTTTTAAATTTGATGCGGATTTTGAGTTGCACCGTTGGCGCGACTGTTTGGCTAACAGTCGCACCAACTGGCGAGACCCTTGTGTAAAACAGTGCGGATTGGCGCGATTCCATGCCCGAAACCTGCGCCAACCGCGGAGCCCTAAATTTTAACAATCCTCTCCTAAGGGACGTCAAATAAAAATAAAATGCAGTAAAATGTAACTTAAAATATGGAAAAAGAGGTCAACTCTCACTTGAACTGAACGGAATTCGATTTGGTCCACTGGATTGATCACACTCATCGCTTGAAGATCGAAGCAGAAATGGGTCACTGTTTCTCTGCAAAGAGGTAAAAGTGAAAAGTAAATATTTTTTACCACTGTTGGTCTTTTATAACTTTTGAAAGTCCTAAAATAGATTTTAAAACATATTTGTCGATATATTTTCATATTATTTTCGTGGAATATGTTTTACACGCGTCTTTTTGTGCAGCGACAGGTTTTTCACGTGGTTTTGACAAAGAGACGAGTTGTATTTTATACTTTTTAGGACTCGGTAAAAACACAAAAAAGTCACTACTGGAGTCACCTTTCAGCTCTTTTCTGACTCTCTAAAACTGAAAATATTTCCGAGTCGCTTGTCGTTTTGAACTCGTTAAATTGGCTGCGAAGCGATATCTACCCAGTATACGTTTACCCCTTTTTTCGGGCTGGGATAGATTATTTACGAAAAATGAATACCCTAGCCTATCGCGACTAGGAGGTTCTCTCAGACAGAGTTTTCTACCTTTTCGGATCTGAGGGACTATTTACAAAAAGGGCCTTGTTGGAGTTTTCTTTTTTGTTGTCTTTTCAAACTCTCTAAAGTTCATGAAAATATGTCAAGTTCTTCCTTTGTTACACTCGTTAAAAAACTGATGACATCGGACTCTGTCGTCATGACGTCGCTCGAGTTCCTCCTTCCTAGGGCTCGTTAAATGTACTAGGTTGGATTTGTCCGAAGGATAGACTTACATCGCAAGCATATGCTATCCCCTTCAAGCTTGTTTTCAAAAATAATTTGGGTACTTGCCAGAAATGGTGGGGGAAAATAGAACCAAGATTGTAGTCATATTGGCAGTATGTCGCTCTTGAACATGGCACTTGTCTGCATTCGTGTCGGGTTGGGGACATCTCATCTTGTTATCTGCTTGCCTCCATGGTTTTGGGTAATCTCTTTTGACTGCTCATCTGCTCTTTGCCACGTCACCATGACCTCAAATCCCTTGATGTCAAATACTACCAAATCCAGTGTCGTGCCGCAGATATGTTCAAGATAAGTTTGCCTCTGCAGTTTTCAACCTCCCTCCGATTCTCTGTTGGTCTTGATTCACAAACATCATGTTTCTCTGTCTCGTGTCGATAATGTGGAAAACATTATGGTCCACCTTCGATCAAGGTCACTTCCTGTCGACTCCAGCTCATTATCCAGGAATCTGATCTAGAGACTCCCTTCGAGTACCTTTGGGCCTGCATGCCTTAATGGTGGGTTCTTCACACTCAACGTAAGGTCCACATCATTGGCCTTCGATCGATTGATTCTGCGGGTGTTCGACACCAAATCACTGTTCACATTCCGTGGATTATACCTCTTGTACCTTGAGATCCATTGTCATTATTGATGGTTTCTCTCGCGTCTGTTAATAGTTCTCATCATTGGCTGGTAATCAGACGATGTTCTTGCATGTTCGACTTCAGCTCATTTATTCACATGCTCGAACTTGTACTTTGTTCAGGTCGAGATGGAGCGCAAGACCCTGGATTTTGTCTGATAAAATTCAGGTTGTGGGTTCTTTGTGGATTATTATGATTTATTACATGACTCTTTTGATTGGATGGCTGCGACCATACCTGAGTCTACTTGTTGATCCTTATTTTTCTGGATGGATGCGTCCATACCTTGGATCTCGGTTTTTGTACACTTTATTATGGATGGTTGTGCCCATACCACATATCATGTATTAGATATATCAGTTGTATTTGTACTCGCAAGTCTTTCGACGGCAATGTTTTTAGTTGAACATGTTCTCATAAAGCATTTCACCCCTCCCTCTCTCTTGGACCTCATGCTTTAAGGGGCATCTGTTACACAGCATTTTGTCACCATCCCTGCAATCCCTCGTCCTGTACATTGGAGGACTATTCCCGTGACCTATGAATAGTAAAATGTCCTGAAAACACCTTGATGGCATCCTTCTGCATAAAGGCAAGAATTCTCCTGGAGAAAAATTACTCAAAAAATTACTAAAAATATATGTTTGGGCATCGGCGCGAGTAGCCAGTTCATCACTCGCGCCGACCTGGGAAATTTACACTATGCCCGCACCACCTGGCGCTCTGTCCCTGTGTATTGCCCACGCCAAGCCTATTTGGGAATGCTTTTTAAAAATAAAAGGCGAAAGTTTGAATCTAACAACTTCAGAATCAATAATCAAAAAGAGGTTGGGTTGTTTGGCTCCGGATCTCTCTGTTTAGGAAGTGGTTTTCCACCTCTCATGGAACCTTCCTAAGAGATAGGACTCTCCCCCATGATTATAGGGATCCTAACCTCTCCTTCTCCCTATATAAAAGCCTGCCCTATCTATTTGCAACCTAGCTAAACATTTGGGAAGAAAACTATAGCTGAGTGACTATTGAGAGCAGAGCCAAGGAGAACCCTGTAAGAGAGAGAGCCTTGTCTAAATTCCCAACAAGCTTTGTGAGACACGCTCCGCTAGAAGCCCTGCCGAAGGAAGAACATGACGTCGGAACTCGGTTGTAATCTTTCTTTCATATTTTAATATATGCTCGACTATGTTGTTGGTTCCATCGTTGTATTGCTTATTTGTGTAGTGCAATTTGATTCAATATTTTCCGACTGATTGATAGTTACATGTTTGAATTATTACATTGTATATCGGCGTTTTTCTCTGCATATGTACAGGTGTCCGGACGCGGTGAGCGAAAGGATCGTGATATGTCAAGATAGGAATGAGAAGCAGCACTTCTTCTTCCACAACAATAGTGTAGGACTTGAGGTAAGCTATCCATCGTAGCTTTGTCTTCTGTAACTAAGAATCAATATCGTAGCGTGTTTTGTTTGTTGCTAGACCCACTCTAGGGCTAGTGGAATCGCCTCTGTCCGCAGAGGGGATTAACCTCCACAACAATGGGTTTGGATCCTCAAAGTGATAAGGTTGGAGCCTTAGAAGATATGTTTGGAGCCTTAGAGGTTGGAGCCTCGTGAAGTCCAAGTTGGTGTTTGGAAAAGTACAGGTTGGCGCCTAGGAGATTGAAAATTGGTATCTTCATATATGGTTGGAGCCCTAAACTATTATTGTACTTGATTCATTGTAAAGAAAAGGATTTAAGTCCTCATTATATCTGATTAATAAAATCATTTACTCTATATTGTTCATTTTTTGTTCTAATTATAAGTGATCTAACTGGTAAAAATAACAATTGAAAAAAAATATTGATTCACCCCGCTCTCAGTGTTTCCAACAAACATATTGTCTTATTTTGCAGAAATATTTACCATTTGAATATGACGTACGTGCATAGTTTAGACATAAAGTACAACCAGATCTATAGAAGCATGAAGTTAGTCACAAAGAAACCTTATAGTAGCAGATGCATCAAACATAATCATAAAAAGACTATACTTCAACTTCTAGACCAAGTTTGTGACAAACCCTAAATCACATCAACAACTTAATCAAAGATGACAGAAGATCAGTTTTGTCATATGGTGATCCCTAAAATTAAGTCAAAAGAAAAATAAAGGTATCTAATAACTTTCGAAAGCCATATGATAGACTTTCCACTAGGGTTTTATGTAAACCCTAGATTTCATTCAATCAAAATAATCACAGCATGAATAACTTCTACTAGGGTTTGATTTAAACCCTAGATTTTTCATCTATAAACTCTCAGCAACATTACATAGATTCAGATTAATACACATATTAGAGAATTTAACCATTACTAGGGATTAGTTGCAAAACCCTATACTTTTCAATCACCATCCTAGAACTTTAAACTTTGACCAGGGCTTGTTTCCAAACCCTAGGAATTATAACCATTTAGAAATTTGGTCAACACACATATTTAGGATATTACCATCATGCATAATCATATCATATGTCAGACAATATTAAACATATACCGACCTAGACTAAACTAGGATTTCAATAAAATAAACATATACCAAGGATAACAATGATTTTGCTTGTAGACCTAACCAAAACCTAGAGTTTCGGTTCATATCAAAGAAAACCCTTATTATACCAAAACTTCAAGGGTTCAGGATTTTGAACAACATCATTTCAACCCTAATAAGTTAGAGCTTCCATGATCATATAAAAACCTCAAACGCGACATAATCAGAATAGAAATTTCTTCATTAATAACCCTAAGAAGGTTTAGGGTTTCACACATTATATCATACCCTTAGGTTAGGTTTTTCCAGAGAACATGTCTTGGGTTCTTTCATATAAACAATAAAAGATATAAGGTGGGTAGATTTATCAGATGATGAATTTCCCTAAATAATAATCTTTTAAGATTCAAGAGAGCTATACAAAACAATGTTAGTAGTATAACGTAAATCTCAAAATAAGATAAAGAGAATTTTATAAGATGTATAGACTATGACATACTTGGAGATATTTCTTGAAAAACCTTGTAGGTATTTCTTGAAGTTTAAGCTATGATCTTCTATACCTGTAATACATGATTTCGAGCAAAACATGTGACACCAAGAGCATAATTTAATTTCTTAATATAGATCTCCTATGTAACCATGGAGGATGGGATCCTATAAAAGTTTCTCCTTTCAAGGACTTCTACTCAACATCCTAGATTACTTGTAAACCCTAGAGGGAGAGAATTAAGGTTCTAATAGTACATCCCTAACCTTAGACTAGATAGAAACAGTGATTATATGAACCATAATAGAAATTAAAATGCTTAAATACATACCTTGTGATTTCATACCTTTAATTCGTTTTACTCATATCCTTTTCAAGCTGGTTCCTTGCACTTTCAATTTCAATTTCAATAGATTTCAAATTCTCTATGTGATGACAGAGTTTTCTTCATCTAGAATCCATTGTGTTTTCATCTTGTAATATCATCGAGAGTCTTATATAACATCGTCATTGTAGTATCATCATTGAACTGGAAATGGCTGCCAAACTTTGTAATACCATCAAGACACCATGAGAGTATTACTATAATAGCATTAGGATTTTCTCATTGTGATAACAGTGAAAAAATTTCTCATGGAGGTGACAATGTTGAATCATTGATTGTTTGATAGCATTGAATTCCTCACTGTGATGTATCACTGAAGATCTTCACTATAATTATATTGGAATAGATATTCCACTGAGATATTCTCTATTGTTACATTGAGCCTTATCATTGTAGTTGTACCATTAGACTGAATGATCATCATTGTAAATATACATTTAACATTTACTTTCCTCATTGATGTGATACTGAAATAATGTTATAGTAGTAGTACTAAACATGATATCATATTCGCTTGATTTTCTGAGATATCTAAATTTGATTTCTAATCTGAGATTGCACATGCTCACCCATTATTTGAATTATGATTTGGACCTTTTGAGCTTATCCTCTGAAGTCAAATGCCTTTGAATCCTTCTTAACTTGATCTAAATTATTTTTAATGAAAATGCACTCCATTTATCTTCAAACTGCCTTTGATCATGACCATAGCTCTAATACCATGTTAGAGAAATGGACAGGAAATGTAGGCACACTGCCAGGGAAAAACCCCACTCTTTGGGGAAAACTCAATCAAAGTTCTTCCTTCAGTAGATTCAATATGAGACGACCAAGACCCTAGACTAAAGACTACCTCCATCAACTTATCCTTGTCACCATGTTGTCATCGAGGTATCATTACCACCGAGATCTCACCATTTTCATTGTATTGAGGTCTCCTCAGTGTAACATCATTGAGACCTTATGACACCGAGATCTTACCTTTGTAGTGACACCAAAACTTCTGATTGTAGAAACATCGAGAGTGTATAGCATTGATACTATAGTAGCACTATAATTGAGATAGCACCAAGAGGACCGAGATTGTAACATCACTATGATTGTGAGATATCACCAAGATCATCTGAACTTCTTACTGTGGTAGCATCACATCTCTGTAGTAGTTGAAACTTTCTTACTGTTGCTTCTCCAAAATATATATATAGCATGGAAGTAGCTCAAACTTGCATCTCTGTAATAGGCCTGAAACCATGTACTTCTTCAATTGAACCAGAGATATGATCTTGAACTTCATTACAAAGATGTATCTGAATTTCAATGATGATATGAACTTCATTTCAGAGATGTATCAAACTTTTGTGGTGATCTGAACTTTAGAGGTGATTCAAAATTTCTATGACTTAATGTGAAACCTCACGTTGGTACTTATAGTGATTTCCCACAGTAAAATATAGTGATTTCCCATAGTAAATTAGTTTACATGCCCTTGTGAAGATATGTGTCCTTTAATTGAGCCGACATGTGATTTTTTGCTAATAATCCTTTTGACGCTGACTTTGAAGATGTTTCCTTTCATGAATGGATGACTTGATGGAGGAGTCGGAAAATAAATGACTATGACAATAACGTAAAGCCTACAATGGAGGTTTCACCTATACATTTGACCCAAGCATGAAACCCATGCTTTAACAAGTCAAATAATAATAAAATTATTTTCACTCTCTTTTGACAAATATATTACATAATGACTCAAGTAAATTAATGAAGACCGGACCTAGTTACATTCTTCAACAACCCTAACAAAATTAAATCCATTAAGGAATGGAAAAACCCCACAACCATAAAGCATCTTTGAGAATTTCTTGGGTTGACAGGGTATTATTGCAATTTTGTTAAGAACTATGGGAGAATATCGGCACATCTAACATCATTGTTGAAGAAAGATGCATTTTCTTGGACTCCAGAAGCAACTAAGGCCTTTGAACACATTAAAGAGGCAATGTGTCAATCATCTGTCTTAGCTACATCAGAGTTCACAAAAACCTTTATTGTGGAATGTGATGACTCGGGAAATGGAATTGGTGCAGTTTAATGCAAGAAGGAAGACCCGTTGCTTTTGAAATTCGTCCAATTAAAGGAAAGTATTTACACACACCTATTTATGAGAAGGAAATGTTGGCAATACTACATGCACTAAAACAATGGCAACCTTACCTAATGGAAAAACACTTAAAGGTAAAAAAATATAATGATGGTCTTAAATACTTATTGGAACAAAGATTATCTTCAGAAGAGGAGCAAAAATGGATCACAACGATGTTGGGTTATGACTTTGAAATCATCTACAAAAAAGGGAAGCAAAATGTTGTTGCAGATGCACTCTCAAGAAAGGATGAGGATTTGGAAGCATTTCTTTGTGTCATTTATATTATCCAACCTGAGTGGATAACTAAAGCAAGGAATGAATGGAAGAATTATGAAGAGGTGTGTACATTCAATCAAAAGTTGTAGCAAGATCCCAATACATCTGATACATTTAGCTGGAAAAATGATTCATTATGGTACAAAGATCGCTTATATCTTTGTAAGAATCCCCAACTCAAACAAAAAATTCTTTTGGAATTGCACACCTCTCCCTTAGGATGGAACTTGGGGTTTTTAAAAACTTACCACAAGGTCAAGAAGGAATTTTTTTTGGATGGCCTTAAATCTGATATTCAAAATTTTGTGGCAGAATGTTTGATTTGCCAACAAAACAAAGTTGAGACGGTTAAGATCCTGGGTCTGTTACAACCTTTATCCATTCCAAGTCAACGTTGGGAGGGGTCAATGGATTTTATCACAGGTTTACCAGAGTCTAAAGGAAAGAGTGTCATCATGGTGGTAGTTTACAGACTTACCAAGTATGCACACTTTTGCTACAGAGATCCCATTTTCCATCACCACCATGTTGAAAAGTGTAACTAGGATCGATCTTCATATTGACTATGTAATTATGTATTTATGTAAAGAAGAAGACAAAGATAATAAAATATATTTTGTATATACTTGCTTCATGGCTTTCATGAGCAAGAAGTTTTATCGGCTCAAAGAGACACAACTGTTCACTAGTAGATCGGCTTATTTATAGGCTCGGGAAACTATATATACCCCACTGTACTGTGCAGAAATAGAAGGATAGAAGACTGTGAATCACTCTGAAACATTGTGTGGATTTCAGGAAAATTTTAAGTGTGGATTCAGGGACAGAGAATTGCGAATATCAACTAAGTTTATCCAGCGTGATAAAGTGTGGTCTAAGTGTGGGTTAAAGGACAAGAACAAGTGTGGTCTTATCCGAAGATTTAATAGTGAATAATTTTGAGATAAAGTGTAGAAAAGGGACAAGATCAATTGCGGACTTCAGGACAAAAGTCAGTTCTATTTTAATTATAATATAAGGTTTGTATATCACAGTGTATTATCACAGCAAGGAAGAGATTTTCGTTCGAGAAAGTGAGGAAGGTAAATCATCGATTTACCTTCCCATTCTATAGTGCCTAAAAGGAAGTACTACTCCTCAATTGAATAAATTTCAGTGGTATCCAAAGTAAATGGTTTCAAGCAATCTTTTCTAAGAGAAGTCTTTGGAAATAAGAATGCTATGCACGATACAAATACATTATTGAAGATAAGACCTAAAGACTGAGTTCTAGTATTGGTGTAGCACAGTTCAGGTTGGTGCACAAAATAAGGGTTGGCATTAAAGGTCAACAAAGAAGCAGTGGCAAGGTCTTGGATGCATTAATAAGTTAGGGTATGATTCTTGGTCATGGTACTTTTCATTTGAAGATCTATAAGAAGAATTCCTTACGAGTTTTCCTCTCTAAGAAGGAGAGGTTTTTCCCTAGCTCGAGAAGCTTAACTTTGTGTCTTTTGGATTTTTGGTAATTGACTTGATGAAAGACTAAATAAGCTAACGAAGAGAAGACATAAGTTATGTAGAAATTATACAAACAGTGTGTATATCAATGGATTCAATCCGATCATGTGATATGCTAAAGCAAGTTACTGAATCTTTCTACAAATCAATTGCGAAAATTAAACATGATCTCCAATCACAATAAGTAAAGAAAGAAGCAAATCAAACCACAACACAATTATTTTCCTGGGAAAAGCTTACTGCTCAAAACCCCTTTATCTTCTATTGTATATTCACCAAGGAACCATGAAATAATTACCGATCTGAATTAGATATGGGATCAAAATACTATTAACCATCGACTATAACCCAAAAAGAACAAAATTTCGTAAACAACATAGGGGAATAATGAAAGGAATATCTTACTGTGGCAATCGAGCTGCAAAACCTCCACAAACCACGTCACCTAATACATCGAATAATATAATATCATATTCGTAAAATGCATTTAATTCTTTCAAAAACTTTACAGTTTCTCCCACCACATATCCTCCACATCCGGCTCCTGCAAGTGGACCCCCTGCTTCCACACAATCCACCCCTCCATAACCCTTGTCTCCTGCACTCTCACAACTGTCTCACACTGATCTGGACAAAGTAGACCAACACTTAGCCAATTTAGCCTCTACTAAGCCTGTCTTGCTTGCACAATTCATGTGTAATGCAATCTCTATTCTTTAGAAATTTCAACCTTCCAAAACTGCGCAATGCTCATGGGAAATCCTATTGGTGTTTTATTGCATGCACGCAACCTACTAATAATACAACTGATAGTTAACATCGCTTTAACCTCTGTCTCAACTGGGTCTCCATTATAACTGACATGCATGCAACTATTAATAGTAAATCATCAGTTCCATGACAGATCACTGCATGTGAATTAAATCTGACTTAATTCACTTGACCTCTCACTACTGCAACAAACAGTTACAACTAGTTAAACTGATTTTAATTCAATTAATTGAGTTAATTGATTTCTCATGCATTAAACTAATGCACTAACTATAACTTGGACTAAATAACTAATAGAATCACTCTGCATGCCTGACCAACCACCCTCAACTTGAATTCCATGAGCTAACTAAGTTTATCACACTTAGTTAACTATTACAAGTGATTATGAGATAAGATTACAATTTATTGTCCAGTTTAATTAAGGGAAAATTAAATTAGACACACATTTCTTGTTGACTTTTCAATACTCCTCTCAACAAGAAAGGGATTATCAACTACCCTGATCATGTCTCTATGGTATTCAAATTTTCTCCTGGCGAGCGCCTTCATCATAATATTTGCATCATGATCCTCCATGGGAATGTACTGAAGTAACATAATGCGTCTCTGAACACAATCTCTGAGATGGTGGTACCGAATGTCTATATTCTTGGACCTATCATGGAATATCGGATTAACCGAGAGTTTAATGCAACTCTGGTTATCACAATGTATCACCGTCGAATCCATATGATGACCAAACAAACAAACAAGAATATTCCTCAGCCAAATGGCCTCACATGCAGCCTGACTTGGTGCCATGTACTCTGCCTCGGCTGAACTGAGTGCCACGAATATATTCTTTATGATGTACCAAGAAATTTTTGTCAATCCTCTGCGGAATATTCCTCATGATGTGCTCTTTCTGTCTAATGGATTGTCTGCCCAATCTACATCGGTGAAGCCTCGACGCTTCACTCCATCTCTCCGTCTGTACCATAATCCATACTATGTATTGCCCCTGAGATATCTCAATATATGCTTCCCCACCTTCCAAAAGAGTTTGGTCGGCTTAACCATAGCTTGACTCAATTATTTAACTGCGTAGAAAACGTCTGGTATGGTGTTCACCAAGTACATGAGTGAACCCATAAGCTACCTGTAAACAGTAGCGTCCACTCCCTCACCTGAACTAGCATCATCCTTCCTCCAGTTTCCTGCAAGATGAGTCTCCATGGGTTTACAACTCTCCATGTGAAAAATTCTTAGAATCTCTTTGCCATACTTGCCTTGAGAAACAAATATCTCCCCATCATGCTGCCATATTTCCAAACCAAGGAAATAGTGAAGGAGTCACATGTCCTTCATCTCAAACTCTCTTGCAATATCCTCTTTGCAACAAGTTATGAGCTGCTCATCCCCTGTTAAAATTTGATCATCAACATAAAGTACGATAATCAAAAGCTTACCATCAACAAAAATTTGGTATAGGTTCGCATCTGCTTCACTCTTCGTGAAGCCCAATCTAGTGAAGTAGTTGGCAATCCTGGTGTACCAAGCACGAGGTACTTGCTTCAGCCCATATAGTGCTCTCTTGAGTCTGCACACAGGCGACTCACTGTCAAAGGTCTCAAAACCTTCTGGCTGCTCTATGTACACTTCTTCCTCAATAAATCCATTGAGAAACGTAGTTTTCACATCCATCTGATGTATCTGCCACCCCATCTGCGCTGAGAGTGCAATGATAGATCTAATCTATGAGTATCTCGCAACCGGTGCAAAAGTATCCTCATAGTCAATCCCCTCAACTTGTGAGAATCCTTGGGCTACAAATCTAGCCTTGTATTTCTCCACACTCCCATCTGCTTCCTGCTTCACCTTATAGATCCATCTAGATCCAACCACTGATTTCCTGAATGATATTGGGACAACTTCCCATGCACTGTTCTTGGTGATGGAGTCATACTCCTTGTTGATCATGTTAGCTCCCTATGATTTTTTTTTACAAGAAAACAGGGGGCCAAACTGTCTTTGAGCCTTCAAGGAATGCATTCCCTCTGAAAACACATCATCCTCTAAGCCTCCTTGTGCCTTGTCCTTTGATAAATCCTCACTGTTGTTCCCAGTTTTAAAGCCTCTCTGTTTGTGAAGAAAATACCCAAAAGGCCCCATTTTCCCTCTTATTTCATTCCCTCTAAGCCTCTGTTTTCATCATTCTTCTCCCCTTCTAAATTCTCCACTTATCCTTTAAATCATCCCAAATCCCCTTTTAAGCCTTTTAAATTACCTTTGTTTAGCTTAAAACCCCTTATTCCCTTTACCGAATGCCTCCTCTGGCCTTAAAATGCATTAAAAATAGACCAAAAACCCACTTTCCTTCATATATCAGGCCTAGTCCCTTTCGGCCAGCCCCCTCGAACCGTTTCCCCACATGACCCGCGCCCAGAACCGAGCGCTTAAGGCCTGGGTGCTAATCGCAATCGGAAGGTCGGAGTGGGGCGCGTTTTCTTTGCAAAGTCAAAAGCTCCGACGCGATGGTGTTATGGTCTGTGGAGCGTGAGTGCAATACCCATCGTCGATCTATACGGATCTGACGGTCCGCGCAAGTCCTATCGCTCCCATCACCCCGATTCTTTCACCCCTCCGATGCTCATCTCCACCGTTGATTCGCTGTCGGATCGGATGGCCAACTCACCACCGCACCGATCGCAATCACAACTTTTAAAGTGCGCCACCCACTGCACTCCCCGATTGCGATCCTTGATCGTAATCTCCGCCGTCGATTTCCCTTAATCCAACGGCCCTTATTTCTCCTACTCCACTCCTATACCCCCCCCCCCCCCCCCGTCTGTCTCCCAGCTGATTGAGTCTCCGCTGTCGATCTTGTTCCAGATCGGACGACTGGCGCTCAACCGCGCATCGTCAATCGCAAGTTCTTAAATGTGTCACCCGCCGCCTTCCCCAATTGCGATCCGCCGATCCAATCATAACTGTCCATCCAAGTTAGATCAACAGCCCTCATTGCATCGCCCTGTTCATTCATATTTCTCCATCGGAGTTTCGGCCTCGCTTTGTTCCAATGCGATTACATCGCAACCATTGATCTCTTGGGATCCGACGGTTCATTCCTAATCGCCCCCCGTCATGCTGGGATCCCACCACTTCTACTGTGTTACAGTAATTATCAAAGTTCAAACTCCACATCTCGTCGATGCTTCATAGGCATTGATGCCTTGTGAGCCCTGCGCAGCGCTACACATCAACAAGACACACGGGATCACGACAGAAACAGAAGATTGAAGAGTATCAGTGTCGAAGACCTGCCACGAAAAAAACAGAAGATTGGAGACAATTTGGGGATTATGGCTAAGATTTATTATCAAAAGCCCATCCTCAAAATTAAATCAGAATTAAAGAAAATCATGAAGATCTACAGGCAGAAAAGCCTCTACTGCCACATCAGAGACAAATCGATTCCTCTCAGCCAACATTCCGCCATCTGTGAGAGCGACCGCCTCAACTCCACCTCGTCAGTGAACATTGTCAATTCATGATTCGGCCCTAGTGGCCTTTTAATTTCATTTTAGTTTGTTACTTTTAAATTTCGAGTGGAATTCACATTCCACTCCTGCATTTTACTTTCTGTCAGAAACTGTTGTTTAATATTTTTTGTTTAAAACAGTCGTGAGCCTAACTGTCAATGATGAGATGCCCCATATTCCTCATCATGAATTTTGGTTATTTTTGATGGAAACCTCAAACTGATTACCAGCACGCGAGGAAGATATTTTTCCCAAAAATATCTTCTCGCTCCTGTTTCTGAGGCTTCTATATAAGTAGCAACTAAAGAAAAAAAAGGGTTCCATATTTTCTGAATAATTTTCTGTGAAAGAGTTTCTTGTATGCATTTTGTTGAAGTTTTAATACAAATGTGAAGAGCCCGTTGGGTCTCAATGATAAGGATTTTTAACTTTAATGAGGATTCTGGTCTTGATGCTTTATAGTTTGTAATTTTGTCTTATTTTATATAGTTTAGCTGTTCAGTTCACTATTTCCATCATTCTTGTATCATGCTCTGGAATGCGAGTGGCTCACTGGTTCTGGTATGAATTTATTACAATCGATACTCATGCTAAACCTGTCTAGCGCTTTAAATATGGCTCAGTCATGATATGTTGTTTCATTTTCAACTTCATCCACGTTTCTTCTATATTAAGTGGTATGGGATGTTATTTTTTGAAAGCTATGGACATGTATGGATTCTTATTATCTTAAGCCCATCTCATGTTCAGATATGTTTATGGAATTTCATCTCATTAGTAGTTAGTATTCCTTCTATATTTCTTACACAGCAAATGCTGTCTGATTTTCAATCTCTGTAACGCATTTTTAGAATCCAGCCCTCCTTACAACAAGTTTTCTTTGAGTTGTCTGATACATTTATATTGAGAATTCACTCCTTGCCTCTGCAGTGTTCCTTTGATTATGCTGAGTTTCTGAATATTCTGGTTCCATCTACATTGATCTTTCCTGTTAAAACTGAAATAGAAAAGAAGCTTGGTTCTGCTAATTGTCCTTGTTATATCATATTGCTCCTTGCTATATAAGATGTCCTAGGCACTAGTCTTTCACAACTCAAGGTTGTCTCTAGGATTGACAACATCTTTTTGGCACCATTGTCGGGGATATCGAAGTTGAGAGAAGTTGAATCCCTAGGCCTCGACAAAACCTTATTCACTCTTCAAATAGGTGAGCATGGAGAGTTGAGAGTTGTAGATCCCTCACCTTGGCGACTCCACATTCATTTATCAGAAAAATTTACTGGCAATCCTGGCTCCTCGTAAGCCACACCTGAGGTCAGATACGTCTCAGCCAAAGACACCTTCTGTGTCTGACCCAAAGAAGATCCTACATAGAAGGAGTTGGAGAGAAAGACCATCAGTCCATACTGAGATCCCTGAATTCTCTTTAGAAGACTTTCCATCCTCCTCCTCTCAAGTTACTCAAGTACATGGTCCCGAATCCACTATGGGATATAC
Source organism: Pinus albicaulis (assembly GCA_034641835.2). Classification (NCBI taxonomy): domain Eukaryota; kingdom Viridiplantae; phylum Streptophyta; class Pinopsida; order Pinales; family Pinaceae; genus Pinus; species Pinus albicaulis. The sequence continues at coordinate 66,517,422 of CM076570.1, forward strand.
CGATTACTACTCAGATAGTCCACCCCGGAGAGGTGTCCGAATTAAAGACGAAGTTGAGTCAAGGGATACCACATATTACCCCTTTCACCCTACTCTTGAGGTTGAAGAGGTCAAGGAAGTTACCGAAGTATCTGCTATTAACAGCCCGTTTTTCTCGTCAACACCTCGAGCTGTTGTCCAATACATTCCTATTGTCATTCATACTTCACTTCCACCTCCTCCTCCTCCTTTTACACATCAAACCCTTGCACTACCTCCACCTCCTCCAATGGCCAATGTTCCTGGATTCTTGTTGAATAAATATGCCCCCCTGGCACTACCTCAAGTGTTGAATAATATGCCACAGGACTATTTGAAGATCTTACCCCGATTTAATGGGGAAAGCGAGATTGAAACTCAAAAACATCTTGAGGTCTTATGTTCTTTTGCAGAGAACTTTAATGTGGAACACCTAGATTTAGTCCTATGAATGTTTGTGCAATCTCTTGATGGTGAAGCCAGAAAGTGGTTTAAGACATTAGGAGACCGTTCCATCACCACTTCGGAAGGAATGGAAGATACTTTTCTCAGAAAATGGGGAGAGAAGAAATATCACGGACATTTTTTTACTGAGTTTAACACACTCGAGAAAATACATAATTAAGGGGTGTTAGAATTCATCAAGAGATTTAGAAAATTGTATTTGAGCCTTCCTGCTAATATGAAACCTCATCAAACCACTGCTAAAGTTGTTTTCGTAGCCGCGTTTGACTCAGAATTTGGTTTCTCTCTGAGAGAAAGAAAGCCCGCCACCCTGGATGATGCTCAAACATATGCACTAGAGTTGGACGCAAACTTTGCCTCCACTAGTAAATCAAAGGGAAAATCTGAACAAGACACTAGAAGAAAGGGGAAAGAAGAAGTATCCACCTCTAGCCAAGACAGAGACTCGGCCAATGACAGAATTGAGGAAATGAACAAAATGATTAAGAATCTTTCAAATAAGCTGGTCAAACTTGAACTATAGGCCAAAAATTCATCATCCAAGAATTTCTAGAATGCTCCAAATAGGGGTTACAACCCTCAGTATAGAAAACCACCCTTGCAAATACTGCAAAGGGAACGGAAGGAGCAACAAGATCAGGTACCACACCCTCTGTACTTGGAAGGTCAGGTAGATGGTCCCACCGAAGACACCACTTACGAGCAAGAGGAGGCATACCTTGCTTTTTCTAACAGCGATGAAGTAGAGTGTCCCCTACAAGAAAGTGATGAAGTAGAGATTCCATCACATGTGGAAGAAAAATCTAATGGAAGCACCGAAGATCTTGAGATAGATGACTACTGCAAGAAGTTTTTCGATTTCATGCAAGCATAGTTTAATAGAAGATATGACCTCAGATATTCTAGGAAGAGAACTTGTACTCAAGATCACGAGGAAGACACACCTCATGAGGAAGCATCTGCTCAGAAGGAGACAACAGCTCAAAGGACAACAGACAAAGGTAAGAGACCTCTTAACGAATCTTTACAGTCTGCTGATCAAATTCCTTCCACTTCACAAGTGGCTACTCCCCTTAATTTCAAGTCAGTCACAAAGGAAGTCAAACCCCTTGTCCAAAGCAAAGAGTCAAAAGAGGTGTTAGTAGACAAGTCATCCTCGGTTTTCAGTTTACAAAAGGAGCTTGAGAAGGTCAAAGTCCTAGTTCCCTTGACCGAATTGTTGAAGCAGCCTGCATATCAGTCCCAGGTCACATCCTTTATGCTTCCCCCAGAAGTAGCACATATTCCAGACAGTCTAAACCTTCAAGAAGAAAGACCCATGGTTGTATTTGGCCCACATGTTGAGGAATTAGATGCTTCTACTCCCCCTTTTTATATGTCCTTAGTAATTCATGACCTACTGTTGCATAACTGCATGTTAGATTCATGAGCTTCTCATAAGCTATTGCCCCTATTGGTCATGGAACAACTAGGATAACAAATCACTCGTCCATACAAAGACCTCTACTCATTTGATTACAAAAGAGTTAAATTCCTAAGTATGATCAAGGATTTGGTGGACAATTTGGCCCAAATCCCAGCAAAAAATGTGGTGATGGACATCGTGGTGGCTGACATCCCAGCTCGCTTCGGCATGTTGCTGTCAAGGTCATGGGGGACTAAAATTGGTAGGTCAATCAAGTTGGACTTGACCTATGCTACTATCCCGGTTTTTGGTGGCCAGGAGAGGAGGTTGTACCAGGAAACTAGATTTGTCAAGACGGTCACCAAGGCTGACAACTCAGTTAATTCTTCAGTTTATAGTAAGGAGGGAGATTTATCATGTTTGATGCTGGAAGAAGATCAATATTACGCTTATGAACCATCATTTTTCTAGATCAAGACCGGGCAATGCATAGAGAGCCATGAAGCAGGAATCTGGACACTTCATTTTGATGGAGCAAACTCCAGAGAAGGTAATGGGGCTGGAGTATTATTGATTTCTCCTACAGGCCAATGGGTCCCATTGTCTTTCAAACTAGAGTATGAAGCCATTAATAATGTGGCCGAGTATGAAGCACTTTTGTTAGGGTTACAGACAGCCAGGAGTATGAATATACAGAGTTTAAAGGTTTTGGGAGATTCGGAACTGGTGGTTAGACAAGTGAAGAATCAGTGCCAAACCAAACATCCTAGGCTGAGGGCTTATAGGAACGAAGTTTGGGATCTGCTGGAGAATTTTTTTCTTGGCATTTAATATTCAGTTCATGCCCTAGGAGCAAAATAGGATGGCAGACTCCCTTGCAGTGGCTGCCAGTACCTTCCGTCCCCCTCAAAACCCTCTCTTAAGATATGAAATTGAGGTACGTTATCGACCATCAATCCCAGATAACATCAAACATTGGCAGGTGTTTGAGGATGAAGAACAAGTGAAAAGATTCCTGGAAACAGTAGCGGAATTCTCCAACATGAAGATTGATGCTTGTGAAGAAGAAGAGACTGAGGATATTTCAGAAAATAAATGGGAAGAAAAGGTGGCGAGCCATAAAGTTCTGCAACTAAAAGGCAACATTATACCCCGAGGACTAGTGCCCTTAGAAAGGTTGTTTAACAAGAATGATGTCCCATTGCAGCTGAACAAAGTTGTGGAGGAAAATCAGATGGAAGATCTTAACCTTGGTACTGATGTTGACCACAAAATTGTGAAGATATCCAAGAAAGTCCCAGAGGAGTATAAAGAACTCTACCAGAAATTATTCCAGTCATACAAAAATGTATTTGCATAGTCTTATCAGGACCTAAAAACCTTCGATATCAGCATCATGCAACGTAAAATTCCACTGAAGGGAGATGCGAAGCCACATAAACAAAAGCTTAGACAGATAAATCCCCTGCTGCTTCCCTCCATTGAGAAGGAAATTAAGAAACTATTGAAGGCCAAAATCATTGTGCCATTAAGATATTCTAAGTGGGTAGCAAACCTAGTCCCTATCCGGAAAAAGAATGGAGAAATAAGGCTATGTGTGGATTTCCGAAATTTAAACCGAGCATCCTTAAAGGATAATTATCCCCTGCCCAAGATGGATCACATCCTGCAAAAAGTGGTAGGAGATTCTCGGATGTCGATGATGGATGGATTCTCTGGTTACAATCAGGTGGCTGTACTACCAAAAGATCAGAAGAAGATTGCCTTTACCACACCATGGGGTACGTTTATGTACGCTAGGATGCCTTTTGGGTTGATCAACGCAGGGGCCACTTTTCAAAGGGACATGGACATTGCCTTTGTTGGGGAACAAGATAAGTTTGTGGTAGTATATCTGGATGATATCACTGTGTTCTCAAAATATGATGCAGAGCACATTGAAAACTTGCATAGAACTTTCGAGAAGTGCAGAAGGTATGGTCCTCTCTCAATCCACAAAAGTCATTGTTTCCATTAGAAGAAGGTAAGCTTTTGGGACATATTGTAACCAAAGATGGGGTAAAAATAGATCCTAAGAGAGTAGAAGTTATAAATGGCATTTCTCTTCCCAGAAATAAAAAGGAGGTGCAGGTGTTCCTAGGGCGGATTAACTTTCTGAGGAGGTTTATCCCTAACTATGCTAAGATAGTTAGACATATAACTGACATGCAGAAGAAAAATAATGAGGTAAAGTGGTCCCAGGAATCACGAGAAGCCTTCTCCATTATAAAAAATGCCTTTGTTGAAGCCCCTATGCTAGCTGGACCAGACTATGCCAAACCTTTCATGATCTTTTCATTTGCATCACCTCATACAGTGGCAGGGGTTTTATTTCAGAAAAATGAAGAAGGGTATGAGCAGCCCATCGCTTTCTTCAGTCAGGTGCTCCGTGATGCAGAGCTGAAATATAACATATTAGAAAAGCAGGCATATGCCCTGGTGAAGTCTCTTAAAGCATTTCGCATGTATGTCTTGCAGTCCCATATCATTGTGTTTGTGCCTACAGCAGCTGTAAAAGATATTCTTATCCAAGGAGATAGCGAAGGGAAAAGAGGGAAATGGATTGCCAAAATACAAGAGTATGAGCTAGACATCCGCCCTACCAAACTAATCAAGGGACAAGGGCTAGCCAAAATCTTGTTCGAGTCAAACTGTCAGGCTCTGGGTATAAATATGTCCATGATAGAAAATGAGGAGTCTGAGAAGAAAGAAGAGCAACAGGGAGTAGAGATAGCTACTCAGAAGACACATATGAAGTACCTCATCAGCCCGTGGTACAAAGAGATAGTGGAATATCTTCTAACACTCAGCTGCCCTCCTAGCTGTGACAAAGCTAAATACAGAACACTGAGGTTGAGATCACAGAAGCACGTTGTTGCAAATGGTCGGTTGTACTGGCGAGATCCCTCAGGCATCCTGCTCCTGTGTCTCACAGAGGACGAGGTAGAGAGTATAATGGCCGAATTTCATGAAGGAATCTGTGGGGGTCATTATAGTTGGAGGGCTACTGCACACAAAATCATGAAAGCTAGTTTCTTCTGGCCCAAACTCTTTGGAGATGTTTTTTCCCGGGTTAGAGCTTGTGAGAAATGCCAAAGGTTTGATGAAAGACAGAAGTTGGCACCTCTGCCCATGATCCCTGTTCACGTGGATGAACCATTCCAGCAATGGGGAATTGACTTTATCGGTGAAATACATCCTCAATCAAGTTGTCAGCATAAGTGGATATTAACTGCCACAGATTATTTCACGAAATGGGTGGAAGCTATACCTGCAAGGAATGCAACAGATGTTGTGGTAATGAAATTTATGGAAGAAAATATCATATACAGATTTGGCTGCCCTGCCAAGATAGTGACCGACAAGGCACAGGCCTTTAAGTCTGCAAATTTTGTCAGTTTCTGCCAGCAGTATAACATTGCGCTAGGTCAGTCTACGGCCTATTACCCACAAGGAAATGGCCTGGAAGAGTCTTCACATAAAACCCTGGTGAGGGCACTAAAAAAGGCTATTAACGAAAATCAGAAAAATTGGGATTCCCAGTTGAAATTCGCTCTATGGGCCAACAGGATTACCAGCAAGAGAGCAACCGGGAATTCCCTGTATGAATTATTATATGGGAAGGCACCAGTGTTCCCTGTACAGTTAGCCTTACCAGTAGCCTGATTCATGCAAGAAAGTCAAGAAGAACCCGATGATGTGACCAGGAGAATCAATCAGCTGGTGGAGTTACAAGAAACACGGAACCAAGTAAGCTAGAGGCTAACTGGATATCAAGAGAAGATGAAGGACCTTTTTTATCATCACGCCAAGGACAGGGAGTTGCAGGTTGGGGATTTAGTGCTCAGATGGGATATTCGAAGAGCTGAAAAGGGGAAACATGGTAAATTCGACCCACTCTGGTTCGGCCCATTTAAAATCGTGGAACAAGGGGGCAAAAACACTTTCAGATAGAAAAATTTACAGGGAGACTTGCTCGATGCCCCTGTAAATGGTCAGTTCCTCAAACCTTACTTCCAGTTCTGATTCAGATCGAGAGAGCCTGATGTATCATAGTGTACATTAGTTTTTTGTTTTCATCTTTGTTCGAATGATGTGTGTGTCGTGATGAATCATGAAGAGAAAAATGAAAGGTGTTGAACAGTGGTGTCCACACAGAAGATTAACAGGTGGTCTGCAAAGTTCTCGACACGCTCAAGGATGAACGTGCCATCCCCAGATGGAGCCAATGTTGATCATGTTAGCCCCCTATGATTTTTTTTGACAAGCAAACAGGGGGCTAAACTGTCTTTGAGCCTTCAAGGAATGCATTCCCTCTGAAAACGCATCATCCTCGAAGCCTCCTTGTGCCTTGTCCTTTGATAAATCCTCACTGTTGTTCTCAGTTTTAAAGCCTCTCTGTTTGTGAAGAAAATACCTAAAAGGCCCCCTTTTCCCTCTTATTTCATTCCCTCTAAGCCTTTGTTTTCATCATTCTTCTTCCCCTTCTAAATTCCCCACTTATCCTTTAAATCATCCCAAATCCCCTTTTAAGCCTTTTAAATTACCTTTGTTCGGCGTAAAACCCCTTATTCCCTTTACCGAATGCCTCCTCTAGCCTTAAAATGCATTAAAAATAGGTCAAAAACCCACTTTCCTTCATATATCAGGCCTAACCCCTTTCGGCCAACCCCCTCGAATCGTTTCCCCACATGACCCGCGCCCAGAACCGAGCACTTAAGGCCTGGGTGTTAATCGCAATCGGAAGGTCGGAGTGGGGCGCGTTTTCTTTGCAAATTCAAAAGCTCCGACGCGATGGTGTTATGGTCTGTGGAGCGCGGGTGCAATACCCGCCGTCAATCTATACGGATCCGATGGTCTGCGCAAGTCCTGTCGCGCCCATCGCCCTGATTCTTTCACCCCTCTGATGCTCATCTCCACCGTTGATTCGTTGTCGAATCGAACGGCCATCGCACCACCGCACCGATAGCAATCGCAACTTTTAACGTGTGCCACCCGCTGCACTCCCCGATTGCGATCCTCTGATTGTAATCTCCGCTGTCGATTTCCCTTAATCCAACAGCCCTTATTTCTCCCGCTCCACTCCTTTACCCCCCGTCCATATCCCCGTCGATTGAGTCTCCACCGTCGATCTTGTTCCAGATCGGATGGTTGGCGCTCAATCGCGCATCGCCAATCGCAAGTTCTTAAATGTGTCACCCACTGCCTTCACCAATTACGATCCGCCGATCCAATCGTGACCGTCTATCCAAGTTAGATCAACGGCCCTCATTGCATCGCCCTGTTCATTCATATTTCTCCATCGGAGTTTCGGCCTCACTTTGTTCCGATGTGATTAGATCGCAACCGTTGATCTCTCGGGATCCGACAATTCATTCCTAATCGCCCCCCGTCATGCTGGGATCCCACCACTTCTACTGTGTTACAGTCATTATCAAGATTCAAACTCCACGTCTCGTCGATACTTCATAGGCATTGATGCCTTGTGAGCCTTGTGCAGCGCTACACATCAACAAAACACACGGGATCACGGCAAAAACAGAAGATTGAAGAGTATCAGTGTCGAAGACCTGCCATGGCAGAAACAGAAGATTAGAGACAATTTGGGGATTACAGCTAAGATTGATTATCAAAAGCCCATCCTCCAAATTAAATCAGAATTAAAGAAAATCATCAAGATCTATAGGCAGAAAAGCCTCTATTGCCACATCAGAGGCAAATCGATTCCTCTCAGCCAGCATTCCGCCATCTGTGAGAGCGACCGCCTCAACTCCACCTCGTCAGTGAACATTGTCAATTCATGATTCGGCCCTTGTGGCCTTTTACTTTCATTTTAGTTTGTTACTTTTAAATTTCGAGTGGAATTCACATTCCACTTCTGCATTTTACTTTCTGTCAGAAACTGTTGTTTAATATTTTTGGTTTAAAACGGCCATGAGCCTAACTGTCAATGACGAGATGCCCCATATTCCTCATCATAAATTTTGGTTATTTTTTATGGAGACCTCAATCTGATAACCAGCACGCGAGGAATATATTTTTCCCAAAAATATCTTCTCGCTCATGTTTCTGAGGCTTCTATAGAAGCAGCAACTAAAGAGAAAAAAGGGTTCCAGATTTTCTGAAGAATTTGTTGTGAAAGAGTTTCTTGTATGTATTTTGTTGAAGTTTTAATACAAATGTGAAGAGCCCGTTGGGTCTCAACGATAAGGAGTTTTACCTTTAATGAGGATTCTGGTCTTGATGCTTTATAGTTTGTAATTGTCTTATGTGATATAGTTTAGCTGTTCATTTCACTATTTCCATTCTTCTTGTATCATGCTCTGGAATGCAAGTGGCTCACTGGTTCTGGTATGAATTTATCACAATCGATACTCATGCTAAATCTGTCTAGCGCTTTAAATATGGCTCAATCATGATATATTGTTTCATTTTCAACTTCATCCACGTTTCTTCTATATTAAGTGCTATCGGATTTTATTTTTTGAAAGCTATGGACATGTATGGATTCTTATTATCTTAAGCCCATTACATGTTCAGATATGTTTATGGAATTTCATCTCATTAGTAGTTAGTATTCCTTCTATATTTCTTACACAGCAAATGTCGTCTGATTTTCAATCTCTGTAAAGAATTTTTAGAATCCAGCCCTCCTTACAGCAAGCTGTCTTTGAGATGTCTCATACATTTATATTGAGAATTCACTCCTTGCCTCTGCAGTGTTCCTTTCATTATGATGAGTTTGTGAATATTATGGTTCCATCTACATTGATCTTTCCTTTTAAAACTGAAATAGCAAAAGAGCCTGGTTCTGCTAATTGTCCTTGTTATATCATATTGCTCTTTGCCATATAAGATGTCCTAGGCACTGGTCTTTCACAACTCAAGGTTGTCTCTAGGATTGACAACACTCCTCAACCATGGTGTCAACCCAAATTGGTTGTTGCACTGCTTCCTCAAAAGAGGATGGTTATGTCACAATACACTTGCTCATAAGAGCCATGTATCCAGTAAACATGTCTGGAGATTGTTTCTATCTGCACAGTGAAGTAGGTGTTCCTACATGTTCTATTGCATCAAGTCTCAATCTATCAGCTTCTGTGGTGCACCTTCTACCATGTCTGGTGGATGGCTCTGCATGAGTGTTTTATGTCACTCCATGATCCTCTGCATGTGGCTGCTCCACATCTTGAGGTTCATCCTTTGGAACCAAGAGTTCCTCATATGCATGAAAATCAAGCTCCCTCTCAAGGGACAATCACATGGCTTTCTCCTCATCAAATTTTATATCTCATCTCACAACAGTCATCATGTTGTTTGGAAAATACCCCCGATTTTGTGGGGAGTATCGGTGTACCCCACAAATATCCCAATCTCAGTTGTTGGTTCTAGCTTCTTCAAGAATCTTTGGTCACATGGCAATAGACAAATGAGCCAAAAAATTTAAAATATGAAACATCAGGTTTCTTACCAGAAAAAACTTCCTCTAGTGTACTCATGCCAAGTATCTAATGAGCACTACGGTTCTGCACAAATACCGATGTGTTGCATGCTTCCGCCCACAGATGTAACGATAGGCCCTGATCATACAACATCGCTTGTGTCGCACCCACAATTGTTATGTTCTTTCTTTCTGTGACCCCATTCTGTTGTGGGTTATGAGGCACAATCAACTCTCTCTAAATTCCTTCTTTGCTACAGAAGTTCTTGAATTCATTGGAGATGTACTTACCACCATTGTCGCTCCTAAGAGCCTTCACATGCTTCCACGTGTCTTTCTCAACCAGTGCTTTGAACTCACAAAATTTTGAGAACGTATGATATTTCTTCTGCATGAAGTAGATCCAGCACTTTCTAGAAAAATCATCAACGAAAATCACATAATACCTGTGATTTGATGTTGAAGTTGTAGAGAATCGTCCACACACGTTCGAGTGAACTCTCTCAAGGATTTTTGTTGCTCAATTCTTCTTCTCGTGAAAAGTGGCCTTTGCATACTTCCCCATGGTACATCCCTTGCATGTGTCTATCTGCACAAGAGTACCCTTTGGAAGCCCCATAGAAATCTGTTGCATGACCTTCAAGTCACCGTGGTATAGATGGCCCAATCTCGTGTGTCATAACTCACCCTCATCTCGGCTCACCACTTTGTCTGCTTTACCCATCAATGTTGTGCAGCCATCTACATCAAATTTGTAGAGATTCTTCACATGAATCCCAATTTTCTTAGCTTTTCATGTGGCTTTGTGACGAAAGAATGCTTTCCCTTCACTGAAAACCACATCATAACCTCTATCCTCCAACAGAGTAACTGAAACTAAATTCTTTTTCAATCTTGGTACATGCATGACATCTTTTAATAAGAAGGGTTTAGCTTATTGTCTCTGGAAAGTAACTATACCAATCCCGGTAGCGCTATACCTCCCGTCATCACCCATTTTGATATACATATGGAGATCCTTCTCCTCCAAGCTACTAAAAACGTCCGTCTCCCGTCATATGGAAAGATGCACCATTATCCAAGTACCACACTGATCTCGTCGCACTAGACACCATGCATGCGATGAGCGAGAAGCCCAACTCAAATTGCGAGGTCAAAGCCTCACTAGTTGTAGATCTTGAAGCCTTTTTGTTCTTCTTCTTCTGTGGAAAATTAGTGGCATAATGTCCATGTTCGTGATAGTGAAAACATTTCACTCTGGACATGTCACGCTTTTTGCCTTCTTTGTCAGTCTCAGATTTGGAATAAGATATCTTTCCCTTCTCCTTCTTTTCCTTATCAGCCAAGGCGCAATTTTTCTCATCATATGTCCTAGATGAGGATCCATCCTTGGTATTCTGCCTGAATTCTTCTTGTACCAAATCCGACCAAAGTCGTTCCCAATCTGGTACCTTCTCCCTCCCATTAACAGAATCCTGATAACTATGCCAACTCTTGGGAAGGCTTAGAGGAGCTAGGCCACCAAGTCATCCTCCGCTACAATAATTCTGACACTCGCAAGCTCATCTCGATATCGGAAAAACTTGGTTAAATATTTCCAAATAGTGTCACCTTTCTCCATTTTGATTTTCCTAAGCTTGACCTTCAATGCCAATTTTTTGTGGTCACTGCTACTCTGAAACAGATCTGTCAAAGCCTTCCAAATTGCACATGGAGTAACTTTGCCATGGAGACTTGAGAAAATGTGGTCTCGTACTCCCTCTAATAAGATCCTCATCGCCTTTGCAACTTTCTTTTTCCAAGCATCAAGAAGAGCGATGTCTGCTACTGTGGGCTTAGGAATGTCATTATCAATGAATTCTTTCAACCTATTTTCCTCCAGAACTGCCTCCATCATGTCTTTCCACGCAATATAATTAGAACTGCCCTCGAGTGCATATTCCAATCTCAAGCCATTGAAAGCCATATTGATCCGCCTGGCGCACCAACAAATATTTCTACAAATTCGAATGCTATTCAGCACAAACTCAATTTTTTCTCCACTATAGTGATTTCCTACGCTCTGATACCATGTGGAAATTATACAAACAATATATATATCGATGGATTCAATCTGATCATGCGATATGTTAAAGAAAGATACTAAATCCTTCTACAAATCAATTGCGGAAAATAAACATGATTGTCAATCACAATAAGTAAAGAAAGAAGCAAATCAAACCACAACACAGATATTTTCCTAGGGAAAGCTTACTGCTCAAAAGGCCTCTATCTTCTATTGTATATTCACCAAAGAATCATGAAACAATTACAATGCACTCTTCTCACAAGAGTCTCCTGCACTCTAACAACTGTCCCACACTGAGCCGGACAAAATCGACTAACACTTAGCCAATTTTCAGCCTCTGCTCAGCATGTCTTGCTTGCACAATTCATGTGGAATGCAATCCCTATTCTTTAAGAATTTCAGCCTTCCAAAACTGTGTAATGCTCATGGTAAATCCTATTGGTGTTTTACTGCATGTGGGCAGCCGACTAATAATACAACTGATAGTTAAAATCCCTTTAACCTCTGTCTCAACTGGGTCTCCATCAGAACTAACATGCATGCAGTTATTAATAGTAAATCATCAATCACATGACAGATCATTGCATGTGAATTAAATCTGATTTAATTCACTTGACCTCTCACTAGTGCAACAAACAATTACAACTAGTTAAACTGATTTTTACTCAATTAATTGAGTTAACTAATTTCTCATGCATTAATCTAATGCACTAACTACAACTTGGACTCAATAACTAATAGAATCACTCTGCATGTCTCACCAACCACCCTCAACTTGAATTCCATGAGCTAACTGAGTTTATCACACTCAGTTAACTGTTACAAGTGAGTATGAGATAAGATTGCAATTTATTGTCCAATTTAATTAAGGGAAAATTAATTTAGACACACATTTCTTGTTGACTTTTCAACAAGTTACTCAAGTAAGCACACAAGTAATTATCAAGTAGAGAATTTGAATTAGTCACCAGCCCTTTAAAGTCCCAACATGGTTTCAGAGCTAAGGTGCTAAAGACAAGGGCTACTTAGCAAGGAGACACTCAAGGAAGCAAGAATTAAAGTCAAAGTCAAAGTTAGCGTTGAAAAGTCAAATCAATTTGCAAGGAAGACTCTCAAGCTATTTCAAGAAAGATCTTCTATGTCATTCAAAGGATCAACTCATTCAAATAATCTTTGACATCAAAGATTTACATTCAAGACATTGTTAGAAGAGGTCATCATCTTTTGAAGATATCATTTAGAATCCAAGAACACCTACATTAGAGATTTAAATCTTAGAAGAAGCTCTTGACTTCATCTTCATCATTATCAATGAAGCTGCAAGCCACTCTACTCAAGTAAGTATCATGACCTTACTTAAATCGGTCAAGATGACTCATTATAAAGAAAGCAACAAGCTGGTTAGGTCATCAAACTTTAATGCATGGAAGAGGAGGACAAATTTGAATTTAATTGAAGACAAACTTATGGACTACATCGAAAGATCTACAATTCAACCACTAAAAGAAGATGATCCAGCGCGTGCCAAGTACATGAAGGGAGAAATCAAAGCCTGGAGGATTCTGATAGAATCCATTAGGGACTCACTCATTCCCTATGTATCAAAACTAAAGTCTACAAAAGAAACATATGAGAAATTGGTAGAGCTATTCTCTATGAGTACTGCAGGAGAAACAATCTCTCTGAGACAAGAACTATACAAAATGAAATTTCCAAGAGAAGAAGGAATCACTTCATACTTTATGAGGATTTCTGAAATAAGAGATCAACTGCAAGAACTGGGAGAAGTAATGTCTGACACTGAGATGACTACAGTGGTGTTGAATGCTCTACCAGAAGAATGGGGAAACTTCACTTCAAGTTTAGACGAGAAGAAAGAAGCCACACCATTGCATGGTTTATGGTCTCTATGTAAAATAGAGGAAACAAGATTGAAAGCAAAAGTTGATACAAGATCAAGTAAAGGGAATCAAGCCTTTGCATCCATATCTAGGAAGAAAGGAAGATTCAGAAAATTTGGTCCTCAAAATAAAAGAAGAAATATGGAAAAAGTACGATGCTTTGGATGTAATGAACTTGGGCATTATAAAAGAGATTGTCCTAAATCTCAAAGGACAAGAGAAAAAGGGAAGCAGCCCATGTCTCAAATATAAGGGAAGAACCTGATGCAAAGAAATCTAAGAAAGAATAAGCGAAAGATCTCTATTATGATTGAGATCATCTTCCTCTTTAAGTGATTTATGTTGGTTGTAAAATAATATGATAGAAAGCAATGTATATAGATGGCATCTTTATAAAAGCATGGTGGGAGCTCTTGGTGAAACAACTCCGGGAAAACCTCACTAATAACATTACTAATGGAAGGCAGTCATCAAGATCAAGGGCCATCATGGAAACTAATGCTGACATTTTCCAATGGAGCTCTCTATGAATTCATTGATGAAAAAGAAAACATAATGGTTTCATCAAGAATTCTATGCTACAAAATGTTGGGATGTGATGATATATTGATGGAGCATGTCAAGGGAATGAAGCTCTTCATTCTAGAAAACCTGCTATAGGATGACTCAAAGGAAAAAGGTACGAGGTAAATATATATTTATATGTTGGCACTAGATGTTGTGAAGTCATGTCATATGGTTGCAGGTAATAGACTTCTATATTTAGAAGTATGATCTATGAAGGAAGATCTCTCACAATGCACTGACAAGATGAAATCAACATAATATATCCTCATATGGAATATGAGGTGGTTTTATATGAAGAAGGATCTGGAAATTGTAAGTTCCTCAGAATGAAAATGTGCAGATAGGAAGAGATCATAAAGTGCAACCATGTCAAGAGGCAATTATCATCTGGAAGCCAAAAAGATGTGACTAGAATATCTCCTGGGAGGATCTGTAGACTCTGATAGAAGTCTGGGAAAGAAGAAGACCCTTGACAAAACATATCATTAGGAGATATGTCAATCTATATAAAGGATGTTGATGCCTACAGAAAGATGTCATGGTGAAAAATCATCACTGAGGTAACTTTTGTTTTAAAAGTTCATAAATATATGTTTATCTAAATGAACCTGTGCAAGGTTGTTAATCATGAGAAGGATGTAAGGTCCTTGGAGATGATTCGAAAGAAAGCAACATGGCATAAAAGGTGGACCAAATAAGAAAGACAGATGAATCACTTTCTGGTAGATGACATGACTTATGAATGAAAGTGATGGATGATCTGATCTATGCCCTATGGAGCTAAAGTTGAAGATTCCTCAATATCGAAATCCATGACATTTAGGGGAGGAATTCTTCATGAGCAGTTGGGTGTCTCACCATTGTTGTTGCAGGTCCCTGGTTGAAAAGGAGTCTGGTGACCAGTTTCTTACTTGGAAGAAACTGGGTAATTCCTAAGAATGAGCTTAGGTGCATTCCTTATACAGAAATGAGAACATTCCCTTATGGAATAGGTCCTCCCTGGCTGAGAGGGAGAGATAGACACATCATTTTGGTCTTCACTTGGGAAGACATAATGGAGGATTGAGTAATCATCTGGCATTCGATACTCTTTGGAAATGTGTTAGGGCATTCAAGATAATTGTCGATGACCGATATTCTTTGAGGGCTAGCTACCCAAGAGAAGAATAGTCCAAGAAGGTCATACTTTGAGAACACTCGGGTGGAGTATGTACCTTGGAGAGACAATGACTATGGTGTCTATAAGTCATGTCTCACCAGCATTATAGTCCATTTTCTCGTTGAGAGATGGGGTTGTTAGTCAAGGCCTTGCACTAGGACAATGTTGGTTAACATGATGGCATACAGATGTGATTACCAATCCGATTCTTCTTATGAGATTCTTCAGTTTGAAAGTGACCATGTACCTATATGAATACCTCCCTTGTTAAGAGAGAGTGGTGAAAATTCTAAGTAGGATTGGTCTTCATATTGACTATGTAATTATGTATTTATGTAAAAAAGAAGACAACGATAATAAAATATATTTTGTATATACTTGCTTCATGGGTTTCAAGAGCAAGAACTTTTATTATAGGTCAAAGACTTTTTCTTGATGTCTTTAGGGATTTGTCTAATCATAAATATAATTAGAGTCATGAAATCATGTTACACTTATGATAGAACAAACTGATGATACATATATATGCTCGAAGACCTTGTCACTTGGCTCCTTGAAGGTAGCTCGAAGATAATGGAAATACTCCTTAAAAAGTCGGCTTGAAGATGCTGGTAAATATCACCTGAAAGGTAAACTCAAATAGACACAATTGTTCACTGGCAAGTCAGCTTATTTATAGGCTCACACAACTATATATACCCCACTGTACTGCGCAGAAACAGAAGGACAGAAAATTGTGAATCACTTTGAAACAGTCTGCGGATTTCAAGAAGATTTGAAGTACGGATTCAGGGACAGAGAATTGTGGATATCAGGTAAGTTTATCCAGTGTGATAAAGTGTGGTCTAAGTGTGGGTTAAAGGACAAGAACAAATGCGGTCTTATCTGAAGATTTAACAGTGAATGATTATGAGGTAAAGTGCAGAAAAGGGACAAGATCAATTGCGAACTTCAAGACAGAAGTCAATTCTGGTTTAAGTATAATATAAGGTTTGTATATCACAGTGTATTATCACAGCAAGGAAGAGACTTCCGTTCCCTTCCTATTCTATAGTGCCTAAAAGGAAGTACTACTCCTCAATTGAAGAAATTTCAATGATATCCAAAGTAAATGATTTCAAGCAATCTTGTCTAAGAGAAGTCCGTGGAAAGAAGAATGCTATTCAAGATACAAATACATTCTAGAAGATAATACCTAGAGACCGAGTTCTAGTATTGGTGCAGCGCAATGCAGGTTGGTGGAGAAAAGAAGGGTCAACATTAAAGGTCAACAAAGAAGCAGTGGCAAGGTCTTGGATGCATTAATAAGTTAAGGGTCCGAGTCTTGGTCATGGTACTTATTATTTGAAGATCTATACGAAAAATTCCTTACGGGTTTTCCTCTCCAAGAGGGAAAGGTTTTGCCCTGGCTTGAGAAGCCTAACTTTGTGTCTTTTGTATTTTTGGTAATTGACTTGATGAAAGACTAAATAAGCTAACGAAGAGAAGACATATGTTACTCAAGTAAGCACATAAGTAATTATCAAGTAGAGAATTTAAATTAATCACCAGCGCTCTAAATTCTCAACACACCACACCAATAAAGAAAATGAGCCTGTAAACCATTTTTCACAAGTTGTGTTTAGTTGTTTCCTAATCCTATTTAAGTAAACAAATAGGGAATGTGTACGACCTTGAACCTCTTGTCTTAATTTGACTGAAGAAAATATTCCTTAAGAAGACTTAGCACTACATATTTAATTTTGCTCGCCACTATTTTATGTGGTGAGTGAGAGGGTGGATTTAGGAAAATTTGTTATAATTCATTTTAAGGGATGTTGCAAAAACACAATTCCACAAGCTATTCAAAACTAACATGGAATTTATATTTACCCCTTTTATTTTAATGTATGATTTTATTACAATCCTATTTCCTTATTTCCCCACTTGAACCAACTTCTAGGAGGATTTTCATTTGAAAATTCACATTTCCTTCAAAATTTGTAATTACTCTAAAGTGTGAGACCGAGAGAATGTTAAACATGTTCAAGATGCTCTTGAATTAAAAGGTCCCTAAACAATATTAAAGACAACCACCTCATGGAACTTATCAATTATTATCAACTATTAACAAAATGACAATGCACCACCGACACTCATTCAATACTAATTTATTCCACAAAAGCTTTTCACTTATCAAATAAAGACATTAACATTGTAACCAATTCCTCTACCCTTTCACCAAGACACATTGAACACTAATTTATTCCACAAACGTTTTTCACTCATCAAATAAAGATACATTATCCTTGTAACCAATTCCTCTACCCTTTCTATAGGGTCACAAAGAGCCCCATCCTTGAGATAACATCTTTGATTGAAAAAAACACGTCCATCATCACAAGGTTCTATTTCTCGAAAGTAAGATAAGGTTCTACCATTTGACCACAAACATTGACTTTTGATACAGTAGTTAAAAAAAAAAATGTTATTTGTTGGGCATAGAATATTAGTAAAATCATCCAAAATAGAGCTGTCAAACCCCTTACACAAGGACTGGCACTAGAAGTGTATTTGAATCCCTGCCATTAGATTTGCACCCGAGATGGTTGCACAATGTGCCCCTATTATTTGCTTAGATTACCTGTGAGATTATGTGCACACGGATGAATGGACATTCTGTACCAAGGTATCACAGTTTTGTTGTTGTTTTATTCTTCTCACTACTAGTTTGTGCCTAGGCCAAGCACAGCCCACATGTTTGATGGAAGAACAATCCACCCAACAACAGGATGCTGTCAACAGGATTGTGCAATACTTGGTCGACTGAATGTCCCTTGGAACAGTGTAACCCTCACAATTGGTTCTCATCCTTGACCCCTCCCCACAAATTTGAACCTGAGTCCTGATGGGGACTAAACCCCACACAAACCAAGTGGTCTACACCTCATAGGCTCCAAAGTACAACAGTTTGTTAATTATATCCAATCAATGTCTCCACATATGAAACAACATAAAGAAAATAAGGTTAAAATTACAATAACAAAACACGATCAAACTTGAAAACAACTAAAGACAAAGGTGGCTGTGATAGACTACTGGTAGAAATACATCCTGCTTCGAACTTAATCCGAGAAAAATCAATCTTCATTGAGCACAATCAAATGTTGTCAGATAAAGCTGATACCTACAATACTGCAGACACTCGATGTGGGAAAGATGCCTGACCAAGTATAGCGAGAAACAAATTTGAATATAGACAGTCTTAAACAAGAATTCTGGGTTTCAAATTTAAGAAAAAGAAAACCTATGTACCAAACATCAATGATCTGCAAGAAATGTTAGAAGAGTCTGAAAGATGTCATGGTAACTACTGCGACATTGGTGGCGAGTTGGTAAAACTTTAAAAGAACATTCAAACTTCAATTTTACAGATTAAACAAAAATCCTCCATTTTTGTCAAGCCTGATGAGCAGTGCATGCCCACTTCATCTATTTGATGATGCTACTTTGATAACAAATACAAGAAGTTAGGCTGCTCCAAGAAGAGATATGATATACATCCACAAAAAGCTATATATCCGAATCATATGAGCGAAACTCTGATTGAAAGTACCTCATTCTTAAGGACAGGCCATCTGCACTCATCTGTCAACAATATAAAACACAGCTCTTGCCACTAGTATAGCAAACTTGCCTAGATCTATTCTATCAGGTCTACATCAATACACAAAATGCTGCAGATCGAAAAGAAAATTCCCACCAACAATTCTTACATTTAGTCAAACGTACTCATGAGTTGTCCTCAAACACGTAGAGCTTTCTTACCATTCCAATCACTCTGTTCATGATATAGATGGAATAACACCGAACAATGGCGAAAGAATATCTAAAAATAAAACGCATCTCATGTTAATCTATACAATATGCTCTTCAAATGCTAGTATACCACGACCAACAAACCAAAAGAGAACTTATCAAAATGACTTTGCTAGGACAACACAGATGCCTTACAAACAGGACATGCATTTTTCTGGAGAAGCCATTGCTTTATGCAACATACATGATAGCTATGACCACATTGAAGTTTCCCCAATTCATCATTAGCTTCGTATTCCTCCTGGGAAAAGTGAGAATGCTGTCAGTATAAGACTTAACAAGGAAATATAGTTCTATAAACAACGGTCTGAAAGATTCAGTTGCTATAGTCAACCTTGCAAATAGACCCAAAACCAACCTGACAAATACTACACTTCCGCTCATTTTCTGTTAGACAAGTAGATCTAGCTTCCATGATGCAATGCTTCATCTTTTGTAGGCACTGAAAAATAGCGTCTTCACTTAACCCTGTATTGACGTGACCAATTCGATCTCCAAGTTCAAGTAAGTCCTGAAGCACAAGCAAATCAGCAACTTAATCAATAAAGCATAGCAAGTATATACAGAACCACCGTGCATTTAAGCTGCACAAGACTAGGTCCCATTGCCAGGGTATACATATTTCACCAACAACCTACAGGATGTATGTGCATGATAAATGAACGACAGTTGGAAACTGCCACCATAATGACCAGACCAAACTCTGCTTGTTCAAGGACAACAAATAGCAGGACAAACAACAATTATTACATCTCATCCATGTAAAAATAAAGTAGCTGACAAATACTTTGGTGGATAATAGCCCGCACCTCATAGGACATGCTGTCTACGTCAAGCCGCAAATCCCTGTGTTGGTCGTAAATGTCTATTCCACCCAATAGGAGAGTGGCTTCCAGCATCAGAAGTTGCTGCGTATTTCACAAAGCAGAAATTTTGGCATTAGCCAAATTTATAATACAGCAATTGTTCAGCAGTGTCGATAAACAGAAAAATAATATTTTTTTATATAATAAAGATAAAGGTGACTTACTATTGCATTAATAAAACCTCTAGAAATAGGGAGAGGGCTAATGGAAGACGTTGACTATGATTAGTAAGAGAAAAAAACGCATACAGAATAAAATGAACAACTCCATCATGAGTTACCTCATAACTCAATTCATCACGTCCCTCAGATCGCTCCAGTACAGAAAGTATCTGTGTAAAACAGCATCCACAAATGCAAATTAGGGTTCATGGATCATTTTTGGAATTTATTTTCTTAAGAGGGCAATTTTGTTTGTGGCCGATATGATAACTTGCTTCTGTCGAATGTCATTTAATCTCAAAGCTTGTCAATATCAACAAAGTTAAATTTCCGACAAAAACTGCACTGTAAAAAACCCAATCTAACGCAAAACCATGGATTGCAACATTTACAACAATGCTAACTAATTATTCTAAGTATTCACTCCTTATTTGACGTTATACTATATCATGTCCATAATACTATGAGCCAGCTTGAAGAGGGAAAATTTCTGAGTAATTCGCATAAGGCCAAAATCCACGCAAATTAGTATCCACAATTATTGTTCCCTTTGTAATTTAAATAAACCAAGAACTACAATTGTTAATAGTCCCTCATTATTCCAAGAACAGGAATAAACTATTGCAAAATGTTGGGAACCGAGAGTCAGAATTTGTTTTAATTTCGTTTCATGGATGGATCTGAATCAGTGATGGTTAAAAATAATCTGATGTGACTGAGTAGTTTGTCGATGTATAAAATTGTCCAACAAAAACCAATGATTAGTGGTTGAATGTATTTAGCGATAGGCTGGCTTAAGCATGTATGCAGTGCGAATTGTTTACAAAAATTAGCTTTATGTTTTCCATCAATTAAAAACCAATTAGCTTTATGTTTTCCATCAATTAAAAACCTCATGTATATAGCAGGAATTGTTGGCTTTCATTCTCAAAAACTAGCTCCATAGACTAAAACCATTGACAACAGGGATTTCCCTCGGCACATCTATGTAGAATATTAAACAACTGTCTTACCTACTACTCGATCAGAACCAAATAATATTATTCTAAAATACTTGTGTTACACAACCAATCTGTTTTACCCTTTCTATTATTTTGGAATGGCATGTGTCTACACAGCAAATCTATTTTACATAGTAGTCTAAACATTAAATCTATTTTACATAGTAGTCTAAACATTCTACTTTTTTAGTCTTTTCCAGGTATATCTTTTTACCCAGAATCACCCAAATAACTGGAATTGCAAACACTAGTTGTTAACAATGCATATTCTGGATGCAATAGGGGTTTTAAGAGCACTGAATCTATTTATGGAATTTCAGCAATACAAAATCGTAATCTCACCAACAATTCATAAGCCAGATTCCCATGATAGTTGCTGGAAAGGTCCAAAAAGTAGAATGCTTATTTTAACCATTCTTACTTACAATAGAAAACAGCTATATACTATATCATTAAAAAGACTTGAGATACATCAGGGAAGCCACTCACATCCAATTGTTTGAATGCAGCAATGAGCCAAGGTTTGGCCATGGTGCCAGAGGTAGATGTATTAGCAAATAGACTTCTAACGACAGGAATCTTTTGAACTAATGGAGATGTGAAGTCCTTGGTATTTGTCTTAAGAGTGGTTCTTTTCTTCCTAGGAGCTATATGGTATTGTCAGACGAACTACAAGGGGAGATATGAGGATCAGCTTTAGGAGTCATCGGAAGATAGTCTATGTTGTCATTTGTATGTTATTCTCTCCAAAATTTTAATGAAGCTTATGTTGAAATTCCAATGCAAGAAACTATTTCTTAACATGATAATTACTTGTGACTGTTATCTATGTTTCATTCATTTACTTCATTTACTTATGTCATCAAGCAATTATACATTCAAAGATATAGAGAAAGTGCACAAGTGACAAGAAACACCCAAATTAGGCCAGAGGACAGGGAAAAACCCACAAGGGGAAAACCCATCAATCCTTTCCTTGTAGATTCTTCGTCAACAAGAGAAATCCAAGTCAAACTAACCAGTGATTCAAGTGCCTAGTCAGCCCTCCAAACTCTGCCATGTTCTGTCCGTAAGATAGTCAACGAAATCCTTAGATGCCTCTGAAATTCGCATCAATATAGGAGAATGTGCCTCTCTCTGAAACTCGCATCATCAAAAGAGAATACACCTCTGAAACTTGCATCATTACAGCAGAATATACTTCTGGAAACTCGCAACATTACAGAGAATATACTTCTGGAAACTCGTATTATTACATAGAATTATGCCACAGGAACTCGCATAGAAACTCACATCAACATAAGGAAATATTTCCCAGAAAAATCGCATCAGAGAGAGCCTTAGATCTTCATTTGTTACAGACAATAGGAGCCTCTGATAGCGTGCATTCCATAGGAACCCGTCGCAGAGATTCAACCTTCTAATCTGCTTGAGTGAGAGCATACAAATCATATTTTATCCTTCTATACTTCGACCTTCATCCTTCCTTGTATTCCTCATAGATTGCAGAGAGAGAAGACTTGTTGGATGTGATGTCAAGTGTACTTTGAGGGAGAACGAGTGTCTCTGTTTATATAGTCATCAATGAGGCCAAAAGGGTGCCAAACAGGGGCTGAGGTGACATGTTGCTTCGAGGGCCAACTTGGCAACTTGGAAGGACAAATGACACTTACAAAAAATTCAAATTTTCTTCTTTTCACAGGGTCATGAAGTACATGCAATTTTAATTTTCCTTTTGACCATAATAAATCATGAAGAATATGCTACAAAATAATAATAATTTTGTCATGTTCCCAATAAATAATTTTCTAACTGAAATCATCATTTTTTCAATTTTGGCATTGAGAAATTTATTTGGCATATAAAACTTAGGAAAGGTGGGTTTTGGAGACTCCACTTATTTTTTGGGGGAAAAAAGGAGAAATAAAGATTAGAGGAGAAGGAAATATATTTTGTTAAGTGAAATATGGGGATCACCAAAGAGGGAAATTCAACCCCCTTAAGAAATTTGCACTAGGAGAAGGAAAGACAAAAGAAGGGGAGCTCAAACTTGTGGAGAGACGGGACCACCAAGGGAAAAAGGACCAGCATCTATAAATAGCACAATGGGGCTCTACTTTTGCATCTTTTGCTCATTATTTTGTTGAAGACCGAACTCTCTCTTGGAGGTTGTTCAACACAAGAGAAGCAGAGTTGTTTAGCTCAAGAGTTTCAAGTAAAATTCATCCTCATTTCGGAGAAATTCGAGTGTCTCTCTAGTGAGGCTTTGGGGGAGTCTATTTCAGGACATCCATTGGAGTTAATTGCAGAATATCCACTCAGAAATTCGCTATATCTGGGCGCAGAAGACAAACCCTGGACGTTATTTGGAGCAGCATCTTTTTATTACAGGTTCTGGGTATTTGCAGGAGATTTTCTACTGGCTAGAGGAGTTTGGCACCATTTTTCAGAGTTGTCCCTGCATCTTTTCGCTGGGCCGAATTTTATCTTATAGAGCCTGCGCAGGAGACAGAGAACAGAGTTTTTTGTTGGTGTTTGGTGTTCCCAGTTGGTATTTTCCAAGAGTTTTTAGCTGGGAGTTATAGCTATTTTCCAGAGGATATTTGTGCACAATTTCTCAGCCATTTGCAGGAGAGTTTTATCATTTCTCAACAGTTTCTCTCTGGATTTGGCGCAAAACTCTGTAGATGGAAATTCGCTCTAATTTGGGCATTCTAGGTCAGCTGGAATTAGCCCAAACAATTTCTGGGTTTTGTTGGTGTTGTATCTCAAGAAACAATCCCTTGGCTGTGGTAAGGAATCAGTGCTTAAGACATTTTATAAATGTATGTCACAATTACCATATTAAATGGCCTTTGCTTAACACCCTTGGAATTCAGTTACTTAATACCCTCAATAATCTGAAACAATGAAAGCCTTCACAATGCCATAAACTGTTGATATTTGAATGGAATGAAAAGAAGAACTGTAAGAGAAACTCAAAATGATATGCTAAAAACACAGAATCTACCACTTCTAAGTTTCAGAGGAAATTCGTGGAGGAAGAGAGAACTTAAAATAATATGTTGTACACACAGAATCTATCACTTTAAAGTTCTATCAGGAGTTTATGAAGAGAGAAGAGATGAGGTGAAGGAGCGCAAATTAAGGTTATTTAACTCTTACTCACAAATGTAATTAAGAGACCGGCTGCTACGTTACTTCACTTCATTCAAAGAGGAATAGCCACAGAGCGACACAGGAAAGACGTATCAACATCAACAAGTGTAGGGAATTTGATCTTCTTTCTTTAATTTCTAAGAGAATTCAGTCATAAACTAGCAGTCATCCAGAGGTCCAAAACTCGGAACCTCTTTTCCTTATTTCTCTCTCCTTAAATACATCAGAGTCGTTCGTAACTTCTAAACTTCTTGAACTCTTCGACTTCCTAAACTGTTAAGATTACTTATGCAATTATAACAAGAAAACAAATTGAAACTTGGAAATATGGTTCGTTTTGTTGAATCTGATGTTGTTGATGCCTCCTCTCGAAGTGTCGAGGTGTCTTTTCTGGTTATGATGCAACAGCTGCACCGTTCCGTAGCGACGCCTCAATACCCGACTCTGACCCAACTATCGTGCTTCCAAGAGCGCCCCTGTAGGTTCTTCTGTCCGACTCTGTCGATGCCTCTGTGATTCAAACGCTGCCATCATATTACCTGCTACCCGACTCTGCCTCTTCTCCTTTGATCTGCGTGGGGTCGCTTACCCAAATCTCTCTATCGTGTTTTGCCTGTTTCTTCATGACCGAGGCATTTCACCAGCTTTACGTTATAATCCTCTTTTTCTTCCTCCGACACGGTTTAACACAAAAATTATCTTTCCGCCGAATCTGAAAACCTTTGGAGTTCGCTTTTGAAACCACATCGCATCCGCATGCACACCGCATTTCGTTGTTTTTAGCTTGTCTTTGACACTTATCTTCTAAGTCTTACGATGTGCGGCATGCGATCGAGCCCCACTACATCGCATATCGCACTTCGGCGAACATAACTCAAGCCCTTTACACTTAACGCTTAAAACTTGTAATGTGCGGTATGCAGGGCACGTCACCGCATATCGCTCTTCGACGAACTTAAATTTTACCTTCCACACTCATTCACTAAAACTTTCGATTGGCGATTTGCGATCGAGTCCCACTGTATCGCACATCGCACTTCGATGATTTTAACCTTTACCTCCCACGCCTATCCTTTGAAACTTGCGGTTTGCGGTTTGTGATTTAATCTCCGTCGTCCATCCCTTCACTCCAGTTCTGCGCTTCGATCTCGACTGTCCATTTTTTCCTTTGCGCCTCCCTCGAAACTCTTTAAGTTTTTAAGGGAAATGTGCACTTTTTCCGCCTCTTGAACTGTTTTGCACGTGGACGAGCCCGACTCGACCCACCTTCATATCTTATGATGTAATGTTAATGTACCAACCTATAAATTAAAGTTCTTCTACAGACTACAACACAAAATTTTCTATTTTCTATCATATATGCTTTTTTGGTGTTTTTGAAAATTAATTTAAAGGTAAATGCAAATGAGCCACGACATCTCGCTCCACTTAGGGATAGTGCTTTCTTCCACGGGAGCGCTAAAAACCGCAGGCTAGTGCCTTATCTATTGGCATGGAGTCAAATATTTCTTGGTGACATATGAACAATGAGCAACCCGGTATTTACAATGGTGGAGTGCTGACTTTTAATGCTGGAAGTAATGCTTCAGATACTGCCCATTCACAGGCAGTTGTACTGGTTCTCCATCTAGATCTTCCAAATGAATGTGTTATTTGACCTTGCTTCAGAGATTTTGTACAGACCAGACCAGAGAGGGTCAAATTTACCATGCTTCCCCTTTTCTTCTCGTCCGGTGTCCCATCTCAGTACCAAATCTCCTGCTTGAAAGCGAACTTCTTTTGTTTTTCTGTCGAATATAGACTTCATTTTTTCTTATAAGTAATCAAGTTATCCCTGACTTTGTTCATGTTTTCACTTGATTCACTTACTTGGTTCAATCTCCCTACCAGAGCATTAGGTTCTTCCTGAGCATCTTGAAGGAAAGAAATCACTGGTTTAGCAAGCGGAGTAGGAAACAGTGCTTGAGTTCCATAAACCAGTTCATAGGGGGACTTCCAAGTAGATCTCTTGGTAGTGACATGAACTGCCCACAGGGAAGACTTCAACTTCATATCCCTATCCTTCTGATTTTCAGCGATTGTCTTCTTCAAGATCCTGATCAATCTCTTATTTGAGGATTCTGCCAATTTGTTCCCTTGGGGATGATATGTTGTGGAATGTGATAATATTACATTATATGTTTGACAAAATTTATTGAAACGAGCAGACTTGAATACCTGAGCATTATCAGTCACAATTTTCACTGGACATCCAAATTTGTTGATGATGTTTTCCTCCAGAAACTTCATCACTACTTGGTCATTTGCCTTCTTCGTGGGTATTGCTTCAACCCATTTCGTAAAATAACTAGTGGCAGTCAGAATCCACTTGAACTGTCCACTTGATGGTGGATTGATCTCTCCAATAAAATCCAATCCCCATTGCCTGAAAGGTTCTTCAATAAATAATGGGATGAGAAGTAATGGAGCAAGTTTTTTCTTTTCAACAAACAACTAACACTTCTGACAACCTTTGACCAGTCTATAAACATCTGCAAACAGGGTTGGCCAATAGAAGCCTGACTTGAGAATCTTATGAGCAATGACCTTCCAGCTACAATGTCCTCCACACAGACATTCATGATATTGTTTGGTGACTTCAATAGATTCTCCTTCGGCCAAACATAACAGCAAAATACCAGCAGGACCTTTCCAGTATAGCTTTGCTTCTATGATAACATATGGTTGAGACTTGAGCTTGAGAGCTCTGTATTTTGTTCTATTTAGTGAAGTTGGACAGGAAAAGAAACACAACTAGTGCACAATATCCGTATACCAATCAGAGCACAAAAATTTGTACTACATACCTGTTTTGGACTTGCTTTGACCTTCTTCATTAACAGCTCCATCCACTGGTGCCAACAGATTAATTCCCAAGGCTTGAAAATTTGTCTCTTTCAACAACTTCACTAAACCCTGTCACTTGACCAGCTTGGTGGGTTTGACGTCCAAATCATACTCTTGGATTTTTGCTATCCATTTCCCCCTTTTTCCTTCAACATCACCTTGGACCAGCACGTCTTTCACAACAGAATTAGGAACATAAGCAGTTATTTGGGACTGCAACACATAAGTCCTGAAGGCTTTCAGTGCTTTGACCAAAGCATATACTTGTTTCTCTAGAATATTGTATTTGAGCTCAGCATCTCTGAGAACTTTACTGAAAAATGCAACTGGTTGCTCCTTACTGTCTTCATTTTTCTGCAATAACACAACGGCAATAGTATTGGGGGATGCAAATGAGAATACCTGAAAGGCTTTTTGATAGTTTGGACTAATTAGAACTGGAGCTTCCTACAATGCTTCCTTTATTCTAACAAATGCATCTCTTGCTTCCTTATCCCATTTCACTTCTACATTTTTCTTCAACATATCTGTTATACTTCTCACGATCTCAGCATAATTGGGCACAAACCTCAAAAAGTTTATTTTTCCTAGGAATCTCTGGATATCCTTTTTGCTTTTGGGTAAAGGAATAGTCTGAATGGCTTCCACCCTTACTGGGTCAATCTTTACTCCTTGTTTAGAAACTATGTGCCCCAATGATTTACCTTCTTCTAAGGCAAATAAAGATTTCTTGGGATTTAATGACAAACCAAACTTTCTGCACTTTTGAAAGGTTTTTTGCAAATGCTCCAAGTGTTCATCATCTGACCCTGAAGAAACAGTTACATCATCCAGATATATAACTACAAACCTGTCACCAACGAAAGATATGTCCATGGCCCTCTGAAATGTTGTACCTGCGTTCATAAGGCCAAATGGCATCCTTGCATACATGAAGGTGCCCCAGGGCGTAGTGAAAGCAGTCTTCCTTTGATCTTCTTTTTCCACCGCTACCTGATTATACCCAGAAAATCCGTCCACCATAACCTGTGAGCTCCTGTCACCCTTTGTAAGACATAGTCCATTTTCAGCAAAGGATAATTATCTTTTAGAGACGCTCAGTTCAAGTTCCTGAAGTCTACACACAGTCTTATCTCTCCATTCTTCTTTCTTATAGGGACCAGATTGGAAACTCGGTCTCAATATCTAAGAGGGGCTATAATTTTCACCTGCAACAGTTTCTTCACTTCTTTTTCGATTGGAGCTAACAACAAGGGATTGATCAGTCTAAGCTTATGCCTGTGTGGTTTGAGCCCTTCCTTCAATGGAATCTTATGTTGAATAATGCTTTTGTCATATGTTTTTAGGTCTTCATACGACCAGGCAAACACATCCATATACTTCTTAAAAAGATCAATGTACCTTTCTTTGTAGTTTTTGGGAACCCCTTTGAACAATTTCACTATTTTGGGCTCCTGCTGAGTTCCCAAATTACAATCTTCCATCTCTTCTTCTTGATGTGTTTTCTTTGAATCAACAGCAACATTATGCATTGAATAATCTTTCAAGGGAAACCAACCCTCTAGGGAGCACATTATCTTTCAATTGGATAATCTTTTGTTCACCTATTGACTGCTTGAGGTTTCTTATTTCTGTTCTCTGCTCTGTTTATTCTTCCTCTTGGTCTATCTCAGCGTCTTCGAAGTTTACAACCATTGTCAGGAACTGACTTATCTGTTCATCATCATCAAACACCTGCTAATGTTTCACAATGTCAGGGATAGAAGGTCTATGTCTGACTTCAATTTCGTACCTTAGCCTGGGATTTATGGGAGGTTTGAAGGTGTTGGCTACAATTGCTAAAGAATCGGCCAATCTATTCTCCTCCCTCGGGATATACTGAAGATTGAAGGCTTCAAAATAGTTTTCTATTAGATCCCAAACTTCATTCCTGCACGATCTTAATCTCGGATGCTTGGTTTGACAATGATTCTTGATCTGCCTTATTATCAACTCAGAGTCACCATAAATTGAAATACATTGAACCCCCATCTGCTTAGCAACTTGAAGGCTTGAGATTAAGGCCTCATATTCAGCCATAGTGTTCGTCGAATTAAATTCGAGTTTAAAAGAGAATGGCATGAGGTTAGCTTCTGGTGATATTAGCAAGAATCCGGCACCTGCACCTTCCTTGGAGTAGGCGCCATCAAAGTAGCACTTCCAAATCTTCTTTGGGTGCAACTCGTTGTTTACAACTGCTGAAAAGAGTTGCTTCCCTGTGTCTTCAGCAGATTCTGCATCTTCATGCAACATGAAACAAGAAAGATCCTCTGTTTCTTGACTATAAATGGGGGAATTTCCTGCATCTTTCTTAGAGGTGGTCTTCACAAACCTCGTTTCCCTAAACAATCTCCTTTCTTCCCCATTAAAAACCGAAATGATAGCATAAGTGAAATCTAACTTTAGTACACCTCCCAACTTAGCTCCCAGAGACCTTGACAGGAGCATTCCAAACCTCGCTGGGATGTCAGCAACCACTACATCCATGACTATACTCTTTGCTGGGATTTGTGCCAACGAAACTGCTACATCTTTAATCAACCCAACACATTTCACCCTTTTGGAATCAAATGAATACAGATCCCTATAAGGTTTGGGTACTCTGTAGGTTAAGCTCCTTCATAATAGACAATGGCATGAGGTTATGGGGCGCTCCCGAGTCCAGGATGCAGTTATGTAGAGTAAAATCATGAAGCAACAGAGAAATATAGAAGGGTGGAACAAACGGATCTACTTCTTCTACATGAGGGCCAAAGGTGACCACTAGCTTTCTTCTTGTAGGTTCACTGTGTCACTTATGTCTTCCACCTGTGTGAGATTAATAAACTCTGAAATTTCTTTCTTGTAAGCTGGTATTCTAGCCAATTCTAGAAGAGGTGCCTGAATTTTAACCTTCTCCAACTCTTTTGCCAAACTGAAGGCATGAGTTTGCTTAACAACTTTTTCAGGTTCTTCTTCACTCTTTCTAGAATCTACTGCTTGTTCGGGTACAGGAACAACTCTCCCCAAAATATTAGTGTCAACTGATTTGTCCTGGGAAGATTCAGCCTACTGCACATTTGTTCTCTTAAGTGAGTTTGTAGGTTGTTTCCCATTACTGACCTGTTTCACAGGGTCTTTTTGTTGTGGAGTCGCCATTGGAGGAATGGAACCTTGTTGTTCACCTGCATTATCTTGCACTCTAGATCTCTTTCTAGACCTTAAATCATACTTTTTATGTAACTCAACTTGCATGAAGTCTGTGAATTGTCTACAGTATTCATCCATCTCATCTTGATCAAAAGATACTTCGACTTCAGCGTATTCTCCCTCATAATCTTCCTCTTCATCCTCTTCTATTGCGTACATAGTAGATACCTGATCCTCGGCCTCCCTTTGGTCATCTTTTGCTGGCTCTGCGGGTGCTGCTTCTATATACAATGGTGCTTGAACCTGGTCTTGATCTCTTCTTTCCCTCTGCAAAATTTGCAGGGGATGTCTTCTGAATTGAGGGTTGAACCCCCCTCAGTTTTGTTGTACGTGTCTTTGGGAGTTTTTATTTTCCAATTCTATCTTAGATAGCTTATTTGTCATATTTTTTATCACCCTTTCCATATCTTCTATCCTCAGATCTTGCAATGATTCTTCTTTTTCTTTCCCCTTCTCTTGGATTGGATGTTTCCCTTTCACCTTTCCAGCTACAGTGATATTAGATTCAATCTCTAAAGTGTTCGTCTATATCTGCTCAAGAGTAAGGGCTCTTCTTTCTCTCAATGTAAAGCTAAAATCAGCTCCAAAATCCCCAGCAAAAACTACCTTTTCTCTTATGGGGGGGCTTCATCTCTATGGGTAAACTATTGTACAATTTGTTGAATCTTTTTACAAACTCAGAAATGTCTTCATTAGGCCTTCTTTTAATTGCATTAAACTCTGTCAATGAGTAACCATGATCTCTCTTTTCTCCCCATCTCTGAGTGAATCTATTTTCCAACTCTTCCTAGTTATTTATTGAACCATTTGGTAAACCTTTGAACCATTTTCTAGCCTCTCCATCTAGAGATTGCAAAATTAGTCTCGTCACAAAATCCAAGTGTTCTACATTCAAATTCTCTGCAAAATTGCAAAACAAAGGTAAATATTGTTCTACAATTACTTCATTTTCTCCAGTGAAACGAGGAAGTAATTTGAGGTATTCTTGAGGCATGGCGTTCATTGGTTGTGCAAGATTTAGTGGAGCTTATATGTTCCTTAAGAAAGCTGGCACTGCGATATTAACAACTTGGATAACTGCTCCTTGGGAAATTAAGGCTAATGAACCTGCTATGAAAGTGGATGACGGTGGAGGTAAAACTAATATGGGAGTGGGTTGATGAACAATGGCAGAAGAACCAGCAACTATATTTGGTTAAGCTTGAGTGAAGGTAAAAGAAACAGACTCAAAAGAATTTTCTTCTAACACGGGTCCTTGAAAATAAATGGGTGTGGAAGGAGAATCTTGTTCTAAGAAGGAGAGTTCCTCAGAAATATCTTCAAACAAAAGGTTTATGAGAAATGTTGCCAGGAGCAGAAAATGTAGGATCAGGTGTTGAAGGAGTTTGAGGTTTCTGAGCCCTTTTGGAAACCAATCTCTCTGGATCTGGCAAAGCAGGGACTATCTGCTGTGAGGTATCCCACCTCTTGTGAGGTCTTTTGAAAGCCAGAATTTTGAAAATAACAAATACAGCCCAATATTTCCTCCTCACTGAACAACCAGAGGAAATAATGTGAAAAACCCAGGGAAAAATAAACTTCGTTTCTTCGTCCCCAGCAACAGAACCAGAAAATGTTGTATCTCAAGAAACAATCCCTTGGCTGTGGTAAGGAATCAGTGCTTAAGACATTTTATAAATGTATGTCACAATTACCCTATTGAATGGCCTTTGTTTAACACCCTTGGAATTCAGTTACTTAATACCCTCAATAATCTGAAATAATGAAAGCCTTCACAATGCCATAAACTGTTGATATTTGAATGGAATGAAAAGAAGAATTGTAAGAGAAACTCAGAATGATATGTTGAAAACACAGAATCTATCACTTTTAAGTTTTAGAGGAAATTCGTGGAGGAAGAGAGAACTTAAAATAATATGTTGTAAACACAAAATCTATCACTTTAAAGTTCTATCAAGAGTTTATGAAGAGAGAAGAAATGAGCTCAAGGAACGCAAATTAAGGTTATTTAACTCTTACTCACAAATGTAATTAAGAGACCGGCTGCTACATTACTTCACTTCATTCAAAGAGGAATAGCCACAGAGTGAAACAGGAAAGACGTATCAACATCAACAGGTGTAGGAAACTTGATCTTCTTTCATTAATTTCTAAGAGAATTCAGTCATAAACTAACAGTCATCCAAAGGTCCAAAACTCGGAACCTCTTTTCCTTATTTCTCTCTCCTTAAATACATCAGAGCAGTTCGTAACTCCTAAACTTCTTGAACTCTTCGACTTTATAAATTATTAAGATTACTTATGCAATTATAACAAGAAAACAAATTGAAACTTGGAAATATGGTTCGTTTTGTTAAATCTGATGTCGCTGATGCCTCCTCCCGGAGTGTCGAGGTGTCCTTTCTAGTTATGATGCAACAGTTGCACCGTTCTGTAGCGACACCTCAGTGCCCTACTCTGACCCAGCTGTCGTGCTTCCAATAGCGCCCCTGTACGTTCCTCTGTCCGACTCTCTCGATGCCTCTGTGCTTCAAACGCTGCCATCGTATTACCTGCTAATCGACTCTGCCTCTTCTCCTTTGATCTGCATCGGGTCGCTTACCCGAGTCTCTCGGCCGTGTTTTGCCTGTTTCTTCATGACCGAGGCGTTTCACTGGCTTTACGTTATAATCCTCTTTCTCTTCCTCCCACACGGTTTAACACAAAAATTACATTTCCGCTGAATCTGAAAACCTTTGGAGTTCTCTTTTGAAACCACATCGCATCCACTTGCACATCGCATTTCGTTGTTTTTAGCTTGTCTTTAACACTTATCTTCTAAGCCTTACGATGCACGTTATGCGATCGAGCCCCACCGCATCGCATATCGCACTTCGGCGAACATAACTCAAGCCCTTTGCACTTAACGCTTAAAACTTCTGATGCGCGGTATTCGGGCCACGTCACCGCATACCACTCTTCGACGAACTTAACTTTTACCTTCTGCACTCATTCACTAAAACTTTCGATTGACGATTTGCGATCGAGTCCCACCGCATCGCACATCGGTGATTTTAACCTTTACCTCCCACGCCTATCCTTAGAAACTTGCAGTTTGCGGTTTGTGATTTGATCTCTGTTGTCCATCCCTCCACTCCATTTCTACGCTTCGATCCCGACCGTCCATTTTTTCCTTTGCACCTCCCCCGAAACTCTTAAGTTTTTAAGGGAAATGTGTCCTTTCTCCGCCTCTTAAACTGTCCTGCACGTGGACGAGCCCGACTCAACCCACCTTTACATCTTATAACATAATGTTAATGTACCAACCTATAAATTAAAGTTCTTCTACAACACACAATTTTATATTTTCTATCATATATGCTTTTTTGGTGTTTTTGAAAATTAATTCAAAGGTAAATGCAAATGAGCCACAATAGTTGGTTTGGGTGTGAGAAGCTTGTAGCTAATTTTATAGAATTTTCCAGGTAGTATTCAAGCCAGAATTGTATATTCTTATAGTAGGTTGTATTGTTGGTTAACTGGGCAGTTTTCATCACATTGTGGGTTTGATTTTGGCTTGGAGTTAGCCAAATATTTTCTGGGTATTTTTGGGTTATAGGAAAGGACTTTGTGGCTACAATTTCATATTGATCTAGGCATTATTGAAGTCAAAATTTTAGTTTCCTTCCAGTAATAGTTAGCAGAATTTATGGGCAGTGCGCATATTTTGTGGGAGCCATTTCCAACAGTTGGATTAGTAAGAACTCACCTGGGCATTTTCCTACCTTGAATAGTAGTCCCAGGTTCTATCATTCCTTGCCATCTACGTTGCACGGGTTCCCGCACCCGGGGGTGGGGTTCCCGAACCCGCACCGGGTTCCCGCACCCAAGTACCGGATTCTCCGCACCCAAGTACCCTGAAGAACCCAAACGAACCGAGTTCTTCTCAGAAGAACCGGGTTCTTCAAAAAAAAAATTCGGGTTCTTGGGTTCTTTTGGTATGAAGAACCCATCGTTTGGGTACTGAGAACCCGAATTTCAGGTTCTTCAGGGTTCTTCATGAACAATTTTTTCAAATATATAATTTTTTTTAAATGATTAAAAATTAAAAAATTTAATTAAATTTTAATAAATATTAAAAATAAATTATAATTTAATAAAATAGAGTTTGTTTAGTCTTAAATTCTCCACCCTCTTCATTCCGCACGCTGCTTCCCATTCTTTCTCACCGTCCAGCATTCCACTGCTCGCAAACGCAGCATTCTCTGCTATCGAACCATTTTCCTCATCCCTCTTACGTCGTCGTAGCATCATTAACCCTGCAAATAAACGCACTCAGAAAACGAAGCGATCATCCCTCGAGCTCAATCCTTCTTCTGCCATGGACGTTAACCTGCACAACAAAACGCACACAAAAAAAGAGTGTGGCTTTCGACTTGCATAATTTCTCTGCTACCGAGCCTTCAGATTTTGCTTTGCGTCAACATCGGGCTCCTCCTCCCGTCGCCCAACCTGAAACTCACGCAGATAAGAAATATCATATGTATGCGTTGATTTGTTTTGATCGGATTCATTTTGCGTGCATAAGGGTTTAGTATAGTTTAGGTTTAGATTTGTTAATTTTTAATTTTGTTAGTTTAGATTTAAATCTTAGTTTTTATTCATTCCGCTTTTGATAGCGTTAGTTTTAAAATAGTTTTATTTTATGATAGGTTTTAGATTTCATTTTTTTTTAGTTTGACTCTTAGTTTTAGATTTTTTGGTTTAGTTTTAGTTTAGAGCGTTAATTTGGATATAAAAATTTTGAAAAATAAAAAATTATAAAATATAAAATTCAAAAAATATTTTAAATTTTTGTTCTTAGAGTTTGTTTAGTCTTAATTTTCATTAAATTTATAATTTATAAATTTAATTTATAAAATATAGTATTATATATGATATATAATTTATAATTTATAATTTATAATATATATTAATATAAAAATACCCAGACGAACCCACGCACCCTGTTTCAAAAAATGCCGTCCCCGTCCCCGTCCCCGTCCCCGTCCCCGCACCCGCACCCACGTTTCCTGGCAACATAGCTTGCCATTTATGTACTCAGATTTTTGTAGATGAATCAATTACCAGCAATAAGGAATGGTTTTACCAGACCTGTTAAAGGCTTCACCATGGAAAGGCATCGAATTAAGGTTCAATTTATTGTGTATTTTGGTGTGCATGTTTGGAATTTGTTTATTGTTGCTGCTTCCTTATACATGTCTCTGTTATTTGTTGTAAATTTCAATTTGGAACATTACAATGGTATCAAAGCATGATCTTGGCCAGCTGTGGGGAAGCTATCAAGATCATGGAAATGTAGGCATGCATACACAATGATGAGTGAAACTATGGACATTCCAGTGGTGCAAGGAAGATAGAATACATAGAGGCTTATGGAACATATCAACAGAAACAATGAGATACTAAAAGAAAATGATAAGAAACTAAAAGAATTATGGGCCCAGTTGAGTAGCATTAAGGAATAAATCAAAGCCATCATCGTCGTTATGATAGAGACCCTAAAATTAAGCATGCCACAAGAATGAAGGCATTTACAACATGTGGGGAAAATCGATTGAATCAAGGCACCAAACTTCCTCAAAAGGAGTGGAGAGGACAAGGACAGTTAGAGGGTGAAACCAGGAGGCGTTTCTACTGGTGGAGCCCTGGCTTTAGATAACAGGAGCCTTAGGAGGAGATTGAGCATGAGGCTGATGGCCCCCGGGAGAAGCACGTAGAAATACCCAGAGTGACGCAAGGGTCACCTTTGTTTGAGATCCCTTTGTTAGTTGTGGTTGACACCTTAGTGGAGAGAGTAGAGCATACACTCAGAGGGTCATCTATTGATGAGGTGCCAGGAGACATATCCATTGACGAGGTGCCAGTAGGCACAGAGTTATCCAGATCCGTCACAGAGTTTCCAAATGGTAGCCACCTACAACAAAATGGTGAGGAAGTTGTGCATGATGAGCTATCTGTGGAGGGGCAGTTAGTCGCTCATGTTGAGCCCATGATGGAGGAGGATCAGCAGCCATTCTTGGAGTCAACCATCAATGAGGAGCAAAGAGGTGCATCGGTAGTAGAGCTCTCGTACTTTTAGACGATACCCTGTTTCAGGCATACATCGATGGGGTTTGCAGCATTGTTGGGTTTCCTCGGCACCTTGCTGAGAGAGAGGCTGCATTACCTAGGCAGATTATATGTGTTAACCAGACTAGCAAGACAAGGTGACATTAGTTGCGCAAAGTGCATCATTCACAAGATGAAGGGCTTGTTTTGTGTACGCGTGTTCATGCATTTCATCCCTCTCTTGGGGTTGGATGGTGAGGGATATTGAGTTGGTATCTAGTAGAGTCGGCTAACTGCCCAGATATATTCATGACCAGGAGCATAGTCCAACAAGGGTCGTGGGTTACTAATCGAGCCCGAGACCAGACTGTTGTTGGGATCCAAGAGGGATTCCTTGCCACATCGTGGGCTTGGTTAGTGGTGGTATTAGCGGTGCGATGGGTCCGGTAACTGAGCACTCACATTTTCAGATCTCCATCAGCACTATTGACAGGTTGGATTGACAAGAGAGCAAGCAGACTCCACAGGTTGTCCAATCATGTTGGGTGTAAATGGGACTGTAGGATGATCAACATACTGTGGCAAGAGTTTGTCGAATGAGGTGGATTCAACAGGCCCACTAGACAGTGTCTTGTTTGGGGCCAAGGACTTTCCACAATTAGTTGGGACACAATTGTCACCGAGGAGCAACACAGTAGTGGCATCACCACTGGAATATAGAGAGATTCACCTCTTGGGTCTCTTTGGGGGATTTTGGAGGGGAGATCCATGCATCAAAGGGTACGGTGATGCGATAGTGGAGGTTGTGATACAAGCAAGGTGCAGACTAACGCATATTCTCTTAACTTTAGGCCATGCCATCCAGTGGTGTGTAAGAGCGTACAGCGTTGGGTAGTGATTTGTAGGTGGGCATGGAGATGCATGGTAGTGTGTCGTAGTGTGTTGCTTTGCACTATTGAGTAGGAGGAGCGAATCACATCATAGCGAGTACACACGGGTAGTGTCAAGTACAGTGACACAGGCACGATAAGAGACGATACAAGATGGTACAGCAATAACAAAGGGTATCCAGCGGTATACAAGGATAGGTCGCAATATACAATGGCATACCGAGGAGTATAGGGATACTTGGTGGTATGCAGAGGCGTATGGTGTTGCACCGCAGGGTCTTGGAGTGTTGCCTCCCAGGATCGAGGAGGTTTTAGATGAGCGACATTTGATGGTATCCTTGGGGACTCACACGCATGTCCCTCTTCTACATCGCTTGCAGGCACAGATGACTTGGTTGTTGTCCTTTGACACTATGGGCACGAGCAACAAGGTACAAGGAGATCACATGAGATATTTGGATGGGACTCACTGCACCAAAGCAGAGACTTCTCAGCAGTGGCATTGGGTCAGGGCAAGAGTTGACAAGTACAAGTTTGGAGAGTGTGTGGTTTGTTGCAGAGGTAGCATATGTTCCACCCTTGAGTTCACACTTAAGGGGATGCATGACACAGTTTGGGCAAGGCACTTCAAGGTGCCACAAGAGCATATACAATAGATGGTTGACTTTTCTTACAAGCGAATGTTTAATCTTCGGGCAGTATCGGGGTGCACTTCCAGGAGACAGGATAACATGTCCCACAGTGTGGTATGACAGGTGCAGTGAAGCTTTGCATGCACTAGATTGATTCATGATGTGTTGAGTCTATATATTGTTTGCATGCAAGGAGCAGAGATGTGGGGCAAGTGTATTTCAGTAATCGTCAAGATTGCATCGTAGCAGATCTAGTTATGGGACTTAGGGAATCAGTTGGCTGACAAAGCGCTCCCTTTCGTGATGTGAAAGACCATCGCAGAGGGTGATCTAGCTTACTTTGGGGTTGACACATGGGGGATTGCTGAGACCTCCATTGTATGGAGAGACAGGTTTTCCCAGTTGCAGCTCAGGATCAGGATTGGCAATGGATCAGTAGATATTGACATCATAGAGATACATGGGCAAGATGAGCTTGGCCTTCATCAATATTTTGCCATAAGGTTTTAGGGAAGGAGGATACAATGTGTGCACGATGGGCAGCCTGTTGGAGCCAGGGGCGCAGCGACAACATGGTGGCACCCTTTTGAGATTAGCATGGGACTTGGGCATCACAACACTTGACAACTCAGCAACCTTTAGGGATGAGATAGCTACTACAAGGGGAGATCACTCAGATCTTCCCAAAGGCTTTAGTGACTCACTGATGGCATGGGAAACTTCATCAGCATGGCAAGTTGGTCAGCAGGAAGATATCAGGGGATGTTCATGCGAGAGAGACTTCATCACCACAGGGACTGGGTTGTATCTTCAGGAGTTTACTCTTGGAGTGCATGAGGTGGACTACTCAGTAGGGCAACTTCATGGAAAGTTGAACAGAGTCCTACATTATCATGATGCTCTACTTATTGATAGTGTGCAGAGGGCTTCTAGTACCTATACTTGGCTAGATAGCGAGTGGAGCAAGGGGTGCTTCACATTGATCAAGATGGATTGAGATCCTGGTATCACGGGATTCCTTATTGACAGGACGGTGCAAAGATCAGGATGACTCAGTGGCACGTTTGGGACCTGTTGACCACTGGAGTGGCACCTGAAGATTTTTTGAAGACTCCATGCCCAAGGATGTACCAAAGGATACTTGTACCATCAAAGATCATCATACTACTCGATTTTTTCAACTCTACTTCTTATCATTTTTTGTTGTTCTCAAATTCCACAATCCCTGTGAAGCCAATGTAAAAGTGATACTAGTTTGAGGAGTCTATTCATGTAACAGGATTGGGTAGCCTGGGAACTTATCATCAAGTGAGTATTACTCTGGGAGGATATTTTCACTTGGTTAATTATCATCTCCTTACGAGGACTTAATAATTAATTGAGTTTTTTCCTCCAAATATACCCCAAAGTCGGAATACGACTTGATGGTCAGGCTTTGGGTGAATCCTAGTGTCTAGGGTCAATGTATATTACCATACTAGATCACACAAAAAATTTCATGGAATTTGATTAGGTGTAGGGGGTCACTTTTTAATTTTTAAAATTTCCTACAGGGCGGAAATTGGAATAAAAATTGTATATGAAATTTAAACAAGTGGTCTCTTGAGAAGTTGTATGGGGTATTGAGTAATAAAAATTGCACCTCTCGCCCTCAACTTTCTAATATGACACACTTTGAGGGGTTAAAGATGTGTGGGGTATTGAGTAATAAAAATTGCACCTCTCGCCCTCAACTTTCTAATATGACACACTTTGAGGGGTTAAAGATGTCCTTTAGACCCTCAAAACCCACTTTTCCTAAGTTTAGTGGAAAAAGTGGCAATAAATTAAGTAAACAATTAAATAAATGGAGAAAAATAAATATCCACACATGCTAAATGATGTGGAAATGAGGTGGAAAATCATGGACGAGTTAAAGTGAAGTCCCAAGTTGATGGGGACTCCTAAAATCAAAGGAAAGGACATCGGATCAAGGAAATCAAATTTCTGGCAATAAATGAAGAAGTTGCTTACATGGAAA
Organism: Pinus albicaulis; assembly: GCA_034641835.2. NCBI lineage: Eukaryota > Viridiplantae > Streptophyta > Pinopsida > Pinales > Pinaceae > Pinus > Pinus albicaulis. The sequence continues at coordinate 66,557,276 of CM076570.1, forward strand.
ATTGGAATTTGTGAAGTTAATGTACATTTGGGAGGATTTGGGAGAATATTTGGTGGAGATTTTTGTGGGAAATTGCCCCCGCATTGGTTCCCACCCATTTACACATGTCAATTCAATATGGAATTTGAATTTTCTTGAGGAATTCTTGATGCCACTTGAGAAATTCGAATTTGCATGTAGAGGCATTGGGATAGTCACCCATTTGCCTTGGAATTGTTGCTTTTTGGTACCATCAGATGTGCTCTAAGTCTCAAACTTTGTGGAGAGGCTTAGACGTATGCATTACAAATAACCCAGAAATTGTTTTGGGAAATTCCACCCAGAAACAATTTTATACGAAAAATTAATTATTTGTAATGAGGACCCTAAGTCTAAGTCTAAATAAATGCAGAAAAATAAATATCCACACATGCTAAATGATGTGGAAATGAGGTGGAAAATCATGGACGAGTTAAAGTGAAGTCCCAAGTTGCTGAGGACTCTTAAAATCAGAGGAAAGGACATCGGATCAAGGAAATCAAATTTCTGGCAATAAATTAAGAAGTTGCTTACATGGAAAATTGGAATTTGTGAAGTTAATGTACATTTGGGAGGATTTGGGAGAATATTTGGTGGAGATTTTTGTGGGAAATTGTCCCCGCATTGGTTCCCACCCATATACACCTGTCAATTCATCATGGAATTTGATTTTTCTTGAGGAATTCTTGATGCCACTTGAGAAACTCGAATTTGCATGTAGAGGCATTGGGATCGTGACCCATTTGCCTTGGGATTGTCACCATTTGCCTTGGAATTGTTGATTTTTGGTAGCATCGGATGTGCTCCAAGTCTCAAACTTTGTGGAGAGGCTTAGACGTATGCATTACAAATAACCCAGAAATTGTTTTGGGAAATTCCACCGAGAAACAGTTTTATAAGAAAAATTAATTATTTGTAATGAGGACCCTAAGTCTAACTTAGGAAATTAAAATAATTAATTAGTATTAATGTAAACTGAGGCTAAATCTTCTAGATAAAGCAAATCAAGTCTAATATAATCTTAGTCTTTGATTGAAGATCTAATCTTGGTCGTTGATTTATCAACGAGAAAGCTATAAAGGAAGACTTGAGGTTCATTTGTAAGACACACCGAGAGGATCTATAAATTGAATTTTTCTGACAGAGCAGTGCTTGGACGAAAAACAAATCTAAGTGATTCTTGATTGCAGTTGAGGGGCAAAGACAATTTTGGCAAAAGGATCTTCTCTGAGCCAAGGATCAGCAGTAGAGAAGGCAGAGAAAGACGAGGAGGAGGCTGCGATGAGCCCAGAGTGAGTGACGCAACACCCAAAAGGGGTGACGCAGGGCCACGGAGTTCTTTAGCAGAAAGTTTGATTTCAGCTGAGGAAATCCAGATATGAATCGGGAAGGGTTGGATCGATTTTCAGGAAGGGCTGAAAGATTACGAAGAAGGGCTGACGCAATTCCACATCTGACCCCACGCAAACCTACGCAGCTACTACGCAGAGGCAGCGCAAAGGTAGATGGGGTTTCGTCATTTCAACTATCGGATCAGTCGGGACTTGCAAAGTGAGGTATACTCACTGATTTCTTTCTCTGTCGATATTTCTCTGTAACTAAATCATCCGTGAGACATTCAGAGTTGTATCCAAAATAATTGTTGCTTAATAATAAAACTCTCAGATCTATTGCACCGGTTTTCCCGCATTGGGTCTTTCCAGGGACGTTTGTCCAAAAATAACTATGTCTTGTGTTTGCATTATTCTTTCTTGCTCGGTTTCTGTTTTCACAAATGTATTTTAATGGGTGAAGGTTGCTTCAGTAACTGCTTCGATATTTTAAGAAGTATTATTTTAATAACTTGTTAAATAATATTTACAAGTAGGAGTAGTTCAGCGTGTTGGAGTAGGGATTCCAGATCTAGATCTTGGAATTTTCACAAGAATTGGCTCCCAAGTTTCTACATAATAGAGCCATGGGCTCTCTCTATGGTATCTAGAATACAAGATTGGGCTTAAGGATACTCTGTTGGATTGTACACTCTATGCAAATTAATACAACCGACTTTGGGGTTACATTTGAGGTGTTCTTCTCTATGTGTATGGTAACATCTTGATATTCTTGCTCTTACCCTTCTACTTGTTTCACTATGCTAGTATTTCCATATGTTTTTCAAGTTGTGTTGATGTGTAGCTATCTCACCAAAGCATAAAGATTATTTACTTGCTCTAGATCGAGAAATGTTTTAGTTGACGTCCAAAATATCTCTAAAATTTTCTTTTCATTGCATTTCATTAAGCCAATGTGGATCTAATTTGTTTATGTGAAGTTGTGTAGAAAACTTTCCTTTGGATCAAGCTTCAAGCATGAGGGAAAGTTCTCGGAGAAACCAACCCACTCTTGAAATACTCAAGGACAACCCACATTTGTCAATTGCCAAAGTCTTATCATTCGGATTTGTCTTGCAGGGATTTATTTTGAATTTTGGGCTCATATCTCAAGCATAATCAATTCAATATTTATTTCTCAAATATTGTACTTCATTTGCTATAATCTTGTTATTTTAGAGCTAAATCATGGCTAAGCAAAGAGGAGAGTTTACTCGTACTTTTTAGCTTAGCCTTTGTAGTTTATATTGTACACATACATTTGTAAATTTATTAAGTAATTTCATAGCTAACACTTGGTTTGTTCTTTTTGCAGCCCTCTCTAACTTGTTCTTGTGAGAGCTTGCAAGATTTATCGTTTGAAACTATTAACAAGTTGTGTGCAAGACCTTGGGCTCTCAATTACAGACTAACTTTCTCTCTTGGTCATGGGTAGTTGAGGCTCTCTTTGGCAAGACCAAGTTCCATTTTGGGTTTTCACTACTCTCTCTTGGCAGTGGGCCCAAGGAGGCTTAGCCTCTCTTGCTTTGGTGGATATTACTCTTCTTGAATCTAATTTTCGTATCTAAAGCAGCCCTTTCGAATTTCAGATTTCAAGGCCCTTCTTTGGCTTCATTTGCAGTAGTAACTCATCAAGGAAAAGTCTATTGTCTAAGGCTTTCATTGTAAAGATTTTCCTTGAGCTTGGAGGAGTCTTTCAAGGGCTCTTATCTCTTGTAACTTAATTAATAAAAAATTTAGTTTTGGGAGCGTGGGTTCTACCCATTGGCATCTCTATCTCTCCACTTTGGGAGAGAACTTGTGGGTGACTTGTTGATTCTAGCTTTTCCTTTCACTTACATGCATGCTTTAATTTGTTAATTAACATAACAGCACATCTCATTTGCTTTCCTCAAATTTGCTAAAGTTCACTACAATTTTCTTGCCATTTACGTTGATTGCAACAAGTCACAAGTTACATTTTATTTCATAGCAATTCATTTTTATGCAAGCATTTCTTTAACTTGATACATTTAGCTTGGGTATTGTCTAAAGTTCACTATTGTGCAACATTTTCATATCTTGAGTTTTGATGCATCATGTATTTGGGCAATTTCACTTTCCAAAGCAACCATTTATTTTATGTCAAGCTAATCTCTCAAGTTAAAGTTTATTTCTTTTGCCAGGCTATTTTGAGTACAATCTTGAGTTTATCTTTTAAAGCATTGCAATTTATTTTACATAAGCTCCAAGATTTATTTGCTTTTGGTGGATCATTAATTTATCACAAGTCAAAGAAAATACTTTCACTTGACAATTTTACATGTTATGAATGTGAAAATTCGATGACCCGAATTCCTACTGCAGCAAACTGATATTATTTCTCCTACTTGTTAAATCCTACAAGTTATTTACTATGGTCTACAAGTAAATATCGAAGCAAATACAACTGTAGTCGTCACTAAATAAATAAAATGTGGAAGACAAGTACTGAGCAAGAAGAAATAAACACACATATGACACCATTATTTTTGGACTAATGTCCCCGAAAAAAACCAATGCGGAAAAACCGATGCAACAGCTAAGGGTTTGGATTATTATGCAGTAATTTCTTAATACAATCTGGATGCCCAAATCTGCCACTCCAACAGAGAATCTGATTGGCAGCAAAATAGTGAGGATTACCTCACACTAAAAGGGAGATTCGACACTGACCCAACCTGAACTAAGAAGCCCCACGCAGCCTCTGCGCAGATCTGCGTCACAATTGTTGGGGATTGCGTCACTCCCTTCGGTTGATCTTTTTGCTGGCTGGATGCTCAATCCTCTGCGTCTCCAATCTCACACCTCGGCTCGTGGCACTGGATCTGATCTGACCCTCAACAAAATAGTGTATCTCTTCAGAGGCTCAACGCTGCCTCTCTGTGGCTTTGCGTTGCCTAGCATAGCCCTTACGCTGCCTCTTCTGGTTCTCTGCGATGTATTCCGAGCTTAGGAAAAATCTCTCCAACCGGAAATTATCTTTGCCCCTCACTGCAAGAATCACTTCGATGATCTCTCTGGCTGCCCTACCCTGCTCACTTAAGAAATCGATATCTAGATCCTCTCTCGATGTGTTTTCCAAATGCCCATCGAAGTCCTTATAATCTTCTCGTTGAGAAATCAACGGCCTGGATTAAAACATAATCAAGGGCTAAGATTAACTTGACTTGATGCTCGTCTTTTTCTAGAAAATTCACACCCAGTTCTATTAATACACTTTAATTATTTTAATTCCCTAAGTTTAGACTTAGGCTTCCATTAAAAATAATTAATTATTTTAATAAAACCTTATCCTAGTGGAATTTCCCAAAACAATTTCTGGGTATTTTAGAATAAATGTGTCCAAGCCTCCCAAAGACTTACAACACATACGATGTTACCAGAAATCAACACTCCCTCTCAGTGAGGAATGTGCTCTGGTAATGCATTCTACTGAAGCATCACACTGACTGTGTAACATCTCCCTCTTCGTTGTTGATATCTAACACTGCTGCCCACCAACTACTACGTTGCTACTTACTCTACCTGCTGCTGCCAACTGCATCTGCACTGCAACTATGTTGCTGCTGCAGCAGAAAAACATCCAAAATATTGAACTAAGTCTTCAGTATGATGCATCTGATACTGGAGATTTGACTAGTCTCCAAGCTAACCCTCTGAAGCCTCTGCGTTGTTGCTGACTCTGCACTATGCCAATTGCACTACTGCCAACTCTGCTCTACGCTGCTTAGTCTCTGGTGCTGCCTAGCCACTTCGTTGTCACTTTGGCACTCCTCTGCACCAACTGACACTGGTCCATCCTCCTACTTTTAATATGGGCTCTCGTAGCAGGGTATTGATCCTACAAATGGACTCCTCAAGGATCCTGCCCAACTGCAGCGTTTTCGAACTACAGGCCTAAATCACCCCAATTCTCCCCTAGAGATATGTAGGCAATTTTCGCAAACTCTTCCTCCTCGATCCTCGTGGTTGCAGCCTACGGATCATGTTCCTCATCCTTATCCTTGTCCTTCTTCTTGAGAGGACACTGCGTAGCGTAGTGACCAAATTCACCACACCAGAAACACTTGGTCTTTGAGACGTCCTTCTTCTGCCTTCATTGCTCCTGTTGCCCCTTTGATGCAAGGGTTGCATTCTCCTCCTCCTCCTTGGGCTTCATCCCTCTACTGTTGTTGCTGCCATCAAGCTTGCACTTGACTAAGTCTCTCCTCATCTCTTCCTACTGAAGAGTTGCCCACATTCCTTCCCAATCCGACAACATTTCTCTACCCAAGATACTCTGGACAAAGACTTGCCATTCTTCGGAAACGGAATTCAGAGTAGATCTAACCATCGCCGTGGCCTGGGGTGCTAACCCTACCAGCTGATCTCGAACATCCTGAAGCTTCGATAGGAATGAATCCTACGTTCTCCTTTCTGCATCCTCGTAGATCGCATCTTCTCCTCCAAGAACATCTTCCGCTATTCGGAAGACCCCTGGTATAGCGTAGCCAATGCATCCTACATTTCCTTAGCAATCTCTTTACTAAAAATATGCGAAACAATGTCATCCCTCACTCCGTCGAGGATCAATCTCTTGGCTTCAACCATGTCTTTCTTGTAGGCCTTCAATGGATCCAAATATGCGGGGACAGTTTCCACATTGTCAATGAAGGTCTTGAGATCATGCTCATCCAGAAGGAAGGAGATCCTTGCCTTCCAGATTACATAATTGGAGGCACCCTCCAACCGATCCTGATCATGCAACCCAGTGGCTGCCATCTCACCCAACCAAATGTCGAGTTGTTGCCTTTAACCCTCTGTGCAGCTGGCTCTACGCACACCCTGCTGGAGTAAGCCGAATAAAACTCAGTTTCTGTTGCTTCTACACGAGAAATCAGAATTTCCTAGGAAAGAAATTCTCTGAGGTCAAAATTCCCTCAGTATGCTTCTTCTTCCTTCTTCTGACGCTTTCTGCACCAGCAACTTCTGCAGCAAAAATTGCGTCCTACCAGTAGACTACTCTGCACTGAATCTGCTTCTGCGTTGCTCCCTCTGCCACTGAAAAATCACGAACTAGAAATCTTACCTCTCTGTTGACTCACTCAGAGAGAGATTTTCCTTGAGAATCTTGCCCTCCTGGCCCGGACTGCACAATCCCTCTCGACATTCGATCTTTTGCCTAAACAGCTATTCGATCTCCCTCTTCTGCTCGGCACTAGCTCTTCCGACTCTGTTGTCTTGCTTCACCTGCGCTCTGATACGATGTGAAAATTCGATGACACAAATTCCTACTACAACAAACTGATATTACTTATCCTACTTGTTAAATCATACAAGTTATTTAATGTGTTCTACAAATAAATATCAAAGCAAATACAACTGTAGTCATCACTAAATAAATAAAATTTGGAAGACAAGTACTAAGCAAGAAGAAATAAACACACATGACACTGTTATTTTTGGACTAATGTCCCCAGAAAAACCCAATGCGAGAAAATCGGTGCAACAATTGAGGGTTGTATTATTATACAGTAATTTCTTAATACAATCTGGATGCCCAAATTGGTTATTTAACAAAGAATCTGACTGGCAAAAAAAATAGTGAGAATTACCTCACACTAACACTAGAGATCCAACACTGACCCAACCCTGAACTGACAAGCCCCATGTTATCTCTGTGCAGCCTTTGCGTCACAACTTTTGGGGACTGCGTCACTCCCTTCGGTTGATCTTTCTGTGGGCCGGGTGCTCGATCCTCTACTCCTCCGATCTCAGACCCTGGCTCCCGACACTAGATCTAATCCGCCCCTAAGCAAAATAGTGTATCTCTTCAGAGGCTCAGCGTTGCCTCTACGTGGCTCTGTGCTACCCAACGTAGCCCTTACACTGCCTCTTCTGGTTCTCTCTCTGCCTTCTTTGCGATGTATTCCCGGCGCAGGAAAAATCTCTCCAACCGGAAATTATCTTTATCACTCACTGCAAGAATCACTTCGATGATCTCTCCGGTTGCCCTATGCTACTCACTTGAGAAATCGATCTCTAGATCCTCTCTCGATGTGTTTTCCAAATGCCTATCAAAGTCCTTATAATCTTCTCGTTGAGAAATCAACGGCACAGATTAAAACATAATCAAGGGCTAAGATTAACTTGACTTGATCTTCATCTTTTTCTAGAAGATTCACAAATTATTTTAATTCCCTAAGTTTGGACTTAGGCTTCCATTAAACATAAATAAATATATTAATAAAATTCGGGTGGAAATTCCCAAAACGATTTTGGGTATTTTGGAATACATGGGTCCAAGCCTGCCTGCAAAATTTGAGACTCAGAGTATATCCGATGTTACCAGAAATCAACGACAAAGCTTATGCAATCTTGTGTTTTGAAGCATAATTGATTAAAGCATTTCTATCTCACTTAGCATTTGCAAACATACTTGCATATCATAGTAGGAATCCTAACTTAGTTGCATATTTTAAATCAACCTCCAAGCATAAGCTTGGTTGATAGAAATCATAGGAAAAAAGAATTTCTTAGAAAGTTCTTCCATTTGGCACGAAGTGAGGTAAAAGTGTGTGACCCTACAGTTATAAAGGTGGTGTGTCCCCTTGTAGGAACGAAGGCACATGCTAGCTTGTAAGACACAGGGGACGGTTATCGTCAACGACGCCATCGTATCCTCACCCCCTCTTTCTTACAGTCACCCCAATTTCTACCCCACTTTGGTAAGAGCTCAAGAGGAGGATCTCTCACCTAGATTAGGCATTTTAGATTAAAAATAACCAAGATAGTTGCATCCAAATATAGTGTGGGTGTAAAGTTTTGTAGATGTTCTATGCTAGGAGCAATTTCACTTTTCTCACAGCAATCATACAAGTAGTTAAGCAAAATGCAGATAGAACATATAAGTAGATCTTATAGAAGACAAATCAGAAACAGGAAAAATGTGTGTGTTCGTTTCGGCGGTCAACAGGATGCTTCAACCAGCAAAGTCTCCTTTGGTCAGCCAGCCCAGCATGTGTCACAACAACCCTCCAACCAGTAGATGAGTCAACCCAAGTCAACTCTGCAAAAGTCAACGTTGTCCTGAAAAGTCAACGCAGGGGCAGCAAGCTAAAAGTCAACGCAGCAGCAAAACGGTCAACCCTTTGACCTCGATTTTTTGTGCCAGGTAGTACGGCCTTCAAAAATCGAACCTTCCACAAGTTTTCAGCTTGTTTGGACCATGCGTTGACCAAAGTCAACGCTGGTCAAACTTTCTGCGAAACCCTAGCAGCAGAAAATCGTACTTCAGCTCAGCCGTACGGTCTGTCCTCCTTTTCCTTCCCACGTGTGGATGAAACTCATCCTCCAGGTAGCTCGTACTATTTTGGATGAGAGAGGAAGATGTGTGTTGTGATGATAAAATGCTCTTCAACTTTTCCTGTATTTATATCCATCATTGGGGCGTGTGACACATCTGCTGGGGGCGTGCAACCTTAAGGCCGACCTGCACATATAATTTATTAAGAATAATAAATTCAAAATATAAGTTCTGCTCATCGGATTAAGACATATTTTATATGGATTTTACACCTCTCAAAAAGAGGAATCCAACAAAAATATTAGCCTCTTAATCTGAGCATCATAACATGGAGTTTGGACCTAGTTGTCCAAATTTAACACTCCCTCTCAACTAGGGAGAACTCCATCCATCGGTGCAATCAAACATCGTGCGTCATCCCGCCGTAACTTGCTTTGCTGGCCTCTTTATTTCAGAACAGAAGTGGGTCAGTCACAAAGACATCATCCCCCGACTGACATAATCAGTCCAGAGGTTCCAAACCTCTATCAAACTCATGAAGAGTATCCAACCAACCCGAAGTTGGTTCATCTGACCCGAAGTCAGGCAGAGGTCCCAGACCTCACTAAACTTGATCCCAGATCAAGTGGTTGGACCGTGCCATCCTAGATAGAGAGTACGGCAATCTCTGATGCGTCCATCAGTCTTTGCTAATAGTCTCTAGCTTTTCCACACCTCATTGGCCAAATGAGAGGTACTTCCCATGAGCCCTGAACTCAATGGGTAGGATGCATACGGGGCACAGATAAATGAGTGGTGAACCAGCTCAATAATCACGAGGGTGGGGCAGAAGCATTATGAGTGCTTATAGCTCCGAGAAGCTATCCCCAAAGCCCCCCAGAGCTCCCAGAGCTCATCGTCCAACAGGACCCACATCATAGGGTCTTTCCGCGACACCAAGACTCTCACGGAAGGTTAGGAACTTGACCTTCCCCAGGGGCTTAGTGAGAATATCCGCGACCTGCTCATCAGTTCCTATATGATCGAGCCTTACGGCGCCTCGCTGTACCATATCCCGGATAAAGTGGTACCTGATATCAATATGCTTGGATCGGTCGTGGAACACAGGATTCTCGGTCATACGAATCCCACTCTGATTATCACAGAGTATCACAGTGGTATCTAGCACATGTCCAAACAGCTCACTAAAGAGCTTCCGCAACCAAACTGCTTCACAACAGGCCATACTAGCAGCAATGTATTCGGCCTCCGCGGTGCTCAAAGCCACCGACTTCTGCTTCCTGCTCATCCATGAGATCGACGCAGAACCAAGATTGAAGCAGCATCCAGATGTGCTCTTACGATCCACCACACTGCCAGCCCAATCGGCATCAGTATATCCACGGAGTATCACACTCCCGGCAGTGTATCTCAGCCCATGGTTTATCGTGCCCCGAAGATATCTCAAAAGATTCTTGGCACCAACCCAATGAAAATGATGAGGCTCAACCATCTGTTGACTCAAAGTGTTCACTGCAAAACATATATCCGGTCGGGTGTTCACTAAGAACATCAAAGCTCCTATGAGTTGACGATACTCAGTAGGATTGGCCAAGATAGGCCCAGCAGCGCTGCCACTCAACTTCTTAAAGTTGAGTTCCATTGGTGTCGACACGGACTTACAGTGCACCATCCCAAATCTTTCCAGAAGCTTCACAATATATTTTCCTTGAGAAAGGAAAATCTCTCCAGGTCTCTGCCAGACCTCTAGGCCTAGGAAATAGTGCATCAGTCCTAGGTCCTTCATCTCGAACTCAGCAGCGAGCTCCCTCTTACATTGATGAATGAGAGGGTCATCACCTGTCAGGAAGAGGTCGTCCACGTACAACACTAGAATGAGAGGCTTCTCCTGCACAACCTTGAAGTAAAGGTTCGGATCAGCATTACTTGGAGTGAAGCCCAGCTTCATCAAGTAACTATCCATCCTCTCGTACCAAGCTCTGGGTGCTTGCTTTAACCCATAGAGGGCTTTCTTCAACCTGCAGACATGAGTGTCTTGATTTTGAACTTCAAATCCCAGAGGTTGTTCCACATACACCTCTTCCTTTATTGCACCATGCAGAAAAGCGGTCTTGACATCCATCTGATGAAGACTCCATCCTTGCGTAGCAGCAAGGGCTATGATTGATCGAATGGTGGTATATCGTGCCACAGGTGCAAATATGTCATCATAGTCAATTCCTTCCTTTTGAGAGAAGCCACGGGCAACAAACCTTGCCTTGAACTTTTCAGCACTCCCATCAGATCCATGGTTGATCTTGTAGAGCCATTTCGCGGTGACAACAGATTTGTCCTTCGGTCTCGGGACCACATCCCAGACATCATTCTTCATTATGGACTCATATTCTTCGTGCATAGCATCCTTCCAAACTTGATGCTTTACGGCTTCCTCAAAAGATCCAAGTTCAGTTTGTACAATAGTACTCATGGCGGCTAGATACCCTTGGTATCTACACGGCTTCTTGCTTTCTCGGAATGTCCCCCTTGGGGCAGCATGACCCTCAGCATCTTCGAGGGTGTCCCTGAGCCATGATGGTCTCTTTCCCAGTGTAGGGGGTGGATCAATAGGGTCCATTGGCCCTTCAATATCAGGCATAGTCTCATCCTGGGGTTCTTCCAGATTTCCAGGCCTTTCTTCATGAATTTCTTCGGATCTAGGAAGATCTACTACTTTCTTCAGGGAAGCATCTTCGTCAAAAGTGACATCATGGCTTATCTCTACTTCCCTTTGACCAGGTACATAGACTCTGTATGCCTTAGAAGTCTCACTGTAGCCCACAAACATTTCTTCCCAGTAGCATCCAGCTTACTTCTCTTTTCTTTCGGCACATGAAAATAGACAGGACATCCAAAAATTCTAAAATGTGAGACATCAGGTTTCTTACCAGAGAAAACCTCTTCGTGAGTTTTGGAGTCCAAAGCGGAATGAGGGCATCGGTTTTGAATGTACACAGCAGTATTTGCAGCTTCTCCCCACAGAAACTTCGGTAGACCCTGGTCACATAGCATGGCACGGGCAGCTTCCACAATAGTCCTATTCTTGCGTTCTCAAAGAACACCATTCTCGCTCGTGAGTATATGCAAGTGGTAGTCTCTCTTAATGCCAGCCTTTCTCTCGCAAAAGTCTTTGAACTCATTTGACTCATATATTCGAAGGCTATTGCCGCCCTCAAAATCTTGATCTTTTTCCCTGTCATATTTTCCACCAAGGCTTTGAATGTACGAAACCACATGAAAGTCTCATCCTTCTTCTGTAAGAAGTATATCCAGGTTTTTCGAGAGAAGTCATCTATGAACGTCATATAATATGAACATCCTTGTGATGTTACGGTAACATACCGTAAAGATCAGAATGGACCAGTTGCAATATATCAGATGTCTTTGTGACACTTGAGGGGAAAGGTCCCCTTGTATGTTTTCCTTCAGCACAGCCCTTACATACACCTTCATGATTATTTCCAAAATCAGGCATCCCTGTCACCACCTTGCTTGCTTCGGGAAGGGCCTTGTAATGAAGGTGTCCAAATCTTCGGTGCCATAGTTCGGTTTGTCGGATAGTATCACAAGTCATAGCTCCCAACGGACTCCCTCCAACCTGGTAGAGTGTACCAACTCTAAAACCAATTGAGATAGCTTCCTGGAAGCTCTTCTTCCACATGAGCACCTTTCCATCAGAGAAAGTTACATTGAATCCTTTGTCTTCCATGGCAGATACAGACACAAGGTTCTTCTTCAATTTAGGTACATAGAGCACATCTTGCAAACGAAGGACTTGTCCTTGAGACAAGTGGAGGGTCACAGTCCCTGTCCCTTTCACAGGATAAGTGGCATTATCCCCAAGGATAATTTCAAGATTAGTATCCCTTTCAACCATGTCAGAAAGTGCTTCCTTGAATCCGGTGATGTGTCTTGAGGCACCACTATCGATTAGCCAGACATCCATAGTGTCGGGCGGTGATGCAGCTGAGAGAGCAGATACTAGAATATACTCATTTCTTTTATCAACAACATTAGACTCCTCATACCTGGTATTTCTGGACCTTTTAGAAGGTTGATTGTTTCCACCAAAGTGAGCCTTCCTCTTTCCTTTGGATTTGTCATTTCTTCGATTCCCATTCCTTTGGTTGTTGTTGTTATCGTCACCATCGGGAGAATCCTTCTTGAAGGGGCATTCTCTAGCATAGTGTCCAGGCCTATGGCAGGTGAAGCATTTACCCTTCTTTTCTTGAGTCTTTGTCCTTCCTTTGTCCTTAGAACCACCAGAGTTCTTCTTTCGGGAATGAGCACCATAGGCAGCATTTCTTTCATTATCGAATTCCTTCATCCTTGTTTCTTCTTGCATACATCTAGACAGAAGCTCATCAAAGTTAGGAATGGTATTATTGTTGAGAATGGTAGTTGTGAATACTTGCCATTCATATGGAAGTCCTCCAAGTGCGGTGGGAACCATCTCACGATCAGCTATTGTCTCCCCAATAGCTAGCAGATTGTTCCTGGTTTCGGTCAACTTCATAAAGAAAGTTTGAATAGACTCGTCTCGGCCCTTCTTCATATTCTTCAACTTGTTCTTGAGGAATAGCACTTGGTTCACATTGTTTACTTGGAACATAAGTATCAATTTGTCACACATCTCCTTGGATGTGCCTAGTTCAGATATGTAGGCAACCAGACTCTTATTTATGGATTCCCTGATCAGCAGCTTTGCTCTGATTTCTCCCTTCTTATACTTGTTTCTAACAGCAGCAGAGGCATTGGATGGAGGTTCTTGAATCTTCCCCGTCACATGATCCAAGAGATCATGATCTTCCAATTTGAGATCTAATATCATCTTCTAGGCATGGAAGTCATCACTTCCAGTCAGCTTGTCATTCTCCTTGAATTCAAGACTAGTGGAACCCATTTCTTCCGGTGATGATTGCTACAGATAGAGTTTGTCTTCACCTCAGCTCCGATACCATGTAAAGTTTTGTAGATGTTCTATGCTAGGAGCAATTTCACTTTTCTCACAGTAATCATACAAGTAGTTAAGCAAAATGCAGATAGAACATATAAGTAGATCTTACAGAAGACAAATCAGAAACAGGAAAAATGTGTGTGTTCGTTTCGGCGGTCAACAGGATGCTTCAACCAGCAAAGTCTCCTTTGGTTAGCCAGCCCAGCATGTGTCACAACAGCCCTCCAATCAGCAAATGAGTCAACCCAAGTCAACTCCACAAAAGTCAACGATGTCCTGAAAAAGTCAACGCAGGGCAGCAAGCTAAAAGTCAACGCAGCAGCAAAACGGTCAACCCTTTGACCTCGATTTTTGTGCCAAGTAGTACGGCCTTCAAAAATCGAACCTTCCACAAGTTTTCAGCTTGATTGGACCATGCGTTGACCAAAGTCAACGCTGGTCAAACTTTCTGCGAAACCCTAGCAGCAGAAAGTCGTACTTCAACTCAGCCGTACGGTCTGTCCTCTTCGTCCTTCACACGTGTGGATGAAACTCGTCCTTTAGGTAGCTCGTACTATTTGATGAGAGAGGAAGATGTGAGTTGTGATGATGATAAAATGCTCTCCAACTTTTCCTGTATTTATATCCATCATTGGGGCGTGTGACACATCTGCTGGGGGCGTGCAACCTTAAGGCCGACCTGCACATATAATTTATTAAGAATAATAAATTCAAAATAAATGTTCTGCTCATCGGATTAAGACATATTATATATGGATTTTACACCTCTCCGAAAGAGGATTCCAACAAAAATATTAGCCTCTTAATCTGAGCATCATAACATGGAGTTTGGACCTAGTTGTCCAAATTTAACAGTGGGTGCATTTCATATTAACCCATCTCGTGGTTTTACTTGCAATTGGTCATTTTACTTGTCATTGTCAAATTGAATACTTTCTTGTGGCAAAAATTATCTCATCTATATTTTGCAAGTACAATACTAATTGTTTTTCCTTTTGCAAGATATTTTTGTATGCTTTGATTTAGCAAGTGATCATATATCTTCAAAGCACCCTTATATCTTGTATTGATTATTTTATTGTGCTAACATTCTTTTGTTTCACTTTTAGGATTACATTTGCTTCCATTTGAAAGCATTTCATTTATTTTGAGCAAATATCTTTCATTTTTAGCAACACTTTGAAGGCACTAGTTTTTCACATGCTTATGCTTATCCCATGTGTTGACGGTTGTTAATGGTTATTTCATTTCATATTGCTCATATCATGTTTGCTTGTAATTTGAAAAAGTAATCCATTTCACTCTAACATCTCCTAGAAACCTCATATCTTTTAACTTAGTTTTCCATTTAGGGGCCACCCCCCATAGCTAGCCTAGGAGATAGCTTAAACAGAGAGAGTTAGGAATAGGTGATAGACCCTTCTCTTAGCTCCTTGCCACCAACCACACCTTGTGGGGCTGAAGGATTTTCTCACTAACTGTATGTAGGTGTACGCAGCAAGGTCAACAAGACCTTGGTATTATTGGTGGTGACAATGGCAATCAGTAGTCAGAGAGGGCACTTGTTCAGGCATTTCTTGAGGATAAGCAATTTTTTGCAAGGACGACTATCATGTACCCAATAAATAATTTTCTAAGTGAAATCATTATTTTTGTAATTTTCCTGTTGAGAAATATTTTTGGCATATAAAACTTAGAAAAGGTTGGTTATGGAGGCTCCACATAATTTTTGGAGGAAAAAAGAGAAATAAACATTAGAGGAAAAGGAAATAATTTTTGTTAAGAGAAATATGGGAACCACCAAAGAGGGAAATTTTAACCCCCTTAAGATATTCGCACTAGGAGAAGGAAAGAGAAAAGAAGGGGAGTCTAAACTTGGGGAGAGAGGGGACGACCAACGAAAAAAGGACCAACTGTTAGAAAATCAGAAAGGCAGAAAAATTTTCTTGTTCTTGATATTTTACTTTTGATGTTTCTTAGTTCTTATTAGTTTCCTATTATCTTATTTCTTCATAGTTCATCTAGCAAATATCAAAGTAGTAGCACATAGACCAAGGACACTAGATATAGGGCAGTACCCAGGGAAAAATCCCACTCAAGCGGAAAACCCAATCAGTAAGTCTTCCTTCAATAGTTTTCCTGAGACTCTAGACCTTGACTCACACTTCCTCCACACCAAGTCAGCCTTCCTTTTGATCCTCCTTTTGACCTGGCAGCAGCAGCACTATGCAGCACTTCGACCTAGAAAACTTCGATCTTGCTTCTGGGACTTCGATCTTGCTTCAGGGAGTTCGATTTTGACCTAATACAACTTCTCAAGGCACCAGCATACAGCGAAAGTGACTTCGACGTACTCTTCTCTTGGCAGCAACAACATGCAATAACTCGCAGCAACTGGCAGCAGCAAAACAATGAGGGACTTCGATCTTCAAATCTAGGGCACGTGAGAGAGAGAGGGACACCAAAATTTTGATCTTCCTTCAATCCTTCAGCTTGTCCAAACTCGCAAACCTTTGGGTTCCTTCCTTGACTTCGCACTTTCTCCAATGCAACAGTAGATATCAAATTCCTGTGTGAGAGAGTGTGTTCCAAATAAGTTCGATCTGCTTGTATATATAGGCTTGAGGTGAGCTCGAATTCCTGGAGTTGAGGCCAACTTGGCTGGAGGCTCCATAAATCATATTTGACTCAATACTAAAACTTTTTACATGATTCAAAAGCCCAAGATGGGTCAATTTAAATTTGTAATGATTCTATAAACTCGGAATAAATCCTAGAAGTCCACAATGGGGACTTTGACATAAAATAATATGACCCAAGCATTAAACCCATGCTTCAATAAGTCATTTAATAATAATATAAAATTATTTTCTTTATTCTTTTGACAAGTACACTAAATATTTACTCAAATACAATTTATGAAGACCGAACCTAGTTACAATATTCAACACTCCCTCTTAACTAGGGAGGTATTCATAATATACAAGTACAAGGAAGATCTCAACTATGTCTACTATGAAGAATTTTAGGCACCTCAATTCCATGGCCTAGATTCTTGACCAGGGCAATCTATCCATTGGTCTCGGCAATTTAGGCATCGTAATGCCATTGACTAGATTCCTGACTAGGGCAATCTATCCATTGGTCTCTCAACAATTTAGGCACCGCAATGCCATAGACTAAATTCCTAACCAAGGCAATTTATCCAAGTGGGACTAAGATGGACTAAAGCTTTCAACCTCTATAAGTACCATCAGGCCTACTGACCGTCAACCCAGGAAACTAGGTGCACATCCCCCCGATGCCACCCTCCCTACCAGACATCAAAACAGAGTGTCGGCCCGATATATTTCCAGGCAATGTTTCACTCACAAGGCCTCAACAATAAATCTCTCCCGATCAAATTGATCAATAACCATCATGCTTATCAAACCTTCGAAAGATTTACCTGTACAAACACAACCCCAATCAGTAA
The DNA here is from genome assembly GCA_034641835.2 of Pinus albicaulis. Classification (NCBI taxonomy): domain Eukaryota; kingdom Viridiplantae; phylum Streptophyta; class Pinopsida; order Pinales; family Pinaceae; genus Pinus; species Pinus albicaulis. Next base: position 66,574,438 of record CM076570.1, read on the forward strand.
TACACTTTTCAAATATACATCATCAAAAACAAACCTTCAGGGTCTCGATGTTGCTCTTCAACTCATCTCAGTAGCACTATGAATCTTTGAGAGAAGATTCCTTAATCATTTACTTTCCTACTTCACATATTGCAACTCCTACTTCAAATATTGCAACATATCTTTCAAAATGTATTTTCCAATCAAAAACTATGTTATGCTCTCTCTCTTAATCAAGGAGATTTCTTTTATTCGGGCTCCCTCTTCATGTAGAGAGATTAACTTCTTCCTTCGGTGTTGGAGAATCTTTCATGGCTTCCATCCTTCTCTTCATATCATCTTCTTTTCACCACTCTTGAATATATGTACCTACACAGCTTCGACAGCAAGTACAACCAAAACTATAGAAGCATGAATTTAGTCATAACAAAATCTTATAGCAGTGGAAGCATTTAGACTTTACAAACATAATCATCAAAAGACAATACTTCAATACTTCTAGCCCAGGTTTGCTACAAACCCTAAGTTACATCAGCAACTCAATTAAGATGACAAAAGATACATTATGTCATATAGTGATCCCTAGAAATAAGTCAAAAGAAAATAAAGGTACCTAATAACTTTCGGAGGTCATATGATAGACTTTCCACTAGGGTTTCATGTGAACCCTATATTTCATACAACCAAAACAATCACAGCATGGTCAACATGAATAGCTTCTACTACGATTTGATGTAAACCCTAGATTTTCCATTTACAAATTCCCAACAAATGTTAGATAATTTTATCTACTACTAGGGTTTAGTTGTAAAGCCCTAGATTTTCCAGGCAACATTATCCTAGAACTTTAAACTTGGACTAGGGCTTGTTTCCAAACCCTAGTACTTATGACCATTAGTAATTAGGTCAATGCACACATCTAGGAAATCATCATTAAACATGAGCATTTCATATGTCAGGCAATATTAATACATTAGACATATATCAACCAAGCTAGGGATTCAGCAAAAAGGACACATACCTAGGGCTTGTTTCCAAACCATAGTACTTATGACCATTAGTAATTAGGTCAATGCACACATCTAGGAAATCATCATTAAACATGAGCATTTCATATGTCAGGCAATATTAATACATTAGACATATATCAACCAAGCTAGGGATTCAGCAAAAAGGACACATACCTAGGGCTTGTTTCCAAACCCTAGTACTTATGACCATTAGTAATTAGGTCAATGCACACATCTAGGAAATCATCATTAAACATGAGCATTTCGTATGTCAGGCAATATTAATACATTAGACATATATCAACCAAGCTAGGGATTCAGCAAAATGGACACATACCTAGGGCTTGTTTCCAAACCCTAGTACTTATAACCATTAGTAATTAGGTCAATGCACACATCTAGGAAATCATCATTAAACATGAGCATTTCATATGTCAGGCAATATTAATACATTAGACATATATCAACCAAGCTAGGGATTTAGCAAAATGGACCCATACCTAGGGTTTTAGCCCTGGGATCTTACCATAAGGATAGGAGTATTGCTTATAGGCCCAACCAAACCCTAAGAATTTAGGATTTTAGTTCATACTGTAGCAATCCCTTCTTTTTCGACACTTCAAGGGTTCGAGATTTCGGACAGCATCACTTCATCCCTAACAAGTTAGAGTTCTCATAATCTTACCAAAAACTGTAACATGACATCATTATGATAGTAATTAGTATTACTTCATCAATAGCCCTAATCAGGTTATGGTTTCACACATTAATAGCATACCCTTAGGTTAGGGTTTTCCACATAACCTTTTTAGGGTTCTTTTATACAAACAATAAAAGATATAAGGTGGGTCGATTTATCAAATGATGAATCACCCCCAACAAGAATCTTTAAGATTCAGGAGATCTAGACACAACTATTTGTGAAAAATACTAGATCTGAAATCCTATTGCAACAACTGGAAAATATTCACCTAATTGTTATTTTTAACTTAACAATTTATCTACAGTTTTCTATGGCAAACACTGAATACATCACACTGCAACCCTCACTTAAATACACTTCAGAAATTAGATGCAGAAACAAGATCTGAGCAAGAAAAGAAATAACACACACGACACCGTTATTTTTGGACCAAGTCCTCGGAAAACCCCAATGCGGGAAAACCGGTGCAGCAACGGAGGGTTTGATATTATTAAGCAGTAACACAATTCTTTATATTCCCTAACTAGAAATCCTATACAGAGATCTAACTGAACAAAAAGCTAGTGAGATGATCTCACCTCGTCACTGGAAGATCTAGCACTGATATGCATTGGAGATGAGCCCTGCGCAGTATTGTGTCACACCTACGTAGTCATTGCGTCACTGTTGTTGGGACTGCGTTGCACCTCCTCTGATCTCTCTGCTATCTAGACTTTTCAGCCCTCTGGCCTCCCGGTCTCACAACCCGGCTCTGGCACTAGATCCTGATTGTTCCCCGACAGAAATACAGACTCCCTCTGAACCTTTGCACCGTCTCTTCAAACTACTTTCTACCTTCTCTGCCTTGCACTCTCCGGATTAGGAAAATCTCCAACCGGAAAATTACCTTTGCCCCTCTCTGCAAGAATCAACTCAATCGATCTTCTCCGCTGCTAAGCACTGCTCACTTGAGAATTTTGATCTCTAGACTCTCTTAGTGTATTTTCCAAATGCCCAGCAGGTCCTTCTTATAATCTTCTCGTTGAGTCTTCAACGACCGAGATTAAATCGCTAATCAACAGCTAAGATTAACTTGACTTGATCTCCGTCCTTTTCTAGAACATTACCCTGCTTTATTAATTCCCTTTAATTATTTTAATTCCCAAAGTTTAGACTTAGGCTTCCATTAAAAATAATTAGATATTTTAATAAAACACAATCTGGGTGGAATTTCCCGAAACGCTTTCTGAGCTCTTTGGAATACATGTGTCTAAGCCTCTCTAAAAAATTTGAGACTTAGAGCACATCCGATGCTACTAGAAATCAACACACCCTCTTAACGAGGAATGTGCTCTGGTAATGCATCCTGTTGAAGCACTACACTGATTTCGTAACATCTCCCTCTGCGCTGCTAATGTCTGACACTGCTTCCCACCAGCTATTGCGTTGCTACATTTATGTTGGTGTTGACCTGGCATACTGTTGCCAACTGCTACTGCAATGCAACTCTGTTGTTTGATGCAACAGAAAAACATCCAATACTGAACTAAGAGTTCAACATAATGCATCTGATACTAAAGATCGAATCTGCATTGACCCTCTGAAGCTGATGCGTTGTTGTTCACTCTGTGTTCTGCCTTCCTGCACTACTGCCAACTCTACTTTGTGTTGCTCAGAATCTAGCGCTCACTAGCCATTGCACTGTCACTTTTGCTCTGACTGACACTTGTCCATCCTGCTACCTCTGATTTGGGCTCCCGTAGCAAGGAAATGATCCATGAGGTGGACTCCTCACGAATCCTGCCCAGCTACAACTCTGTTGAACTACAGTTCTAGATCAACCCAATCCTCCCCAGGAGATATGTGAGCAATCATGGCAAACTTTTCCTCCTCGATCCTTGCAGTTGTAGCATGCAGATCATGCTTCTCATCCTTGTCCTTCTTGAGAGGCCACTGTGTAGCATAATGTTCCATCTCGCCACATCGGAAGCATTTGATCTTTGAGACGTCCTTTCTCCGTCTTCGTTGCTCCCGGTGCCCCTTAGATGCAAGGGTTGCATTCTCATCCTCCTCCTTGGGCTTCGTCCCACTGCTATTGCTGCCATCAAGCTTGCACTTGATTAAGTCTCTCCTTGTCTCTTCCTGTTGAAGAGCTGCCCATATTCCTTCCTGGTCCGACAACTTCTCTTTGCCCAAGATACTCTGGAAAAAGACTTGCCATTCTTCAGAAACGGAATTCAGAGCCAATTTGACCATCTTCGTAGCCTGAGGTGCTGACCCTACAACTGTCAGCTAATCTCGAACCTCCTGAAGCTTTGCAAAGAACAAGTCTATGCATTCTTCCTTCTGCATCTTAGTAGACCACATCTTTTCCTCCAAGAACATCTTCCACTGCTCGGAAGACCCCTGGTATAGTGTGGCCAATGTATCCCACATCTCCTTTACAATCCCTTTGCTAGAAATATGTGAGACAATGTGACCCCTCACTTCGTCGAGGATCAACCATTTGTCTTATGCCATGTTCTTCTTGAAGGCTTTCAGCGGATCTGCATCTACAAGTTTAGCTACTATACTGTCGATGAAGACCTTGAGCTCATGCTCATCCAGAAGAAAGGAGATCCTTGCCTTCCAGATTACATAGTTGGAGGGACCCTCCAACCGATCCTGATCGTGCAACCCAATGGCGATCATCTCACCCAATAAAATGTTGAACTGCTGCCTCTAACCCTTTGCGTCGCTGGCTCTACGCACTCCCTGTTGGAGTTAGCCAAATAAATCACAATCTCGCTTCTTTTGCACGGGAAATCAGAATTTCTTGGGCAATAAATTCCCTGTGGTCAGAATTCCCTCAATATGATTCTTCTTACTTCTGGCGCTTTTTTGCCCACAAAATGCTTAAAGACAAACTGTGTACCACAGAGATCTACTCTGCATTGAAGATGATGTTGCGTTTCTCCCTCTATCGCTGACAAATCACAAATCTAGAAATCTCACCTCTCTGTCGACTCACTCAGAGAGAGATTTTCCTCACGAATCTAGCCCTCCTGGCCTAGACTGCGAAATCCCTTGGGGATTCGATCTGCTACCTACGCAGCTATTCGACCTCCCACTTCTTCTTCAACGTTGGGTTCTCCCGATTTGCTCTCTTGCTTCTCCTGCACAGCTATACAAGCTCTGATACCATGTGAAAATTCCTAGATCTGGAATCCTATTGCAACAACTGGAAAATATTCACCTAATTTTATTTTTAACTTAATAATTTATATGAAGTTTTCTACGACAAACACTGAATACATCACACTGCAACCCTCACTTAAATAAACTGCAGAAATTAGATACAGAAACAAGATCTGAGCAAGAAAAGAAACAGCACACACGACACTGTTATTTTTGGACTAAGTCCCTGAAAAAACCCAATGCGCGAAAATCGGTGCAACTAAGGGTTTGATATTATTAAGCAGTAATAGTTTAGTACAATTCTTCGAATGCCATGACTAACAATCCTATATAGAGATCTAACTGAACAAAAAGCTAGTGAGATGATCTCACCCCGTCATTGGAAGATTTGGCACTGATCTGCGCTGGAGATGAGCCCCTGCGCAGTACTGCATCACGCCTACGCAGTCACTACTATTGGGACTGTGTTTCACCTCCTCTGATCTCTCTGCTAGTTGGAAACTTCAAACCTCTGGCCTCCCGATCTCACACCCCGGCTCTGGCACTGGATCTTGACTGTTCTCCAGCAGAAATACGGACTCCCTTTGAAGATCTGCGTTGCCGCTGCGTGGCTTTGCGCTGCCTCTCCAGACTACTTCCTGCCTTCTCTTCCTTGCACTCTCCAGATTAGCAAACTCTCCAACAGGAAAATTATCTCTACCCCTCTTTGGAAGAATCAACTTGATCGATCTTCTCCGTTGTTGAGTACTACTCACTTGAGAATTTCGATCTCTAGACTCTCTCGGCGTATTTTCCAAATGCCCATCAGGGCCTTCTTATAATCTTCTCGTTGAGTCTTAAACGACTGAGATTAAATCACTAATCAACGACTAGGATAAACTTGACTTGATCTCTGTTTTTTCCTAGAACATTACCACGTTTTATTAATCCCCTTTAATTATTTTAATTCTCTATGTTTAGACTTAGGTTTCTATTAAAAATAATTAATTATTTTACTAAAACACAATCCGGGTGGAATTTCCCAAAACGCTTTATGGGTACTTTGGAATACATGTGTCTAAGCCTCCCTACAAAATTTGAGACTTAGAGCACATCCGATGCTACCAGAAATCAACACAATTGTTAGTAATGTAGGATGTATACGCCAAAGATTATAACAAAGCTTTATGATCTAAGACATACCTTTGTTTCTTGACAAACCTTTTTGTCTTGTGAGGCATGTTTTCTTCTCTCATGATCCTTGAGCATTCAACAAGTCATTTCCTAGACAAGGGAACAGAGGTAGAAAGGTGATTAGTATTTAATATAATCAAAACTTTAAACAAGTATATGAAACTAAAACTAAGAGGGAATGAGATACTTATCTTGAGGAGTTGTAGTGGGCTCCCTCCAAAGCTTTGAGGGATACCTAAAACTTATAAGAAAATGCCTTTTCCAAATATGTTAAACCTAAAAATAAAAATGAAATATACAAATGAAGTATCTAAAGTTAAGATCAAAGGGCTTAGTAGTGTAAGTCCCTTATGTCATTCTTTTCGGGTTTCACTCTCTTGGGAGAGGCTTCTTCTTTAGTCACATTTGCATAATCACTCTCTTTTCTTATTTCTACGATTGTCGGGACACTCACTTCTATTGTGACCCATTTTATGACAATGATAGCATTATATCTTGGACATGTCAACCTTCTTTCTTGGCCCCTTCTTGAACTTTCCTCTGTGATGAGCAATGTAGGCATTTGAAACTTCTTTATTGTTGGTTGATAATGAGATTCTTAATTCTTCTTGACAGCATGTTGTCCATAGTTCCTCAAAAGTGGGAGCTTCTTTCCAACTGTTGAGAACTAAAGCAAAAGCACTCCAAGAAGGTGGCAACCCTAATAAGGTTGTCATCACAAGTTCCTTGTCTGGCACTATTTCATCAATGGAAGGAAGATCATCTCTTGTTCTTGCTGACTTCACAAAGAAAGTGGCCACAGTATCTTCCTTAGTCATTTTGGTGGTCCTTAATTCATTTTTCAAGCTTTCTACTTTCCCAATGTTCTTGATGGTAAATAGTTTTGACAAGGCTTCATACATTTCTTGAGCATGGTCAATGTTAGCTATGTAAGGGACAAGGTTGTCTTTTAGGCCTTCAACCATTAGAGTCATGGCCACCAATTCCAATTCCTTGTATTTCATTTTATCTGCATCACTGGAATCTTCTGCAGGCTTCTTCACTTTTCCCTTCACCACATCTAATACTTTGTTCTTTTCAAGAATGAGGTCAATCCTCTTTTGCCAAGATCTGTAGTTTGATGCTCCTTCGAGCTTGTTTTCTCCCTTGATTGTGTTAGACATCTTTCCTGAAGATAGTGAAAAGTATTTCCTTAAACAACTTTGCTAAATTTAGAAAACCATGGTGTTCAATGCTTGATGCACTTTTACTTCAATCTTTCTTAGGCCCAATACAAAATAGCAATCACATAAACATGAAAGTAAAATGTTGATAGAACACAATAATAGATCAATAGAAGACAAGCCAAATATAGATCAGATTTACAATTTCTTTTGTCTAGAAAAGATATGAGATATTGTTGCGTTACGGCGGTCAACAGGATGCTTCAACAAGCAAAGTCTTTCTCGGTCAGCCAGCCCTTCATGTGTCACACCCACAACTCTCAAAGACATCTCATCACAAGTCAACGCAAGTCAACCCAAAAACAACATAGAAAAGTCAACACATCAAACTAGGGCTTTGGTCAAATAGCCCGAAATTCCTCAATTTTACTGCCCCGCTGTACGGCCTCCTAAAATCAGATTTTCTGCAGAGTTTTGAGGTTAAACGACCAAGGGTTGACCACGGTCAACGCTAGTCAACACTGCTGCAAAAGTGCCCTAAACAAATCCACAAATTTCAAACTTCTGCTCCACATGTGTGAGGAGAAAAAGGCCTCCAAATGCTATCAAACAAATCATATCACAATGAGAGAATGTGAGATGAGATGATGAGAAAATGACCTCCAAGTCTCTCCAATTTATATCCATCAATGAAGGTGTGTGACACATCTATCAGGCATGTGAGCCTACATTACAAATCAGGGCGACCTTGCACATGTTGAAAATAAATTCAAAATAAATGTTCTACTCATCCGATCAAGATGATCTTTAGATCAATCTTGCACCTTTTCGAAAGAGGAATCCAACAAAAATATGACCATCGTCACATGAGTAGTGCAACATGGAGTTTGGACCTAGTTGCCCAAAATTAACACTCCCTCTCAACTAGGGAGACTCCATCTGTCCACAAGTGCCATCCATCAGTACCATCATGTACCTTCACCAAATATCGTCCCTCATCCCACCGTAACTTGCTTTGTTGGCTCTTTATTTCAAATAGAACAAAAAGGTGAGTCACAAAGACATCACACTCAGTTGACTCGAAGTCAACTTAGAGGTAAAAACCTCTCTTGGACTCAAAAAGAGTCTCATACTAACCCGAAATTAGTTTACTGTCCCGAAGTCAGTGTAGAGGATAAAACATCATCATACTTGATCCCAGTTCCTATATGATCGAGCCTTGCGGTGCCTCATTGTACCATATCCCGGATAAAGTGGTACATGATATCAATATGGTTGGATCGATCGTGGAACACGAGATTCTCAGAAACACGAACCCCACTCTGGCTATCACAAAGGATAACGGTGGTATCTAGCACATGCCCAAACAGCTCACTGATGAGATTTCACAACCAAACAGCTTCACAACAAGCGATAATCATTGGAATGTATTCGGCCCCAGCTGTGCTCAAAGCCATCGACTTCTGCTTCCTGCTCATCCAAGATATCGAAGTAGAACCCAAGGTGTAGCAACATCCAGATGTGCTCTTGCGATGCACCACACTGCCAGCCCAATCGACATTAGTATATCCATGGAGTCTCAAACTCCATGCAGTGTATCTTAGCCCATGGTTGATTATACCCCGAAGATATCTTAATAGATTCTTGGCACCAATCTAGTGAATGTGATGAGGATCAACCATATGTTGACTCAAAGTGTTCACAGCAAAACATAAGTCCAGCCGAGAGTTCACTAAAAACATTGGGGCCCCCACGAGTTATCGATACTCGGTATGATTTGCTACCACGGGCCCAGCAGCGTTTCCACTCAACTTCTTAAAGTTGAGTTCCATCGGTGTCGACACAGACTTACAGTCCACCATACCGAAAATCTCTCCAGCAGCTTAGAAAGAAAAATCTCGCGTGGCCTCTACCAAACCTCCAAGCCTAGGAAGTAGTGCATCAGTCCTAGGTCTTTCATCTCAAACTCGGAAGCTAGCTCCCTCTTACACTGATGAATGAGAGGGTCAGCACCTGTTAGGAAGAGATCGTCCACATAGAGAACCAGATTGAGAGGCCTTTCTCTATCAAACTTAAAGTAAAGGTTCGGATCAGCATTACTTCGAGTAAAGCCCAACTTCACCAAGTAACTATCTATCCTCTCATACCAAGCCCTGGGGGACTTCCTTCAACCCATAGAGGGATTTCTTCAACCTACATACATGGGTGTCTCTATCGCAGACTTCGAACCCCAAAGGTTGCTCCACATACACCTCTTCCTTTATAGCACCATGTAGAAAAGCGGTCTTCACATCCATATGATGTAGACTCTATCCTTGCATAGCAGCAAGGGAAATAATAGATCGGATGGTGGTATAGTGAGCCACAGGTGCAAATATATCATCATAATCTATGCCTTCCTTTTGAGAGAAGCCTCGAGCAACAAATCTCGCCTTGTATTTTTCAGCACTTCCATCAGATCCATGCTTCATCTTATAGAGTCATTTCGAAGTGACAACAGATTTGTCCTCCGGTCTCAGGACCACTTCCCAGACATCACTCTTCATAATGATCTCATATTCTTCGTGCGTAGCATCCTTCACAACTTGATGCTTTACGGCGTCTTCAAATGTTCCAGGCTCAGATTGTACTATCGTACTCACGGCTGCTAGATACCCTTGGTATCTCTTCGGCTTCTTGCTTTCACGGAATGTCCCCCTTGGCACAATATGTCTCTCGGCATCTTCGAGAGTATCCCTAAGCCATGAGGATCTTCTCTCATTTGAAGGAGGTGGATCAATGGGATCCATAGGTCCTTCAACATCGGGCATTAGGTCATCCTTCAGCTCTTCCAGCTTCCTTGCTTCTTCATCTTCTTTGTCTTCCTTGGAGCTAGGAAGATTTCTTACTTTCTTGAGGGCAACATCTTCATCGAAGGTGACTTCTTCGCATATCTCCACTTCTCTTTGACCAGGCACATAGATTTTGTATGCCTTCGAAGTTTCACTATAGCCCACAAACATTCCCTTCTTTCCAGAAGCATCTAGCTTGCTTCTCTTTTCTTTTGGCACATGAAAGTAAACAGGGCAACCAAAAACTCTAGAATGAGAAACATCAGGTTCCTTACCAGAGAAGACTTCTTCAGGAGTTTTGGAGTCCAAAGTGGAATGCAGGCATCTATTTTGAATATACATAGTAGTGTTCGCAGCTTCTCCCCATAGAAACTTCGGAAGACCTTGGTCAAATAGCATGGCACGGGCAGCTTCCATAATGGTCCTGTTCTTTCTTTCAGCAAGACCATTTTGCTCAGGAGTGTACGCAGTTGTGGTCTCTCTCTTAATGTCAGCTTCTCTACAAAAGTCATTAAACTCATTTGACTCATACTTGGTCCCATTGTCAGTCCTCAAAACTTTGATTTTCTTCTCGATTTGATTTTCCACTAAGGCCTTGAAGGTACGGAACCATTTGAACGCTTCGTCCTTCTTCAAAATAAATATATCCAAGTCTTGCGAGAGAAGTCATCTGTAAAGTCATGTAATAGGAACATCCTCCCAAGGATGTCACAGGCAGCATACCAGATAAATCAAAATGTATCAACTGCAAGATATCAGTGGTCTTTGTGACACTTGAGGGGAATGGTCCCCTTGTATGCTTCCCTTCGGCAAAACCCTGATATATACCTTCATGATCATCTCTAAATTCGGGCATCCCTGTCACCACCTTCCTTGCTCTGGGAAGCGCTCTGTAATGAAGGTGTGCAAACCTCCAGTTCCATAACTCTGCTTGAAGAGTTGTATCACATGTCATAGCCCCCAATGGATTTCCCCCAACCTGGTAGAGTGTATCAACTATAAAACCAATAGAAAGAGCTTCCCTTAAGTTCTTCTTCCAGATAAGTACCTTTCCATCAACGAATGCCACCTTGAACCCTTTGTCTTCCATTGTCGAAATGGACACAAGGTTCTTCTTCAAATCAGTTACATACAACACATCTTGTAATCGGAGGACTTGACCTTGAGATAGATGGATGGTCATAGTCCTTGTCCCTTTCACAGGATAAGTGGCAATATCTCCAAGGATAATTTCCAAATTAGTATCCTTCTCAACCAAATCAGAAAGGCCTTCTTTATAACCAGTGAGGTGCCTTAAAGCACCACTATCAATCAAGCAAACATCCAGGGTGTCGGGTGTAGATGTAGCAGAGAGGGCAGATACAAGCATAAATTCATTTCTCTTATTATCAACAACATTAGACTTATCATACCTGGAATTTCTTGACCTCTTGAAAGATTGGCCATTTCCACTACGATCAAAGGGAGCCTTCCTTTTTCCTTGGAACATGTTGCTCCTGCCATTCCTTCTCGAGTGTTGTTGTCATCATCCCTAGGAGAGTCCCTTCTATTAGGGCACTCTCTTGCATAGTGACCAGACTTGTTACAAGTGTAACATATTCCCTTCCTTCCTTCCTTTGGGCCCCGCTCTACCATGGTTTTGATTTCTCGGGCCACCATGGTTCTTCTTTGCATGAGTGGCAAAGGAAGTAGGGTCACTTCCATTACCATTAGAGGCATACTCCATCATCAGCCTTGAAACCCTTATAGGTTGAGGAGGCCATTTGTCCTTGATAGGATTTCTTCCTCTTCTAACACCAGCTTGGACTCTTGGACTTTGCCTTCACCTCAACTCTGATACCATGTTAAATTTAGATAACCATGGTGTTCTATGCTTGATGCACTTTTACTTCAATATTTCTTAGGCCCGATACAAAATAAAAATCACATAAAATGAAAGTAAAATGTTGATAAACACAATAATAGATTAATAAAAGACAAGCCAAATATAGATCAGATTTACAATTTCTTTTGTCCAGCAAAGATATGAGATATTGTTGCGTTACGACAGTCAATAGGATGCTTCAACCAACAAAGTCTTTCTCGGTCAGCCAACCCTTCATGTGTCACACCCACAGCCCTCAAAGACAGCTCATCACAAGTCAACATAAGTCAACCCAAGAAAAGTACAGAAAAGTCAACGCAAGCAGCAACAGAAAAGTCAACACCGCAAACTAGGGCTTCAGTCAAACAGCCCGAAATTCCTCAATTTTAGTGCCCGGTTGTACGGCCTCCTAAAATCGGATTTTCTGCAGATTTTTGAGGTTAAACGACCAAGGGTTGACCACAGTCAACGCTAGTCAATGCTGCTGCAAAAGTGCCCTCGGCAGATCCGCAAATTTCAGACTTTTGCTCCACACGTGTGAGGGGATAAAGGCTTCCAAAGGCTATCGAACAAATCAGATCACAATGAGAGAATGTGAGATGAGATGATGAGAAAATGACCTCCAAATCTCTCCAATTTATATCCATCAATGAGGGTTTGTGACACATCTATTAGGCATGTGAGCCTACATTACAAATCTGGTTGACCTTGCACATGTGGAAAATAAATTCAAAATAAATGTTCCGCTCATCATATCAAGATGATATTTAGATCAATCTTGCACCTCTCCGAAAGAGGAATCCAACAAAAATATCACCATTGTCATATGAGCAGTGGAACATGGAGTTTGGACCTAGTTGCCCAAAATTAACAAACTTCTTCTTATGATTCCTTGATCAATTCCTTGAGGCTGCATTTTTCCTTCTTTCCTCACCAAAGCTCTGAAACCATGTTAGAAAATCAGAATGGAAGAAAGATTTTTTTGTTTTTGATATTTTACTTGTGATGTTCCTTAGTTCTTATTAGTTTCTTATTATCTTCTTTCTTCTTAGTTCATCAAGTGAATATCAAAGTAGTAGCACATAGATCAAGGACACTAGATCTAGGCCAGTAGCGAAGGCAAAATCCCACTCTAGGGGAAAACCCAGACAGTAACTCTTCCTTCAATAGTTTTCCTAAGACTCTAGACTTTGACTCACACTACACAACAAGTCAGCCTTCCTTTGGATCCTCCTTTCGACCTGGCAGCAGCATTATGCAACACTTGCTTCGACCTAGAAAACTTTGACCTTGCTTCTGGGACTTCGATCTTCGAGAAAAGACTTCGATCTTGCTCCATGGAGTTCGATTTTGACACAATACAACTTCTCAAGGCACCAGCATCCAGCAAAAGTGACTTCGACCTACTCTTCTCTTGGCAGCAGCAACAATCAGTAACTGGCAACAACAAAACAGTGAGGGACTTCGACCTTCCAATCTAGGGCACATGAGAGAGAGAGAGACACCAAAATTTCGATTTTCATTCAACCCTTCAGCTTGTCCAAACTCACAAACATTTTCGCTCCTTCCTTGACTTCGCACTTTTTCCAATGCAGCACTAGATATCGATTTTTTGTGTGTGAGACAGTGTGTTCCACATGAGTTTGATCTGCTTGTATATATAGGCTTGAGATGAGCTCAAATTCCTAGAGTTGAGGTCGACTTGATCACATTAAGGTTGACTTGCTGTGGAGGCTCCATACATCATATTTGACTCAATACTAAACCTTTTTACATGATTCAAAAGCCCAGGATGGGTCAATTTAAATCTGTAATGATTCTATAAACTTAGAATAAGTCTTAAAAGTCCATAATAGGGACTTTGACCTAAAATAACATGACCCAAGCATGAAACCCATGCTTTAATAAGTCATTTAATAATAATATAAAAATCAGTTCTTTATTATTTTGACACGTACATTAAATATTGACTCAAATATAATTGATGAAGACCGAACCTAGTTCCAATCTTCAACACTAGCATCTATAAATAGCACATTGGGGCTCCACTTTTGCATCTTTTGCGCATTATTCTTCTGAAGATCGAACTCTCTCTTGGAGGTTGTTCAACACAAGAGAAGCAAAGTTGTTTAGCTCAAGAGTTTCAAGTGAAACTCATCCTCATTTCGAAGAACTTCAAGTGTCTCCCTACTGAGGCTTTGGGGAGTCTATTTCAAGACTTCCATTGAAGTTTATTGCAGAATTTTCACTCAAAAATTCGTTATTTCTAGGCGCAAAAGACAAACCCTGAAGGTTATTTGGAGCAAAAACATTCTATTACAGGTTTTGGGTATTTGCAAGAGATTTTCTACTGGTTAGAGGAGTTTGGCAACATTTTTCAAAGTTGTTCCTGTATCTTTTGGTTGGGCGAAATTTTCTCTTCTAGAGCCTACATAGGGGTTGGAGAACAGAGTTTTTTTGTAGGTGTTTGCTGTTGGTATTTGTTGGGAGTTTTTAGTTGGGAGCGATAGTTATTTGGCGGAGGATATTTGTGCACAAATTTAAAGCCATTTGCAGGAGAGTTTTATCATTTCTCAATAGTCTCTCTCTGAATTGGGCGCAAAACTATGTAGCTAGAAATTCACTCTATTTTTGACATTCCAGGTCAACTGGAGTTAGCCCAAACGAATTATGCGTTTTGTTTGTTCGGGTGTGAGGAGCCTATATATAATATTATAGAATTTTTCAAGTAGAATCGTATATTCTTATGGTAGGGTGTATTCTTGGTTAGCTTGGAAATTTGCATCACATTGTGGGTTCGATTTTGGCTTGGAGTTAGGCCAAACCTTTTTTGGGTATTTTTCGGTTATAGGAGAGGAGTTTGTGGCTGGAATTTCAAATCGATTCGGCCATTATTTCGTCAGAATTACAATTTCCTTCCAGAAGCAGTTAGCATAATTTTTGGGCAGTGCGCAGATTTTGTGGGAGTCATTTCCAGCAATTAGATTAGTGAGATCTCACCTAGGGATTCGCCTAGCTTGCATAGCAAGCCCAGGTTCTATCATTCTTTGCCTTTTATGTACTCAGATTCCTGTATTAATGAAATGGCTCTATTGTTTGGCTCCATTTCTTGTGTATTTTGATGTGCATGTTTGGAATTTGTTTATTTTTGTTGCTTCCTTGTACATGTCTTTGTTATTTGTTGTAAATTTCACTTTGGAACATTAAAAATTTTCTTCTTTTGTTTTTACATAAAATACATACTGATATATTGACATTTATGAAGATCAAACCTAGTTACAATTCCAACTCTCCCTCTTAACAAAAGAGGTATTCATAATGACTTGTCAAGATATTCTCGAGTTAAGAATTTCTATAAGAAAGGATATATATTGATGAGCATCAATGATGATATCAACAGCACAACCAGCATTATCAAAATACCAAGGCCTTGACAAGTAAGCTCTATCTCCACTAGATCAGAGCACAACGTTGGGAGGCATTCAATAGGACATCACCACCTCTCAAGGCACATACCCCACCTAGGTTCACCAACATATGTCCTCACAGGACCATTTCCTAATCCATTGTCACAATACTTGACACAAGGAAATATCAATCCCTTTGACCATTCTTATACCTGATCAATGTACTTGACTTACGTCAGATAGTCCTGGTCACTATTCTCCCTATCCGTGTTCCTGTACTATACTTACAGTTATGAATCCTGGACATAGTACATGACAAATGGAGAATAAGGTCTCCCTCCTCACTCGCTCTCAACTTGGGAGGAGATATCCACAAGCCAAACTTCCAAGCTTGTCTCGAAAGTATTCATACTTCTCTTACATCAGCGACTTGTTCATTTGTGGAGACATGTTATAGCACCTTGGCTCCTATTTGCACCATACTTATCAAATTATAAAGTGCTTCGACCTCCCATGAAAAGTTAGGTTCTCTGTCAATCTTCAAACATCTTATTACAAAGTATCATTGTCGAATCCAGCACATCATCGCATTTTGGAGCAAACTGCTTGTACAAACTATCATACCTTTCCTTCTTTTAGCACTATTAGCCCAGCAATTGAATCAAGTACATCAGAAGACCAATCAACTTTCATCGTCTAAATTCCAAGAGAATCTTGACTATATGTTATTTCCTTGACCATGTTTCTATCAAATCTCTAGTAGTGTATCAATCTTTTTCCTCATATTCAAAAGTCCTCCTATCATCAAAAAAACAAATCATCAAGTTCATCTTCAATATACGAGGTCTTCTTCAATCATGAGGTGCTCTCAAAATCCATGGGAAACTCTTCCAACTAAGACAAATGTCTTATCATGAACCTCTCCTTACAGCAACAACCTTGTCAAAATTTGCTTCCATGTTGTCATCTTAGATCTGCTCGCATTGTTTGTATTCACGTCTTCAAGAAAGTCCTCGTGCTTTGCTACTTTAATGTATGGGAAATCCTTACCATCAACTTGCAATCCTAACTAAGAGGCCATGGAGGAACTAGTAAAATTAAACAAGGAAGATGCAGAGTACTTATATTTTTAAAAAACAATCAGCTCCCTCTTAAACTTGGTCGTTTTGTACTTTTCACCATCCTTGTCCTCTCATCAACATGATGTCATATCTGCCATTTCCAAGAAATGGAGCTACTTAAAGCAAAAAAACACTTAGTTCTAGGGTTTTGTCCTTAGGGTTTTCTTAGTTCATACTTTTTCTAGGGTTTACAAACCCTTAATCCTTCAATATTTAAAATCCTCACGACCTGCCATATTCTAGACTTACAAGTTTTACACGTATGCTAAAATGTCAAAATTTTAATTTTAATATGCATGAATCTGAATGTTCATGAGACCAGTGCCCATTAGACTATCGTTTAGATGATGTCTTTGCCCTCAAAAGAAAGGCTATAGACCCTCATACTGCATTCGATATCAACATATCTAAATGTAATTCCTTCATAGTAAATCTAGTAATGTGATTGACAGGGTCTTCTTGTTGAGAAATCAATGCAAGTAGATTAGGGTTTAATTTCTCTTTCTTGATAATTACTTGTGAATTATGTTGGCTTCTTTTACTTCTTTATTACATTATCTTTCATCAAGCAATTACCAAATTATGTGTGTACAAAGATCACAAGAACACAAGAGACAAGATGTAGGCACTATGCCAGGGCAAAACCCCTCTCTAGGGGAAAACCCGGTCAAAATTCTCTTCCTTCAATAGTATTCTTTGAGCCTCTTCACCCTAGACATAGACCAAACCTTCCCTCCACACCAAGTCAGTGTTTCAGAATCTTCAATCCAACAGCAGCAGCAACTTGTCCTCCAGCAACTTTGACTATGCAGCGATTCTAGCAGCAGCAGCAACAACAAACACAAAAAGACTTCGATCTCCCAAGTTAGGGCACGAAATGGAGTGAGACAACCACCAAAATTTCAATTTTTCTTCCTCTATCCCTTTGACCAAACTCGCTCTCCTTTCAGCTTCCTTGACCAACTTCGCACTTTGTCCTATGCAGCAGTAGATATCGAATTGGCTTAAGAAGTGATGCTCCAAATGAATTTGATCTCCTTCTATTTATAGACTCCAGGTGAGGTCGAATAGGTTTTGTTAGTGTCTAAATGTTCAGTGATCAAATACACTCTTTCGGGTTTACTTAGTAGAAGTCCTTGGTCAAAATTTTATGTTTTCAAACAAATTCCCAAATAAATTTTGTTCAATGAATTCGGTCTAGGTCTGATGTTGCTCCCTTCACCCATTCATGCTCATCATCAATGTCAAGGTCATATCATCATTCGAGTGTCTGGGGTCACAAATCAGTCAAAATACCAAACATCTCAGTCATGGTCTAGACTTCTTTTGTTTCACCATCATAATCCCAATCACATAATGTCATGAAAGAAAGGAAAATAAAAGTTATGGTCATTAGTTAAATCCCCTTCATTGGGAGTTAGCAAAGATAGGAAATAAAGTAGAAGGCAACTTTTCCTTTTTCAAGTAGTATGATACATGGTCAAAGTTTTTTCAAAAAGAATTTTTTCTCGCAGTACAATATGATTTCACTAAAGACAAAAAGTGTTATGTATAATTTATTAATTATTATTTAAATATAGTTGTCTTAGGTTTATAAAGTGAAAGGGCATGATCAACGATCATGCTCACCAAGGGACACCGTAAGGCTGTATTTAAAGCCTTGGTGATTCCCAATTGTAATCATCTCATCTTTTATCAATAATAATATATACTTATTCAAGTTTACCAGAGTTTTTACACTCCAAGAAGAAAAGTTTGTGAGTGATACAGAGAAATGAAGCTCTTTGAGTTCATTTCATCCTTTGGTTTCAAAAGAGCTCCTCTCTCATGCTCACAGGTCTCCACAACAATCCAAAGATTGAAGACAACCAACAAAAACTGATCCAGACTGCTCTTCGCTACGTTTATGCTCCTCGCTATGATTATGGGGCAACCACGCTACGCTTCTGGCAGTTTGCTATGCTTTTGGCATCCAAGCTCCCAATAGCCATTAGAGGGGTTAGTTCAACATTTCTAAAGGTTCAGAGGCTTCCAAGTCAGTAAGTGATCATCCCTCACCTTTTATTCAGCTCAATTTCTTCAACAAAGGGTGGATTCCCTCTTATAGGGTTTTCAACTACATTTATGGTTCCATTGATGTTTAGCTTGCTTCAGCAATAAAACCCTTAGTTTCATCACATGCAAACCTTCACATACAACTCACACACCTTACCAAATCACTACATATCATTCATACCTCTCATTGCTACCATTTTCACTCAAACCCTAGTTCTCACTACGCTTTTGCAGAGAAAACTAGGTTAACTCTGTGTTTTAACCTTTTTGCTTTCTTTCCCATACCCATTTCCAAACTTTTCACTTGCATTGCATTGCTAACTCACCATCCTACTTCCCCAAACTTTTTGGGATTTTTCCCTAACTCCATTCCATCTCATTTATGTCCCTAAACCCATTGTATCATCATCCTCTATTTTCATAATTTTCACCTTCCCTTTCCTTTACATCAAGCTAGGGTTTTCTTTTGCTGACAAACCTGATGGAAGCTGAGAAGAGAAAGTCTAACAAGGGAGGTCATCATTCCAGATTTGAGTCATCTAATTTGCAGGAGATCAATGCTTCTCCCTATGTCAAGATGATCCAGGTGGATCTTCAGACACCAGTGGCTTGGAAAAAGGCTCAAAATTGAAAGTGGCAGGAATGTGCCAAACTCTGCTTCAGATTGAAGAGCTCGTCGCCCTGATCACAACGGTGCGAACAACGCATCAATTTGAGCTCATATGACCAAGTTAGAGCAGTTTGAAGTTTTGTTAAGACAGGGAACATGGGGCCCACAGCATGCCACATGGCATCCTAGTAAGCATGTGGGACCCACATGGAAGCCCCTCGGATGTTGACACATGGCGCTCCAGCATTAGCGCTTACACCTGCACAAAAGACAAAACACAAAAGACAAAAAAAAATCATTAAAAATCATTTTAAAAAATTTTAATAACCATATAAGAAACTTTATGTTAAAAATATAACATATGGTTATTAAAATACAAGCGAATATATTTTAAACCATATTAAAATCATATGGTTGAATTAAAAATCTAAACGAACATAATTTTAAAAGGGGCATGTGGATATGAATGTAAAGGCATATACATTATATATGTTATAACAAACCCAACCGTATGTTTATAACATATATATATATATATAATATGTTATATATAACATATAACAAAACAAAACCGTCACCCCTCCATTAATTGGATAGGTCGTATGGCAAGTGGTTTTACGAGTTGCCCAATGTCGACCCAACCCACACTAAAACCAAAACACACCTTAATAAAAATATGCATGCGGAACTGTAGGGAGGCGAGATTTGATACCCCAACCTCCCTTAACCAATTCCTAATTTTTACCAACTACGCCAACTGCATACGTTGGTTGATCTGCCCTCCTTTTTTAATTTAAACTCAACTTTTCACCAGTGGGCCCAGGCAAGTTGGAGCACGCAGTCCGAGACAAGAGCAGGCATGATTTTCAAGACAGATTCTTGTTTGATGCCAAGGGAATCTTTTGATCTCAGGGAAGTAAAATTTTCAGAATGTATTAAACTTTATATGCATTTTAACCAAAATTTCGCAGGGAACGCAATGGTGTGCCCAGATTTGCCTTTTGAGCAGCGTTTTTGCAGATTCCCTGTGGAGGAGAATCTTCAAGAATCTTGAGGGAATATTTCAGATTCCTTGGAGGCCAAAATTCATCAATGTCAAAATGAGATCAACTTTATACTCATTCTTCTCGAAATTTCACAAGGATCTCAATGGTGAGATCAGAGTCCTGTTTTGTGTTGCAGATTTCTAGATTCCCTATGGAGCAGTGTCTTTGAGGAATCTAAAGGATTCCCTAAGGCCCAAATTTTCACTTTGTCAGAATTCAGCAAATTCACAGTCAATCCTACACCTCTCGACGACAGTAGTTCAATGGTGAAGTCAAATTTTCCATCTAAGCCTTATATCTTTCAGCCACTTTTCAAAGTGGAGTTGCAAGTGTCAGCTTTCAATATGTGAGCAGTCGTTTTCAAGATACTTGACGCCACGAGATTGATGGTATAGCCATATCTAGCAATTTATCATCCTTTTCTTTAGACAGCTCCACAATGTGAGGTATATGCATTGTGATCATGTACTTCTTTGTCTCTTTGCTATGAGATGCATTGTGCTGTATAGATCCCTATAGATGTTTGATGTGGGATCTTGTTTTGTTCTTGATGGGAGATGTAATTTCTATCATGGATTTGTATTATGTTTGAGATGCCTTTGCTGCCATGTTGGCGAGATACTCATTGTCACATATATGTTTGATTGAGATCCCTTTGTTGCCATGCTGGCAAGATACTCATAGTCATTATGTGTGAGTTATTGTCATACTGATAGGAGTCCTTTTTGTGAATGAGAGTTCTTGTAGAGGAACATCTCGTGGAGAGGTCCAGCCACTTCTGCATAAGGGCATTTTCCTTGTATGATATAGAAAATACCATCCATGTACATCATCACTCTTTCCAACACTTAATGCAACGGCCTACACCATCTTGACACCGAGGCCTAGAGACGTAGTCCCTCCTGGATGAACTTCATTATCGATCTTATGCTGCTAATGCTTGTTATGTTCCTCTTCTTTACAGCATGTAGATGTTCATTTATGTTCATTAACGCTTTGATTAAATGCAATTCTAACACATCAGCCGAAGTAAAAGATCTTGGTTTAAAGGGTATCAAGAATTTACTCGGATCACAAGAAATATTTCGAAGACACTAGTTGTTTAAGATTTTGTGAAAGATTTCAAGAGGTAGGTTGTCATGCTCAATTGACAAGCCTTTTTGCCACCAGCTTTAGGAGAGATAAGGCTAATATAGTTGGGATTGAATTCACTATATTAGCAGATGCTATAACATCAACAACAGGTATCCCGAACCATGGAGAAATCTAGTTCAAAGGGATGGATTTGGACATCGAGAACTATAAAATATTCTTAAAACCATATTACAAAGATGCTCTTGAACACATCTTTCCCTTCAGGCATTTACTTGACAGGTATGCCCCTTTGATGAAGTTGATCATGAAGTATTTTACATGTGAAGGGAGGTTCTCAAGATTGTACCAGTACCACATAAGGCTATTGATGCATTTCACTGCAACCAAGCCACTCAATTGCCTCATTATCTATTCAAGAGTCTGGTCAAAATGACTGAAAAAAGAACAAAGTAAAGGTAAGGACCACCAAACTAATTTATTCCGCCATGGTGTGGTTAAGGTTATAGTTAAGGTTATGGTTAAGTAAGTTGCTTCTATGCCCACTACTAGTCCACCTATTATTCAGAGTGTATCATCAGCATCATCAAAGCCAAAGGAGGTTGGCTCTTTAAGTAGACAAGCAGAGGTTCCGCAGACACCAAGGGCTGAAGTCACTCAAACATATGAGAAGGGTAAAAGGATGGTGTTTGCTCCTACGATCACCAAAGGTGTACTTTCACCTCAACCTACAGCTGAGCAAGTATTAGGGGAAACCATGGAGCAGCCACCTATGCATGAGAGTGAGTCACCTTTGAAGCAACATGAGGAGCAGGAACCTTAGGAGGTTGACAAGGCAGAGTAGGTGGGAAACAGGTCAGCTGAGGAGATAAATAGAGAAAAGGATGCAAAGATAGCAGAGCTCAAGGACATCCTCTCAAGGGCAAATTTCATGATAACATTCCTACAACAAGAAAATATGCAATTGAAGGTGAAACAGTTGCTCCAAAGCAAACCAAAGGCAGATCTTGAGGCAGGGAAATGTAAGGGCAAAGCAGTGATAGATGTTGATCAGTTTGAAGACAAGGAGGCTGAGATGAAGCCAAGGAGGCCAAGAACAAGATGATTAACCAGGCAAAAAGAGCAAGAAACAGAGTTATCTCCTCCACTAGGTCCACAAAATTTTGATGATTTGATTGTTGCTAAAATAGAGCAAGACAAAGAGTTTTGGCTTGACAGGGTAAATGAGCATCTAGAGAAGCTTTTGAAGAAGTCAGAAAGAAACAATAACCTCTAGAGGCACATGGCGAGACATTATTTAACCAAGAACCAAACTGGCAATACTAGGGTTAAGAATTTGAAGAAAAAGCTTAACGAAACCCTAATTAAGCTAAACAAGGAGGACAACTTGGATTTGCTCGTTGAGGCACCCCTAGCTGTCTAGATCATCATTCAAGGATGTCATGGACCAAAATCCAGCAAGTTTTGAGAATTTTTGGTATTTTTTGTGATTTTTGGCAAATTCTGGAAATTTCACTCTTGCAGAAGCATAGCGTGGCCACGCGACGCTTTTCCTTACAGGGTCCAATGAAGGTTTTCTTTACATGGTTAGATTCCTTTTTAAGTGTACAGTCCAAATATGGTCTTGGTTTTTCATAACACATCCTAGTTTTGAAGAAAACCCCAAAAAACACCCAATTTTTCATGTTTTTGCCACTATTTTTCACTACACTCTATGCTTCTGGAGTAAGCTTGCCAAAATGAAGTTTTGAAGGCCTTACAGGTGGTATTTTGTCCGTTTTAAGGTTGGGTTGGATAGAGGACATACAGGGCTACCTTGCCCAATCTTCATATCAGCAAAAAGATGCCTTAAGGCCACCTAAAAAAGCCCTCCAAGAGCACGCGACTCTTTTGTCAAAACACGTGACTCTTCTGTTGGAACACACGACGCTTATGTGTTGGATGCTTTCTGGACAGGTGTCATTCACAAATGGTCAAAGTTTCGAGGTTACAATTGTCCCATGAGTTGTTTTGTGGATAAGGAAGTCTATTTATGCCCCTCATTGTTGAGGAATCTTGTAATTACTCAAGGAGACAAAGACTCCTAGTTATTAGCTATATTTGGGGGGACTGTTTCTAACTTCCCTAAATTCTAGGTAAGACTCATTAGATGCATTTATGAGGTATTTTAGATCAGGTTTCGACCCAATCGGTGGCATCTTCTCTATTTTCTATATGTACTCCAACTCAAGTCTTTTTAAAGGTTGGATAGTTGATATTGCAGTGTGGAGCTCATGTACAATCTTTTACAATGAAATCAAAGACATGTTGCAGCTATAATTTTGGGACTCCTGTGGTATGCTTATTAGCATTGTTTTTTCTCAGTAATACCATCAAATTTAATGTTTATGCTTCCATGAAATCACATGTATGCTTCTATATGATAAATCTTATGAGTCTATAAACATAATTCTTGCTTTTTCTGATTTGTTTTATAAGATTTTCATAAATTTGTTTTACTTTCTCTGATGAATGAACTCATGTAATATGTTCATTCTAACTCTCCCTTTTCAAACCCTATACCACAATGACAATCTAAGTATGTTTCTAAGTATACCTACCAGGCCTCATCTTCATCTCTGCAGTTGTTCATTTGAAATCAGACCTAAAACCTAGACCTACTTCTTAGACTGACACTCCTATCCAACAAAATTCAAAACAAAACCCTAATTGACTAAGCTTATATCTAGCCTAATATCATTTCCTTTCCATTCACCTCATTGACTGTGAAATTAACATTGAGAGAGCCCTCTCTGGTTTGGTAGGGCCAGCTACCAAATCTAAAGATTGGTTTCAGGTTACCCCCTTCAGTGTCCTTTCTCAGCCTTGGGAAATGGAGGGAGTGATAACAGGTTCATTTGAGGCCGACTTGATCTCCTTAAGGCCGACTTGATGTGGAGGTACTATAAATCATACTTTACTCAATAATAAATATTTTTACATGATTCAAAAGTTGAAGAAGGGTCTCTTTAAATATACAATGATTTTATAAACTCAGAATAAATCCTAGAAGTCCACAATGGGGACTTTGACCTAAAACATAATGACCCTAACATAAAACCCATGCTTTAAAAAGTCAATTGATAATAAAAAAATCATTTTCTTTATTCATATTACATAGTGACTCAAATACAATTTATCAAGACCGAACGTAGTTACAATCTTCCACTCCCTCTTAACTAGGCAGATGTTAATAATATACAAATGGAAGATCTCAAAATATATGAACTATGAAGAGTTTTAAGCACCCCAATGCCATGGACTAGATTCCTGACCAAGACTAGATTCCTGACCAGGGCAATCTATCCATTGGTCTCTCAATAGTTTAGGCACCGCAATGCAATGGACTAGATTCCTGACCAAGGCAATCTATCCAAGTGCGACTAAGGTGGACTAAAGCTTTTAGCCTCTAATTTTCCATGTTGTAGTCGACCTAGACTATTTGACTAGGGTTGACCAGCGTTGACCGACAAGACTTTGACTGAGTTTGACTACAGTTTTTGGGGCAAAATTCCAATTTCCTTACACCACATTGACTGGCACAAAAATCGAGGTTTTCTGGATTGTTTGACTTGCATTGACCACAGGCATGTTTGACCACGGGGTAGACCGTGTTTGACCACATTTTGTGACTTTTTTGGGTTGACCACATCTTTTGTGACTTTGCAGCTTATATGTTGATATCATCTCTTAAGCAAAGGTGTTTTTCTATTGAGTATAAGTTATCACATTTCACAGAAGGTGTGAATACCATCCTTTGCCACCGTCCTTTGTCGCCTCCATTTGCTCCCTCCCATCCTCTGCGTGTATACCTCCCTCTCGTCCTTTGTCGCCTCCCTCTGCCTATATTGCGTGAATGAATGCCTCTGTCCCTGTGTATTGCATTTGTCCCTGTGTATTGTGTCCTTTGTCCTTGCATGAATTAATGTCTTTGCCACCGTAATACCTCCGCCTCTCGTCCCTGCTTGAATCCCTCCACCTCTTCGTCGAACAAATACCTCTGCGCTTGTCCCTGCATGAATACAGGTCAAACGAATACCTCAATGAACTCTTCCCTGCATCAAACGAATGAACTCAATGAATGGCCACCGTAATACCTCCACCTCTCGTCCCTGCTTGAATCCCTCCACCTCTTCATCGAACAAATACCTCTGTGCTTGTCCCTGCTTGAATATAGTTCGAACAAATACCTCAATGAACTCTTCCCTGCGTCGAACGAATGAACTCAATGAATGGCCTCACATCCCTGCATCGAACGAATGAACTCAATGAAATGAAGTGAAGTGAGAACTTAGTTTAGGTTTAGACATAGTATTTACGATTTACATTTTGATTTCAATAATTAAATTTTTTAATTTTTTTAATTCAAAGTTTTAATTTGTAATTTTGCTAAAACTTAATATTTTAAAATTTAATTTTAGTTTTTTAATTTCAATAAGAAAAATTTAGTCAAAATCGATCATCAATAACCCAAACAACCCAATTTTCGGGTTCTAAGTACCCATCCTCGGGGTTCTTCGTACCCATTAAGGCAGAAGAATCGAGTTCTCCAAAAGAAGAACCCAATTTTCTTTTTGGAGAACTCGATTCTTCACAGAAGAACCCAAATTTTTTTTTTTTGGAGAACCCATTTCTTTTGGGTTCTTCTCATAGGCACCCATACCTGAATCTGGGACTTGGGTTCGAGAACCCAGGACGGGTACGAGAACACCACCCCCGAGTTCACGAACCCGTGCAAGATAGGAAATTGTCAATGGGTTGTTAAAGGAACTTTGAAGTAAATTGTGCTAAGCATAGAACATACCATTATTAACTAAAATTAACATGGTTTCAGAGCCCAGGTGAAGACAAAGCCCAAGCAAGAGAAAGAAAAGCAATCACCAAGAAAGATCTATTGGACAAGGACAAGCCTCAATGGCTTCTACATCTTACCTCAAGATTGTGGATAAGCTTAATGATAAATCTGACTATCATGCATGGAAGATGTCTTTGGACTTGACTTTGGAAGAAAATGATGCTCTGGATTATGTGCAGGGAAATGTGGTGGAACCCCCGTCAAATGCCCCAGTTGCTACTAAGAAAAAGTACAAGAAAGGTGAAGTCAAAGCTAAGAAGACCATCAGAGACTCCATTCAAAAAAATTTGGTTGCTTACATTTTTTATTTAGGCACATCTAAGGAGAGGTATGACAAGTTGGTTGGGATGTTCAAAGCAAACAATGCAAACCAAATCCTCTTTCTCAAGAACAACCTAAAGGACATCAATATGGATAAAGGGGAGTCTATCCAATCCTACTTCATGGGGATTACCGAAATCAAGAATGATCTTCTATCTATTGGAGAAGTTGTTGTTGACAGGGAACTCACTCTTATTGCTCTTGGAGGCCTCCCAGAAGCTTGGGATGTGTTTAACACCACTATTCTTAATAATGACAGGATTCATGGTTTCGACTAGATGCTCTCAAGAAGAGATGAGGATGATGGAGAGAGATAATCCTTCAAATGGAAATGAGCCCACTGCATTCTCCGCTCATGCCAAGAGGAAGAACAATGTCGGTCAAAAGAGACAAGGTCAAGGATTCAAGCAAGGATTCAAAGAAGGAAGAAAGGGAAGATGCTTCAATTGTAACAAGTTTGGCCACTATACTAGAGAGTGCCTTCATAAACAAGATACTCCACGAGATGACGACAACAGCAACAATCGCAACAATTTCAAAGGCAATGGCAAACAAAGGAACAAAAGGTTCAACAACAAAGGAAAGAGGAATGCTCTCGTTGCTCGATGGAAATGGTTGACCTCCCAAAAGGTCGAGAAACTCCAGGTATGAGGAAACTAATGTTGTAGAAAAGCAAAAGGAATTTTATCTTATTTATTCCCTCACTATTGCATCTCCTCCAGACACTTTGGATAATTGGTTGATCGATAGTGGTGCGTCAAGGCAGTCAACTGGGTACAAGGAGACCCTCTCTAATTTGATTGAAAAGAAGTCTAATTTGGAGATCATACTTCGAGACAATGTTGTGAAAAAATTTTGACTGTTACTTATGCAGAAATCTACTGTTAGATTTGGTTATACTTCTCCTACTTAAACAATTTATTAATGTTGAAATCTTCAGATTACCATCAAAGTAAACAGATAACGGACTTTCATCAATTCAGATCTAAAACTAGAAAAATTACATGCACACATAGGCAAAGTGACACAAGATTTTCTGGACAATAGTCCCCGAAAAAACCCAATGCGGGAAAACCACTCTTCTGGCTGCTGGAGGGGGTTTGTATTATTAAGAGTTTTCTGAATACAGCAAATTTGGATACCACACTGGATAACCCGACAGAGAAAATATAGATCTATAGCTATCATGTTGTTTTGAAGCCAAAACGTTGACTGATCCACACCCTCAAACAGGATTTACAAGACTCAGCCAGATCTTGGCCCTAGAAACCCCAGCGCTGCCCCTGAAGCCTATGCGTCAGCCTCTGCGTGCCTCTGCATTGGCCTGGAGAGGGTTGCGTAACCCTAGAATGGGTGACGTAGACCCTACGCTGCCCCTGAGGGTCTCTGCGTAACCCAGCTGGGTCCCTGGCTGACCACCGCTACCCCTGAGGGTCTCTGCGTAACCCAGCTAGGTCCCCAGTTGACCAGCGCTGCCCCAGAAGGGACTGCGTAGCACCTACGTAGCTGAAGTTTGCCTCTGCGCTGCGCAGCTGCTGCCCTCTCTATTGTTGCCCTCTCTCTGCCTCTTGATGATTCTAGGCACTGGGATCAGACCATCCCCTGTGCCTAAACTCCCCTCTCTGCAACTGAAACACTTCTGGAAATTCTTAGCAAACCATGCCCTAGAATTCCAACTTAGCTTTAGTGCTCTGCCTCTATGTGTCTTCTCCAAATGACCCCAAGCCTTTCCTTTATACTTTTCTCGTTGGGAAACCAACGGCCATGATCAGATCTTGAATCAATGGCTAAGATTAAAAGAAAGTTTGATCCGTGTGACTTAAGACAATTTCATCACATGTTTTAATTAATTACCTTTAATAATTTGATTTTCCTAAGTTAGACTTAGGGCCCTTAATTAAAATTATTAATTAATTAATTATCTCCCAAAACGAATGAAATTTCCCAAATCCCTTTCTGGGTATTGGAGATCTCATGTACTCTAGTCCCTCCACAAATTTTGCGAGCTAGAGCACATCCGATGCTATCCCATCACACAAGAAAACTCAACACTCCCTCTTAGCGAGGAATGTGCTCTAGTACAAACTCTGCTTAACCCCGAAGCTCTGCACTGCTGCCCATGACACTGCCACCGCCAGTGCTACATCTATACTACAGCTCCCTCTCAATCTGTTGCATCTGTGTTGCCATCTACTGCACTGCATCTTCAGTTGTTGAGAGAAACAACTGAATCTCCTGCCCAATCTTTGACAGACAAGTCAGTTGGGTTGCATCCTCATCACTGAAGCTCCATCGACTGTTGATCTGTACTGTCATCTAGAGGATGATGCACAACTTCAGCTCTACTCTGCGTAAGCAAACTCCCTCTGCAATGTTGAAGTCGCATCAGCCCCTTATGCTGAAATCTCTCACATTGTTGTTGTGTTGCGCTATCCTCCTGAAGCCTCCACGCTGTTGCAGCGCTGCTCTGCGTAAGCAGACTCCCTCTGCACTGTTGAAGTCACATCACGCCTTGTGCTGAAATCTCTCACACTGTTGTTGTGCTGCGTTATCCTCCTGAAGCCTCCACACTGTTGCAACTCTGCTCTACGCTGCTGAAGTCACATCATCACCCTCGTTGTTGTTGCATCTGCACTGCGCTGCTCCTTCTGGCCTTCAGATCCGCCTCTGCTTCATCCGTGATCCTCTGCACCAACTGCTCCACTTCTCCCGCCACTGTCTTAAGGCTCCCGTAGCTCAGATGTGATCCAAGAGATGAGTTGCTCAAGGATCTCGCCCTCCATTCTGTAGCTTCTCTACAGCTCCATATCTCCCCACTTTCGTGGTTCATGAGCGCTCATGGCTGCATCGTCTTCTGACACATCGTCCGCCACAGCAGCCTTGGAAGTAGAAGTTTCCTTATCCTTCTGCTTCTGTGGACAATCGTTGGCGAAATGTCCTAGTTCGCTGCACTGGAAACATTTGATCTTGGAAAGATCATGCTTCCTCTTCCCTTGTTGCCTATTTGATGCCAAGGTTGCATCATCTTCATCTTCCTTCTTCACTTTACTGGATCTCTAGCTGTACTGCTTCTGGGTGAATCAGCGGAGTTCTTCTTGACGTATGATTGCCCACAAGTTGTCCCAGTCAGGAAGGTCCACTCTGCCCAAGACACTTTGGATAAAGGTTTTCCACTCTTATGAGACCGCATTGAGTGCAGCCCTTACCATCACATCGTCCTCCAGCTTTGCTCCCGTGGCAGTCAAGTGATCTTTGATAGACTGTAATCTGAAGAGAAAGTGTTCCATCTCTTCCCCCTTGGTCATCATGAATGACCGCACCTGAGTCTCTAGAAACATCTTCCTCTAGATGGACTTCCCCTCATATAGGGTTGTTAAGGCCTTCCACATCTAATTAGTTGTTTTCTTCTCGGCTATATGTGCAACAATATGGTCCTTAACTCCATCCATTATGAGCCGCTTGGCATGTGTTACAACTTCCGCGTGCTTCTTCAGGAGATCTGTGTCGGTTGGCATGGCAAGGACTTGTTTTGCATGGTCTCTTAAACAATATGCCTCCAAGGCTACCAGGATTCTGGCCTTCCAGACTGCAAAGTTGGACAAGCCATCCAACCTATCCTGATCACGTAGTCCGTGAGGTACCATCTGCTCAGTAAATTTGTCGGAGCTCCTCCTCTCTACGCTAGAGATCTGGATCTAGGGTCCTTAACGAAATAGGCACCCTCGCCTCCCTCTAACAACTGATTTCCTCTCTTGGAAATCCGCCAAATCAATCAACGACACAGCTCTCTTTGATCCTCTGATCAATCTGCAAGTTTCTTTGGCTAGAAACTCTCTGAGAAGTTGATCTCCTCCCGCTCTTTGTCACTAATGCTTAGGCTAAATTCTGAAAATTTAAGAAATTTAACCCCACCAGCACCTTCTGAAGTTTTGCAGCTCTGCTTCCAGCACTTTTGAATCAGACGGCTTCATATCTGCGTCACCCTGGTTGGCCTCTGCGTGAGCAGACAATCCCAGCGATGCCTCTGCGCAACAAGTACGTGGGCCTGCATGGAAACAGCGTAAGACTGTGTCACCCTGGCCTCTGCGTGACTCTGCTCGCTTTGAAACTGTGTTGTCCCTTCAGATCTGGCCTTCTACTGCTACTGTTGCTCTCTTTGTTGCTTTCTACAGCAAGATTCTTCAGTCTTCTGCTTGTGACTCTGCTAGATTTGCAATCGCTCTGATACCATGTGAAAATTTCTGAATGTTACTTATGCAGAGATCTATTGTTAGATCTGGTTATACTTCTCCTACTTAAACAAGTTATTAATGTTGAAATCTTCAGATTAACATCGAAGTAAACACATAACAGACTTTCACCGATTCAGATCTAAAACAGAAAAAGTACAAGCACACATAGACAAAGTGACACAAGATTTTATGGACAATAGTCCTCGAAAAAACCCAATGCGGGAAAACAAGTCTTCTAGTTGTTGGAGGGTTTGTATTATTAAGAGTTTTCTAAATACAGCAAATCTGGGTACCACACTGGATAACCCAACAGAGAAAATATAGATCTGCAGCTATCCTGTTGTTCTGAAGCCAAAACGTTGACTGATCCACACCCTCAAACGAGATTTACAAGACTCAGCCATATCTTGGCCCTAGAAACCCTAGCGCTGCCCCTGAAGCCCCTGCGTCGACCTCTGCAGCCTCTGCGTGCCTCTGCGCTGGCCTGGAGAGGGTTGCGTAACCCCAGAATGGGTGACGCAGACCCTACGTTGCCCCTAAGGGTCTCTACGTAACCCAGTTGGGTCCCCGGCTGACTAGTGTTGCCCTAAAAGGGACTACGTAGCACCTGCGTAGCTGAAGTTGCCCTTGCACTGCACAATTGCTACCCCTGCGCTGCGCAGCTGCTGCCCTCTCTGTTGTTGTTGCCTCTGCTTCTTTGTGCTGCCTCTGGAAGCTGCTCTCTGCCTCTTGATGATTCTAGGCACTAGGATCAAACCATCCCCTTTGCCTAAACTGTCCTCTCTGCAACTGAAATACTTCTGGAAATACTTAGCAAACCACGCCCTAGAACTCCAACTTAGCTTCAGTGCTCTGCCTCCATGTGTCTTCTCCAAATGACCCTAAGCCTTTCCTTTATACTTTTCTCGTTGGGAAACCAATGGCCATGATCAGATCTTGAATCAATGGCTAAGATTAAAAGAAAGCTTGATCCGTGTGACTTAAGACAATTTCATCACATGTTTTAATTAATTACCTTTAATAATTTAATTTTCCTAAGTTAGACTTAGGGTCCTTAATTAAAATTATTAAGGAATTAATTATCTCCCAAACCGGATGAAATTTCCCAAATCCCTTTCTAGGTATTGGAGATCTCATGTACTCTAGTCCCTCCACAAATTTTGGGAGCTAGAGCACATTTGATGCTACCCCATCACACAAGAAAACTCAACAAATGCCACCTACCTCGTGTAAGGGATAGAGATTGACACTCGTCACTTGAATCAAGGTCAAATTCTTCATCTACAAGAAGTATTGTATGTTCCTGATTTGAAAAAGAATCTGGTATCTATTTCTGCAATGGAAGATAAAGGCTTCAAGGTAACATTCGTTGATGGGAAGGTACGTGTTTGGCAAAGGAACCCGAAAGATGCATTTACACTTGGATTTAGGGTTGAAGGTCTCTATCAAGTTGGGGGAAGGCCTTTGGGAGTTATGACTTGCGATACTTCTCTTCAATCTGAATTATGGCACTGGAGATTTGCTCACTTTCATTACAAAACCTTCCTTGATGCAAGGAAGATGGTCACAAGTATGCCCGAATTCAACATAGATCACGAAGGTGTTTGACAAAGTTGTGCAGCTTGAAAACATACAAGGAGACCATTCCCTTCAAGTGAGATTCAAACAACGAACATTCTTCAATTGATCCATTATGATCTATCTGGTTTGTTTCTCATAACATCATTGGGAGGATACTTGTACTATGCAATTTTTGTAGATGACTTCTCTAGCAAAACATGGATCTATTTCTTGAAGAAGAAGGACAAAGTATTCGAATGGTTCTACTCTTTCAAAGCCTTAGTTGAAAATCAAACAGGGAACAAGATCAAAATATTGAGGACCAATAATGGAACCGAATATGAATAAAATGAATTCAATGATTATTGTAGAGAAGTTGGCATTAAGAGGGAGACCACTACTGCATATACTCTTGAGCAAATCGGAGTTGCCGACAGGAAGAATCGAATAATCATAGAAGCTACTAGTGCCATGCTTCATGAACAAGGCCTACTGAAGTTCTTATGGGGAGCAGCTGCCAACACTGTCATATATGTTCAAAATAGATTCCCACATCAAGCATTGGACTTCAAAACACCCGAAGAAATTTTCACTAGTAAGAAACTTGATGTTTCCCATTTTAGAATTTTTGGTTGTCCCATGTATTTTCATGTGCCGAAAGAGAAAAGAAACAAGCTAGATGCATCTTGGAAGAAAGGAACCATTTGTGGGGTATAGTGAAACTTCAAAGGCATATAGAATCTATGTGCCTGGTTAGAGAGAAGTTGAAATATGTCATGATGTCACCTTCGATGAAGATTCTGCCCTTGGGAAAGTCAGAGATCTTCCTATCCCAAGGAAGGACAATGATGATGATGCAGGAAAGCGGAACGAATCTCTGATAGATGAGTCGATGCCTAATGTTGAAGGCTCGATGGATCCCATTGATCCACCTCCTAGTGATCCCTCTACCTAAAGGAAAATACCTTTGTGGCTCAAAGACACTCTCGAAGATGATGAAACACATGTTGCACCAAGGGGGGCATTTCGTGAAAGCAAGAAGCCAAACAGGTACCAAGGGTACTTAGTTGCTATGAGTACCATTGTTCAATCTGAGCCATGTAAGTTCGAAGAATCCGTGAAGCACCAAGTATGGAAGGATGCGATAAATGAGGAATACTAATCAATCATGAAGAACAATGTTTGCGATGTTGTTCCTAGACCCAAGGACAAGTTTGTGGTCACTTCAAAATGTCTTTACAAAATCAAACATGGAGCTGATGGGAGTACTGAAAAAGTTCAAGTCCAGGTTCGTTGCTCGAGGCATCTCTCAAAAGCAAGGAGTGGAGTATAACGAGATATTTGCACCAGTTTCCCGACACACCACTATCTAATCTATCATTGCTCTCATTGCCTCTCAAGGATGGAGCTTACACCAAATAGACGTCAAAAGTGCTTTCTTGCATGGCTTGCTTAAGGAGGAAGTCTCTGTAGAGCAACCTTAAGGGTTCGAAGTTCAAGATCGAAAGACACATGTATGCAGGTTGAAGAAATCCCTCTATGGGTTGAAGCAAGCCCCTAGGGCTTGGTATGAGAGGATTGATAACTATCTTATGAAGTTGGGATTTACAAGGAGCAAAACTGACCTGAACCTATAATTCAAGGTTGAAATGGCCAGACCTCTCATTCTGGTACTTTATGTGGATGATCTCTTTCTGACAGGTGCAAACCCTCTCATTTATCAATGCAAGAGGGAGTTGACTTCTGAATTCGAGATGAAGGGCCTAGGCTTAATGCACTACTTCCTAGGCTTGGAGGTCTGGCAAAAGCCAGGTGAAAAGTAAAATACATTGTGAAGTTTCTCGAGAGATGTGGGATGGTGGAATGCAAGTTTGTATCTACTTTGATGGAACTCAACTTCCAGAAGTTATCTGGAAGTGTTGTTGGACCCGATTTGGAAAATTCTTCTGAATATCGACAATTTGTGTCGGCCCTGATGTTCTTCGTAAACTCTCGTCCGAACATATGCTTTGTTGTGAATACATTGAGTCAATTTATGGTCGAGCATCATCACATACATTGGATTGCTGCCAAGAATCTCTTGAGATATCTCTGTGGCACAATCAACTATGGTTTCAGACACACTGCCAAGAATTTGAGGCTACATGGATATAATGATGTTGACTAGGCTGCCAGTGTGGTGGATCGTAAAAGCACATCTGGATGTTGCTTCTCAATGGGATCTGCTTCAAAATCTTGGATGACTAGGAAGCAGAAATCGATTGCTTTAAGCAACGCCGAGGTTGAATACATTGCTGCTACTCTAGCCTATTGTGAAGTTGTTTGGTTGAGGAAGCTTTTTACTGAGCTATTTGAGCATGTGTTGGATACCACCGTGATCTTCTGCAACAACCAAAGTGGGATTCGTCTTTCAGAGAATCTTGTGTTCCACGACCGCTACAAGCATATTGATATTATGTACCACTTTATCTAGCATATGGTACAGCGGGGAGCAATAAGGCTCCAACACATCCGGACTGATGAGCAGGTTGCAAACATTCTCACGAAGCCCTTAGGGTATGTCAAATTCTTGGCCTTCTGTGAGAGACTTGGAGTCGTGGAAAGACCCTCGTATGAGGGTTCTACATGAGTTGTACACTACGCCCTGGGAGCTCCTGGGAGCTTGGGGTACTTCTTAGAGCTCTGAGCGACCATAGGGTGAGTGGTTCACCTTCCCCTAGTGGTATGCTATGTACAGGGTGAGTGGTTCACCTTCCCCTGTGTTACCCCATGATGGTTGACGTGTGTATAGTGAGTGGTTCACCTTCGCTTACGATTGCGGACACATGTATGTAGGGTGAGTGGTTCACCTTCCCCTACAATTGACATATGCATAGGATGAGTGGTTCACCTTCTCCTACGACATATGAGCAAGATGAGTGGTTCACCTTCTCCTGTTGTTGCCCCAGCATACATCCTACACATGAAGTCCAGGACTCGTGGGAAGTACCTCTCATCTGGACAATGAGTTCGGAAACGTGGATAGGGACCATAGCACTATCGATGGATGCATCGTATACTATCGTACTCCCTATGTCTAGGATGCATGGTGTTCAACAACTTGATCTGGGATCAACTGAGGTTTCTACCTCTGGACTGACTTTTGTCAGTGGAGAGTGGTAAGGTCTTGTGACTCACTCTCGATCAATTCTTCTTCATTATTACTTCATGGTCCAGCAGAGCAGAGCAAGGTTGACAGAGATGGTACATGACGACAGATGGATTGGCAGGTGGAATTCTCCCTAGTTGAGAGGGAGTGTTAAAATTGGCAAATAGGGCCAAATTCCACCTTGGAACAACTCATTTGATCGAGATGATGATTTCATTAAATTCCTCTTTTCGAGAGGACCAAAATTGATCTAAAGCTCATCTCATTCGGACAAGCAAAAGTGTGATTTTGAATTTAAACCCACACGTGCAAAATGTTTAGGTCGGCCTCAACTAAAAGTAGGCTCAAGAAGCCCAATGGACGTGTAGCTTCACCTACATCGAATTGTATAAATACAAGTGACCTCACACCTCATTTGGCATCATCATCACTCACACATTCTTCTCTCTCTTCATCAGATTGGTTCGTATGGCTATTGGGCAACCTCTCTCTCTCACACGTCTCGCAAGGAGGATGAGTTTTTCTGGGACATAATTGCAAATCCGAATTTCAGAATTTCAGACAATTTGACCAGCGTTGACCGAGAAGACTTTCACTGAGTTTGACTACAGTTTTTGGGGCAAAATTCTGATTTTTTTAGGCCGCATTGACTGGCACAAAAATCGAGGTTTTCAGGGTTGTTTAACCTGCATTGACCATAGGCCTATTGGACTGCAAGATTGGCCACAAGATGACCTTGTTTGACCACATCTTTTGTGACTGTTTTGGGTTGACTTCGACCGTTGTTGGAGGTCGAGTTTGATTGCCTTTGACCGAGCTTCAAAGGAGGTGTTTCACTGTTGTTATGACCAGCATTGACTTTCTGGTTAGGGCTTAAGTTTGACTGCAGTTGACAACACAATTTGACAGGGTTGATTTGACTTTGGAATGGGCAAGCCAATTTGATTTTGTACTCTCTCTCTCTACTGAAATTTTGAATAATAATAAGCAAAATTGATCAAAGGGTTTTCCCCACATTGGGGTTTTTCCCTGGCATCTTCCAAATCCGGTGTTCTCTTGTCTTGGTTTGTCTTCTGCATATTGGTTTATGTTCTATCTGCATTTACTATCAATGTGATTAATGGTTAACGTGAGTTCTAGTGGAAATAATTGGAAATTGTCATTGGGATACTAAAGGAAAAATAAAGTAAATTGTACTAAGCATAGAACATACCATTGTTAACTAAAATTAACAAATAGCAAGTAAATACATGAGTTTATTGGACCCCGAGTCTTGTTGCAACAACTTGTTGTTTCCGAAACCCCTTCAGAGCAGCTACTAAGGTTACCCTGGTCATTAGCCCTTCAATTACAGTGATCCAACATAAGGCTTCTCACACTTGATGCTTCAGCTTTACAATGCCCATAACTCTCAATCTGCTAGGAAGGAATGATGTTCAATGCAACACTAGGATGACAGTACTTGCATCACTCTACCCTAACTCAACCTTCAATAGTTGCCACTTTGTCTTGGATAATTGACCTACATATTTACAATAGACCGAACTTTCAGCTATAGTCGATGAATTGGCACTCCAAGGATTCGATTATATCATAAAAATTTCAGGATGGCTGACTCGATTCACAGTCAAGTATGTCAACCAATATGAGACTCGGCATGGGCATGGGCATGGGCATGAATTATAACATTAAGTCAATAATCATATTGACCCTCAGGATACTTTGCACAGGTAACTTGCCCAGGTCATACTATGTGAGACCCACGAATGGTTCAGCTCTTTAATATGTCTCCATGTGAATTATGTGCCTATGATTTCGTCCTCAACCAAGGTCATACAATATCAATCTCATGAATGGTGCAACTCCTGGCCGGTTTCTACAAATATGCCCGCACATATCAAAGCATTGATCGCTCTGTTGTCCAGTACACGCCCAAGTCTCGGCCATAATATTCTCTAATGTCGTTGTTGCTCAGATTGAAAGGGAAATTCAGGCTAGCATTTAAACTTTGAGGTATAGGAATCCGACCTCTTGCATATTATTACCTTCACCTCTCCCTAATCAATAATTATTGTAAGCCACGAACCACTTTGTTCATACCAACTGTCACAAAATGCAAAAATTCTTCATCGACAATTAACTCATCAATTAAGCACTCGTGAGAAGCCTAGATGGCTTCTCCTCAAACCTGCAACTAAATTCCATAGTTAAACTTAATGATCCCTGGGGAGGATAGTTTCACCCCTGAAGAATCTACACTCAGCGTTACAGACCCCCACACAAATCTCAATGAGCCCACAAAATCAATTCAACAAATATCCAATCACCCCACTGAATGAGCTCCTGTCATTTACAGAGATGGCCATTCTGAATACCATGCTCAATACCATGAGTCATTTGAATACCATGGGTCGCTTTTTATTCTTTTAATAAGTGACTTTATAATATTTATTTTCCTTAGTCACTTTTTGATAAATTAATTCCCTGATATTTAATATTCTATAGTCTATGGGAATTAGCTAGGCCACTAAGATGTCTCTACTATCAAAATCTGGAAAAAGGGACATTACAATTAGGCACTTGGTCTTGGGATTCTAGCTTCATCTTTCCTTCTCACACCACTCATTATTCTAAATATACTTCATCCATTTGGTTTTCTTAGGCTTACTTTTCACTAGATCACTTCATGCATCCACTCTATAGCCTTAGCAATTCGGGCTTTTAGGGAAGTCCCCCTTGAGTTGGAGCAGAGCCAACCAAAACTGAGAGGAAAAGCTATTATGGTGACAGTGGGTAGCCTTCCTAAGTTGCACAAGAATAGCCCCTTGGTGCTTGGGATTTTACATCATACATGGACACTAGATTTTGTTGTAACAAGCAACATGGTTTCTGCTTTTTGAGTGTGCAGTTCAGTGATAAATACTTACAGTGACAACAAAGGCTCTAGATAGGACAAAATTACAACAGGGCAACAAGACTGGAAACAGATTTGGTTGAGGGATCCGGAATGTGGGTTTACAGGAGTCGTTACAACAAAGGTTCTAGATAGGACAAAATTACAACAGGGCAACAAGCCTGGAAACAGATTTGGTTGAGGGATCCGGAATGTGGGTTTACAGGAGTCATTGAGCTGCCCAGCCATGCATTTCATTTTTAGCTGATGACAAAATTCAAAATAAATATTTGATTTGTTCAGTAAAAACAACTGAAACAAAACTATATTTTATAATAGCTCAAGCCCAAGGTGCTCACCCATGCCATAGAGTTTGATTGTTAGCACATTCACCTAATGCTATGGTATATGCAGCCTTCAAGTGCTACTAGATCTAGTTAGACAATGAGATTGAATTCATAAAATCCAATTACTTGAAGCTTGCTCATTATTAACATACTAGTAGCCTGTAAATTTTGATAGCAAAACTGTTAAATTTAGATAACCATGGTGTTCTATGCTTGATGCACTTTTACTTCAATTTTTCTTAGGCCCGATACAAAATAGCAATCACATAAACATGAAAGTAAAATTCTGATAGAACACAATAATAGATCAATAGAAGACAAGCCAAATATAGATCAGATTTACAATTCCCTTTGTCCAGCAAAGAGATGAAATATTGTTG
Organism: Pinus albicaulis; assembly: GCA_034641835.2. Taxonomy (NCBI): domain Eukaryota; kingdom Viridiplantae; phylum Streptophyta; class Pinopsida; order Pinales; family Pinaceae; genus Pinus; species Pinus albicaulis. Next base: position 66,613,423 of record CM076570.1, read on the forward strand.
CGTTACGGCAGTCAACAGGATGCTTCAGCCAGCAAAGTCTTTCTCAGTCAGCCAATCCTTCATGTGTCACACCCACAGCCCTCAAAGATAGCTCATCACAAGTCAACACTATGCAACGCAAAGTCAACACAGAAAAGTCAATGCAGGGAGCAACAGAAAAGTCAACGCAGCAAATTAGGGCTTTGGTCAAACAGGCCAGAATTCCTCGATTTTAGTGCCCAGCAGTACGGCCCCTAAAATCGGATTTTTGGCAGAAGTTGAAGGTCAAACAACCAAGGGTTGACCACAGTCAACGCTGGTCAACGCTGCAGCAGAAAGCCCTAAACAGATCCGCAGAAATCAACAGCTTCGCTCCACACGTGTGAGGGGAAGCCTATTGAACCAATCAGATCACAATGAGAGAATGTGTGATGGGTTGATGATGAAATGACCTCCAAGTCTCTCCAATTTATATCCATCAATGAGGGTGTGTGACACATCTATTAGGCCTGCGAGCCTACATTACAAATCTGGCCGACCTTGCACATGTGGAAAATAAATTCAAAAAAAATGTTCTGCTCATCCGATCAAGATGATCTTTAGATCAATCTTGCACCTCTCTGAAAGAGGAATCCAACAAATATATGTCCATCGTCATATGAGCAGTGCAACATGGACTTTGGACCTAGTTTCCCAAAATTAACAAAAATGAAGTGACTGTACACACACCATAGCTCCTACAATCCTGAATCTTTATGGACTAAGAAAAAATGGTTTGCATCATTTAATATAACTGCATTCAAGTGTGTGCTATCATGTCAGCTTCCATACAAATCGCTATGAAAAGAATCATCCAAAATATAAAAAAGGTAATTTCACTTGAATTTTCATTTCCAATTTTATAAGAACAGGTTAAATACCCCTAGATATGACAAGCCCCTAAAAGGTTTTGCTTTATTAGGCACAACGCAGCTAAGCAGCTCAGAAAAGCCAGTCACCACTAGGAAATAAATCTTTATTCAACTCATATTTCATGTGCTCTTTATCTTAGCCATAAAGTTTGCAAAGAATCCAATTGATTATACCTGGTTTTAAATAATTTTAAACTAACCAGAAAACATAAATAAAATATAAAATGTATGGTATGAGAGTAGTTAGTAACAACACCTCTCCTAGGCCCCCTCCTGATGAACGCCTTGATCTCTGTAATTGGTGGCTCCTGGCAATGGATGACACCTCTGCAACAGGGCAACCGCTTTCCGAACCCAAATCCATTAGTACGTTGGAGATTTTTTCTGGCTTTTCTCCACGCTTTGTGGTACAGGAATGCTGTAAACAAAACAGGTACAATGCATGTAACATCCAGAAATCAACCACTAGATATTGCTTTATAATTTTGGTTTACAACAACACCCACCTCTCTGGAACTTCTATTCAAATGAGTTCCTGCTACTCTGTTGGCATTTTCACTTGAATCTGGTGCTGTATAGTTACGACCACAAGCATGCACTTTGCCACTGGGTACAACACAATCAAACGAAGTTGCATCTGTCATCAAAGATAGACTTCTAGAGCACCACATGTCAGGATCCACAATACAAGTCGTCTGCTTTCTTGATGGGGGAGTAGAGGACTGATTACAGATTGAATGTGAAGTCAACTGAGCTCTACTTTCAAAACTTTTCCCAGAGTAATTTGCAAATGTGGCTCCGAAACTACCGCCAGTAGCTCTTCTAACTTTAGAGGATTTATGTCTTGGTCGCTTTGCATCCCAATCAGCAGAGGCACGAACAACTTTAGTCGCAGATGTGGGTAAGTATACATCTGGAGCAGATGTGCAACCAAAATTCCCAAAGCTGTATCGCTTTTGTCCAGCATTGTTGATTTTGGCAAATGATGAACAAACAGAGGAAAACAGCAGGCCAGAAATCCCTGCCTTGCAACCTGCTAAATTAGTTTCCTTATCAGGGAGAACTTCAGGTTGCTTGTCTGCAGAAAAACTAGTTTTCACACCAGGAAAATCCTTGGCCACAGGCCGACATTTCCCTGTCTTCCTTGACTGGAATGTAACTCCATTGCTTTGTCTGGCACGTACTTTTCTACCTTCTTCAATATCCTCCTGAGAGCGACAATCGGCCCTGGCTCTTAACGTGTTTTCTCTTAAAGTGGCCCATGAATCTTCAGATTTCATTTTTCCCAATCCAGTCAAACATGCTTCCTCTGCACCACTGGGCATAGTATCATCTGCTTCCTCAAACAATGGCTCCTTGGATACTTCTTCTGTCAAGTATCTGCTCAAAATACTATGCTGCTTTAGGTCTCCAGTCCTTATTAATTCAGGTCTTGAGGCCCAGTTGTATCTGTGGGTTGATGATGCATCACCTTGTACACTACCATATGCATAAGAACCCTTCCAAGCCATTCTCTCCTATGTATTGTCTAGAATGCCTGTGCATGAATCACCAACGTGTTGCTATAATTCAGCTTTGCACTTCATGGTCCACAACCTGCAGACCCTCAAAATAAAACATCATACTTGTCATTGGTGGATAAACAGCTAAAAGATACAAATCCAATTTCACAGTATAACAAATTGTCAAATACTAAACAACTTCACAGTTTGACCCCATCCTGCCAATCCACTGATTGGAAATAATATAAAGCAATAAGTGTCAGTTCTACAACTCAAATTAGAATTCCAAAGTCCATTGCCACATTTGTACGTAGATCAATTTGAAAACAAAAACCATCTTATGGTGGTGATAGTTGAAACAATGGTGTTTTTAGTTACACCAGACTTCGAAATTCATATTGCTTGGTGTGATCACTGTGACATCTATCCTACTATTAGCTAACCTTGAAAATGGAGCTGTGCAAAAAAAGACATAAAATAATAATATATGTAGGTCCAATACAAATCCTCCATGATGACGGCGTTCATTGTCAAATCACTTGTATGTTCCCTGTGAACGCAACCTCCTATTCCATTTGATCCTTCACAAAGCTTTTTGCTAGTAATACTATGGTCATATAGAATATATTTTAGGTTAAAGAACAATATTTCTGCTTGCTCTTACTTATTTTAATCGGTTTATATCTTTGCCTCGTAGTGAGATTCTACGGAAGCCCCTAATCAAGCAGTTACTGTTCCGTTGTAGACAGGCTCCTGAGCCGGTGCAACTACTAAAAACAAAGAATCTGCTAGAAAATTCATAAAAAAAAGCCTTGCACCAAAAAGAATTATGAACTTATTATATTTGTCGAATCCAATAAAACAAGCCGTTTGCATTAAACATTAAAAACAAAACAAATAAATACAAATTCCTTAAGTAACTATAATGGTCAATTTATATAAATCATTAACTATATCAATATTTTAGTATGAATTTAGACTTTTTATATTATTCTGTTATCGCGTAAGTTTTGAACGGCATTTAAGATATTCAAAACCAAAAGAATGAACATTTTTCTTGTAATAGAATGTAATATCCCCAAATTAGCAGTCAGCTAATTCGGATATTAATTTTGATTAATTTTGCCAAATCCTAATGTTGGGTGGAAATAAAGTGGGTAGGGGACCCACAATTAATAATTAGGCCAAATAAAGTCTTTTCCTCAAGTCCCTAAGGGAAAATTGAGGCTCTAGTGGTGGGATCGAGTTGGCCTTAGGTGGCAGGGTAGAAGAGGCACGAAAAGGACAGTGTGAGATTGGCTAGAAGAAGGCAACACATGATTGGCCAAAGAGAGGTAGCGCAGGTCAGGGTGGGACCCAAGGCATACGTTGGGCCTCAATGGATAAAAGGAAGAAGGGAAGGCTCATTCAGCGTTCATTCATCTTATTTCTCTTGGTCATTTTGACTGAAGCACGCTTGAGCCGAAGAGCCAAGTCTGCAGTGCCATTTAGCACACGAGATAAAGCATGGGGCTGATGGGAGCATCAAGAAATATAAGGCACGATTTGTGGCAAAGGGGTTCTCGCAGGTAGAGGGGATCGATTATGACAAGAACTTTGGTCCAGCAGCTAGATATTCGTTTGTCAGGGCTATTAAAGCACAGCTGGGGTGGAGGATCCACCAAATGGAACAGTGTTCCTCAATGGGGTTGTTGAGGAAGAGATTTATATTGAGCAGTAGGAGGGGTTTGAGACATGCAACAGGGAGAATCGCATTTGCAAACTCAAGAGAGCCATATATGGGCTCAAGCAGGCTTCGTGACCATGGTATGCTCAGATAGACAGTTACCTTCGGAAATTGGGATTCACCTAGAGTGAAGCAGAACCTAACCTCTACTACAATGTTGTTGGAGGTGAGTCGGTTATTTTGGTGTTATATGTGGATGATCCGATTTTAACAGACACAGATAAACTCATTCAGGAGTGCAAGAGAGATCTTGCAGGCGAGTTTGAGATGAAGGATATCAGGTTGATGCACTATTTCCTTAAGCTGGAGGTTTGGCAAGGTAATGGCGAGATCTTCTTGGGACAGAGCAAGTATGCCCTGAAGATTCTGAGGAGGTTTCACATGTAGGATTGTAGGCCCATGACCACACCTCTAGTCACAAACTGGAGGAAGCTAGATACATCTAGATCGAAGCATGTAGATCCCTCACTTCACCAACAGTTGATTGGGTTGTTGATGTACTTAGTGAACATCTAGCCATACATATGTTTTGTAGTCAACTCTTTGAGCCATTTTATGGTTAAGCCTACCAAAGCATACTGCGTTGTTGCTAAGCATGGGTTGAGATATCTAAGGGGAACAGTAGAGTACAGATTTTGGTATAGACAGGTTGATAAGATGAGGCTTGACTGCTTCACTGATGCAAATTGGGCAAGGAGCTCCACAGACAGGAAGAGCACATTGGGATGTGCATTTAGTGTTCGATCAGCAATTGTTTCCTGGTTCAGCTGGAAGCAAAGATCAATTGCATTGAGCTTAGTCTAGGTCAAGTACATGGCTGCTAGTTTGGCAGGGTGTGAAACTATTTGGTCGAGGAAACTTCTCGTGGGCTTGTTTAGGATAGAGTTGGAGGCTACCGTGATCCACTGTGACAGTCAGCGTTGCATCAAGCTCTCTAAGAATCCAATGTTTCACGATTGCTCAAAGCAAATCAACATATGTTATCACCACATCAGGGATATTTTTCAGAGAGGTATAGTTTCACTCCAGTATGTACCAACAGAGGATCAAACGGCCAACATTCCGACCAAGGCTTTGCCAGGGAGCAAAATTGTTTACCTCGGAGAGAAGTTGGGTGTAGTGCTGAACACCTTTCTCTCTAAGAGGGAGTGTTGATTGGAGTAGAAAAGTAAGGGTTCTGCTTGCCCGAGTGTTAAGGCTTGCAAAGGGACACACAAGACAGCCACTTTGACAGAATATTAATTTATTTTAATATTTCCTAAAGTTGGACTTAGGAAAAAGTTAAAAATTCCTAAGTTAACTTATCATTTAATCTCAGCCCTTCATCACAATCTAATCTCAGTCATTGAAAGTGACTTTAGAGTTTGGGTCGAAATTATAGGAGGAGATGGAGCGAGGTGGAGATCAGTTCGAAGAGCACAAGAGAGTGTGTGATTGCTTTTAAATTTGGTAGGTAGGGAGAAATTCCCTCCTTCCCTCATTTGATTAAGCAAAGGGAATTTGATTAAGCAAAGAGAATATTACTGAGACATTTATAATAAAGGGAATTTGATTTCTCTTCAAGTCGTCTCCCTTGGAGGGAAATATTTAATATGAAATTCAAATTTTACATGACGGCCTAAATTAAAGTCATGTTGGCTCACCTTAATAGACACGACCCTTCATACGTTGAAACAACTATAAATTCCCAATCAAGTTTGTCACTTCGGCATGGAAAAAGATTCAGATCCCTTTGAAGTTTGGTTGTGTCTACAACTTCGCATGGCAAGGGTTATTCTCTCTCCCGCATCCGACTACAGATCTCTCGCATTGCCTCAGGTCTCATCTCTGTAATATCTAAGGACTTGCAACTCGAATATGAATTCTCTCGCATACCCTTGACTATAATTTTGCCAATAGTCTTGAATCCCTATAATTCAAATCACTATTGCTATCACATGTTGACTTCGAATGGTCACGGCTAGGCTCTGCAATGGAGGTTTATATACAGTCTTGGCATCGATTCTACACAGAGTATGTATTGAATGTCTCCTCTGCGATTTATGGCTTCTATACACAATTCGTTTGGTTTCTCTCATCTGTGATTCGTATGACTTCAATAAACAGTTTGTATGGCATGTTTCTCTATGGCGTCGACTAACGGTATGTAAGGCTTCAATTATGATTTAGTTGGCATCACAGTATAAATAGCATTGAAACCCTGTCTTGAATGTATTACTCGTTGGACTATTCCTTTTGCATTCTCTCAACATCATGATTCCTATTCTTTCCATGATATATGTTGAGATCTTGTTACCAGTAACCCTAAAATGAAAACCTAAAGAGGCTTGTAATCTTGATTCAAATATACAAATGACAGAGATCTTCTTGACAATCTTTACAGTGCATATGACAGACATCTTCTTGAGAGTTTTTTCTATGACATGTATGACATGATGGCATTTCTAAAGGACATATGAACAGTGACCCTGAGGAACCCTACATCAATAATCTTTGTGTTGGCAGCTAGTAATATTCTTGACATATTACAGTGATCATCAAGAAAGTGATGACAGTGACATAGACAGACATTCCTATGCTTGTAGTAGTGTCTTTAATGCAGTTATTCTTGTGTACTTCGATGACTTGGCACACCTATGACTCTAAGGACTACTATGATACATGATGACGATAGAAATGCTCTTATGATGATTGTGTTCGTTATGACAGTGACCTTGTTGCAACAAGGAACTAAATGTATCAATTCGACAGGGGCATGGATGTATGGAAATTAATATTATTGGTTGGCCCTAGGAGGCCTCATATGTTTAATTGTACTTTGTATCTCAGTTGAACAATTGATGAACATCTCATGGAAGAAGAAGAATTGAATTTTGGTTTTCCCCCTTGTGGAGTTTTGCCTTGGTCTCCAACCAAATCCTAGTGTATCTATGTGTGCATGCTTTTCTTTTGGTGTTCCTTTATGTTTCGTTGCATTACTGATGTTATTGTTCTTTATACATAATTTCTAATGAAGTTATGAAGTCATGGGGTGAATGTAATATGGAAGATGAATAAATTGGTAAATGCAATTATCTAAAGCAAAGAACAATACAGCCCTAAGAAAAATTAATAATTGTCTCAACAAGGAAGTTAGGGTTTGCAGCATTTAGTGATCAAATCAACGACAAAGGTAGAAGGGGGTCGAATAAACTCAGCCTAATCCAGAATCAGCACGGTCGTACATCAAGCCACAGTGCGCAAGGGTAGATCAACTTGCGCAGCTATACAATGCATATTTGTGCGCAAAAGGTAGCACCAGCACGGTGGTACGATAGCACGAGTGCGCACAAGTTAGCATGAGTGTGTTGCAGTTGTGTCAATTGGATTTGTTGTAAAACGGAAGCATTCCCTTGCTCTAAAATTTCCAGAATTTATTTGTTGAGCTAATAGAAAACACACACAAACCTGTAGGTTTTCCCCGAGGTTGGGATTTCATGGGTATATCTTGTGTTCTATGTGTATGATGTGTTTGTCTTCTGATTTATTTATTTTTAGTTGTGCATGCTAAGTTACAAAACTCAGTGTATTCGTAATTTATGTTTCCAATGCAGTAGTTGTTTGTATTTCTGATTTTTAATCTTAGAGAATTGTGAATCAGTTACTAGGGTTTAAGGAAATCTAACATTATCCTATATGGATACTTTTATATTCTAAGTATTCTAGATTATTTAACTATGAGCCAAGTTTCGCTATCACAATTGGTATCAAAGCTAGTCTAATCCGGCCATTGGCCACAAACGATTTTTAGAGGCTTTTAGCCACATACTCATATAAGAGAAAATATACATATATATACACACACACACAGATATATGTGTGTGTGTGTGTGTGTGTGTGTGTGTATAATCTCAGGGTTTCCTTGATGTGGGTGCTTGACCACAACAAAAATTTTCAATAAAACTTACTCAAATAATAAAAAAGAGAAAACAACGAAGCTTTGTAAAATAGAACTTCGAAGCAAAAGAAAATCACAAGAAAGTCCAAGGTTACTACCACACCATTGACAAGTAAATAGCAACGCAAGATTAAGTCGTTGTCAACCCTAAATTCACAAAGTCATTAATCTTAGGTCTGAATAATAATGCATCAGCGTCACCACTGTTATGGGTTCAAGATAAATAAATAAATCTAAAGAAAAAAACCATACAGGCGATTCCACTATTAATTATGTACAATTACAACTTGCAATTTACATCGACCCGTACAATTGAATTAACAACAATATGTGATTATTATTGTCAAACTATCCACACAATAATCGAAATATCCACAATACAGCTGTTGGGTCGTTCCAATAGTAATCAACAATTAATTAAACCCCTAAATATTTTGTATAGCCAGTTAAATTAATCAACCCATACAATTCATCTCTATTTACATCAATGAAGAGTGCCATTTGCACAATCCACTTGATGCAGCATATTCAGTATGATCCACAACCAACAATCGTCGTATAGAGTGCCCTCAGTCGCCATTTTCTACAGCCGTCATTTTATTCCATTAACAATCCAGTGGCCATCGTATAATTGCAAAAAAAACACTAGTGGGTCAACATCGCACGTCATCTATACATGGTTTCAACCATAGTAAACTTGGCCTCGGTTGTACACCAATCATATCGATACACTGTCATATTTACAGTTTGCCACCACTTTTACCATTTTGTACAAGTTTGTATGGTTGAAAATACAATTCTTAAATTCTCCATGTGACTGTAATGACAGTCACGTTTTGCTCATTGGGACTTTTTTAATCTTTAAAAATAAGACAATAACAATTAAAAACAAGGTATCCTACTTTATAAAGTGTATAAGGTGGGTGGTGTATAATTATAGTCCAAGAATATTTTATAATTTGAAGAGGATCTTCTTAAGAAAGGGGAAATTCCAAGGTCTTTCACAAGTATAAAAGGTCCTTTTCTAAAAGATTATATGTATCACAAGTGTGCATGACACTTGTATCAAATACATAGAAAACAACATATCAATTCATTTTAAAAACCCAACTTTTTTATAAAACATAAGAAGATATTTTTATATTATTTATTTTTTAAATACGTTAAATATAGTATTCAACCCAACTTTTTTATAAAACATAAGAAGAGATTTTTATATTATTTATTTTTTAAATAGGTTAAATATAGTATACAGCAAAAAACTATAAGTCCATCTATATATATATATATATATATATATATATATAAAGTATGAAGGATTATTTAATAAAGGACACAAGAGAGGCTGGAAGCATGAAAAAGGTTGAAAAGGGATCATTTAAAGTATTTAATTTGCTTAATGTTTAGAATCAATTTTTATAAAATGAAGGAAGATTCTCTTATAAATGTAGAATGATCACATGTTATAGATTAATGAGAATATTAAAGGAAAATAGATTAATATTGTTATCATTGGGAACTGTGAGGGAAATTACATTAATGTTAATTTGGTAAATCAATTATTAATTCCAAAAAAAATATATAATTAAGAATAAAGATGCCTTTTATTTTGAAGCATAATACAAAATTAAGAACTTGCAAGTAATAATTGATGAGTATGAATGTATATCCCAATTAAGTGCCATAACTATGTTTAACTAATAGATCCATATAATTCTCAATTTACCTTGGTTTAGAGGACCGAGTATCTCCATGTTAAACATGAAGAGAAAAAAATTGATGACATTGAAGGGCGTGATGATGAAGTCTGAATCGATAATACCTTCATAAAAATACTTTAAAGACATCTTGAAAGTGATGCTTCAAGAAAATCAAAAGTGAATACAAAGGATGCAAAATGAATTTGACGAAATTTTCTCAAATAAAGACAAGGAAATTTCTCACTTAAAAGATGATGGTCAAAAATTACTTGCACAAGGCTATGAAGTAATCATTCGAAAACAGAATAGAACTTCTTATCCAAACAGAAGCACCAAAATCTTTAGGTAAAAAGCTCGAAGTTGAGGAGAAGGAAACAAATACAAATTTTGTTAATCTTACGACTTAACAATATGGCAAATCCAATTGAAGTCAAACCATACCCAGATGTTGTAGTATAGACAACGAAAATTCCAAGTGAAAATTTTGTAATCAACTCAACAACATCAGTTCTTGAAGCAAATCAAGAAATCTCCTCAAGCATGAAAAAGGCAAATCAGGTCAGAAGAACTCCTTATCAACATCCAAATCATAAAAGCAAACATCTAAACGGATCAATGTATCAGTATTACTCACGAAAAAGGAAAACTACTTGTGTTCCAAAAAGTTGTGATGTCAAACACAATTAAGTCTTATGAAAACAATTCATCTTGAGTATCAAATGCAAGGTTCATAGAACAATGAATTGGGATGGTTAGATCATTTTTTAGTTCAACAATTTTGCTCAACACTCAAAACTTCATATCATCTTATATCATCAAAGATGACAGTGCTAAGAATTTGAAAAGACACGAAGACATTACGAGACAGAAAAAGATATCAAACCTTTTCATCAATGTGCTTTGAGGACAAAGCATTTCTAAAGGGAAAGGCAATGTTATGAACATAAATGGCATCCCGTCTAGGTATATATAGAAGGCCCTCATTGTATTCCAAAATATCAATTCATTCATATGTTAATTCATTATAAATTTATTTACCCTAAATGGATACTTTTATATTCCAAGTATTCTGGATTATTTAACTATGATTCGGGTTTGGCTATCACAGTTATGGAGTGGGGCCTCCATTTGAGAATGAAGAATAAGCCTTAATCAAACAAAGTTTGTTGTAGTATAGTACAATATGTGGAAATGGAAGTGGACATAAGAAAGGGATATGGACAAGTAGGAAATGGAGAAAAAGACTAAGAAAGGGAAATAGGATGGGAAGAAACTAGTGCCTATTAATCTATTGGGCCAATTGCATCATGAAATATTGCACGAATGAAACTGTTATTTTGCCACAATCGACCACTGTGCAGTGGGCTATATGGTAGAAAACACTAATTTTCCATATTCAATGTACTTAGATAAAATAGCTATTGTTGGTACATTCATCACTTAGTTAAATACTCGAGGTAAAAGGAACTAAGTTTGATACAATTCAACTTAGGTGTGTGCTGAAAATAGGTGTGGAGCGCTAATCTTTGAGAGCTACAGTTGCCACTCATCATGCAAATATGAAAGTGTTGATTTACTTAATTGAATTATTATTCTGATTCGACAACTAGATTTAATCAATGAAAGAATAAAGTGCAAAAATAAAACAACAAATAGATCAAGGGGGATAAATTCATCATAATGACTATTTCAAAATCAGATGGCCTTCATATGTGTATGAAAGCAAGAAAGTTTCTACAACAATAGGATATAACAAGATGCAGTAATACCTAACTTCTATATTAGTCTTCAGGGGTTTGATATACAAGGGAACCTTATCCATTGTCATCTCAAAGCTCCAACTCTATCTCCTATCACTTGCCCATTGCAGGCCATGTCACTACATTCCCAAACCAATCCAAAATTTAACAATAAGTGGATAGAGAGCTTCTTTGTATAGAGGGAGATTCATCTCTCGCACAATAAAATATAATATTAGATAACTAACTCCAAGACAATAAAATGGTGTAGTTAAGTAATGATGTAGTCAAAAATAACACACAGTCAGATGCATCCTCTAAATGTGTAACACACCTAGAATATCCCTAATTGTATTGTACATATTTCTATTAAGTTGGTGAGACAGGTTGTGTTGGGCTTGAGTGCCCATGTGAATGTACTTGTTTTGGGGCCTATGTACCTGTGTTATATGTTTTGACTAGAGTGCCTATGCAATTAAAATTTTAAACCAATGAGCCTTAGTATGTAATATATAAACCATACCCTAATTAACAAAATACAGCACTATTGCAAACCAAGTCACACATGAGAGATGGGGGGCTAGACCTCTCCACGAGAGAAAAGGTAAGTGTGGGTGGAACCAAGACATGGTCTCTGAGTCAAATGAATACCATAAAGCTCCAAAAATGACTTATGCACATAAACCAAGGATATGAAGAGATAACATACACCTAAGTTTCCAAGTGGGGTTTGGGGGGGGTGGGGTTTCTTAAAGCAACACTTGGTGGAAATCACCCATGCATACAAAAGTCACATTTCCCATCATTCTGACCATCTTTCCCTGCCTCATTCAATCGTGTTTGTTTGTGAATATTGTTGTTCGATCTTTGGTGCATTGTTGCTCCACTGTTGGTGTTGTAGGTTTATGCCACAGACTTGAGGGTAAAAGTCTAAATAAGCATTGAATCCATGTGAAATGGTAAACATATGTGGATTCCTTGAAGGAAGACTCTGACCAACCCCCTTGCTTGTATTGGATAAGGCTAGACTTGAATGGATAACTAATAGGGAAAAATTGCCAAGTCCGAGGGTGGAGGGGTGCCTAAAAGACTTTTCCAGGAAGTTGCAATTCCTGGAGCTGCAGTTCTTTGACACTCCCTGACTAATATGCACTCGAAGCCCAAGAAAAAGTAGTAGCATAGCTTGAAGGATTGCAAAGGCATAGAAGGGCTACACCATCTTGGGTTGTGCAAGCTGGGGGATACAACTGAAGTTAAGGAGGTTGTTTAGTACCTATATGGTATTGTCTACATGCCTACAGCTGACTCTAGGTGAGCCTTTACCCTTGTGGAATTATGGCCCTGATACTACTCAATCTAGCAAGGGTCCTAGGAGGGGTTCCTATAGAGCAACTATTAGGTCAAGTGGCAACAATGGAGCAACAGCCCAATGTCACTTCATCTAAACTCTTTACGGACTTTCACCGATGGGAGAAGTCTCGATATAGATGAAATCACTATGAATGGTATCCAATGAATGGACGTAGTGATTTTAATAGCCTATTCAAAGGAGAGACTCCAGTGATAGGGCTTACTTGCTTAAGAAGCAAAATGAGTGGCTCTCCAAGAAGGCTTGAAGGGAGACCTAGACCTAGGGATGAGGAGTGTTTCTTGATATAAAATGCCCTAGACCTACGAATCCTAGGAGAATAGGGTTTTCTAAGTAAACCTTCTGAAATTGGAGTGACAAGGTAGTGAAAAAGTTGCAAGACCACAAAGAGACCCCAGTGGACCTAAACAAGGTCAAGGATTTAGGGTGAAACTTAAAACAAAAAATCTTGACCAATTAAGGGAGAAGGAGTTGGATTTGCTTGAGCTGTAATGCAATGATCCTTGACAAAGCCACTAACCAAAGGAAACCTAGGGAGGATGGTTGTTGAGTTAGGGCTTGGCAAAACTTGAGATTCAACCGTTGGAATGACTTCAAAATTGGAGAACCTCTCAAGGACACACTAGCGCAGCTCTAGACAAAATTTCATCAAATTCGAATGGCTACAATCAAATTCGCTTGATTCCCTCGGGAACCCACTAGGGTTAGGCCTGATTTGAAGGAAATGATTAAAGAATAACCTTAAGGTGACCACGAAAGGGTTTTGAGGATTAGTGCCTTGTCCCTTAGGCTTAATGGAGTCAAGATCAGTGCTGTAGGAAAATATTCATAATACCCCCCCCTGACTCCAACGCCCAATCTGCGTCTCGTACGGAACCGTACGAGATCTGTCGTACGAAACACAAATCCGAATTGCAGAAACGCGGATCGGTCTTGACCGTACGATTCCTACCATTTTGGAAACGTCTAGCCCTGATCCGTGTTTCCGTACGTTGGAACCGCGTTTCGTACGATGGATCGGCATACGGAAACGTGGCATTTCCAGGTCGGATCCGTACAGATCACGACCGTTTCCGTACAGATCTACAGGGAGATGAGTTGTTCCACAGGGTTCTAAATTTTTTTTTTTCTTTGACTTAAACTGGGTTGGGGCTTAGATGCTTCCTAGATGCTCCCTCATGGTAATGTTAAATTCTTAAAGTATACTTAAATTTTTAACATTACCACGAAATGACTTAGGATGTTTGAGAGTGGTTCCAACCTCATCGAACTTCATATGGAGAAAATATAATTTCATACCCTATTCAAAATTCAGCAGACTTAACAGTTTTCAGGAATTCAAGATCAATAGGCTTGTGGCATTTCATTAGATTATATCATGTATTAGGGTATGTGATTGGCATTTAATCAAGAGCACCAAGCCCTATATGTACCCTAGTGTTGGTGGTGTTAATTGTTGAACTCCTTTGTCATGTCGTTAGCAAAAAATTCCCTTTCAATCAAGTCAAAATCATCAATCAAGCATGTTAAGCTTTTTCTACCATATGTTAAGGCTTGGATTAATCATTAGGTAGTTTGATCAAAATTGGGCAATGTTGACTAATATCCTAGACAATTGAGGTAGAGGCAAAGGCTAGACAAGAGGAGAAGAATCTAGATTCTAGATGGTTGATGCTCGAATAATTAATCATTAATGTACAATGAATGCCATATCTATCTTGATTTATGTACAAATATCCATGTTTCCATATCTTTTACAACTAATTTGGTGTTTTGGATGTTTTTTTAATATAAATGCAAAAAAATAAAAAATAAAATATATATATATATATATAGTAGACGCTTCGCTTCCTAGATTTTTGGGAAATAACGCTTCCGCATCCCCGCTTCGTGCAACGCTGGTCAAGATATACCAAGATTCCAATTTTTTCTATGCTAAGGAGCCCTAGATGACTTTTTCTAACTTTTCCAAGCACAGCAGGTAGGTCATAGGGTTTTATAATTCGTTTTGCAAGATGGATGAAGTTTCAATGTTTGTTAAGCTGTTAAGCCACTTCTAGGAACATTCGCTCTCCCTCCCAATAAGTAACACATGCAATATATCAATTATTCAAGACTTGTAAAAGAATTTCGCGTCATTTTAGGGCATGAGCAAGAACAGTGACAATATTCCATGGAGTTCGTGTTAAGAAGTTGATAGGGCAGAGTTTAATTCAAATTTTCTCTTCTTGATAATTACTTGTGAACTTGTAATGCTTCCATTACTTAGATCTTCTCTTTGTTAGCTTATTATATCTTTCATCGAATCAATTATCAAAACACGAGACACAAAGTTTAGGCTCTTCAAGCCAAAGCCAAAACCCCTCCCTCTTGGAGAGGAAACCCTGCAGGTAATTCTTCTTATAGACCTTCAATTGACAAGTACCATTACCATGACACATACCTTTGATCTAGTATGCCTCCAAGACCCTTGTCATTACTCAGATTTCTCCTTTCTGCACTGCTTTGTACCAACGCTAAATATGCTCGATTTCTAGCCCTGAACAGTGACCTCCTTTTTTGCACTTCTGGCTTCAGCCTCCTTGACCGAGATACTCCTAGCTGTGATCTATATCTTGATCCTTCTGAGGTATCCGAGATTCCTTGCACACCTCTCAACCTTGTTAATCACCCTCTTCTAAACTGTATTGCAGACCCGAGACCTTATACTTCTTTTGTAGCCTTTCCTCCTGCAGTATATGTCTCCTCTTCTTGCACTATAGCTTGGACTTACCTTACAAACTTGTAGCCAAAACAGAGATCTCCTTATGTCTTCGTTGTACTACCTTTACTCTTCAATGAACTGCCTTGCTACTTCGCACCATTGAAAGATCTTCCCTTCGCACTTACTGCAATTCTGGTTCTCATTGTGATTGCCCTCAGTAGTCCTAAGATTATCTTGGTGTGTACAACCCAAAAACAGAGACAACACCTCCCTTCTTCGCTGGCATATCACTTCTCTTCGCATCACACATCAGATCTTGACTTCGCATTGGATTGCAAACTTAATCCGAACTTATGATCTGAAAATATTCTATTTTGAGGTCCCTTTATATAGTTGTTTCCACCAATAATAAGCCAACATGACCTATGAATAGGGGTGTCTCCACTTTGGGCCAACTTGAGTGTGCATTCTCTGTTTCTAAGGCCAACTTCAGCAAGGAGATTATTCATCATCTTTAAGCCGATTTGAGGAGCATATTTGACATGGTCTTGGAGGCATATAATTACATCAATGAATTGTCTTTACAAGTACAACAATCCTTCATATACATGACTCTAAATTATTCATTTATGACAAGATGACAAAACCCCCAAGGACATCAAGAAGAAGTCTTTGACCTATAATAAAAACTCCTTACTCATGAAACCCACGAAACAAGTATTACAAAAATACATTTTATTATCTTTGTCTTCTTCATTGCATAAATTCATAATTACAAGTCATTATGAAGACCGAAGCTAGTTACACTTTTCAACAGCTCGCTCTACCCTTCTTATAGCAAGAACAACGATAATATTTTAGGGCATTCTAACAAGTGATGGGGTTCGTTCTCCCCTTCTTGTAGCAGCCCTAGTTAAAGGAGGAATGTTGTCACCTTCAAGCAAACTAGGGAATTGGATAATGAATAGAGTCGCCAAACGAATATTTGAAATGTATTCAATGAATCAATTCCTCAATGATTCACAAGGGAGGTAGACCTTCTTCCTCCCCAGAAACGACGCCAAAAATGTTGTTGCTTAATCTAACAGGGATCCTAGGAGGGCTTCCTATAGAGCAACTACTAGGTCAAGTGGCAGCAATGGAGAAATAGCCCACTGTCACTTCAGCTGAAGCTCCCTACTCTTTACGAACTTTCACTAATGGGAGGAGTCTCGATATAGATGAAATCACTATGAATGGTATTCAATGAATGGAGGTAATGATTTTAATAGCCTATTCAAAGGAGAGACTAGTGATAGGGCTTACTTGCTTAAGAAGCAAGATGAGTGACTCTCCAAGAAGGGTTGAAGAGAAACCTAGAACTAGGGATAAGGATTGTTTCTTGATATAAAGTGCCCTAGACCTAAGAATCCTAGGAGAATAAGGTTCTATAAGTAATCCTTCTAAAATTGGAGTGACAAGGTTGTAGGACCACAAAGAGACTCTAGTGGACCCAAACGAGATCAAGGATTTAGGGTGAAACTTCAAACAAAATATCTTCACCAAGTAAGGGAGAAGAAGGGTATCAAGGAAGTTGAATTTGCTTAAGTTGTATTGCAATGATCCTTGACAAAGCCACTAACCAAAGGAAACCTAGGGATAATGGTTTTTGAGCTAGGGCTTGGAAAAACTATAGATTCAACTATTGGAATGACTTCAAAATTGGACGACCTTTCAAAGACACAGCAACGCAACTCTAGACCAAATTGTATCAAGTTTGGATGGATACAATCAAATTCGCTTAATGCCGAAGGGAGCCCACTAGGGTTAGAGTTGATTTGAAGGAAAAGATAAAACAATAAACTTAATGTGACCACCAAAGGGTTTTGAGGATTAGTGCCTTGTCCCTTGGGCTTAATGGAGTCAAGATACGCCAGGATTCCAAATTTTGCTATGCTAAGGAGCCTTAGATGTCTTTTGCTAGCTTTTCCAAGCGCAACAGCTAGGTCATAGGGTTTTATACTTCGTTTGGAAAGATGGATGAAGTTTCAAGGTTTGTTAAACTCTTAGACCACCTCTAGGAACATTCGCTCCCCCTCCCAATGAGTGACACATGCAATATATCAATTATTCAAGTCTTGTAAAAGAATTTCATATCATTTTAGGGCATGAGCAAGAACGATGATAATATTCCATGCATCAAACAAGTAACAAGATAAAATACAACATTAAAATGTACTTACAAGAGAGAAAAGGGTATATCCATTCATCATGCTTGCCAAAAATTGAAGCTCCAAAGGCAATAGCGAAAATCCAAACATCAAAGTGCATCAAGATACTCCAATTCCGTCCAAGAAGAGCAAGGGCGAAAATGAATGGATGGGCTTTGTTACCACTCAAACCAGCAGGGGACGTAAAAGGGGTTCTTAAGAGGTCAATTTCTTGGTTTCTTGGTATGAGATGACCTTACATGATGTTCAAGAGTAGGAGGCTACTAGAACAAATCCAAAGGGAGCAAGTCTTCGAGGATGATTCTGAACCAAGTGGTAGGGAACGCTTCCAGTTTAGAGGGAGAAACCCTAGCAGGGGATGCAGTTCCAAGATCGGAGCTAGTTTTAGGTGGCAGAAGTACCTCCCTCAGTAAGAGATAGTGTTGATGTTTATAGTTCGGACAAGTACTTCTACACAGGTCCAAGTGTTTAGCCGAGCAGAAGTCGCCCAAAATCTCCTCAGGAAATTCGCTCAAGTATGAGTAAATTGCTATTGTAACTTAGCCTAAGTCTAATTTAGGAAAATCACATAATTAATTATGTTGCCTATTGAGCCAACGAAACTTGGGAAAAGTAACGTATTTATTTTAATGATTATGCTTTAATCTAAATCGTTGATCTCAAGTGAGGCGAGATCTAATCTCAACAGTCAATCACTTTCGAGATAAGGGTTAGGGATTTAGCTCAACATAAAGTTATAAGAGCAAGGCTAAGCAGAGGAGAAAAACACACCATACAGCAGCACAAGTCATTGGGAGAGGAATTTTCTTAAGTGTGAAATATGATACTCAAGTGTGCCAACTTTGAGTAAGGCGTAGAAATGCAACATATGAGATCTAGAGCAGCCAAGGAGATCAAGGATAGATCTAGGGCTCGACCAACTGGATCAGATCCAAGGAATATTGACATTAAATTTCGTAGTTGGATTATTATCCCGTGATGGGAGCCCAAGTAAGTTATGATTAAGTTTTAATGAAGAATTGAATTGATTGGGTGGAGTGTGTATGTGTTGGTCACATGTGAT
Organism: Pinus albicaulis; assembly: GCA_034641835.2. NCBI lineage: Eukaryota > Viridiplantae > Streptophyta > Pinopsida > Pinales > Pinaceae > Pinus > Pinus albicaulis. The sequence goes on from CM076570.1 coordinate 66,632,263, forward strand.
TGAGATTAGTTGTAATTCTGCTTTCACTAAATGTTTATGTTAAGAACCTAGTTGTGCATTTATTTAGTAGATTTGTGCTTAATATGGTAGGAACTAATTGTTGGGTGCTAGGTTCAAGAAATTAACAAGCCCAACGAGTTGACTTTACTAATTGTTGCTGATGTTATCGAAGATATGTCTAGTTCCATGCCAACGAGTGCCCAATTTAAATCCCCTTAGACTAGGCATACTAGTCTACACCAACATATTTACTAGGGATGTCATTAATGAATTTGGGGAAGCATCCCTTTGGTTTCCCCATGAGGTTTACCTCAAAAAACTTAAAAAATAAGAAAGTGATGATTGACACTATGTGATTCATTTCACTAGTTTCAATCCTACTTCGTCACCCCTGTGAGCATCACCCGATGCAATGAGTGCTAAGTGGACTATTCAAAAATCATGAGAAATTAGTCAATTACGACTACCACTCATGGAAATGGTCATAGATGAATGACTTACTTAGCGCAGTTGAATCCCAAAAATGATATCTAATACAATGCACTGCGGAAAGACTATTGATAATATCGCCGAAATATCAACGATATTCGGAAATATCGCGATATTCGGAAATATCGCGATATTTTCGGCGAGCTGAAATATCACCGAGAAAATATCACAATATTTTCTCTCCCGAAAATATCGCGATATTTCCGAAATATCACTGATATTTCGGGAAAATATCGCGCGACGATAGGAAATATCGTCGAACACTCCTAGGTCGCGGCTAAAAAAGGAAATTTTGTCTTTTTTTTGTCATTTTCGTTTGTGAGGGTTGGAGAAGGAAGGGGAAGAGCTTTGTGGTGGTTGCCAAGGAGGGATTGAGGATTAAAGAGCCATTATCACTATCAACTCGGAATTTTTTGTTGATCAAATATTGAAAAACAATGAAAGAAACTTCATTTCTTCCATTAATAGGTATGTTCTTAAAAACCCCTATGTTAATGATTTTTTCATAGATTTAGGGTTATGCTTGCTTGCCTCTTTGCCTACCAAGATTTTGTTTCTTTGTTTTTTTCCATTTGCTATTATTTTCATGCCCATGAGCTGATGCAAGGGTTTTCTCCATATTTAGACAACAAGCTTCATTTTTTTTTACTTTCTTATGCACCCCCTTATTGCCATTTTTTGTGTATGCGTGTTTAATGCCAATTATTTGTTTTTTTGGTGCCCTAGGCTTGAAATTTAGATTAGTTCACTGCAAATATGCCAAAATCCTTGGACCCATTTTGGGAGTATGGGGAGCTTGATGGTGGGACAAATCAGGCACATCTATCATGCAAATTATGTGGGACCAAGATGGCAGGAGGGGTTACACGATTGAAATACCATCTGGCTAGACTCCCTGGACATGATGTTATACCTTGTACAGTTTCTAGTGCAGAAATTATACAAAAAGCTCTTGAAACAATTGTTGAAAAGGACAGAAAGATAGTTGCTAGGGAGAGGGAACTGAAACCTGATCTCAGATAGATAGTTGCTAGTTTTATTTGTTTTGCAGCTTTGCTACATATAACTCATGATGATGAGATACTTTTATATATGTGATATTATTTTGTATTGGTTCTCCACATTTGAGTCCTTGATTGGACAATTATCAGGGATCAGTAGGATTTGGTATTGCATTTGATATATCATTTTTATTTTACATCCACTACATCATATATATCAATGTTTTCTTCATATTTATGTTTCAATGTGTTTATTTCATGTTGTTATTGCTTTATATGTTTAAAAATATGAAAAAAATGAATATATTATGCATTTTTTATGCTTGCCGATATTTTGCTGATATTTTCATCGATATTGCCGATGAGATGTTTTCTAGACCCTCGTCGATATTTTGTCGATACTGATATTATCAACACTGGCGAAAACCCCTCATACTTAAATACAAAGAGTAACGGGAGCTCTACTTGAATGGTTCATGAGGCACAATACTTGCTAAGGTTTTTCAAATGGGGTAGCGAGCTAAGTGGGCTTGATTATGGGGAAAACCCCATAGTTAAGCGTGCTTGAGCCAGAGGCATTCTAGGATGGGTGACCTCTCGGGAACTCCTGGTTACCGGGTGCAAGCCCCGAAAGTGATGATCGACGCTCTGTGATTCATTTCACTAGTTTCAATCCCACTTCTTCACCCCTGTGAGCATCACCCGAAGTAGTGAGAGCTAAGTGGACTATTCAAAAATCATGAGAAATTAGTTAGTTACGACTACCTCTCATGGAAATGGTCATAGATGAATACTTACTTAACGCAATTGAATCCCAAAAATGATATCTAATATAATGCACTATGGAAACCCCTCATACTTATCAACCTCCTCATCAAATGACTATTATTTGAGCTGTGAACTTCGAATCACATGGAAAATACTCAAGGAGGATGCACAAGCGATCTTGTGTGTGGAGGAAAGCTCTTACAAGGACTTCAATGATCTTCAAGCATAGCTCCAATTACCAAAGAATAAGGGCCATAAATGGAACAATGCAATAAAATCCAAACAAAGATCCTAACATGCCAAGGAGGAAGATATGAGGTACTTTATCATTAAAACACAACATAGTATTTATATAAATTTAGTCTTGTACGTCCACTTATAGAGACAATGATGCTTATTTACAAACTAAGTGACACAGTTCATGTTCATGAACAAATTCAAGGACCATGAAATTCGAAAATAAATCGCAAATGCAAAAAAATGATAAAAATTTCCAATAAGTTCAAAAAATACAATTTGGCAAATTTCATTCATTATAACTTCATATATTCAAACAATAAATAGATACAAATATTTCTTAACATTTGAATCTAACACAATAGATACGTCAAATTAAATATCAAGACTAAAAACATACATACATACATTCATATGGTTTTGTTTCCATATTTTTTAAGTTTCACAAAAAAATCTTTGACATTTATTTTGAAACTTATAAAAAAATTCAGCATCGGAAGGTATTGCCATTCAATATAATATTGCTTCGGATTCGATGAAATTTGACGACTTCATTTTTTTTTGCAAATTTCCATATGAGGAGACTAAAGCTTGCTAGAATAGAGGTTCCATTAAAGGGAAAGTCCTCTCATAGACAAGTGACATATTTAATATTCCGTACTAAACAAATGACATATTAAATATTTCGTACAGTGTACTAGAGTCTCTAGAAGAGTTACAAATTACAAATGATGCTATATGGGAGTTGCATTTCAATCAAGGAAGAACTCCACTAATAATAGAATCCACTAAAGACAAAGCATATTGCAAGACTAAACTACTAAGGCCAAAAGTCCATTAATACTCAATTTCACTACATACCAACCTAGATCCATCTTAACTCCGAATCTACCAAGCATCGAGAGGGATCAAATCTTTGAGGTGCAAACCTCTTTTAGAGTGAAAGATTTGATCCCTCTTGATGCTTGGTAGATCTAGCTTGGTTATTAGTATTTCAAAATCAAATCACTATATAAGTATTACCAATATTAAAAAACAATTGTTAAATTACAAATAACAATTTCAATATTTTAAAATTAAATTTTTTTATTTTTAATACAAATACCAAACTTCAGATATAACATAAATTATAAAAAGCTAAACTTAGATTATGATAAAAGACATAAGTTAAATTTTAAAAACATAAATCATAAAATACTAAACCAAAAAAAATCAAATTTTAAAATACAAACTCTATCTTATAACCCCACAATTAGAATTTGAAAATAATTGAATTTGAATTTGTCCCTCTAGTAACGTATTCCTTCCCATCATATTAATAAAGATATTATTTAGATTATATTAAATTAAGTTATATTTTTTTTTCACAAAAAAGAGTAGGGTTTTATTAAAATTTGCACCCAGACGCAGCAGTTACTCGAGAAATGGGGTACATGATTACTTTTAGGAACTGATCCTCTAGAGAGGACATTACTGATATCACCAAAATACTAACTAGAGAAGTTATTGAGAGTGTATGACGAAAGGGGTAGAGCCTACAAAATTGGCCTAGCAAAAGAGCACATTTACATAGAGAATACCGCAGAGAAAAGAGTGGGATGCCTCATCCAAAGGTCGATAAAGGTCTGAGAGAGGCCTACCTACATCACTATTAGAGGAGCTTGATTCTAAACAATGGCTTATCCTAGTTATTGTTCCTACTGAGACTGTAATTTCTGCTCCCAATCCTATACAACGAGCTTCTTGAAGGAGACAAGGTGATCTTCACGAGTCTCTTGCAGAGGAGCAAAGAATTCATATATTGCCAATGGAGATGGGACCAAAATTGGCCCAGAGGGAGATGTTGAGAATTTGGTAGGGCGGTGATTAATTCAAATTCTCTACTTGATAATTAGTATTACTTGTGAGCTTGCTTCTTTTACTTATGTCTTTTCTTCTTAGCTTATTACATCTTTCATCAAGTAAATTATCAAAAACACAAGAGACACAGATTTAGGCTCTTCAAGACAGGGCCAAAACCTCTCCCTCTTGGAGAGGAAAACCCGCAACAAATTCTTCTTATATACTTTCAGATGACAAGTACCATGACCATGACGCAAACCCTTGACCCTTGTATGCCTTAAAGACCTTGTCATTGCTTCTTCATTGACCCCTTGAGCTAATCCTTATTTCTTGCACCTCCTTGCACCGTTCTGCACCAAGACTAGAGAGCTCGGTCTCTACTTGGCTCGTTACTTGTGATCTCAGGACCGTGTCATAGACTGTCTTCCTTAGTACCTTCACTTAACCTTGTTAACTGTACACTTATCTTCTTCCCTCCAAAGAGTGGTCCACAGCTTAACATACTTGTTGCAATCCTTTCTCATACTTAACATAGTCAAATGTTTATACTTCAATATAAACCTTCTCTACACTTGATCATAGTCTTGTTTATGCATCTCCACACAGTCATCTATTTGCACCTTGACACAGTCTCATATCTGCACCTTTACAATCATCTATCCGCATCTTTATACAGTCACATATCCGCACCTTTACAGTCATCAATCCGCATCTTTATATAGTAACATATCCGCAGATCTCAGAGCTTTATATACTTATATATGTGTGATATCCTGTCTCCTTTGTTTGCATTTTATACTACTTGTATCATCCTATTTCTAAAGTCTATGATCCGAAATTTATCTTCCTGAAATTCCATCCGAAAATCACAAAAGAATCTGAATTACTCTCTCTATTTTTTTGCGCAATATATATAGGGTATATATAGTTGTTTCCACTTATAATAAGTTGACCTGTGAATGAATAGGTGTGACAGACCTTTGAGCTGACTTGATCACTGTTTTGTAGGTCGACAAGGAGGTTGTCTAGAGGAGTATTTCTGTTGAAAAGTGTAACTAGGATCAATGTTCATATTGACTATGTAATTATGGATTTCTGTGAAGAAGACAGATAATAAAATGTATTTTGTTGTACTTGCTTCATGGGTTTCATGAGCAAGATTTTATTATAGGTTAATAGACTTCTTCTTGATGTCTATTAGGGTTTTTTTGTCTTCCAAGTATAAATATAATTAGGTTTCATATGTATGAAGAATTTAGTATAGAGAATGCTCCAAAACCTTGTCAAAGAAACCGTGGAAGAATAGCTTATGTCAACCCTCAAATCTACATTGAAAGATAAGCTCAATCATGCTCCTAAAGTCAGCCTCCAACAGCTGGACAAGTCGGCCTACAAGCTAAAGGTAAGGTCGGCCTAAATGTAGAGACAGAGCACTATATATAATGTTGAAGTTGCGGATCATTCGACAAGAAAAGTGAAAGCGGATTACTCTGAAAAGATGCGGATTTCGTGAGGCTGTTTCAAAGGATAAAAATGCAAATGTCTAAAGACTGGAACAGGGTTTAAATACATGTATATCACAACAAGTTGTGCAAACTGTTCTGAGTAACAAAAGGTGCGGATTCCTCTGTGAAGAAGTGCTATGGATAAATGTGGATTTCAGGAGTTATAAATGTGGATTTCGAGAGTTATAAAATGTGGATTTCTTGGTGCAGCAAATGCAGATTTACTGAAGTAATAAATGTGAATTTCTGAAGATGTGATCAGGGTCATAAATACTAAAGTTTGCGGATGATGTTGAGTCAAAAGTGCAGATTACAGGAGTGAAAAATGCAGACCACAGAAGTGATGAAGTCTTGATTTTCAAAGGTGGTTTTTGAGGTCTATAAGTGTGGATTCTTCAAGAGGATATAAGTGTGATCATCTAAGATCTTGTACAAGGTTAGGCAAAGCAAAGAACCTGAAACTTAAGCGAAGTTGAAGGCTGTGTACAAGGCACATATGTATGCAAGATGACTCAGTCTTCAATAGAGAAGATTCAGTGCAGATTGGAGCAGAAGAGAAGGATAAGTGTTGGAGGCAGTCAAAGAAGTAAAGACAAGGTCTTGGAGGCATTCATATGTCAAGGGTCTAAGTCTTGGTCATGGTACTTGTCATTTGAAGATCTATAGGAAGAATTTCTTGTGGGTTTTCCTCTCCAAGAGGGAGAGGTTTTGCCCTGGCTCTACGAGCCTAATTCTTGTGTCTCGTGTCTTTTGATAATTCACTTGATGAAAGATTTAATAAGTTAACGAAGGGAAGACATAAGTAACTCAAGTAACCTCACAAGTAATTATCAAGAAGAGAATTTTGAATTAATCACTAGCCCTCCAAATTCTCAACAATTTCAAAGCTGATCTAGAGCATCATTCTGAGCCATGGTGGTTGTGTTTATGTGACAAGGTCTTGAGGCATATTAGAATGACTTGACTCTTCATATACATGACTCTTAAATACATTTATAACCAAAAGACAAATCCTAATAGACATCAAGAAGAAGTCTATTGACCTATAATAAAACCTTGCTCACGAAACCCATGAGGCAAGCATACCAAAAATATATTTTATTATCTTTGTCTTCTTAATTACATAAATACATAATTACATAGTCAATATGAAGACCGAACCTAGTTACACTTTCCAAGACTCCCTCTTAACTAGGGAGGTATTCATACAGGTACATGGTCACTTTCAAACTGAAGAATCTCATAAGAAGAATCGGATTGGTAATCGCATCTATATAGCATCATATCAACCAGCATTGTCCTAGTGTAAGGCCTTGAATAATAGCCCCATCTCTCAACGAGACAATGGGCTACAATGCTGGCGAGATACATATCTTGTAGACACCATAGTCATTGTCTCTCCAAGGTACATACTCCACCCAGGTGTTCCCAGAGTATGACCTTCTTGGACTATTCTTCTCTTAGGTAGCCATCCCTCAAAGAATATCGATCCCTGACTACTCTTATCTTGAATGCCCCATCACATTATCAAAGAGTATCGAATGCCAAATGATTACCCAATCCTCCATTTTGCCTTCTAGGTGAAGACCAAAATGATGTGTCTATCCATTCTCTCCACATGGCCTTCACTGAGCCTTACGGTTGTTAGTCCTGGTCTAGTGCATGACACATGTATTAGAGAATCATATATGTCACTCCCTCTTAACTTAGTGAGGACATACTTCAAGTTTCTTCCAAGTAAGAAACTTATCACCAAGCTCCCTCTTAACAAGGGACCTGCAGCAGCAATGGTGAGACACCCAGCTGCTCATGAGAATTCCTCCCCTCGATGTCATGGATTTCGATATTGAGAAATCTTCACCATGTTGACTCCATAAGGCACAGATCATCCATCACTTTCATCCACGAGTCATGTCAACCATCAGAAAGTGATCAGTCTTTCTCATCTGGTCCACCTTTATGCCATGCTGCTTTCCTTTGAACCATCTCCCAAGGACCTTACATCCTTCCACATGATTGGCAGCCCTACATAAACTCATTCAGATAAACACATACATAAGAACTTTTAAATCAAAAGTTACCTTAGTGATGATCTTTCACCATGGCATCTTCCTGTAGGCATCGACATCCTTTATTCAGATTGGCACATCTCCTAAAGATATGTCTTGTCAAGGGTCTTCTTATTTACCATACTTCTATCCATAGTATTAAAAACTGGCCGATTTGAACCGGTAACCGGTCAAACCGGCCGGTCAGGAGCCTAGCCGGTCCAAACCGGTCAAAAAACCCGGTTAGGCACCCCATTTCTCCTTTTTTTCAGGTCAAACTGGTCTAACCGGCCAGTTAGCTGCCACAGCCACAAAAAGGACCTACAGAGGTTGATTTGGCCAGTAATGTGTGGTTTTGGAGGGAAAAGGGGGATTTTTGCCCTCCAAAAACACCCTCCCCAATCCTTTAAAGGCAGGCAGGGGTACCCTCTCATTTGTCTCACACATCTAATTTTGAGCTTTTGTGAGTTTGATTAAGAGCTTGGAGAGTTGAGTTTTTGTTGGAGTAGTGGAACAACATAAAGTTTGAGCTAAGTAGTAGCCATCATGCCTCCAAAAGGCAAGGATACTGCATGGGCTCATTGTGATATGATTGATGGCAAAATGATTTGCAAATATTGCCAAAAATCTATTGCAGGAGGGGGTATTTACAAGTTCCATCAACACTTGGCTGGGATAGGAGGCCATGTAAAGCCATGTGGAGCAGCAAAAGAAGTAATAGGGCATATTATGGCAGAATACCTTCAGAAGTTTGAAACTCAAGTCACTGAACCAATAGAGAAGTTTGTGACTGGAGCACTTGCAAAGTTTGGCAGTCGAGGGTCGGGAGACTCAAGTTCAACCAACTGAGTTTGAACTTTGATCATGATTAGAAGTTTCAACTTTCAAGTGATAATGTTGATCATTAATTAGAATTTAGTAATATCATATATGTAGATTTGTAGTAGATTGTCACTGTACTATGTAGGCCAATGACCTCAATGCTCATAGCTTGTAGCATTGTTTTTGGACTTTATGGGTCATTTGGAGCCTCATTGTTTATGTATTTTTTCGATGATATGTATTGCACTCGATGCCATAATGCCATTTTGATATATTCACCTTTACATGGTATATAAATGAGCAAACTTTGCATATTTTGTCTCTATTGACTTGGAATCATGGTTGCAAATCTTAAAAATAGCTTTTTTTATTAAAAAATAATTATTTAATGTATTTTTTTTAAAACCAGTTCATTGAGATCTGACCGCTACCGGTTAGACTGGTTCCGATTCGAAACCCGGTTCATTAGGTCTGTCGGTCCGGTCACTGATTCCAGTTTTAATAACTATGCTTCTATCAGAGTCCACATATTTTCCCAGAAGATCTCCTAGTCACATCTTCTTGGCTTCTGAATGATAACTGCCTCTTTACATGGTTGTATTTCATGATCTCTTCCATTCTTTCTCCACACAATTTCATCCCCAGGAACTTTCAGTATCAAGCTCCTTGCTTGTATACAACCACCTCATATTCCATATAAGGACATATTTAATTTCATTTGTTAGTGGCAACCTGTGCACGAGAAGATATTTTCCTTTCATAGAACATAGAAGTTCATCACCTTCAACCACATGACATGACTTCACAGCGTCTAGTGTCAGCATATAGATATATGTACTCGTACTTTTCCCTTTGATTCATTCTGCAACAATTTTACAAGAATGAAGAACTTCATTCCCTTGACCTGTTTCATCAATATGTCATCATATCCCAATCCCAAAATTTTGTAACATAGAATTCTTGATGAAACCTTTTGCTTTCTTTCTAACCAGTGAATCCATTAGAGAACTCCATTAGAAAATGTCATCACTTGTTTCCATATTGATTATTGAATGATTACACTTGATCTTGATGACTGCCTTCCATCAATGTTGTTTATCAATGAGGTTTCCAGGAGCTCCTTCTTCAAGTGCTCCTCCCATGCTTCTATCATGATGCTTTTAATATGCATTGCTTCCTATCATACTATTTTACAACCAACAAAAATCACTCAAAAAGATGATCTCAATCATAATAGAGATCTTTCTATTCTTCTTTCTTAGATTTCTTTGTATCAGGTTCTTCCCTTACATCTGTGACATGGGCTTCTTTCTTTTTCCTCTTGTCCTTCCCAGATTTAGGACAATCCCTTTTATAATGCCCAAGTTCATTAAATCCAAAGTATCGTACTTTGTCCATATTTCTTTTTTTATTCTAAGGACCAAATTTTCCGAATCTTCCTTTCTTCCTAGACATGGCTACAAAGGCTTGATTCCCTTCATTTGATCTTGTATCAGCTTTGGCTTTTAATCTTGTTTCCTCTATTTTACATAGAGACCATAGATCGTGGAATGGTGTTGCTTCTTTCTTCCCGTATATGCTTGAAGTGAAATTTCCCCATTCTTCTGGTAGAGCATTTAGCACCACTGTACTCATCTAACTATCAGACGTTACTTCTCCCAATTTCTGCAGTTGCTCTCTTATTTCAGAAATCCTCATAAAATATGAAGTGATTCCTTCCTCTCTTAACAAAATCATCTTGTATAGTTCTTGTCTCAGAGAGATTGCTTCTCCTGCAGTACTCACAGAGAATAGCTCCACCAGTTTCTGATATATTTCTTTTGCAGTTTTCAGTTTTGATACATAGGGTATGAGTGAGTGCTTAATGGATTCTATGAGAATCCTCTAGGCTCTGATTTCTCCTTTCATGTACTTGGCATGAGCTGGAGCATCTTCTTTTGAGGATTGAATTGTAGATCCTTCGATGTAGCCCATAACTTCGTCGTTAATTAGATTCAAATCTGTCCTCTTCTTCCATGCAATAAAGTTTGATGACCCAACCAATTTGTTGCTCTCTTTGCAGTAAGTCATTTTGACAGATTTAGATAAGGTCATAGATACTTACTTGAGTAGAGTGACTTCCTTCTTCTAGCAGCTTCCTTGATGATGATGAAGATGAAGTCAAGAACTTCCTCTTAGATTGAATTCTCCAACGTAGGTGTTCTTGGATCCTTGATGATAAAGAATGCCTCCAAAAAGATGATGTATCTTCCAACAATGTCTTGAATATAAATCTTTGATGGCAAAGATCATTTTCTTGATGAGTGGATCCTTTGAATGAGATTGAAGATCTTTCTTGAAATGGCTTGAGAATCTTCCTTGCAAAATGATTTGACTTTTCAACCAAAACTTTGACCTTGACTTTGATTCTTGCTTCCTTGAGTGCCTTCTTGCTAAGTAGCCCTTGTCTTTAGCACCTTAGCTCTGATACCATGTTGAGAATTTGGTAGGGCGGTGATTAATTCGAATTCTTTACTTGATAATTACTTGTGAGCTTACTTCTTTTACTTATGTCTTTTCTTCTTAGCTTATTATATATTTCATCAAGTGAATTATCAAAAACACAAGAGACACAAATTTAGGCTCTTCGAGCCACGACCAAAAAACCCGCAAGAATTCTTCTTACAGACTTTCAGATGACAAGTACCATGACCATGACACAGGCCCTTGACCCTTGTATGCCTTCAAAACCTTGTCACTGCTTTGTCATTGACCCCTTTAGCTAATCCTTGTTTCTTGCACCTCCTTGCACAATTTTGCACCAAGACTAGAGAGCTCAGTCTCTACTTGGCCTGTTACTTATGATCTCAGCACCGTGTCATAAACTGTCTTCCTTAGTACCTTCACTTAACCTTGTTGACTATATGCTTGTCTTTTTTTCCTTCAAAGAGTGGTCCACAGCTTAACGTACTTGTTGCAGTCCTTTCTCATTCTTAACATAGTCAAATGTTCATACTTCAATATAGCCCTTCTCTACACTTGATCATAGTCTTGTTTATGCATCTTGACACAGTCATCTATTCGCACCTTCACACAATCTCATATCTGCACCTTTACAGTCATCTATCCGCATCTTCATACAGTCACATATACGCACCTTTACAGTTATCAATCTGCATCTTTATATAGTAACATATCCGCAGATCTCAGAGCTTTATATACTTATATATATGTGATAGCATGTCTCCTTTCTTCGCATTTTATACTTGCTATATCATCCTATTTCTAGAGTCTATGATCCGCAATTTATTTTCTCGAAATTCCATCCAAAAATCACAGAAGAATCTGAATTACTCTCTATGTTTTATTGCGCAATATATATAGGGTATATATAGTTGTTTCCACCTGTAATAAACCGACCTATGTATGAATAGGTGTGACAGACCTTTGAGTCGACTTGATCATTGTTTTGTAGGTCGACAAGGAGGTTGTCTAGAGGAGTATTTTAACGTTGATCTAGAGCATCATTCTGAGCCATGGTTGTTGTGCTTATGTGATAAGGTCTTGAGGCATATTAGATTGACTTGACTCTTCATATACATGACTCTTAAATACATTTATAACCAGAAGACAAATCCTAATAAACATCAAGAAGAAGTCTATTGATCTATAATAAAACCCTGCTCATGAAACCCAAAAGGCAAACATACCAAAAATATATTTTATTATCTTTGTCTTCTTAATTACATAAATACGTAATTACATAGTCAATATGAAGACCAAACCTAGTTACACTTTCCAACAGGGGAAATTCATGAACGTTCGGATGACTAGGGGCCATTAATTAAGCAACAAAATAGGCCATCCCCTTGCTTCGCCATGAAAACTACCATTGCTCCTCATAATTTCGAATGTCATTGAAACAATCACCAAATGTGATGGAATATTCATGCCAAGGGTTGGCCGCCACCAATTCTTTGTATCCTCTGTGTGGGGGGGAGTTAAAATTACATCAATTGCATGTGTCCTCTCAACAAGGATTGCCACGACTTCGATATGAATGCGCTCACCCTTTTTAATTTGAATGACAATGAATGATACAAACATAAAGTATAGGTGATACAAACATAAAGTATAGGTGATAGAACATGAGATTATGCTTGGGAGGAGGGGAGGAGGTTTCAAGGGACATCTCTTGATGCAGGAGCATCTTCACTTCCAAACCATCAAGCTTGTGAAAGACAATGTAAGCCTAAGGGCCAAAGGGAAGGCCAATTGAGGGGGAAATCAAGCCTATAGAGAAGAATGAGGGTTTTTGAGTATGCATGTACAGATTGTGTTCAATGAAATGAAGTTTTTTGTGCAGGATCAGTTGAAAAGTTCCAATATGTAAGAAACCCAGAATTAGTGGAATTTCAATCCCAATGTGAATTTTGGAATGAAATAGGATAGTTTCAATACAGATACAAAAATTTGAAACTAACTATATATTTCAAGGTTAAATCTATCAGTAAGATGAGGGAGATCTTGTACGAAGGTGAGCGACAATTCGAAGCAAGTTAGAAATATATGATCTTGTACATTGTGTTAGCCTTTATGTGTGGATTGCACAAGAATGTTAGTAGAAACTCATATATGGACTATCATATATGAATTTAGGGTTTTCTGTAGGAATAACCCTACAGGCAGCAAATAGGGGTTGATTAACTCCTAATTCAATGATTATGACTCTCTGCGTCATGAATTGGCACAAGGGTCTTTTGTCAAAGATTCAGTGAAATTGAGATCGTGCTTATATAATCAATCCATGTTGGAGTCGGTTTTTGAAGATTGCGTTGCTTGGGCAATATAAAATCAAAGTCTTAATATTGAATTATTGATCAAGATTTGGGTCAATCCATGAGATCTAGAGATCTAAGCAATTGCCAAACAGTGAAGATGATGCTTTCAGATTTGAAGATTGTCTATGGAGTTAAGGATAATTACAGTAAGTGTATTTTTTGTTGGAATGATTAAACTCAGTCATTGTTGGATGATCACCATATAATACAAGGATCAACATTTGGGATATCGAATGCTAGAGAACCTATTAGTGTGGTGTCAAACTGCAAAATGTATTGTTGATACTCCCAATTCAACCTGATCTGGAAGTAGATCCGAACCATGCAAGATTTGAGTGATTGTATTTTAAGTTGAGAACCCTGCAGCGTGGAAATATTGAGGCATTGTTTAAATTGGTAAACGAAAAATGCACCCAACGATGAATTGAAGTGCTAGTCCTGAATTAGCTCCCAGAACTGAATCGCACATTATAGGAAAATCGACTTAACAATGGAGTCGATGGATTGACGGTTTGTGCATTCGAGATGACTTGGTCTTCGACCTCAACAAATGTTATGCAGGAAGGGAGAGTCGGGATCCGATATGAACCCTACAACGACTAGAGGTTGGACCAATGTTAGGTCAAGGTGCATTGACGAGTTGAGGCGTAATGTGGAGCCGACCCCCAACTACCTCGACCAGCCCAACCCACAACTTGGGGTGGGACCCACATAGTAAGTCGCAAAATAATTTAAACATGGGACGAGTCACTGACCAGTGCATGCAAATTTGGAAATTGATTCTTTAGGATAATGCTATGTAATATTAGTTGTTTATATGCATGCAATAGAGAGTGAATCTTGCTTGGAGCAGGGTTAAGTTGTGTGATTGAAATTCGGTGTTAATACCTTGTTTAAAGATAGGTTTCGAGATAACAGTCGAGTCATTGTCGCAACATCATTTTGTATCAAAGCTAGAAATCTCTTTGGTGGAAAGATCTTTGAAGAAATAAAAGCAAGATTACTCTTTGGGAAGGGTTCAACAAAACAGAGAATGGCGAAGTTTGTGGAACTTGCAAACGATCAAATTTGGTGAAACTTGAGAGGTAAAGTGTGAACCGTCAATTGGTCTAAGATGTGGTCTGAATAGGGTTATGAAGCCTTCTGTATAGGTTTAAAATCTACAGAGATGGAATTGGCAAAGTATTGGAAGAGTTACCATTAATTGGCATAGCACTATGTGACGGAGAATTTAATCTGAAGTTATATTTGGTGGAGCTAGTGTGGGCATGAGATTTTGAAATGCTTTTCGGAAAGGAGATTTAAATCCTGCGGCATCACAAATTTGTGAGGTCTGATTAAGGTAAATTGTATTGATTCATGATTTATATTTAGGGGATTGATGATTGTAGCAAGAAGTACTTTGGAAAGGAAATCTACCTTGGGAGGAAAGTAGAATCATGTTCTTTTAACATTGGAGAACTGCAACAGTAGAGCCAACAAAGGATAAGGAAACTGCAATTACAGTATATAAGTTCATATAAATTGAACACAAAGGTGAGTGACCTTGTGTTTCAATGATTGACTACAAATAGCAGTGGTGAAGGTGTTTATCGTAGGATGATTGTAACTAAGAACAAGAGAAGTTATTGATGATGATTGGGTTGAGCTTGGCAGCAGAAATCTTGAGTTGATTCAAAGGGGAGAAATTACAAATGAGTGCATGAAGAAAAGGCAAAGCCATTGTGCAAAAGATTGTTGGAAGACAAAATCTCAAGGAGATCTAGCAGGTATTGATTGATGTTTTTTTTACTTTGGTGAGAATTTTGATTTGCAAATTGAAGCAGACAAGAAGAAGATTGATAGCAGCAACACAGCTAGGAGAGTTGTAACAGAGGACCATTGATGTTCCTGAATGAATGAGGAAGAGCATGTGAGCTCTTAGATAAGAGAAAAGAGGTGTGACAAGAGCCTTAATAGTTCCAAGTGAGGTTGGAAAGAAGACGACAAGTTGGATGTTCTCAGAGGAAGTGAAGATATGTAGAAGCCAAGAAGAGCAAGGAGTGCTCAAAAGAAGGAGGTTCTTAGAGAACCAAAAGAATACCAAAAGGCTACGCTATGGAGAAATCTTTTAGAGGTATGGGTAGCAAGCTAATGGTGAAGGCTTGTTACAGAGAAAGCTTGAATGCAGTTTATAGCGGACAAGGTGAAGTTCACAGAAAGGGAAGGAAAATGACTATTGATTAGTCACGACATGGATCCGAGTGAAAGCCACAACAGGATGGAGGAGAATGCTAAAGTAAATGGCATGAAGATGAAGAGAATGAGACAAGAGGAAATTCACAGACAAATGATTGGTATAAAAGTTCAACTTAGTGTGATGATAATGCTATACAAGAAAGTGAGAAATGTCATAGAAATGGATGGAATGTGAAGAAGAAGGTCAAGTGGGCTATAATGAAATTGTTTACAAGGAAGTTGAGGAGAAGCTTGAAGAGCAGGTTGAATGTTTGGGTGGAATGAGAGAAACTGATTTTAGAAAGAAATCAAGGGAGAAGAAGTTCAATTATGTGAACCTGAGAAAGGAGATATCCTTGGAGAGGAGGATGAAGAAGATGAGACACTTACTACAAGTTCAGATAGGCGTGAGGATGAGCTAACGAAGGAATCAAACAAGGCCAGTAAGCCTTAAATTTTTAAATCTGATAATTCGTTTGTGGTTGCAGGTTTTGTAGATGTCATGAAGATGAAGGGAGATGGAAGAATGTCTTCTCAAAGCACTGAGAAAAAACAGAACCAGAATTCTAATATGAAGGAAGATGAGGCAATATTGTCTCAAAAATGCAATCAAAGAGAGATCCATATACAAATGACGAATGAAGTTGATGGTGAACAACTACAAGAACTTATTATTGCAGCAAAAAAAGAAGAGTTGGCCTATGAAATCAGCCAAAATGTGAAGTATAAAGATGAAAAGCAAAATTCTTGAAGAATTAACGATGCTAGAAGATTGGTTGATCAATCCAAGAGTTGACAAAGAGGACTGCATATCAATTGCAAGCACAAGAGCAAATTCTCAATGCACCAACAGAAGAAGAAATTTTTGTTTTTCAGCCATATTGTTTGTTTAAGCACAAGGGTTATGAGCAAGTAAAGCATACAATTGATGAAGAATTCATGGATGTTGCAGGCTTAGTTCAAACTAATTTTGAAAAAACAAAATAAAGTGCCAAACAATAGTGGCATGGAGGAAAAGGAAATGCAGCAGCCATTGGACAACAGCAACAGCGTTAGTCCATCTCATCCATCTTCGGTCCATCTTTAGTTTCAGCAAGAGGATACCTTGGATAGAGAAATTAGCAAGATGAGGATGCTAGTAATAAAAGTGCATGAGAGGAGGCATACTGATGTAAGAAGAATAGTCAACGGCAGGAGGCAAATGATTGTACAAGAGTGCATTAGCAGAATTAATGGAAGGTTGCAAACCAAAGTGTGGAAACCAAGAGAAATGAAGATGACAACAACAAAAGCAATTGGACAACAACATGATGAAATGGGTGATCAGCTACAACATAAAGTTTGGGATCCAAGAGGATTGGTTCAACAAATGCTTAACTAGGATGTCATAAATTTTCTACCTTGGAAGTCTGATGCAAGAGCATCTTCACTTCCAAACCATCAAGTTCGTGAAAGACAAAGTGCAAGAGAAGAGTCCAAACATTTGTTGGAGAATTTTAAATTATTTAATGTAAACACATCTATTTTCTTGAGTCGATATGTATTACTAGTTTTAGTTAGGGTGAGCCATTAGTCTAGAATTATTAATGGATTGAATTAGTTTGAATGTAAACAAATTTAAACTTAAGAGACAGGATTCAAATAGGAGCTTGTTGAGGGATTATAGGACCTAAGAGATACTAAGAGATAGAATAGGATCTTAAATGAATTCAGTTGTATTCATAATTGTGTATATATCCAATGTAAGCCTAAGTACCAAAGGGAAGGCCAATTGAGGGGGAAATCAAGCCTATAGAGAAGAATGAGGGTTTTTAGGTATGTATGTACAGATTGTGTTTAATGAAATGAAGTTTGTTTATGTACAGGATCAGTTGAAAATTCTTGTATGTGAGAAACCCGGAATTAGTGGAGTTTCAATTCCAATGTGAATTCTGGAATGAAATAGGATAGTTTCAATATTGATAAGAAAATTTGAAGTTAATTATAGATAACAAAGTTAAATCTATCAGTAAGATGAGGGAGATCATGTACGAAGGTGAGGGGCAATTCGAAGCAAGTTAGAAATATATGATCTTGTACATCGTGTTAGACTTTCTGTGTGGATTACACAAGAATGATAGTAGAAACTCATTATATGGAATATCATATATGAATTTAGGGTTTTCTGTAAGAATAAACCTACAGGTAGCAGATAGGGGTTGATTAACTCCTAATTCAATGATTATGACTCTCTGCGTCATGAATGGGCACAAGGGTCTTCTGTCGAAGATTTAGTGAAATTGAGATGCGGCTTATATAATCAATCCATGTTGGAGTCAGTTTCTAAAGATTGCTCTGCTTGGGCAATATAAGATCAAATTCTTAATATTGAATTATTGATCAAGATTTGGGTCAATCCATGAGATCTAGAGATGATGCTTCCAGATATGAAGATTGTCAGTGGAGTCGAGGATAATTTCAGTAAGTGTATTTTTTGTTGAAATGATTAAACTCAACCATTGTTTGATGATTACCATATGATACAAGAATCAGCAATTGGGATATCAAATGTTGGGGAACCTATTAGTGTGGTGCCAAACTGCAAAATGCATTGATGATCATCCTAATTCAACTGGATCCAGAAGTAGATCCGAGCTATGCAAGTTTTGAGTGATTGTATTTTAAGTTGAGAGTCCTACAACGTGGAAATATTGAGGTGTTGTCTAAATTGGTAAAGGAAAAATGCACCCAAACATGAATTGAAGTGCCATTCTTGAATTAGCTCCCAGCACTAAATCACACATTCTAGGAGAATCGACTTAACAATGGAGTCGATGGATTGATGAATTGTGCATTCAAGATGATCTAGTCTTTGACCTCAACAAGTGTTATGCAGGAAGGGAGAGTCAAGATCTGAGATGAACACTGCAGCAACTAGAGGTTGGACCAATGTTAGGTCGGGGCGTATAGACAAGTTGAGGCATAATGAGGAGCAGACTCGCAACTACCTCGACCAGCCCGACCCCTGACTCACAGCAAGAACCACATAATTGGTTGCAAAAGAATTTAAACGTGGATCTTAGCTACGTTTTTGAAATATTACTTGTTTATATGCACGCAATAGAGAGTGGATCTTGCTTGGAACAGGGTTAAATTGTGTGATTGAAATATGGTGTTAATACCTTGTCTGAAGATAGGTTTTGATTAGCTTGACAATCTGCCTCTGAGTTCCGATGCTTGAGAACATGGAAGAAGGATTTTTGAGGGAAGACATCCTAGATTCTTAAAATTATTTGGAGTAAAAGCTTGAGATGGTCTTCTTTTGGCCATGTGCCTTTTTGAAGATGTTGAATCGTAATGAGAGTGTCCCCTAGGATCATGATATTTGGAAGATTCATATCCTTAGCCAAAATCAATCCTAGCAATAGACCATACAGCCCTACCTGATTATTAATCATGAAAACCAATCCCCAAGAGTATCTAGTTACTAGTGTTCCATTAGGATTGACTAACCCCCGCCCCTCCTGCAACACCCATATTAAATCAAGTTATATTACCCACTAATAAATAACAATAAAATGGCCAAGCAGAAAGTAAGAGATTATTTAGTTTATACAAAATTAAATTAGATTACCCAACAATAAATAACAATAAAAAGTCCAAGAAGAAAGTTTAATAGAAATAATTTTATTATTTGAATTTAAATTGCTTACTAGTGGCTGAAAACCATTCATGGAAGCAATTATTGATACACACATGGGTTGCGGAGTTCTATTTCCACCCAAGCACAACACCAAAGATAGTCTATCACATTGACTTTTTCCAAACCATATATCTGTTGATTTTTGGGTAGCGTCGGATGTGCTCTAGGTCTAAAATTTTGTGGAGGGGCTAGAACACATGAGATCTCCACGACCCAAAAATCGTTTGGAGAAATGCTTTAGCTTTGAAATTTTGTGGAGGGGCTAGAACACATGAGATCTCCAAGACCCAAAAATCGTTTGTAGAAATTCCACCCGGAGCTCAAGTTATTCAAATAATTAATCATTTTAAATGGAGACTAAGTTAAAACTTAAGGAAATAAAATAATTAAAGTGAATTAATTTAAATATGGATGAAAATGTTCTAAGAGATGAAGATCAAGTCTTTTCTAATCCTAGTCATCGATTAGAGATTTGATCGTGGTCGTTGATTCATCAACAATAAAAGTATAAAGGAAGGCTTGAGGGTTAGTTGGATAATACACACAGAGTTTGAATCTAGAGAACAAATTCTTCTAACGAAACAGCGCTTGGACAAAGATCAGATCTGAGTGATTCAGTGCAGCAGTGAGGGGCAGAAGCAGTAGTTGTTGGTCAGAGGACCAAGAGTACATTGCAGAGAGGCAGCAGAGACGGCAGAGGGACCAGTGCAGCCACCAAGAGAGGTGACGCAAACCCCAGAGAGGGTGACGTGGGCCCACGCAGGGGTTGTGCAATGGCTCCAAGGGACAGTCCAGAAATTGCTGGAGATCAAGGTTTCTAAGTCAGCAGGGCTAAAACTCTATTTCTGGCAGACAGATCAGCACGAAGAAGCGATGACGCAGTCTTCAGCTACACCCACGCAGGCCTACGCATCTACTACGCAAAGGCAGCTGGGGTTTCACCAGTGTCTGATCAAAATCAACTAGGACTTGCACGGTGAGGTAAAACTCACGATTTTTCTGTCTGCCAAGGATATTCTCTGTTAGGTAAGCCGAATTATAGCACCCTAGTTGTACTCAGATTACTACTGCTTAATAATATAAACCCTCAAAACTATTGCACTGGTTTTCCCGCATTGGGTTTTTCTGGGACAATTGTCCAAAAATAAGTGTCCTTTGTCTGAATGCTTCATTTATTTTTCAAATTTTGATCTGTATAGTTGTGTAGGCTGCAATGTATTTACATTAATATTTTCTTGATGTATTCAGAAAATAACTTCTTAAATTAATGAAAACAGGTAAGTAATGTAAATCAGACTTCTGCAGTAGGATTTCTGTGACTTGGATTCAAAAAATTTCACATGGTATTAGAGTTGTTGCAAATCAAGTAGAGTTGAAGGCATCAGCGAAAGGATGAAAAAAATTTGCTGCAAGAAGGCAATTGTCCCAAGTGACAGTGTTGAACCAAAAAGAGGTAGAGGAAGGGTGATGCAGTCACCAGAGAGGCTCACACAGAGCCTACGTCAGCCAATTAGGGTAACGTTGTAGCTGCAGGAGGCAGCGCAGTGCTTGTTGGGCCAGCGCAGAGGTTTTGAGCCTCATTTTTTCCGATTGCCGTGGCTGGAGGAGCAGTTCGATTTTCTTCTGGAGTTGCTGGTGGGGCATGTTTTTGTTGGTGCAGAACAGTGTCTAGCAGGGCAGTGGCAAAGTAGAGGGAAGCAGTTCCTCAGAAGACTTCTTGCCAAGAAGTCTAGATCCAATGTTGATCAGCACCACAAAGTGATCGGAGAGGAGTGTTCCGAAATCAGTTGGCAAAAGGATTTTCATAAAGGAAATCGATTTTCAAAGGGAGCTTGTTCTTTAGAGGGTTTCTAGCGCCAAAGAAACACAGATCTGAGTTTTGCTGGGGCAGCAGCAAAAGACAGAGAAGAGAACCAATTCCACAATTTCTTGTTGAGCAGAGATGGCCGCACATGGACTAA
Organism: Pinus albicaulis; assembly: GCA_034641835.2. NCBI lineage: Eukaryota > Viridiplantae > Streptophyta > Pinopsida > Pinales > Pinaceae > Pinus > Pinus albicaulis. Next base: position 66,653,655 of record CM076570.1, read on the forward strand.
GGGATCAGGACAGGTTGGATGGAGCATCCAACTTTGTCATCTGGAAGGTCAGGACCCTGTTAGTTTTGGATGAACATCGCATCAAGGATCATGTCTTGAATGCAGTTGATGTCCTTGTTGATGTTGATCCTCTCAAGAAGTACAAAGAGGCTCAAGCGAAGGCAAAACACATGATCATGGACAAACTCAAGGATCATGTGATCCCACATATTGTTGAGAAGAACACAACAAGGGAAATGTGGACTTCCATGACCACTATGTACCAAGGAACTTCCATCCAGCGAAAGATGTTGCTTGAGAAACAGCTGAGACTGTTTCAGATGCAGAAGGGAGAAGAGGTCGGCCCCTTCCTTATCAAATTGCAAGCGATCCAAGATCAGCTAGCTTTTGTAGGGCTACACCAGATGATGGTCTTATGGTCAGAACTACCCTGAATGCAGTCTTTGAAGACTGATCAAACTTTGTCCAAGGTATTTTGGGCAGGGTCGCTCTTCCAAACTGGGAGGAGATGTGGGCAGCTCTTCGACATGAGGAGATCAGAAGGTTGACCAAGGCCGAAAGCAACAGCACGGGGATCAAAATCAAGGAGAAAGAGGAAGATGTGGCTCTCGCATCTAAGGGACAACATGGGCAGCAGAGAAGGAAGAAGAAGGACCTCTTGAAGGTCAGATGCTTCAGGTGTGAAGAATTGGGATATTTCGCCACACAATGCCCTCAAAAGAAGAAGGGCAAAGAAGAATCTGACTTGAAGCTTGCTGCAGCGAAGGATGATGATGGGGATGATGATGATTGTGCTATGAGTGCTCATGAGCCTCGAGAGAAGAGGTGGGCGACATTGATTTGCAGTTCTTTGAACTGCAGTGAACGAGCAGGATCCTTGAGGTGCCCAAACTCTTGGATCACATACGAGCTACGGGAGCCCTTAATGACAGTATCAAAATGACGAGAGTTAGTTGGTGCAAGAGATGATGGAGCAACATTGGCAGAGTTAAGACGCTGAAGACTGAAGCAGCACAGACTAGAGGCAGCAGCAGTGCAGTGCACGGAGGTGCAGATCAGTGCTTACGCAGTGCAGAGCACGATACAATTCATTTGTGTGATTTGTTATAATATTTTACATTTACATATGTTTTAATTTGAATATTAAATAAAACATATGAAGCTCCCATTTAATTTAATTTTTTTTTATTCTTTCATATATTTTTCTCCAAATTACATGTGACATGCCGAAATGGGAATTACATTTCGACTAAATGTCAAACTCCACTGAAAACAGAACCCGCTAAAGATGAAGTATACAAGAAGAGAAACTACTGAGGACAGAACTGAAATTTACAGCCCATGCTAAGTAGTTTAATACCAAAGTACTCATCGTATGAATGATCAGATAATGTGGGTTTCAGCATAGAATTTGCTACACACAACTTCTCCATTCTTTAACTAATAATACTTAGTTGTCATCCTCTGAATGTGTGAATCGGAAGCAGCATATATCTTTAAATCACCCCAAGGGTTCTTGTTATGTCTCATAATTAAGCACAATGCTTATACATCAGTAACTTGTACAGCTGTGTGGCATGCCACCACAGCAGTAATAATAATATCATGTTAAACATTTATGTACGGCTTTCATGGATATCATCCTACCCTGATCATTAGTGCAATGTATCAGTGATATGATTAAATGTTTTAACAATGCTGAATATGTGGTTTATGTGATCAGGCTAGATGCACACTCATGGGCGTAGGCTTGATATATTATCTCAGCCTTTGTTGCTTCTTACATCGGGACCCTACATTTCTAAATGAGCCACATAACATGCCTAAACATTTCATTCTCTTTTATTTCAGCCCCCAGTTGGGGGATAGCTATATGAAAAATCATTATAACCAGATATTTCAGACAAACTTTCCTTCCAAAATCACACTCGCGAAAGAGAGCCCTTTTTCCTATGCGTTCAGCTACTGGTAACAGAGACTCCTTAAAGGACTGGCTAGGTAATCCTAGGTGAACCCTTACTCCTAGAACTTTCCTTCGCTTGTGCCTCTAATCCAACGTCAGCAAACACGAGAAATGAGCATACATTTAAGAAGACCTCAAAACAATTATAAAGAATATCACAGACGCCAGAGAGTAACTATATTACAAGAAATCAAATCTTTTCAAACAAGCGGAAGCCCATGAATATGCCGCACACAATAAATGTGGTACCAAAATCAATATAGGGCTTAAAGAAATCCAGAGCCTGGACAGCAGAATGAATCAGATCCAAAATGGCTCAATGCAGCCCTGTATCATTTACAGGACATTAGGAGAGCGAAGTATCCAAGCACCAAAATGTATCAGGACCACGAACCCTCCCCAGCGGCAGCAACTCAGAATAGATTTTGGCTGCTCGATAGTTCTACTCTGAAAGATCCATTTTGAATCCGCATGCTCCATCCTCAAAGATCCAGTATCAAGAAACGCCGGTACTGGTCCTTTGTCCATTTTGCTGCCAGATGGTTCGTTCATCGGTGTAACTGGAAATTATTCGGTCACCTATGGGTATGTTGTAAGCCTAAAAATATGTTGAAAGTCAAAAGATATAACGATACGAAGCGTGATACCTGAGCAATGAACCTAAATGCCAGCTTTCAATGCCCCCCTTGCCGCAATCACTTAGTGCCGGCGACTGGAACAAAATTTTCTGCCATTTCTTGAGCAATGATTTTTGTAACTACAACGCATTTGCATTCTTCAATACATTCTTTGCGAATTATCAACATGCATAAACCGAAGGTTAGGACCATACCTTCACAATCCATAGCATTGCAGTCTCGAATTTGGCACAAGCCTGAGGTTCGAGACGCTGCACGCAGTCAAAAGACACAGGTTTTTATAGTTTCTTCCATTATGGCCATGTGGTCAACTGCTTTGTTTAAGGTAGATCCAATAAAGTAATGACTGTTAAGACGATCTCCAGCAGTAGTTTCCCGCCGTCTTACAGCAGCTCCATGATTGATTGACTGATTGTAAAAGGCGCCTAAAGCTTCGAACGCTCTAAGCTAAAAAATGCCTTGATACAAACAGCATTAATGGATTTCAAAGAAGTTATTTAATTAAAACCAACGCCACTTTCTCAGAATTTAGCCCAAGAGCAAAGACAATTGACAAGTTATCCAAATTTAGCAACAGCGGCAAATTTGGGCATTAATATGAACGCCGATTTTCATCTACTTATCCACTTTTCTTTCACCATTATTGTTAAATTTAAAACGGACGCCACTTGTTGGAATAAGCAAATTTAGCGTAGAATGCAGAGAAATAGTGATGTCTTTCACGCATTTAATGCAAGAATTGGAGATCATTTAAAAAGATATACCAACGACGTGCATTAATGGGAAGTAGAGTGAGAAAAAAGATACGAAGTGAAGTGCACAGGATTCGATCTCGAACCTTGTTAAAAACGAGGCAACGACCGATTCATAGTGTGGCATTCCTTCCCGTTCCAACTTCCAGCTTTCTTTTTCTTCACTTGTGCATTCGTCCACCGAGCTTCTTGTCATACCATAGAGAGCAGATCAGAAGAACAAATATTGGTGAAAAGAAAAGGGTTTCTTGTTTGTTGCGTCTGTCTCGTTGTCTGTCGATGTCAAATTCACGAGATGCACAGGTTAAACTTCCGATCATGTTTCTCCTCCTATTTTGCTGTCTGAGAGATTCTTCCAATTTAGATTTTATTTAATACTGCAATTCCAGGTAAGTGGCACAGCCTGTGGGACCGAGCTCATACGACCCCTAAACAACATTACGCTGCAGGTACCATTACTTTTCCTGACACTACGGACCTGCCATTCTTTTAAGACCTCTCATCAATACCTGTCTGCTCCACCAGCCACGTGGCTGAAACGGTAATGTTAAATTGGGATTGGTAATGTGAATTGCGATTTTTATGCCACATCATTCATTTTAATTGTCAAGCTGGAGTCCCATCAATTCTGGTTGGGCCGCCTGTCGTTGTTGGGGTTTTGGAATGTAAACATCCAGTCTGGTGTGGGTCGTTGTTGGGGTTTTGGAATGTACAGTCTGGTGTGGGTCGTTGTTGGGGTTTTGGAATGTAAACATCCAGTCTGGCATGGGAATGGGGTTTTGGAATGTAAACATCCAGTCTGGCATGGGAATGGTGGGAATGGGGTTTTGGAATGTAAACATCCAGGGGTTTTGGTGGGAATGGGGTTTTGGAATGTAAACATCCAGTCTGGCATGGGAATGGGAAGGGCATATTATGATGATGTTGAGCATCTTTTTCTTTCAATTTTCAAAACAAAAACAAAACCTTTGTCTTCAAATTCAAGCCTCTCAACATCAAGGTCAAAATCCCTACGTCTATTTCTCTCTCTAACTTCATGGCAAATATGAAAGTCAAATGTTATACTTGGCTTCAAAGTGTGATGTGATTGAGAGCATGTGGGTGCATGATTAAAAAAAGGAAGGAGTAATTCTTGTGTTTTTACTCATTTGCGGGCCTTCTTTGCCTCCCCCTTTTCTTATTTATTCGCCATTTATTTATTTATTATTAAATTAAAACAATAATTTTAAATTAGATATTTAATAATTTTGATCAATTTTAAATTAAAAATATCATTTTATAAAAAATTATAACATATTATTTAAGTTATTGCGGAACCCAAAAAAATAAAAATAAATAAATCCTTTACCTCACACAGCACACACCACTCGTATTTATATCGAGTTAACATTGTAAAAATGCAATTTATTTCTTTCCATTGACGTTTGTAAATACTCGTCGTGCTATGTGAGAAAAGGTTCAATATGAAGTCAATACATTAAAAAAAAGAATTATGGAGGGAAAAATTGGTGGCCGGATTTTTATTTTGTAATTCAAATTTACATAATATGTGTTATAAGGTCATATTTAAAGTAGAACATCTTCATATTCAAAAAAAAAATTGTTAGATTTGATGAAATAATTTTATATTTAAATAAAATAAAATAAAAAATGTTTTGTTATGGTGATAGGAAAATTTTAGTATTGTTATTCATTTTAAATTTAAAATAAATTAAATAATTTTATATTTAAATATAATTAAAAAATTATTATTATCAAAAAGTTTAGTAATAGTTATTAATATTTATAGTGTTAGATTTAATAAGTAAAAGTTCATATTAAGCTCAAATTGAAAATAAGGTTGCTTGCAATTAAAATTATATATTAAAACATTCTTGGTAACAAGTAAAAATCATAAAACATCAAATATTAGTATTAATAAAGACATAGTGATACTAAGCTTTTTCTTAGTTTTTTATGTTGGCTTTATTGTTTTGATTTACTATTGGCATGTCCACATAATCTCATCTTTCTTGATTTCCTCCACTAAATACCTAATGAACAACCCATTTGACGCAAGTGAAGTAGGATTCATGACTAGACTCACAACCAGTTGTCAAAGAGCAACACACCAAGCTTAAAGATCTTCAATTTTCCTCTTTTTATTGTCCAAGGTTTCAAAAATGAAGGCATATTCAATGTTTATGGCTCCTTCCTAGGAATGCATCCAACCAATAATAGAGAAAATTGAATTTTTTAATTCATGTTCTGTGATTCATAATGATTGGAGAAAAAACTCTAGTGGAATAATCACATGTGATTTTTTTGGTGCCAACATTTCAAACCCTCTACTAGGTTCATCATCACGACAAATATGGAGGACCTGATCTAACAAGAAAAATAAATAGTGTTGAGATGCCCGAGAGAATTCTAACAAAAAGATCACAATAATATGTTAGAAAGTCAAATTAAATAAAAAAAGTCAAGAAACTAACTACTGAATTAATCAAAAAATTATTTAAAAAAATGTTATGGTTTTAATTTTTGATTAATTTAGTAGTTAGTTTCTTGACTTTTTTTATTTAATTTGACTCTCAAATGTATTATTGTGATCTTTCAGTTATAATTCTTTGAGGCATCTCAACGCTAATTATTTTTCTTGTTAAATTGTGTCCTCCTTATCTGTCTTGATGATGAACCCCAGTAGAGGGTTCGAAACGTTGGCACCAAAAAATCACATGTGATTATTCCAAAAGAGTTTTTTCTTTAGAAAATTGAATTATTATTATAATGATGTTTTTGTCTTCTCAAGGCTTTCTTAATGTCTATGGTCTTGTGCAATGGGGCATCTCTCAAGGTACATGTGGTCCATTCTAAAGGCACTACATGGTAATTGTAAAAACCCCTTCCTACTACCCACAACTAACAATCTATCATAACCAATGACTTCTCCCCCTTCCAACATTCCCTCAAGTAGTTGAAAAAAATGCAAAAGACTGTTAATTTATGAGAATAAGCTACTGACGTTTTCCTTTTTTGCATAGAGAGGAATGACATTGTATAGTTCAAGAGGTGAAAATGAATTCCAAGCCACCAAACCAAGAAAAGACCTACACCAGAACCAATGAACTAAATAAGGCCAAGAAAACCTAAATCTCAAAGCTACTAAACATACCCAAACAAACTAGGATCCCATGAGAGCAAATCATAAACCCATAAAAGATAACCAAAAACCAATACAGACAGAGACAAAACATAGCAATAAACCATAGAAAATCCCTAAATTTCAGACCTAAAGATTGTGACATACCTAAATCCCCAATCTGGGTCTTGTTACTAAAACTCTAACTCAAATACCAATTCAAAATTAATTTATGTGCAAGACGATGAATATCTTCATGCAATTACCACTAAATTTAAAAATCATGAATGCAAATTATTTAAGTATACATAACAACATTTAAACACACATAATATAACTTAAACTCAACATTCAAGAAAAGCATTGACATAATAAATAACACAATGAACATAACACTTTTATAAATGTTTTACTCAACCAGCGACAAAGGTCAAACATTCCACTCAACTATAGGCATTGTTGTACCAATTCTCTCTACAAAAAGGCACACCTAACCTGGGGGTATGAGTCCATAAGGACCAAAAATCTCATATGGTTGTTTATAGTCCACAGTAACAATCCATTACCTAATAAATTCACAATGACATGACTATGTTATGAATAATTAATTAATTAATAATTAATAATAATAATAAAAAGAAGATTTACAAAAACTAGTTATGGAGGGAAAAAGTCAAGAGACATGACCAATCAACCTTGATGACCAGTCAATGCCTATTTAGGCACACTGTCGTGAAGGCATGTAATCATCATCATATTCATTCAATAATAAATAAAGTTTATACATTTATTCAGTATACCCGTTTTATTTTTGTCAAAGAGGTATCAGAGCCACTCAACGCTCTGTTCGCTCAATCGTTGCACAAGTATGTCAGGTTCATATGGTTTTGTCGTCCATACAGTGCTCTTCATCTTGTTCACTATATATTGTTTGTTGCTCCTGTTATCACTCATAAGTTTAAACAATTTCATTAACAGGTTTCTGTTAGCACTTGTATTTGTTGCATCCCACCCATCCCGCCTTATCCATTCCTTCCCCATTCACACAATTCCATACATTCAAAATCACTTTTCCCATAGACCGAAACCCAAAATCATTTACATTGCCATCTCCTACAAACCTTTCGAAGGACAAAATATGATGAAGTGGGACCGATTTTACCCACCGCGCTTCCCTTTTCATTTCATTTTCCATTGAAATTATTAAACTTACCATTTTTTCCGCCTTTCCGCTTTACCCTTCCACCTTTACTGTTCCATTGCTTTTCATTTTCTGATCGCGATTAAAGTGGGGCCCTTGTCGCATTTCGCAATCTTATATGTTTCGCATCAGGAACTAAACTATAAACAATGCAATGGCCGATTTGCGATATTGCATCGCATATACTTTAACTTATCTTGTGAGTGCTCGCAATCTATTTATTTAATTTTGTGATGCGGTAGGTCGGCCCCACCTCAGCAGTTTCGCCCCTGCTTCACAACTGTTGCAATACTTTGATATATCATGATATCATATAAACTACATAACATTTACCGCTTTTAACCTTCTGCCAATTCATAAAACTCTGCCATATGCCAGTGGGTCCCTCTTCCCTACACATCACAAATTATAAAATTTAACCCCCGCAGCTTATAACTAAAAGCTAAAATATGTGATCTGTGCTGCAATCCGGTCCCACTTCTTCCATGCCACGTCACTTATCCCCTCCCCCGCACGTCACACTTCGCCGTGTTTAAATTTTACATCCCTCACACTTATAACTTAATGCTAAGAGTTGTGATATGTGATGTTGTTCGGTCCCACTAACCCTTCACGTCACCTCCCCTTTGCATCGCACCATCGATCGTATTCTTTATAATTTAAAATATAAAGGTTGTGAAGTGCGTGGATGCGATGCTAGTTCAGAATTGAGATTTGAAATATTTCAAGCATGGGTATATTGCTTTTCACATTATTTTGTTTATAAAAGGGTTTTAACACAATAAGAAGATTTCGGGTGACAAAACAATAGAAAGCTCGATGTCGAGCAGCAAAAGCGCTCAACACTATGTCCATACAATAGATCTGCTAGCTCTTAGCTCATCTGTCAGCATATCAGCGAATTGAGGTCCACATCCTAAACTGCCTCACTACATCAGCATATTAGCAACAACGCAGCACAGGGAAAAGGGGTCGATTCAGCTCAACGGTAAGCAAATGTCATGGCCATGTCTTCATTTCCTTAAAAATAAGATAAATGTTTTGTATTTCAATAAGGGCATTTATTATTTTGATGATGGATAGTGCCATTCGAGCAACCTAACTACTTTTGATGTAATTATGCACTCCTTTAGTTAGTAGTTGTAATAGATATAACTAGAGTCTTATTAGGAATGTAAGTCTTTAGAGACTAGCTGTCTTTTTCTGTTCCAAGAAAGTAGTTTTCAGTTGTGTTAGTCAGAGTTAAGGTTCGGTGATCCAGCATCCTATGCAATGTAAAAGGAGTCTATTTATAGGCAGAAAATCGAATGTCACCTAATTGGAGAATATTGTACCAAACTTCTACTCTGTAATAGTTTTTCAGTTTTAGTAATATACAATGATATTTACTTCTTTACTCGAGATTCGAAGGAGGTGTTTAATGTGTCAAATTTTCTATATCTTTCGTGTTTAATACCTGCAGTTAGTTTGATGTCTAATTACTCATAACTCATGGTAACATGCTTTGACTTCCTTTAGAGGTTAAACTGTTGTTTTCTTCATGTGTTGTGTGTGTACTATCATTTCATTGAAGCCTCCATTGCCTTAGTTTCCATAAGAATAAATACTTTCATTGAGTTTACTGATATTGACCCCATAGCCCAATGGTTGCAAGTCCTTACATTTTCAACCTTGCAATCAATCAAATCAAGTTACAGTTATAGAGTTAGCCATCTAAATTTCCATTGAAAATCATAAATTACCTTGAGAGGGCCCTCTCAAACTGAAGAGGCTAATCTTCAATCAAAAGTGGTTTTAAAGAGCTACATTAAGTTGATTGATGAGCAGCCTATCAGAATCAATTTGGTGATAACAGCTCCATGCATTATTCTCCTTGTCATGTTCGTTATCTGTTGTCCATTGATTTCCCTATTCACCACATTATCAAGTTACATAGCCTTCCTTTTCCCTGTCATACCCACTATCTGTTTGTTTTCCTGCTCTTGTTTACCTGACAGTCGTGACCCCTTGTTGTCGTGCATGTTCCCTTGACTGTCACGACTCCTCATTGCCCTGCTCTTGTTTCCTTGTCGTTTTGTCTTGTGCTTGTCCCCTGATCGTAGTGAATCTTGGATGTCTGCATTTGTCCCCTATTAACCATTCCTTGTCCCATCTGATATCAATCGTCGCCACTTCCTCAACGTTTATTTAGTACCTTTCAAACCTCATTATATAGTTAGTTTTATTAGTCAATTAATTAAATTCATAGTTAGGTAAATTAATTACCTTATCTAAATTTTTCAGTTATATATATATATATATATAAGAGGAAGAAGTGGATCTTGTCAAAAATAATGGGAACAAAATGGGGAACAATGATGAGTTACAAGTTGGCATAAATCATTGCAGAGACGAAGTCAATGGCATACGATATCGTCTTAGTAGCTTGGAAAAGTCACATACAAATTTAAATGAAGGACAAAAAAATTTGATGGAGATGATGGAAAAAATATTATAGAGAGATCGATGAAACCACCAAAAGAGTTAACAACCATACCAACAACTTAATCAATCAATGGAAAATGTGGGCATGTTAACAGTTCAAACTTTTCCCTATCAAATACCGATGACTATCCTGCAAAACGAAAGTGAACATGAACCTCTAGATATGTCTGAGATATACTTCTCAAGTAGTCAATATCGCACTAGAATTCTAGACATAAACCATTGACGAATTAAGAATGAACTACCAAAATATACAGTAATGATCACATAGGATCAATAGTTTGGATCAACAATGTTGTTGGGCCAGAATTGTAATCTACGGATAAACTACACTTCCTTAGACCAATGTCTAGTCTAGAACAACAGGTGAAAGACTATACTACCCTTTTTCCTAACTCAAAATAGATACACAGAGAGCATTGGATGCTTACTTGTTTCAGTCGCTTCCAAATGGCTCCTTTCTGTCGCTTCCACTACAGCTTCAAATTCAAGCGGTTTCAAATAGTTGAATGCTTCCTATAAGAAAGAACACTTAAACAGCATAAGATAAAATGATATAGATATATATTCAAGCTAGTTAGCTAAACCAGTTAAGCATAAACTACATTCATCAACCAAGATTTTGCAATATGGAAAATCAAAGTAAACATAGATGCATGTAGGGAAAAACAAGAAGTACTCTTTATTGATGATAGAAGGAGAGGTTACAACCTAGTGACTGATTTGTAGTGACCTTCCAGCAGAGTTCCCAAGTCTCATCACAGCATAAGTCTCTCCAGCAGCAGCTCCACAAATCAAACTCTCTATTGAAAATTCTCCAGCATTTCCCTACTCAAATTCTTCCTCCTAAACACTTAGATCTGTGTTCAATTTATAGATGAATTTTAGGTTGTTTTGTAATCAATAACATTCCAAAAATAGGCAAGACATGTTTCCATTCATGTAGATGTCAAATGGACACTTAGATCCGAAGCTTGACACATGTGAACCCTTCTAGAAGACACTGGCCAAGTGGAGATTCCAGAACAATGAGAATTTCGCTCCCAATGTGACCAACACACCTTTGAATGTCAGGAAGTGCATTGCAGAGTAGCCTTGAATGGGGCTACCTGCATATGCAACGCACTTAGGCCCCTTAGAGCCTGCGTTGGTGAGCTCCCACATGTTTAATAATAAGCTTCAAATCATGGAAAATCCTTGCTTGATGAAAGTCTTGTTTGATTTATGTTGTTTCCTGTCTTAGGGCATGTAGAAACTGAGATTATAGGGAATTATAGACCCTTGATCATCGGTCCTGGAGATGATGCCCAGTTAACCAGGTCATTGGGAATGGTGCCCAAATTGACCTATAACAAATGTTGATGGAATTTTTGGAACAAATCCATCGTTAGGTGAAAGAGAGAAGATAACCACTACTTCCAACACCTTAGAAGGTGAAGCTTATGACTGGTTCATTTAGTGGATGAAAAAGTGTGATGTTCGTTCTTTTCATTAGCAATGATCCTCTACAGCATTATTAAAGAGATTTCATGACGAAGATGATGATGATCTATAAAACAAATTTATACATCTCAAGCAAAAATGAATTGTAAGTTATTATACCCATGAATGGGAAGTATTGGTGATCAGGAGCTCAAATCTGAGCTTGGGAAAAAGCTCAAAAATGAAAGTGCTCAAATTGATTTGGAACCTGAGCGACGAGATAGGCCTCAGCGATATGATCCCAACGCTGCGAACGGCACTGAAAACCGACGCTGTATGAAGAAGTTGTTGCATTTTGAAATTGCCCAATAACCTTCAAATTTGAAAAAAAAAATTTTAATTTTATGTGTTGGAAATATTTTTTATTTTAATTATAGTTTAATTAATGTTTTTTATATATCTAAAAATTTAATATTTTATTTGATTTAAAAAATCATATATTATATTTATATTTATATATATATATATATATATTAAATATTAAAAACTTTAATTAAATTAATTAAATACCACACATTAGTTGTAAATTCGAACTATGTTAAAACCCAAAAATGCAAGGGTTAATATGTGGCAACGTAACGGTTTTAAAACATATGGTTAAAGGTTTGAATACGTGGCATCACGTATGGTTCAAAGAGCACGTGTTGCAATACGGAGCGGAAGTTTAGGAGGGGCTTCGGGCTAGCCCCTGCCCATTCCATAAGGCCACAAGGCATTGACTAGAACCCAAAGCTTAACACTTCGGCGGTTACGAAAACGTTTAATGCTGTAGTTTGGCCACATGACCGGAAGAAAATTTAATGCTACACTAACAGCTCCGCCAATTTTAGCGCCATCCCACCAATTAAGGCGGATTTCCACTTTTAGCTCCAGTGAACTAAACTTAACTTGAGTTTTTTAAGGGGGAGACTGGCAGTTAGTAAATATGGCATATCTTTCACATGGGAGATCTTTTTGGAGTGAATTTTTTTTTGATTTTGGGTCTCTTCGACATTCTGGACTCAATGGCACAGGTTTCAGAGCCATTGGAGCTCATTTTTAGCCTATTTAACTTCAGAGAAGTTTTCTGAGCCACTAGGGCCATTTTGGGTTTGGAGCTATTTTGAGTTGTGGTAATCATTTTGAGGTGAACCAAAGCTCTATTTCAGATAATTTTGACCTTCTGAAGCCATTGGAATAGGTTTCAGAGGAATTTTAGGACTTCTACAGCCGAAAATTTGCAGAGAAGTTCAAAGCACCAACAGGACATTGATGAAGAAATCACTGTTTATGGTAATCTTTCACTGTTTAGTGAATTTGAAAAGGCATTCTTAGCTTTTTCCTGCCTTCTGAATCAGTTTATATATTAATATTTGTCTATTGAGACACTTGTAATCTTGTATTGCATTTGAGAGCTTTTAATACAAGAGGACAAGCCCATTTTGGGAGGCTTGATCCAGGAGATGTAGCCCAAGAGTTGGGGTGAACTCCTATATTATATTGTTGTTGTGTTTTGATATTATATTGCTGAATATTGTTGCTGATACCCATGTTAAGTTTCAGCAAAAACAATTACACTTAAGATACATAAACAGTGAAAAGACATACACCATTTGCAAGTTAAATTTCCGCATAACGTCAAGTTTAAAGCAAGATCATTTTAATTAAATCTGAGTGTTTACTTCTATTATTTCTTTAGGCAGAGTCTGTAAGAGGGCCAGGTAGCCTCTGGATTCATCCTTTCTTTGAAAGGTGAAATATCCAGTGAATGCCCCTACAGTCTATCTTTGTATTAGAAATATGAAGTTCTCACATTTTCAGATTTAAACTTAGAGTATTTTTGCACTCATTTACATAAATGAAAATGGATACCTTGCACCCTTTTCAAGTACCTTCCATTTTCAGATCAGATGGTATCAGAGCTCGGGTTGAGCATTCCTTATGGTGCAAAAGGTTTTAAAATAGTGTAAGAGATTTACTGTTTTATTGGTTGCAAAATGGTTGCTTGAATGAGAAGGGGTCTTTTCTGACATTTGGTTAAAAGCTTGTCATTTGTTTGAAAGCTTTGAGGACTTTTCTTTGGAAGTTCCTTTTGGTTGTTTTGACCATTCACATAATGTCAACTTCTTCTACAAGTGAAGTTTCCTCCTTCACGAGATTCTTCAATGATGACATGAAGAATGAGTTCTTTAAGGTGAAGGACATGGTGCAGATTCTCCTTGAGGATCAAAGAGAAAGCATTAAGCTTCGTGCACAATTGCTAGCTATGCAGGAAGAGAAAGAAGCCATTCTTCAAAGACTGCATGATATGGAGTTGCGGCTTCTTCAAGCTCAAGAAGCTTTGTCCAAGAAAATACCTCATCTTCAGGATGTAAATCATGAGGTAAATCATTCTGATTTGTCTTCAGTTTCCTCTATTGAAAAGTGTGTTGGTTCTTTTGAAAGGCATACAAGAGGTATTGGGTCCAAATTGATGTTGAAAATGGGCTATCAAGAAGGCAAAGGTTTGGGCAAGCATGCACAAGGCATTGTTGAGCCTATTTGTGTTGTGGAGCGTCCCAAGAATATTGGTCTTGGCTTTGAGCAGCGTAATGGCGAAGCTTTAAGCACATGCATTCAAGAATGTGATGCAAATTTGAAGAGAACATTTCTCCCAAGTTCTCAATTACATCAATGTCATGATGGCAATCTTCCTTACCATTGTTTGAAGCCTTTGTTGCAGCAAGAAGATGGTAGACATGTAGCTTATGGCAAGCATGCAAAGCAACATAAGAGGATTTCTTGTACATATTGTGGTCGATTTAACCATCATGTTTCGAGATGCTGGATGAGGAAGAAGGCACACAAGAAGCAGATGAAGCAAAGACTACCTTCAAAGAATGTGCATATGATTTTCACTTTTTGCCAAAAGAAGGGACATGTTGTCTCTCATTGTTGGACTTTGCATCCAACTCGTCGTCCCACGCACATGCAGCAAGAGGACAAAAATATTGGCGAAGGTGGAATCATGGATTCCATTATTAATGTGGAAAGGGAAGTTTCACATGAGGAAAAGTTGCAGCAGCAAAATTCGCCATGGAAGTGGCTCGGTGAGAAGTGGATGGACTTCTTGACACAGTAAGACATACTCCTTTTGTACATATGCAAATTTCGGATGTATGCATGTATTTTATGCTGTAATATCTTGTTTGTTTTGAGCCACCTTAGATCATGGATCAAGGCAGTGTTGTACAGTTTCATTCTGAAAATTTCTCGCCAGAAATTTCTGTGTGAGTTAAAGAAGGTCAGTTGTGGACAAGCGCATTAAGAAAGGGAAATGTCGATTTCTTTTCATTTGTGGTTCAAATTCACTTGCTTTGTAAGGCAAAAGTGTTTGAAGGGCTGAAGAGAAGAGGATTTGTATTCTCTCATTTGTTGTACTATAGTTCAGTTCTTCATTTCAGTAAGCTTTTGGGGACCAAAAGCCTCTCATTTGGGAGGTGTGATCAGGAGCTCAAATCTGAGCTTGTGAAGAAGCTCAAAAATTAAAGTGCTCAAATTGATTTGGAACCTAAGCGAAAGGATAGGCCTCTGCGATATGATCCCAACGCCGTGAATGGCACTGAAAACCGACGATGTATGAAGAAGTTATTCAACTTTGAAGTTCTTCAATTTCAGTAAAAAAAAGGGCAGTTTGACTTTAGAAATTGGAAAATATTTTAAAAAGAATATTTTGAGAATATTCCATGGAATATTTTGGGAATATTCTCTGTTGAACAGTGAGCAGTTGACAAGTGGCAAGCACTGGTTTGTGGAAAAGTGGATTGTATTTGTTTTGAACCAATTATGGGCTGCCACGTGGCAGGCCCGGAGGGCGCCACGTAGCCCCCTGGTTTGAGAAATGGCGTATGAAAATTTTTGCATATTGGTGATTTGAACCCACGAGCTATGGTTCAACAACAAAATATTTTACCATTGAGCCATGCACTTGGTTCTTATAATGGAAAGCGCAAAATTTATATTTAAATTTATCAAACGGTTTGTTAACTTTCAATCCGGCGGTTACCCCAACAGCTAATGCGGAATGTGCGGCCACATGTCACTTGAAATTTAATGCTAGCAGTTTATGCCGCCCCAAAGTTAGCGCCGGTTCCACCAGATTAGGCGGATGTGCCAGTTTAGTTAAGTTAACTGGCAGTGTCTCCACATTTAGTGGAGCTTGTTTAGGCCAAACTGGCAGTTAAACAAAAAAGCCATAACTTTGG
Organism: Pinus albicaulis; assembly: GCA_034641835.2. Classification (NCBI taxonomy): domain Eukaryota; kingdom Viridiplantae; phylum Streptophyta; class Pinopsida; order Pinales; family Pinaceae; genus Pinus; species Pinus albicaulis. The sequence continues at coordinate 66,669,519 of CM076570.1, forward strand.
CTAGGAAAAGCCTTTTGAAGCGATTTTATTTATTTATTTTGGGTCTCTTAGACATTTTGGGACTCAATGGCATAGGTTTCAGAGCCATTGGAGCTCATTTTCAGCCTAGTTAGCTTCATAGAAGCTTTTTGAGCCAATAGGGCCATTTTGGGTTTTGAGTTTGGTTGAGTTGTGGTTATCAGTTTGAGGTGAACCAAAGCTCTATTTCAGATAATTTCGACCTTTTGAAGCCATTGGAAGAGGTTTCAGGGGCATTTGAGGACTTCTACAGCCCGAAAAGTTGCAGAGAAGTTCAAAGCACCAGCAGGACATTGATGAAGAAATCACTGTTTATGGTAATCTTTCACTGTTTGGTGAATTTGAAAAGGCATTCTTAGCTTTTTCCTGCCTTCTGAATCAGTTTATATATTCAGATTTGTCTATTGATACATTTATAATATTGTATTGCATTTGAGAGCTTTTAATACAAGAGGACAAGCCCATTTTGGGAGGCTTGATCCAAGAGATGTAGCCCAAGAGTTGGGGTGAACTCCTATATTATATTGCTGTTGTGTTTTGATATTATATTGATGAATATTGTTGCTTATACCCACGTTAAGTTTCAGAAAAAAAAATTACACTTAAGATACATAAACAGTGAAAAGACATACACCATTTGCAAGCTAAATTTCCGCATAACGTCAAGTTTAAAGCAAGATCATTTTAATTAAATCTGAGTGTTTACTTCTATTATTTATTTAGGCAGAGTCTGTAAGAGGGCCAGGTAGCTGGATTCATCCTTTCTTTAAAAGGTGAAATATCCGGTAAATGCCCCTATAGTCTATCTCTGTATTAGAAATATGAAGTTCTCACATTTTCAGATTTAAACTTAGAGTATTTTTGCACTCATTTACATAAATGAAAATGGATACCTTGCACCCTTTTCAAGTACCTTCCATTTTCAGATCAATTGGCAACATGACACATTGAATTTACTGGGGAACAACTATTAAAGATGTGTATATGTGGACTAAATGACTATATATGTGTTGAATTGAAATTATGCAAGCCAAACACTATTGAAGATGTTAGACATGTAGTAAAGCTTATTGAACAAAAAAACATATTCAATGAGAAATCACTCATAGGAGCTGAGAAATCAAGCAACTATTGAAAAGAAAAACCAATTAAAAATTTCTTAGATAAATCTAACAGGTATATACCACCCCAGTTACGAGAAGAAGGTAATCACCTCCCCAATCCAAAAAAGAAGAAGAAGGAAGGCAAATGTTGGACACGTGGAGACAAATATACGCTAAGACATAAATGCAACACACAAAAAATCTACAATTATGAAGCAAAATAGGAGGAGGACTCATCTAACAGTGATTTGGATGAAGAGACTAATGAGGAAAATGAAGCTCCAAACACAAAACTAGAAGAAGAAGCAATGCCTAGGATTTCTCTAGCTGCAATCACAGGAATAACGCAACCACAAACCCTAAAATTAAGAGGGCATATAAAAAAGGAGAATGTCAATGTGTTAGTAGACACATGAAGCACCCATAATTTTATATATGTAAACATTGCAAGGAAACTAAACATATTTGTGTACCCAACAACATATATAAGGCTCATGGTGGCATATGACAAAAGAATAGATGGAGTTGGGAAATGTCACAAGTAAAAATTACAATTGAGCGATTATGTATTGCAATCTAGTTTCTACACAGTACCCCCAGGAGGAGTAGATGTCATTTTGGGAATACAATGGCTACAAACACTGGGAACATACTCTGCAAGAATCGTCAAATGTAATTTATTAAGTTCAAGTGAGATGGTAGAAGATATAAGTTGTTCAGATTCCAACCACCTCCTACTTAAATTGTATCTGCACAACAAATGAAAAAACTTATTTGAAAAGGAGCGCTAGTATATATCGCACAATGTCAAAAACTATAATTATTAACTATAAATGTAGTTCAATTACAACAACCAGAGATTGCAACCCTAGTCAAAAAGTATAACAAAGTATTTCAATAATTATGAAGTTACTACTAGAAAGGAAGATATAACACATTATAGAAGCAAAACCAGATGTGGCACCCATTAATATAAAACCATACCACTATCTTGATCTGAAATTGGAGGAGAAATTCTCCTTCCTAAAAATTGACTGTCCTCTCATGCTTTGCAAGTAAACAAAAATGGGTCTTATTATAAACAATTTTATGATCTCTTCAAGGATGATGAGTTGGTTTCCATATGAACTTTAAACAAGCAACATATCCACATGTAACTCAAAATAGTAATCATGAAGAGAGACAAAACATAATTTGATGACGTAGCTCACCCCTCCTAGGCTACATCTGCGGGCATGTAGAAAATTCACATAGATTCAATCGATCTTGTAATATGTTAAAACAAAATACTTGAATGTATTCTAAAAATCGTGGAAACCTATTACGATCGCACAATCACATGAACAAGAAAGAGAAAGGATTTAAATCACACAACACAAAGATTTATCTAGGGAAAGTCTCAGCTAAAAACCCCGTTATTTGTATATTGCATTAATTCAAGAATGAAACAATACAACGTTTCTCTCAGGCTTGAGAGCTTTCTGCACTATCTCTGACTATCTAACTTTGATCCAAGCTAGTTTGGTCCAATACTTAACCCATTTCTTGCCTTTGGATGCTCAGCCTTGCTTGCGCAATCCCTAAGGAAATTGAGCCCATATTAATTAGGAAATTCCAAATAATTGATTGCGCAATACATCCAAGGCATCATGTGTTACCTCATGCATGACCTGTACAATTTTCTTATTATATAAGTGATAGTATACTTCCATTTAACTCCAATCTCAACTGGGTCTTCCTCATAACTGACATGCCATAACTATTTATAGTGAATATTCGGTTATCTGATAGATCGCTACATGTGAATTAAATTAGATTTAATTCACTGGACCTCTCACTAGTTCCTCCATTAGTTAGAACTAGTTAAACTTATTTTAACTCAAATAATTACAACTCAAAATAAACTGTAACTGGACCCCCTAAAACTTACAGATAACTCTACGTGCCTCCAGTTTGATCCTCAATTTGAATTGACTGAGCTAACTAAGTCTTCTTAACTCATTTAACTCATACAAGTTGTCATGTGACGTGGAATTACAATTTCCTTCTAATTTAATTGAGGGAAAATTTAAATTAGAAGCCTCTTCTTATTGCCAATTTCAACACTCCCTCTCAACAGGAAAGGGATTGTCTGCTACCACTATCCTACCTCTGTGGAACTCGAATTTGCCTCTTAACAGTGCCTTCATCAAGATGTCTACATCCCACTCCTCTATGGGAATGTACTCTAATGACATAATCCTCCTCTGCACACAATATTTAAGATGGTGATACCAGATATCAATATGCTTGGACCTGTCATGAAATATTGGATTAATCGAGAGTTTGATGCAACTTTGGTTATCACAATAGATCACCATCGGATCCATCTGTTGACCAAACAAACCAACAAGTATCTTCCTCATCCAAATGGCCTCACATGCTGCTTGACTAGAAACCATGTACTCTGCCTCTACTGAACTGAGTGCAATTGATATTTGTTTCCTATTGTACCACAAAACTGTTGTTGACCCAATGCTGAAGATTCTCCCTGATTTGCTCTTCTTGTCAGATGGACTCCCTGCCCAATCTGCATCTATGAAGCCTTGAAGCTTCACTCCCTTTGTCCGCATTTACCATAGCCCAAACTCTGTAGTGCCTCTGAGGTATCTCAACACATGCTTTCCTGCCTTCCAAAAGAGCTTGGTAAGCTTAACCACAACTTGACTAAGTTGGTTAACCGCATAGCGTATGTCTGGTCACATGTTCCCCAAATACATGAGTGAACCCACAAGTTGCATGTAGATGGTAGCATCTACTACTTCTCTTGAAGTAACATCTTCCTTCCTCTAATTTCTTGCTAGAGGAGCCTTCATGGGTTTGTTGCCCTCCATGTGGAACTTATTCAATTATCGTTGGCATACTTGTCCTGAGATATAAATAGCTCCCCATCTCTTTTCCAAATTTCCAATCCCAGGAAGTAATGCAAGAGCCCCATATCCTTCATCTCAAATTATCTTGCAAGATCCTCTTTGCAAGACTTGATGAGATGCTCATCACCTGTCAGTATCAAATCATCGACATTAAGTACAATGATAAAAATTTTACCTTCTACCACAATATGGTAAAGGTTCACATCTACTTCACTCTTGGTGAAGCCCAACCCGATGAAGTAGTTGTTGATCCTGGTGTACCAAGCACAGGGTGCTTGTTTTAGTCCTTACAACAGTCTCTTGAGTCTGCACACATGCGACTCTTTGTCGAAGCTCTAAAAACCTTCCTGATGCTTAATGTGCACCTCTTCCTCAATCACTATGTTGACGAAGGTTGTATTTACTTCCATCTGATGTATCTTCCATCCCATCTGTGTTGAAAGTTTAAGGATGGATCTGATTAAAAAGTACCTTGTGACTGGTGCAAAGGTCTCCTCGTAATCAATCCCCTCCATCTGAGAGAACCCTCTGGCCACAAATATGGCCTTGTGTTTCTCCACACTCTCATCTGATGCCTACTTCACATTGTAGATCCACCTGTATCCTACAATTGACTTCCCCTCCGATCTTGGGACAACTTCCCATGCATTGTTTATGATAATGGAGTCATGCTCCTCAACCATGGCCACAACCCAAAATGATTGTTGCACTGCTTCCTCAAAAGAGGATGGCTCCGTCTCTACACTCTCGCTCATGAGAATCTTGTAGCCAATGTACCTTTCTGGGGGCCTTCTCTGCTTGCGCTATGATGTGGGTGCTCCGACATTATCTCTAGCACCAAGAACCAACCTGTCAGCCTCTCTGGTGCACTTCCTTCCTTCTTGGGATGTCTTTGCATGAGTGGGTGCTTCCACTCTCTATTCCTATTCTTATGGTTACTCCACATCTTGAGGTTTTTCTTTTGGAGCTAAGATCTCCTCAACTGCAAGCAACTGAAGGTCCTTATCAAGGTAAATTCACATGGCCTTCTCTTCATCAAATTTCACATCTCTTCTGACCATTGTCACCCTGTCTGCTAGCAAGTACACCCAATAGTTGTGAGGCATGTCGATGTACCCCAAAAATATTCCCAACTGAGTTGTTTTCTCTAGCTTCTCCTTGGCATATTTGGTCACAGGGCAATAAACTGATGAACCAAAAATTTTAAAATGTGCCACATCTGGTTTCTTACCTTAAAAAACTTCCTCTAGTGTACTCATCCTAAGTATCCGATGAGGACTTCTACTCTGCACAAATATTGTTGTGTTGCATGCTTCATCCCACAGATGCAATGGTAGGCCCTGATCATGCAACATTGCTCATGATACTCCCACAATAGTTTTGTTCTTCCTTTCTACAACCCCATTCTACTATGGATTATGAGGTGTTATCATTCCCATCGAATTCCTTCTAAAGCACAAAAGTTCTTGAATTCGTTCGAGATATATTATCCACCATTGTCGCTCCTAAGAGCCTTCACCTTCTTCCTTGTATATTTCTCGACAAGTGTTTTTAACTCACAAATCTTTGAGAACGTCTGATATTTCTTCTGCACGAATAATATCCAAAACTTGCGTGAAAAATCATCTACAAAAATCACATAATACCTATGTTTTGTTGTGGAGGTTGTCGAGAACAGTGCACTCACATCTGAGTGAACTCTTTCAAGGATCGCCTTTGCTCGAATTTCCTTATCATGAAAGGTGCCTTTGGTGTACTTCCCAAATGTACACCCTTTGCATGTATCTTGCTGCTCAAGTGCACCCTTGGGAAGTCCTGTTGAAATATATTGCATGATCTTCAAAGCGTCATGGTGTAGATGGCCCACTATTCTATGCCATAACTCACCGATGTATCGGCTTTGCACCTTATCTGCTTTCGTGCTCAAGGAAACACAATATCCTACATCCAATTTGTAGAGGTTCTTTACTCGAACCCCAATATTATTCACCCGTCCTATGGTTTTGCGATGAACGAACACCTTTCCTATGCTAAATATCATATCATAGCCATGGTCTTCCAACATAGCAACTGCAACTAAATTCTTCTTTAAACCAGGAACATACATGACATCTTTTAATGTGAGAGGAGTACCAGAATCCCTCTGAAAGGTAAATGTACCTACATTGGTCACACTATACCTCCCATTATCTCCCATATCGATGTGCATCTAAAGATCCTTCTCCTCCAAGTTACTGAAGAATTATTTGTTTCCAGTCATATGGAATAAAGCTCCACTATCGAAGTACCACACATAACCCAACACCAATGACACCATGCATGCGATGAGAGTGAAATCCAACTTGAACTGTGAAGTAAGTGCTTCACCTACTGCTCCTATTGATGGCTTCCTTCTGGCCTTCTTGTGCGAACACTTTGTAGCATAGTGTCAAATCTCATGACAATGAAAACACTTTGTCTTCGACAAGTCCTTCTTCTTGCCTCCCAGACCAGAGATCGATTTGGAATGGGATGCCTTCCATTTCCCTTTCTTCGTCTTTCCTGTTGAAATGGAACCCCAAGGAGGCTTCTAATTTAATTTTCCATTAATTAAATTGGAAGAGAAAATGTAATTTCATCTCGTGACAACTTGTATTAGTTAACTAAGTCAAAATGACTGAGTTAACTTATGAAATTTGAGTTGAGGGTCTGATAGGATGCACGTAGAGTTTTCCCATGATTTAAGGGGGTCCAATTACAATTAGATAACTCAATAAATTGAGTTAAAATCATTTTAACTAGTTCTAACTAAGTGGTGAGCTAGGGAGAGGTCAAGTGAATTAACTCTGATTTAATTCACAAGTACTAGTCAAACATTTAACTGATAATTCGCTATAAATAGTTGTTTCATGTCAGTTCTAAGGAAGGCCCAATTGAGATTGAGGTTAGAGGGATGATAACTATCAATTGTATAATTAGAAAATTGTACATGTCAGTTATAGAGTGGTGTGGAGGCCAAGGAAGCATTGCGAAATCAATTAGAAGGATTTTCCTATTTAATACGGATTTAAGTAATTGGTTTATTTTTCCTAGATCAGAGTGAGATAGTTGGCAGAGTGTAGGAGTTTCTCCGTGAGAGAAAATAATTATATTGTTTCATGATCTTGACTTTATACAATATACAATTATCGAGGTTTTAGGCAGTGTTATTTCCCCAGATACATCTTATGTTGTGCGATTTATCATCTCTTTCTCTTGTTATGTGATTGTACGATCGTGTTTTATTTCAGCAAATTGTAGAAGGATTTCGTATCTTGTTTTAGTACATTACAAGATCTGTTTGAATCTCATTGTTAGATTTTCTACATTTCTAGCCAAGTCACAATTCTCCTCATCATCAGTATTTGATGAGGATCCATCTCTGGTATTATGTTGACTCTCTTCTTGTACCAAGTCGGACCACAATCGCTCCCACTCTGGTAGCTTCTCCCTCCCATTCACCGAATCCTGGTAGTTGTGCTAGCTCTTGGGAAGGCCTAGAAGTTCTAGGCTCACTAGATCATCCTCGAAAACTGTCACACCAACACTTCCAAGCTCATCTCGTCATTGAGTGAACTTCGTCAAGTATTTTGGTATCGTGTCGCCCTTCTCCATCTTGATTTTTCTGAGCTTTTCCTTCAGCGCCAACTTCTTGTGGTCCTTTTTGTTCTAAAAAAAATCTTTTAAGGCCTTCCACATAGAATATGGAGTTTCCTTTCCATGGAGGTTCAAGAAATTATGATCTCGAACTCCTTATAACATAATCCTTCTCACCTTTGCTACATTCTTATTCCATGCATCAAGATTTTGAGCATTTGTTGCTGCAGGCTTGCGAATATCATTTTCTATGAATTCCTTCAGCCAGCTGTCCTCCAACATGTTAATAAAAGTTGTCATTGATGTCAATATAGCATTATTTGGATGACAAATATTCTTGTGATGTCATAAACTCATTTATCTTTGCTCTTGATGAATAAACCTAGAACTCGGATGATGTCCTTACCCTTGATGGATACTGCACTATTGAAGGACTATACATGAATGGTCACACTTGATGATGTCATACGTGATGGCACTTGATGAAGGTCTTGATGGTCATTGGAAGACTACCTTGAAGCTCTCTTGATAAAAAAATAATAAATGTTGCTGCTGCACTATGGTTGATGAAACTATGATGATGAACTTGGAGACACACTAATAACCTCTTGATGTCCTAATCATCAAGCCCTATTGACCTCTTGTTGTGCTAATCATCTTCTGCACTAAATATTTCAGAAGCAATCACAAAGAAAAATAAATTTGGACACCTTCGAGGCATCCTTTCAAAATGAATCCTACACCATCTGAAAGAGGATTTTTTCCTCTTTCTAATGAGCCCTCACTTGCCCAAAAACTCCCAGTAGTTGAAGAGGACATGAATTTTTAAGTTGAGAAATATATATTTTATTGCAAGCCGGCCTAAGTCAACATACATATGTCGGCTCTCACTCTCCAATAGTGACGTCCTTTCTTTAAAGGACACAATTATTATAAATACAAGCCTGTTTTCATCATTCTAGGTCAAAAAAATTCAGTGAAAATTTCAGGAAGACAAGGAACAACAAATAAGACAGAGAAGGATTTTTAAACCACCATTTGGGTTAGATTTCAACAAGGTGACCTTACTAAAGTTCGGATTTGTGGTCAGAAGACTGTGAAAAAGTGCAGGAGCATTAGAAGCAACAAACAGTGAACATGATCTTTTGTTGGGTTAATTGATTCGGTTTTTGTTTGTTCAGATCTCATATTGTAGCCTAGTGTTAAGGCTCAGATTACTGGAACCAAACCTCATATCTGTGTTACAAATTACAACCCTGTATTAAGGCTCATATCCATGAAATAGAGCCTAAGAAAAAAGCTCAGACTTACTTCTGTGGGTATATCTGTGAACAACAGTGCTATTGTGGATGACAAGAAGGATATCAAAAACAGTGACACAATTGGAGAACTCAAGCCATTAGGACATTCTTGTAGAGAGCTCGGTTGAAGAACTAACGTGTAAAGGTGTGAAAGAAGTGTGAAGGAGATAGCTACAACACTGAGAATAGCATACATTTCACCACTTTGTGGTTTCAGTGATTTAATGACTATGGTGGCATCATCAAGCTTACTGTGAGGGCATATGCAATCAACCTTGGAGTGAAGATTTCGAACCTTGATAGCGTTTGGAACCTTGAGACAAAAAAATAAGTGAAGTTTGTTGATGACAGTTTGAAGATATCCTTGTAGCATACACTGAAGAAGCCTTGGAGTAAATCTAGAAGCATTCATTAAGATGAGTCTTCTTTAGCATTACTTGGAGAATTTATTGAAGACTTGTTGGAGTTTTCATTAGAGAAATTTTGGAGACGTATTGAAGCATCCTTGAAGCAAAAATGTTGAGGTACATTAATGAATCATTAGAAGAATTATTTGGTGCAGAATTTGAGGCTTAGTGCAGTTTATTGTAGACAAATTGTTGAGAAGCCCTAGCTATCCTTGGAGTTAATCTCGGAGACCATGATGCATTAGTCATCATGAAGTAACATAAGAGATCTTTGTTTTGGGTACCATGAAGAGCTGTGGTGACACCTTCATGTGAAGAACAAGGTTGTCATTGATGAAGTGGTGTGGAGACTAAGTGAAGGCATTGTTGAAGATTATCAGGGCTCGTTGAAGAAGATATTGGGAGACGTGAAGTATAACCAATGCCTTCATCCTGTCCTTCCAAGCTATGTAATTCGAACTACCCTCAAGGGCATATTCGAGTCTCAATCCACATAAATACATCTTGATCTGCTACTGAACCTGAAGAGTAAATTTGCAAATTCGATTCACATGTTCAAAAAAAACTTGTATTCTTCTCCTCTATGGTGATTCCTACTCTGATTCCGTGTACAAAATCCACATAGATTCAATTGATATTGTAATATGTTAAAAAAAATACTTTAATCTATTCTACAAATTGCGGAAACCAATTACGATCACACAATCACATGAACAAGAAAGAGAAATAATTTCAATCGCACAACACAAAGATTTATCTGGGGAAAGCCTCAACTAAAAACCCTGTTATTTGTATATTGCATTAAGTCAAGAATATGAAACAATACAATGCTTCTCTCAGGATTGAGAGCTCTCTGCACTATCTCTAACTGTTTCACTCTGATCCAAGCAAGTTTGGTCCAATACTTAACCAAATTCTTTCCTCTAGATGCTCAGCCTTGCTTGCACGATCCATTGAGCCCCTATTAATTAGAAAATTCCCAATAATTGATTGTGTGATACATCCAATGCATCTTTCTGACCTCATGCATGACCTATACAATTTTCTAATTATATAACTAATAATATACTTCCCTTTAACTCCAATCCCAAGGGGGTCTTCCTCAAAATTGACATGCAACAACTATTTAGAGCGAATATTCATTTATCTGATTGATCACTGCATGTGAATTAAATAAGATTTAATTCACTGGTCCTCTCATTGATCCGAATTTATACAGGAACACAATAGAATACACATATAACCATAAATACAAAGATGTAGCGGAAATAACTCTTCATTTGATTAATATCAAATAACTAAAATTTGCTTACAAACAGAATGGAAATAAACTAGCTAGGGCGCTGGTAGCTTATCTCTGAGAAGAGATGTGGCAGCTACAGGCCTTTGAAATTTGTGTTACAATGAGGCTGGAAGGCCTATATATTATTGAGAAACAATGGAAAACCCTCAACGTCCAAAAACCTAACCCTAGGAGATGAAACGCCAGAATATGGGCCTCGTCGGGGTAAATTGGTACATCAATTTCTCAGGGTCGTAGCTTTGGAATACTATCTCCGTTTGATGCACATGATACATTGTTAGAAATATCTATCCAAGGAATATAAATGCAGACCATGAATATAGATTCCTAAATGGAATCAAGTATGCCAGAAAAGAGATGCCCAAAAAACGTCGTTTAGGGCCTCAAAACAGCTCCGGAAGTTCAGGACCCGAAAAACTGCTAAAAATAGTAAGTTGTGTCGAAACCGAAAATCTGAAAGAGACAATGGTGGGGCCCCAAGTAGAATAGGCAGGTGGCCACCAATATCCACCTGGATCATTCCTCCCCGCTTAGGAAGCAATGGTTCGCATTGTGTTGAGTTCCTCCATGAGATTAGGAAACTTCTGGTGAACTTGGTCCTTGGTGAACCAGTTACCTTGGTGTAGGAGTTGGCCAGCTTTGACAACTCGATATAGTTGGATCTTATGTTGGCGAGTGTTCTTGATTTGCATGTCCATGATACAATCTATGGTGGCCTATTCCATGCAGTCTGTGTTTAACTCTGTTGGTGTGAGTTGTTCTGCAATGTTAGAGGTGTCCAATAGAGGTGGGAAGTAGAGACGAAGGTGGTCCACATTGAATACTGGGTGCAGACCAAGGAATGGTGGAATAATGATCTCGAAGGCATTTTTCCCTACAACCTTGGTGATTGTGTACGGTCCATATTGGAGCAGGCGAAGCTTGCGGCGGGGTGCAGTGAGGTGCTCCTTTTGCAAATGTAGCCACACTTTGTCGCTCACCTGGAAGTTGTGTGGCACCCTATGTTGATCATGAAGTTGCTTGTACTTAGAATTGGCTCTGTCCAATATGTCATGAACCTGTTGGCGGATGTGCTGAATGCGCTCGATGAAGCTGTTCTCTTTGTTAGCTTCAGATTGGACATGAGCCGAAACGGCCTGAGTAGCCACAAATGGCATGGCTACGTCAATGGGACATAGTGGCTAGAATCCAAAGCCCACCTGAAAGGGGCTGTGGGCGGTTGAGATATGGAGAGCCCAGTTATAAATGTGTTATATATAGGGAAGGCTCTCATCCCATGCGTGTGGATGCTTTGAATTGCACATGCGCAGAATGTGTACAATTATCCTATTGATGACCTCTGTCTCGCCATCAGTTTGGGGATGGAAAGATGTGGACTTGGTGAGCTTGGTTTCCAACATTGACCAAAGGCTGGACCAAAATGTGTTGAGGAACCTGTTGTCCTTATCTAAGATGATAGACTGTGGGATCCCAAAGTGCACCCACACTCGTTCAAAGAAGAGTTTAACAGTGGCTTTTGCTGTGATATTCTTCTTGCAGGATGCCATAATGAACATATTCAAGAATCTGTCGACGACCACGAAAACACAGTCCTTTCCATGCTTATTATAATGAAGGCCCGACATGTAATCGATGGAGATGGATTCCCAAGGTCGAATAGTGGTAGGTAGCAAAGTATAGAGGCCTTGTTTCTTGATGGTCGGTTTGGAAATGGCGCAAGTAGTGCAGGATCTGATGTACTTCCTGACATCCTGTCGAAGGTTCGACCAATAGAAATACTTCTGCATCATTGCCACTATTTTCTCAACCCCGAAATGCCCAATGAATCGACTATAGTGTGCTTCCCATGTCATCTTAGCACGCTCGCTTGAAGGAACACAAAGGTGTCCTAGGTGACATAACAATGCATCTTGGAGGTGAAAATTTCGAACTTGCATACCCCCCAAGAGTGCCTTGTGTGTGTGACCTAATTATGGATTGCTCTTGTAGAGAAGCATCCAATCAGAAGTCTCGTGCCCACAAGAGTTGAGAACGGTGGTTAGCACCATGATCGGTGGTTGGTTGAGGCAGTATGAAACATTATTTGTGCTACCCTTCTTATACTTGATGTTCAAATGAAACTGTTGCATATATGTGGACCATTTCTGATGGCGATCGTTTTGCAACTTCCCTTGTGTCTGTATGAACTATAGGGGAAGGTGGTCTATGTGGATGATTGTTTCCTTCCCCAAAATGTAATGCTTCTATTGTTGACAAGCCTGCACAATGGAATACATTTCTTTGTTATAAGTGGGATACTTGCGGACTGTATCGGACAATGTCTCACTGTGATATGCCACTGGATGCCCCTGTTGAGTAAGAACTTCCCCAATAACATAGTCAGAGGCATCCGTCTCGATCTCAAATGGTTGTTTCAAGTCTGGTAATGTGAGCACTGGGGAAAAACATAGGTGATGCTTCAATTCTACAAACGCCTTATGTTGATATTCCAACCAAAAAAAAAATTATTTCGCTCCTCCCTTGATGACTTGACTCAAGGGCCAAGTGATATGAGAGAATCCCAACACGAAATTGCGGTAGAAATTAGCAAGACCCAGAAATCTACGAAGCTCTGTTAGAGTGGTTGGGGCTGGCCAATCTCGAATAAATTGGATCTTGGTTGGATCCACATGTACCCCCCTTTCATCAATAATGTATCCCATATATTGAACCTGGGTCATGCCAAAAGTGCACTTCTCTAAATTGGCACACAACTTGTATTGCCGCAGTGTTTGGAGGACTTGTCAGACGCGGTGGAGGTGATCTTCCCAAGTCTGGCTGAATATCAGAATGTCATCCAAGTACACCACTACAAATGAGTTGGTGAATGGCCGCAAGATGTCATCCATCAACCTCATGAAGGTTGCGGGAGCATTCGTCAACCGGAAAGGCATGGCCAGATATTCGAAAATGCCCTCCTTGGCTTTGAAGGCAATCTTCCACACATTGGAGGGTTCAATTGTTACCTGATGATAACCAGACTTCAAGTCGATCTTGCTAAAATATTTCACCCCTTTGAATTTGTCTAGAAGGTCATAAATCTGTGTGATCAGGTACCTATTGCGGACAGTGATCTTGTTCAGCGCCCGATAGTCAATATAGAGTCTCCAAGTCCCTTCCTTATTCTGTACCAACACGATTGAGCTCCCATAGGGTGATGAACTCAGCCTGATGTGACCTTTCTATAACAACTCTTGAATCTGCCTCTTGATTTCATCATTCTCCAAAACAGAGCACCGATAGATCGGTCCATTGGGTAGCGACACACCTGGGGTCAGATCAATGGGTGCTTGACCTGACAGTGTAGAGGCACCCCTGTGGGTGAGGTGAAGATGTCCCCGTACTCCTCCACAACCTTGTCCATTTGTTGTTGTCGTGCAGAGGAGCCCCGTCTGGAGGTCATGGCCACAATCTTCTTCTTTCCCTGGGAGAAAATCATCAGGAAAACAAATTTCCTGGTTTTGGAATTGAGCTTACTGCATTGTGTTGTAGTAACCAAAGAGATAGCAGTAGGCGTTGGTACCTCTGGTATCCTGTACAACTTATTTCCTAAAGTAACAATAACAGCACGAGGCCGAGACTCATACACAGCATGTCGCTTCCACAAGTATGGTTGGCCTGATAATACATCACAAACATAAAGAGGAGAAATGCCACATAATACCTCATCCTTGAAGGGCTTGATGTTGTAGGGAAGGCGTCACTGCTGGCTGATGTAGAGATCCTGTCCTTGGTGAAGCCACCCGATAGTGTATGGCTATGGGTATGATGTGGTCAACAAGCCCAACCGCTTCACGACATCTATTGAAATGAGGTTCTTTTGGCTCCCATTGTCGAAAATTAATTGTAGCGGGGAACCCTTTACCCACATCTGGGAGTGGAAGAGACGCTCCTCCTCCTCTAGATCTTCCGGTTCCTCCTTCTGGATCTTCGTAGTGTCAACAGTGGCGTTGGGCTCTGCATCAATAATATGTTTCCCTTTGCCATTCCCCTTGTTAGGTTTTGATTCAGAGTCAGAGCATGCATCTTATTCATAAGCCCTCATCTCAACCACCAACGACTGCGTGGCCTGTAATATTCCTAAATTAGCATGCAGCTAATAGGAATATTAATTTTTGATCTTTGCACTTAGTAGATGAATAAATGGGGGAAAAAAGACCCATACTTGTCTTGTATTAGCATAAAAGTCCTCTCGGTGTGAAAAGGGGACATTCTAGTAGCTGGATTTTTCACTTTCCATGTATGAACAGGAAGAGAATCATGTTGATTCAGTCAAGTTGACTAAGTCAACAACGCAATATGGAGGAGTAGCCTTGATGGAGCTACAACGCAGTTTTGGAGGGAAAGCGATCATGTGATGTTGGAAACCCTAATGGGTGGGACCCAAGGTGAGGAGACTCAAAAATCTTATAAGGGAAGAGATGGCAGCCATTTGGGGTTAGCTTATGGATTATTGATTTTGGTCTGCTTAGACTATTGAGCATTCTTCCACTGTTGAGTTGAGTATGCAGTGTTGTTTAGCACAAGGCATTCCTGCTTAGGGATTCCTTCTCCTTCCTTGAGAGGCCTCTTGGAGGAGAATTTTACTTCAGTTTTCCAAATTCAGGCTTGATGCCAAGCATCCTCCTTCAGCTACAACGTTATTCTTGTAGCAGGAAACAATGTGTTGCAGGTTGTTGCAGTGGAGAGATCACAACACCACTTTCTGAGCTTATCTTTCAGAGGAGGGAGCTTCCCTTTTTTTGCAAGATCAGTACATGAGGTTTTTGAGCATATTGGACATCTTAGCATGTTTCCAAAGAAGTCTCCATCTCCTACAACGCAGTTCTCTGAAGAAACTGTGTCATTTTTCCCAGTGTTGCAGTAGTAGGGTTTGAACGCTTGCTTGTGAGCTTATTTCTTGGAGGAGGGGCCAATCCTTCTCCGGGAAGGCTTTGTATATCATTCTTCTTTTGTTCTTTGTACATTTCAGCTATAATTATATAGAGCTGCAGTATAAATGCGTTTTCCAGATCTAGACCTGCAGATCTGCTCTTTTATACATTGTACTTTCTTGAAACCCTTGCCGGGTTATTCTTATTGTGTATAAAAAGGAAGGAATCTCCATTTTCTCAGCCATTAGATCATTGTGAACTACAGATATGTTATTCTCACTTATTGCTGCATACACCCATAATGGAATAACGCTGTACATGCTTCAGTCTTTCCTGTATGAGCTAAGTCATGGGATTTGGGTTTATTTGAGTCATATTGACTTGGGGAGACCTGTTTATGTTGGCTATAGTTATTTGTTTCAGCTCCAATTCTGGATGTGAGTTGTATGATGTATATTGTAAGGGATCCAAGTCCCATTTCTCACATATATAGCGTTATTTTCTGAAGACAACCTTTTTATGCCCTATATTGCTGCATTTCCCCACTTTGGAAGGAGTGTATAGGTCATATTCTCGCTGCTGATCATTCGTCTATTGGTTAGATGTTCCTTTACATCTTATGAGCTGATTTACACTACTATGTTCATGATTTTTTGAAGCTCCAACTTTATAATATCTTCAGATATTCTCATTTTTGTAGATTTTCCCTATTTGGGGATATTATAGTGGTATCAGAGCTTTCATCTTGGCTCAACTTGTGGATTTTAGATGCAATCGAGAAGATAATAAGAAGAGGAGATCAAAATGATGGAGAGAATGAGATTATTCTCATCACTTTTCAAATCTGGAAAGGACCTCTCCAAGGAGGTTAAGCAGAAAGAAGAGGAAGGACCATGTACTTCCTATTCTCACAAAGAAGAAGACAAGAAGCATGAAGGACACTTGGATCACCTAAGTGAATACCTTGTTGAGTACAAGTCTCAACCTATAGCCTTCAAGGAGACTCTAGCCTTCCCACGGTTCATTCAACTGGAGGAAGAGAGGAGACCCTGCAACAAGGGAGAAATCAAGGGCAAGAGGTTTATGTTGTCCACTTTTGATGGGACATCTGCAGCAAGAGCTTGGGAAAAAAGACTTGAAGCATTCTTCCTACTAAATCCAGTAATAGAAAGAGAAGCAGTAGATATTGCAACGCTGCACATGAAGGGCAAAGCAAACACTTGGTGGTTCAGTCACATAAGTCATGCAAGAGTATCTACTCTTGTAGATTTCATTCAGAGGATGGTCAAGAGATTTGATGAAGAACAATCAGAGAGGGAGGAGCCCTCACCACCTCTTGAAAATACTTATATCAGCGTTGTCACAACCTTGGAGGAGCAGCCTTCAACATTAGCAATTGGGGGAGCCAACACAGTGAGAGAAGGAACTATTGCAGCCATGCAAGGTGTTACCACAACCCATCAAGGTATGATTGAATTTCCACTTTCCATTATTGCAGCAAATATTTCAGAAGATTGTGGAAATCTGCTGTTGCATAACCCAAGATCACCACTTACTGCTAATTTAGAGCAGCAAGATTGCACTGCATTGTCCAAGAGCAGCAGTGAAGGAAGAAGGACCCATTCCTCATGGGAGCATACATAAGTCATCTTCATTAAGGAAGCAGTAAGAAGGCGTAGACATCTTGAGATGAGAAACATTTTCTCCCCTCTAGATGACACTCTCTCAATGAGCATGCCTCAGCTAAAAGAGAGACTTCTACTTGCAGCAGATCCAAGACCTCATTGGTTTTGGAAGGCCACGCATGAGGAGGAAGTCTCATCAAGAGATCCCATTGGGGGTGCACTTCAACATTTCATGAAAGGAAAATTTCTTCAAGGACTTGAGGAGATTGGTAGTCTTCATGGGGAAGATTCCAAGGGGGAGCATAACTGGAGGCATCCACATTTGGATGAATGGGGGTGTATGGAGAGCAAGAGGTTGGTGAGCTACTTGCAGATCTATGACACAGGGCAGGAAGAAGCAAAGCTGCGCTGGCTACTCTTGACAGAGCTTGGCCATCTTGGGACATACCCTTTGTCAGGAGGTATGTGGTGGATGGAGGCATTGCATGGCACACACATGCTAGAACAACATAAGACTTGTTTGTATGGGGCATCATACAAGACAACCATCATGATCTTACTCTATGGCTTGTATGAGGGAGAGATGAGGGAGCAGCAAGAGTTGTTGTTGTTGTGGTTACACTTGGGAGAGTATGGGCAGATTTTTTCCCATACTTATGATATTTCCATAAATAAGGGAGGCACATTCAAGGTGCAAGGAGGCTACCCTTCATCATTGAAGGATCATGAGAGGCTTCCATATAGGAAGGAGATCCTCTCACATAGCAGCATGATAGTGGATGGCTTTGGCATATGGAATGTCAAAGGGAGAAGTCATGGAATGACAAGAGCCTTATCACAAAGGCCTATAATGCTGTCACTTGGGAGTATGCTTCTATTGATGGAGTATTCCAAGGGGAGTATGCATCCTCTCATTATACAGAATTTTATGAGAAGATTCTCATGGGAGGGCTCATTCATGGACCTCACTTTCAGCTTACTCACCATGCATGGTAAGATATACATTTCTATACTTGTTGATTACTCCATTGAGTATTTGTATCTTCTCACCATATATGAACAATGCATTGCTCCACAAGAGAGCAAGAGTATTTTTGGGTTTCATGGTCACTTTAGGGCCAATCTTTGTAATGCTAGTAGCCCATCTATACATGACTTTGGGAAAGTGTATTGTTATTTTGATTATGTACAGGTAATATACATTGCTGCTTACTACCTCACGGTGGAGGAGCAAACATGCACAGCTTGTAACTTATTGGAGAACCACTTGCCACATGATATTCTAAAAAAACAGTTGGAAAGACTGTGCAGTATCCACTTGAGAAACCATTTGTACCATCCAAACTTGCACACAACCTTCAACATTTTTCTGATTTGGATGCCATATGGTGATTATGTGCCATTCATATTGTATGGAATGGTTTGGGTTAGCATGGCTCATGACATTGGAGAAAGGATCCTTGAAGATCCAATCTTATTCTTGCCACTTGAGGGCAACCTTATTGCAGCCCAAGATCAGCATGCACTCTACACTTATCATAAGTGGAGAGGAGGACAGCGTGGGATAGGCCCTCTTGCCTATCATTTTCATATATTCAGCCCACCTACACATAATGAGCCAAAGGTGGAGGGGATCTTTCATGATTTGCCATTTTGGAGGGTGGCTCATTTTATATGGATGATAGCTTGGGGGTGGAGGTTTCACTTGGGAATGATAGTCTCCCATGCACTTCAAACTTCATGCCTTGAGAGGACCACTAGACAACACATAGTTGTCTCCTTGAGTATTTTACTTTTGCATGATGATAGCCATTTGGGATGTACACCAAATGCTAACTTGTATGCTTGGGAGAGGCACTATGGAGTTTCATTGTTGAGACAACATCTTATTCTTTGGGAGAGCTCATCATATGAGGATGCTACAGGAAGAGGGAAGGAGACTCTCCAGTTCTATCGTTTCAGTTGCTTGAGGACAAGCAACATTTGGGAGGGGAGGACTGTAATATTCCTAAATTAACATGCAGCTAATAAGAATTTTAATTTTTGATCTTTGCACTTAGTAGATGAATAAATGGGGGAAAAAAGACCCATACTTGTCTTGTATTAGCATAAAATCCCTCTTGGTGTGAAAAGGGGACATTCTAGTAGCTGGATTTTGCACTTTCCATGTATGAACATGAAGAGAATCATGTTGATTCAGTCAAGTTGACTAAGTCAATAACGTAGTATGGAGGAGTAGCCTTGATGGAGCTACAACACAGTTTTGGAGGGAAAGGGATCATGTGACGTTGGAAACCCTAATGGGTGGGACCTAAGGTGAGGAGGCTCACAAAGCTTATAAGTGAAGAGATGGCAACCATTTGGGGTTAGCTTACGGATTATTGATTTTGGTCTGCTTATACTATTGAGCATTCTTCAGCTGTTGAGTTGAGTATGCAGTGTTGTTTAACACAAGGCATTCCTGCTTAGGGATTTCTTCTCCTTCCTTGAGAGGCCTCTTGGAGGAGCATTGCACTTCATTTTTCCACATTCAGGCTCTAGGCCAAGCATCCTCCTTCAGCTACAACATTATTCTTGTAGCAGGAAACGGTGTGTTGCAGGGTGTTGCAGTGGAGAGATCACAACACCACTTTCTGAGATTATCTTTCAGAGGAGGGAGCTTCCCTTTTTTTGCAAGATCAGTACAAGAGGTTTCTGAGCATATTGGACATCTTGGCATGTGGCCAAAGTAGTCTCCATCTCCTACATCACAGTTCTCTGAAAAAACTGTGTCATTTTTCCCAGTGTTGCAGTAGCAGGGTTTGAACCCTTGCTTGTGAGCTTATTTCTTGGAGGAGGGGCCAATCATTCTCCCGGAAGGCTTTGTATATAATTCTTCTTCTATTCTTTGTACATTTCAGCTATAATTATACAGAGTTGCAGTGTAACTGCGTTTTCCAGATCTAGATCTGCAGATCTGCTCTTTTATACATTGTACTTTCTTGAAACCCTTGCCGGGTTATTCTTATTGTGTATAAAAAGGAAGGAATCTCCAGTTTCTTAGCCATTGGATCATTTTGAACTCCAGATATGTTATTTCTCACTTATTTCTACATACACCCATAATGGAATAATGCTGTGCATGCTTCAGTCTTTCCTGTATGAGCTAAGTCATGGGGTTTGGGCTTATTTGAGTCATATTGACTTGGGGAGACCTGTTTATGTTGGCTAGAGTTATTTGTTTCAGCTCCAATTTTGGATGTGAGTTGTATGATGTATATTATAAGGGATCCAAGTCCCATTTCTCACAGATATAGCGTTATTTTCTGAAGACAACCTTTTTATGCCCTATATTGCTGCATTTCCCCACTTTGGAAGGAGTGTATAGGTCATATTCTTGTTGTTGATCATTCATCTGCTGGTTAGATGTTACTTTACATCTTATGAGCTGATTTACACTGCTATGTTCATGATTTGCTGAAGCTCCAACTTTAGAATATCTTCAGATATTCTCATTGTTGTAGATTTTCCCTATTTGGGGATATTACATGGCCCGACACTCACTTGTGTTATGAGTGGAGCTCTTATGGAACTCACACCACTTTCCCGTGCCCTTCTTTGGCTTTGCAGTGTTGTTCTTTGCTTGTGGCTTTTGCAGGTTGTCTTGGGCTTCCATGCCTTGGCTTTATCCTTTGTTCTGTAGTTTGGGGTACCTTTCCCTTGCTTTTGATTCGTAGATCCAAAGTCTCACTTCTTTTGTTTGAATTTATGCTCAATATTGGCAGCATACTGGTATGCCATATCAAGTAAGGAGATGTCGAGGAACTCCATTTCCTCCCGAATGTATCTGTGCAGTCAACTGCAATACTTTAGCACCAAATGTTTCTTCGAATTTTTGATACCCAAATTTGTGCACAAGGTATGGAATAGATTCGTCAGCTCATGCACATCTTGATCCCTTTGTTGTCGAAGCATGGCCCATTGTATGTACTTGTCCTCATAGCTCCTCACGAGATAGTATTGTTCCTTGATGGTGTCTTAGAAAGAACTCCAAGTGGGTACAACTGAGAACATAGAGGGTTCTGTCTCGTCCTTTTTCTCATAGTAGGTTTCCCACCAGTCCTTGACATGGGGGGTAGCTTTGAGGAGTGAAAAAATAATCTTTTCCCAGTTGCAAAAGTCATGAACCGAGAAATATCCTTCTAATAGATTCAACCATATATCTATGACATATACATCTATTTAACCCTCAAATATGGGAATTTCAAAGTTTACTTGTACCTTAAATGGAGTCGCACTTCCAGAGTGTCTGTTGGATGCAGATGCGCTGTCGGTGGGCAGTCGTTGAAGGATCTCGGCAAAGTTATCCTTCATCGCGTTCCTTTGTTTTTCAAGGGCCTCCTCAAGCAATATTTTTATAGGATCTCCTGCTCCCTCATATTTCTTTTCGTCCCCCATGGGAATCCGTCTGGGTTTGCGAGGCTGATCTTGCAAAGGTTCAACCAAATCGAGCCCTAACTCCTTATACCCCGACCTCATTAGGGACATGTAAAGAAGGATCGAGAGAAAGAAGACTGCTCTGATACCACTGATTCAAATTTATGCAAGAACGCAATAGAATACACATATAACCATAAATACAAAGATGCAGTGGAAATAACACTTCATTTCATTAATATCAAAGAACTGAATTTTTTTTACAGAGAGAATGGAAATAAACTAGCTAGGGCGCTGGCAGCTTATCTCTAAGAAGAGATGTGGCGGCTACAAGCCTCTGAAATTTGTATTACAATGGGGCTTGAAGGCCTATATATTATTGAGAAACAATGGAAAACCCTAAACATCCAAAAACCTAACCCTAGGAGATGAAACGCCAGAATATGGGCCCCGTCGGGTGAATTGGTACATCAATTTCCCGGGGTAGTAACTTTGGCATACTATCTCCGTTTGATGCACATGATACATCGTTAGAAAGATCTATCCGAGGGCTACAAATATTGATTTTGAATGTATATTTTGAAACAAAATCAAGTTTTCTAGAAAAGCAATGCCCAAAAAACGTCATTTAGGGCCTCAAAATGGCTCCAGAAGTTCAGGACCCGAAAAACTGTTAAAAATAGTAAGTTGTGCCGAAACTGAAAAACTGAAAGAGACAATGGTGGGGCCCCAAGTGGAATAGGCAAGTGGCCACCAATATCCACCTATATCACTAGTTCATCCATCAGTTAGAACTATTTAAACTGATTTTAACTAAATAATTAAGTTAAATAATTACAATTCAAAATAAATTGTAACTGGACTCCTAAAACTTAGAGAGAAATCTACATGCCTCCAGTTTGACCCTCAACTCGAATTGACTGAGCTAACTAAGTCTTCCTAACTTATTTAACTAGTACAATTTTTCATGTGATGTGGAATTACAATTTCCTTCTTATTTAATTAAGGGAAAATTAAATTAGAAGCCTCTTCTCGTTGCCAATTTCAACACGGCCTGCTAAAATAGTTAGGCCAATCCATAGATTTCAGTGGTAAATAGTACATGAAATTTGTTGACAAAATGAGTGGCTTGTTTCCCCTTTAATAAAACATTCTCTTGAAAATAACTCTCACTCTAAAAATTATGACCACCTATAGTCAGTGATTAAACAGTCAACATGGAAAGGGATCTCACATCAAGACCTTGTAATCCATCTGAAAATTGAGCATAACATGTACAACAACTCCACATTGAAGTACTAAAAAGAGCTTTCCTCAAAACAAATAATGAGAAAATATAAAAAGGAGATACAACATAGAAGTCACAATTATTGCAGATAAAATATGAAGGTTGGAAAACCCCTACAAGGTTCTCTGCATGCTCAAAAGGCCTTCAAAACTCCTTCAAACCATTGATTGTCCCTGACACCAAAAGACTCAAACCTACAAAAATTCCTTCCATAAATGCTCCAATCAATAAACTAAGGTTTCCAATGGGTTTAGAATGCCCAAAACCCCTATGTAGGATCTCCCAACCTAGCTTTACTATTCATTCTTCAATTTGGTTGAACCTCCTATTTGTGTGACATTTTTGGCCTTTAAATCGTTATGTAGGCGACAATTTTGCCCACCATCGGTGCATTTTGTCGCTTCATTATTTTTTCCAATAACCCCTTAAACGTAAAACTAGGGTCACATGGTCTGCCATAAGGCCGGGGGCTAGGGCCAATGGTTTGCCCCCGCCGAATTTTTCACCCTTTCCATCGGGCAAGGTCACATTTAGGTCGATGTGGCCGACTTCCAGTCTAGCCTCTCGCCCCTATCGGGCTAGCTCCCAAATTTATGATCGCCGGTTATGTACCAACCATGTGACTGGGGTCGTGCCTTAAATACCAACCCCGTCGAACTTGGATCCACGCCAGTCATATGTTGTGCCATAGCACTGGAGGTTGGGGTTGAATCCCCGCCCTGCTCTAGTAGCTCCTCCTAGCTCGTGGCAAGGTCTTATGACTAGTGCGATGACCAGGGGTTGGACCATGTTGGTGCTTTGTCTAAGTCTTCCACGCATGGGTCCTATGGAGTGGTAATATGACCAAGGGTTGGGGTTGGTCCCGACCCCGCTCTTTTCCTCCGTCATCAATGTTGTATGGTGGTTAACATGACCGTGAGCCGGGGCTCACCGCCCGACCCCTTCCCCCAACACGCCAAAACATAAACTTTAAATGTATGCAACAACCATATGGGTTAAGAAACAACCTGTAGGCGAGATGGTAGAGGCTGGAGTTTGTTCATGGAAGGTCATGCGGTCAATCCCCGCTGAGGCCTTCGGGCTCCATAACAATTTTTTGACCTATGTTGAGGCGCCACGTGGCGACCTTTGGTTGGGCCACGTGGCAGCTTCCCATTGGGAAAACACAAACCAATCAAATGAAACCAAGCAGGCCTACACGAAATAAACACTTAGTGAGTTCTGGTTGGTCCATCATATGCCCAGTAGGCATGCTGAAGTAATCATGACATCAGCAGTACATACTTCCCAGTCAGTAGCCCAGTCAGCCTACCTGCAAATTTTTTTTGTTGGTCAAAAACTTCAAAACATCATAACTTTGTCATACGACATCGGATGGAGGCGATTCAAGTGTTATTTGAATCAGAGCAAAGAACACTATGACTTGACATTGGCTTCGAAATATTCTGGGCACTTTCATTTTTGAGAAAAATTTTGATCTCCAGATCATACCTCCCGACGAGGAACTTTTGGACCCAAAATTATTTCTTCTCCTAGCGAACAAAATGAGGAAAAAGATAAAAAAATTTCCCAATCTCAATTCTTCATGTTTTGTTTCATTTGGTTCCTTCAAGCTCCAATAAAGGTACTCCACCTATCCTTTATGTGAAGTCCTTACCTTCTTGTCAAGAATTGAGCCACAATTCCTATAACCATGCAGCAACAAAAATTTCGATGAATGGAATTTGATCATTCTTTCCAAAACCATATTTCTTGGGTCAGACAAACTTCATCTTGAATTTCCTCTTTGTTGAAGACAAACGTGACTTTCCATCTTGGAAATCAGAAGCAACTCAATGGCTGTCATGCACTGATTCAAAATTTGCTTTATTGTCCTCAAATTGCGCTTGTACTCAAAGGTACTCTGCCTATAATGATTCAATGACACATTTGACCTTGTCCACATAAACATAGTAATTTCTTGTACAATATTTATCAAATATTACATTCACAACAAGATTCATCTTGAATCACTTGTATCAATGAGTACTTGACGCAATTGTAGACATACTGGACGACAAATGTTCATCCCAAAAATTCCTCAAACAATTGGACTCATTAACAACCCCACATAACATGATATGTCAGAGAAAACATACTTGTTGCAGACAAGGGATTATTATTGTCTTCACTTTACAAAATACCCAAAACAGGTAATGAACAACAAGTATTTACAATTTACAAAGAAAGCAAACTATACAAAACAATTTACCCAATCTTTTCCTCTCATAGGCTTATGGGTTCTCTTTCTGCATCCTCTCTGCTTTGAATACTGCCTTAGGAATTACACCAATATCCTCTTTTCCACCTTTCACTTTCCTTTTAATGGATTTCATGACCTATTTTTCCTGCTTGGGATGAAGTTCTGGATGAATTTTCCAACACCTTTCATTCCCATGCCCATTCATGTTACAATGGGTACAAAAATACTTTCGATTTCCCATCGATAAGGAAGACTTCAAACTTGAGGGAGGATATTCATACTTTATTCCAAGAATTTGGTCCATTCTCTTGACCATCACTATGGATTTCTCACAATCAAACACATAATGGTTAACCATATCACAAAATGTGCAAGGATACATGTCCCACAAATAATAAAAACTACTAACATTTTAAAAATTCCCATGACACTTATACATGTACCTTGCGTTGTAACTTTGAAGATGAGGACTGGACGATGACGTGCAAATTCCTTTTAAATATTCATCTCTCTATGGAGACAAATTCCCATTATCACTACCATATTGGTGTGACATATCTGTTAATTTTTCATAGGGCTACATTGTTCGTTGTTTTGATAGTTGCATTTATTCAATAACATGATAAGTTCACCCCATATCATTATATTATTATTCATATCTATATTATTAACCATCAACATATGCAATTATGTAGAAAGAACAATAACATCATCATCTATGTAGCGGAACATAATCAAACAAATGGAAGAAAAGCATGCACACATATAGACACCAGGATTGTTTTGAGACCAGGGAAAAACCCACTATGGGGAAAACCTTGAAAATTCTTCTTCTTAGATCGTCATCAAATGATTCAGAAAATAAGAGTACAATGATCCATTGATCCATATCTTCATAATGTAGTAAAACAACTAGCACATGCATAATGTAACCTTAAACATATCTTTGTTGAAGGAACCTGATTCTGAGATCTGTAATGCACTGTAACTGCCTAAAGCATATTGATGAACACAAATGTCACTGAGCGGAAACTTCGTAGAACTAAAGATACATCTTTGAGGACCCGATCTGCAGTGGAAATATACTAATCAGATCTACAACATCAAGAAACATGGATCCAATATATCACTAAAGTCGAGTGATATCAACTGCCAAATCCTAGATCTGAATCTAGGATGTTATCAAAGACTGATCGCAAACATTTGTGACTGAGTGGATGAATTCTTGAAGCACTGCGCAAGCAAATAAAGATGACCTAACTCATATTTGCTCAGAAAAGCCCTTAGCCAATACCTCAACACGTTGTGCCTGCAGCTAAAGCTCCCTTTCTCATTGGCATGACACACTATGCTCGCGACTCTGCTTTAGATCAACCTGATCTAACCTCAGAACCCTAGCCGTGACCTTGTAACACTCAGCCCGCGACTATGGCAGCTTGGCCGCAACCTTGCCACGTTGTGCCTATGACTCTGACCCGATTTCAACAGTTCGATGCCTTCAGCTATGGCCAAGAAGCCCTAGTTCAGTGTGAGCTTCTTGCCTGTGATTTTGTACCCTGCGTGAGCTTCTTCCATTGAACTTGTGCGAACCAAAACATAATAGATGAACTAAGACAAAGAGTGCAAGAAGAAAATATCATGAGCGAATGTGTGAGAATGATCTTGAGGTCACATCTATTTATAACTTTTGTGCGGGACTGCTTGGGGCTTTGACTAAATCCACATGTGTTGAGGCCAACCCATTCCATCTCATTAATAAATAAAATAATTCATAAATTTACTTCTGCTTAGCTGATTGGGGCAATCTATAGGTCGATTTTTTTTTACTTGTTCCCATTTTGAATCTGGGTTTTCTTCTGTAGTTTTTTCGGTTTCTTCTTTCTTACTACATCTATTTGCAAAATGGCTGTACTCGTGACATACCTTGCATTTGAAGGGGATTTGCTCGTAGTCCAGCTGTTGTATGTGTATCCAGTTGTCGACCTTGAGCTTGATGGCTTCTGGGAGACCCCTTCCAAGATCCACCTCGACGCAGATCCTTGCACAAGCTTGCATGTTGTCTTTGTGTTCGCTCTAGTCTATATATTTTCCGACTACATTTCCTATTGTGCGCACTGATTCATCTCCCCAACAGTGTAACGGAAGTGAGGTAATCTGCCCAAACTAGAACAACGTTTGGGACGTCCAATTCCAGATCAAAATCAGGAGTCCAGCGATTTAGATACAATTCTCTGGTGTCCACGAAGCAAGGTCCACTATGAAAAATGAGATCCTGGTCGCTCTTGGATTTGAAGTGGAAGGTATAATAGCCCTTGCCACATAAGCAAATGGAGATTTTCCCTTGGGTGAACTGAGCCCAATTCCTTTCCACCCATTTTTGAACGGTTTTTGGGGAAGGCCACAAGCCTGTAAACTGACCAACCAGACCTTTTTCGGCAAGTGAGATCGCAACTTTCCTTGGAAATGAAGGTGGCAAATAGATATGAGGGATAGAGTCCATTTTTTTTGCAAACTTGGAGATATTCGGTCTTGCCTGTTGAGGGCCCAAAGAATTGATCAAGGAGGCGAATGCAGTCGTTGCTGAATCAGGCTGAACGATGTTCATGGTAGTGGCACCGACGTTGGGAGAGGGCGGCCCCAGATCTGGCTTCGGGGATGCCATGAGGGCGAAGGCCTAGCTCCAGAAGAGTAGATGGCTGTGATAGCTGCTAGGTCACGCAGCACAGCAGATCCCTCCGTTAAATTATCTATAGGTCAATTTTGGTCCTCTAAAAAATAGGAATATAATGTAATTATAATCTTGACCATATGAGTTTTTCGAAGTGGAATTTGACCATAGTTTCATAATTTTAACACTTCCTCTCAACGAGGGAGAAGTCCACCTACCAATATATGTTCATTGATCAATATGCCATTCATGTATCTTCATGAATCATCATGTATCATCACTGATAATCTCTATCATGTGGTGGTCATGTTGTGAGCTTTTCTCATTACAAATGGTCAATGTGCTTCACATGCTTATTTCTTGATTGTTCTTGCTTGTATGCTAAACATTCTAAGATCTAGAAGAAGAAGAATTTTTCACCAAATGGGAGCTTAGTCTACCACCCTTCATCCATTAGAATATTATTCTGAATATCTTCCAGTGAGCTACTACCCGAAGTATTATCAATAATCAACATCAGAGAGCATATCGTTAAGGAGCACGCCCCAACCTATAACAACATCGGGGAGCACATCTCAACCTGGAATCTCATGGGGGAGTTATACCTCTACCACCCCATATCTAGAAATAGGATATACATCCACTCAAAGGAGCCCATCTAGACCCTGGTATCACATTGGGGAGCTAAATCTCAACTTGGAACCGCATAGGGTTATCTCAACCCATCCTATTGCATATTGATCTTCCCATCGATGATCTTGAATAGTCATATGGTAGAACACCTGCATCATAATTGACGTGGGTTATACACCCCAAGTACACTCTCAAATCATTGGCCAAACGAGGAGTGGTATTCCCAACAAGCCTTGCTTGAGGGTATGATTCCAACTGGGGTATAATTTGCATAGACCATAAAAGGGAGAAACGTCTCAGACCCTATGAAGATAGGGGAGCAACATATCAACCCTAGGTAACATATAGGGAAGTACTCTATTTTCTAGAGATCCCTCAACCCCAGGATCCCTCCATCTCAATTCCTCATCCTGAGAGCTCAGATAGGGAGGAAGAGATTGCTTAGTGTCCTCCACCAGTGTTGCTCTCATCATACTCAAATCTGGCATTTGCTTGTCTCAATATCAGTTGATTCCTATTCATACAGGACATCAAATCAAATTTTATGTTAGAACATACATAATCATGTAAATTACAACAAGATACCATAATGATCCTCCTTCTCATGGAGGTGTAAATCACACATGGATGCCATAATCATCCTCCCTCTCATGGAGGTGTTAATCACAAGCCTAAGATTGTCTTTAAAAATTACTCTGTCTCAATGAATGGAGAAATCATATATGGGATTCTCTGTCATCATAGTGTAACCATGCATTATCCAGATCATGCTTAAACAAATCTCTAAGGAGCTTATACATCCCGCCTTACAGTTAGTCATGTTAGTAGCATTGTACCTGACCTCGGCTGTGATATGGACCTCTCATCCAAGATATCATGAAGATGTCATATTAAGGTAGCATCCAAAAGTTCTCATCAATAATAATCCCAAACATCAACAATTCATTCATGAAACTTCATATCATGGGAGAAATATATCAACCTTTAAAAGTAGAACGTTTCATGCAGATATTTCAAAGGATGTTTGGTGGCAATTCTGAATGAAGCAGCTCAATCATGAATTTAATCATGTTCTATACACATCATAAACAAATGGATGTTCAAAACCAAACATCAAAGCTTCAATCAACTATCAGATGCCATGTCAAGTTCAAGAACATGTGAAATTTAACCTAGAGAGTCCAAGGATTTACATTTCCATTACACAAAGACATTTTATCAACATATTTGCAACATGGGATTTATTTCCCAAATTCCTTTAATTGATTCATCACCATGATAAATCCTTACGAGATTCAGAATCCATCTCCCTCTTACTTAGATTGTTAGAGGCTCATCACCTGTTAAGGGTAGACTATCAATATGTAAAACCAAATCCATTATCAAAATCAAGGCCATACCTAGGAACTCATTATCCTGACTTCATGAGGTAACAATTAAGAAAGGACAAATTTGAATCGGGGAGCTTGCATCACGCAAGACTCTCGGTAAGCATAATGTCTTTCTAATCCAACATACTCAACCTTACATAAATCAATGTTGTGTCAACAAAATAATATTATCAGAGTTTAGAAGCTAAACCAAAAACTGTTATCAAAGACATTGATATGATCGTATCAATTCTTTCAACCAAGTGACAGGTAGCACTCATATCAAGTATTGACTTCATTCACTGTCAAGAAATCAAGTCTGTCATTTAACATGCCATTACTGTTACCCAGATAAATCCCTCTTGCAGGGAAGAGTGATCTCCCTATAATCCTAACAGAGAACTAGAAACAAACAAACATGAGGATATCTCTTTCCCTAAGCTAACATTTTTCAGATTACTAAAAATAGGAGAAGAGGATGATGCTCTTACATTTTTAGCAAAATGCCTAATGAATACCTCAAACTTTTCTCTGATGAAGATCCCCAATGCTTAGAAGAAACCTGCAACAAAAAACATGCAAAGGATCAAAGGCATCTGCAACATAATAATAATATAAAAACCAAATTAACTTAATGATCGAGGAGATTAGGAAATGAAATTGTTTTAATGAGTACATGAACACAAATCATTCACAAGTCCAAGAAAACAAAACAGTGAGAAAAAGTATGCAAATGTATTATCAGAGAGCAGGAAGAAATCTTACAACCAAGCCTTGATGTCGTATAGTTTCCTCCTAAATTCCTCCAATCATCCTCCTTAGTTAACAAACTCTCCAATCCAAAAATACTAGCATAATACTACTATATGTGAGCTCCCCTAACCGTAAAGTCTCAGCTCAATTTATAGGAGAAACTGAGGAGGTTTCAGATCCACCACAGATGGTTGAGATCCACAAATGAGGGGACTAGGGTTCCATGATCCAAAGGAATTAACTCCATGATTGGAGGGGTTTGGCTCGAACTGATATGACTTAGAGTTGGGATATATGCGCCCAACTATGATTCTTGATCTTACTTTTATTTTTTACTTTACTTTGAGTCAGTTGCGTATTTTTTAATGGAAAACAAAGCGCAAAACTGCACAGGGAATCTTAGTAGTCACAATTCATGCACAAGAAATGACTGTAAAAAGTGCGCAAGCCATATTTAAGAGTTTAAAGAGTTATTTTTTCCAAAATTCATGACTTGGTCAAGGAATATAAATGTTTGACTTGCAAGGGAGTATGAGTATTGATGGTGATAGATCCATTTTGACTATTAATTTTTGTGGTGACAAAATGACGTGTGACAGATTGCACCCTAAAGTGCAAAGTTTGAGAAGTATTTAAAAGATTGAAGTGCTTTATTATATCAAGGATTGGTTCAGAGACACCGGTCATAAAATTGCAATGAACATTCAATGAAAATACATAATCATCGCTGAGGTAGGCATTCCCAAACTCATAGTAAAAACTAACTCTATGTACTGGTATAGAAATAACCTAGAATTACATCAATAGTAGACACAGTATGGACATAGCCATTTGTCATGAATTAGTCTACTCAAACATGAATACATAACTCCTCGCAACTTGGATGGATGAAACTAGATCCAGGGTCTTGATCTCCATCTCTCGAACTAGTACGAATCTAACCATGTGATTGACTGTGTCGAAGTCAAACATGGTAGAAACCACTTTATTACTAGTCGATGATGAAAACTGTTAACAAGTGCGAGAGAAACCACCAGTAGTGACAATGGATCTCAAGGTACTTCAGTACAATATATGAAGTGTGAAGGAATGATATGCAGTCGAACAGTCATAGATTCACTCGATCGAAGGCTAATGATGTAAACCTGTCGTCGAAGGAGATAAACCGACCGTTAGGGCATGCAGATTTCAAGGTATTGATAAAGTTTCTGGATCAATTTCCTAGATAATGAGTTGAAGTTGATAGGAAGTGACCTATCGCAGGAGGGCCTACGACACAAAACTTATTATGTCAAGTTGAAGGAATTTTTTTGGAAGGACTGACTCAGGGAAGATCAACGTGATTGGAAACAAATATTTGCAAGTGAAAAATGAATTGAGGTTGAACCTTCTCTTAAAGACATAACGACACGATAATTGACTTGGTAGAATTTGAATTAAAGATAATACCCAAAACCAGCTGAATACTTTCAATTGGGTTCGACTAACTATAATACAAATGGATTACCCAACATAGACACACATGTGACAA
Source organism: Pinus albicaulis (assembly GCA_034641835.2). Taxonomy (NCBI): domain Eukaryota; kingdom Viridiplantae; phylum Streptophyta; class Pinopsida; order Pinales; family Pinaceae; genus Pinus; species Pinus albicaulis. The sequence continues at coordinate 66,701,617 of CM076570.1, forward strand.
AGTGTCATATTCAAGAGCGACATGCTGCTTTAAAGACAAGTACAAAATATGGATTCTTTTTCCCAATTCCCCTCCCACCATTACTGGAAATTACCTCTTTATTTTTGTCAAGCTTGAGGAGGATAACATTTTCTTGTTTGTGTAAGCTCATCCTTCAGATGAGTCCTCCAAAGTATTTTTAACGAACCCTAGGAATGAGTGGTTCGGTCCCGTTGTAATTGATGGGTCCAACACTGTTAAGTTTTACTGAGTCTAACGTAGGATTAACTCAATGTCGTTTTCATATTTAAAGAGTTTGGAAAAACACAAAAATAAAACTCAATTAGTTCTTTCAACGTATATTTTTAACGATCCCGGAGAAAGCAAAACTCAGTGTTTTTTAATTTTAGGAAGCCAAGAGAAAAACATAAGTAAAATCCACAGTGTTATTTTTCATAAATTTAGTCCCTCAAGCTCGAAAAAGGATAAAATGATGCAGGAGAGAACTCTATTGACCATGCTTAGTAAACATATACCTTTTTCATAAATAGTCTAGCCCAGTCCGAAAAAGGAGTAAACTTATATTGAATAGATGACAATTCATTTATTTTTAAGAGTTTGAATAGTCAAGTACTCAACAATATTTTCATGTTTAGAGAGTATGAAAAAGGATTAAAAGAGGACTCTGTGGTTTTGATTTTTCATGTTTTTCAAGAGCCCGAAAAAGTGATAAAAGTTTACTCTATTTCCAAAATGATTCATTTTTGAAACGCGACCTATTCTCTACACATAAAACTCAATGAATTACGATAACTACTCTTTATTATGGTAAAAATATTGAAACTTTGAACTTCTCAAAAGGTCAAAGGAATAAAATAATAATAATTTGTTCATAAAAGCATATAAAAGTTTAAAAATACAAGACATTTTCACCATTACATTTTGAGAGTAGTAAAAAAGGGTTTTTACCGCAGAACTTCCGGGGTTGATATCAGGCGAACCAATGGACCATTTCATGAACTGTCTCTTCCAGGTAATTAATTTCTTCATTATCTTGCATTTCATCCATTTAGTTTTGCATTTTAGGCTTTAGAATATTTTTTTAGGAGGAATTGTGGTTTTGAAAATTGCCTGTGGGGGTGCGCAAGGTTTCCTCATCGAGGTCGCGCACCCCCGATAATTTTCTATACAGAAAATTACCATGGTTGTGCAGTTTTTATATACATCAAGTGCGCAAAAATGCACTGTGTGTAAAGAAAAGTTATGCACGCGCCGTGAGGTTTTTAAGACATAAAAATTCCACCATAAAAAATGCTCTAAGTTTCTCCCACAAGGTTCTAAAGCTCTTAATTTATCATTTGCAGGCTATTTGAACCAATCATGCTTCAATTAAGAGAATGTGAGCATGAAACACACGATGCAGAATCAATTGACAGCTCGACAACATTGCGAGCTTTGAAAAACTATGGAATTTATAAATTTTGGCCCATTCAAGGAATGAAAGCTCAAGTAGAGTTAATGACTTGGATGGTGAAGGCTTGGGATATCTAGGAACAATGTTTTATCATCGGCGACCACCGGCTCATCATTGATTCAAAGGAAATTTATTTTCTCACTAGATTATCCCGTAGGAGATGTGACATTTCTTTATTTGGATCACGACCAGGTGGACAGTCTACTACATCATACATGGCACAATATTGCGCTCAAAACTTGTAACTCAAAGTTAGAATGATAGGCATAAAATATATCCAATGACTTGATTTAAAGATCATTGATTATACATTCACGATACTATGCAAGAGTGTGGCTCCCCACATGGCTACCAAGGCTCAGATGCAATAGATGTTGAGTGTTCTGAGGGAACAATGTTCAATTGTTGTGAGGGAGTGGTTATCAACATGAAGGGACAACTTACTCGAGCCAAGGATGGAAAGTTGAAGAATTTCAACTATGGCACCATCCTATTATCATTTGCTCCAGAGAGGATTCTGCTCCTTATATCGCAACAACATCTGTTTGACCCTGCAGGGCCAAGAGATCCTCATATGTTGTGATGGGTTTCGTTGATGGCACGCCATGGTGGCGATGGAGGTCCTATAGTACAATAAACACCTTATTTTTTCATGTGACTGAGAAGTCAGATATTCATGATCGAGGACTTCCCATATGCAGGGATGGACTATAGAGCGACCCTAAATGGCGCTCCCAGCTAGAGTACAGTGGGATGACTAAGGTAAAAAATCCCATTTTTAATATTTTATGTTTTATAGATTTTATTTTTTATCATGCAATACTCATAATCAAAATATTAATGCAAATGTGGGTCCAACACGACCGACAGTACTTCGTCAGTTTTACCGACGGGGAGCCAAACCCATAGCGGTAGTGCCACCACTGAATGAAGCAACTGAAGCCTTGACAGAGTTGGAACACAACCTGGAGAGGCTTACTCTAGATATCCTAGAGACTAGGACTGATGATTTTCCTCTCTGATACCAGAGACATGTGACAGGAGTTCCTGGTTCATTCAGACGATATCTGCGCCAAGTGGCGCACTATAGGCTGCTATCATGATCATCATCATGGATAGCTATTAGTCGTCCTATACTACATTTTTGTTTTTATTATCAGTATATTTGTATCATTAGGGTTTTGAAGTTTATGACCACAGATGATGTATATTTTTTGACACACTTGAAATATTATTATTTAACCTAATGATGATCACTACTTTTCATTATCTCAGTATGTTGTTCAATATGGATGGAATATTGTTCTGATTTACCTTTAATGTTGCAAATGTATATTTAACACTTGATTAGCTAATGCATCAACTAAATTGTTTGAATTTCTTGAAATGTGTTGATATTTAATGTAACCAAATAGTCTTTCCAAGAGAGGAACCCTTAAAAACATTCTTAACATGGATGGAATTCTATCTGTATAGACACTGTTCAAATCTAATACAGTGAGTTGCGAATATAACCTAACAATCAAACATCGAATGAAAAATGAAATGGCATCAGGTAATACCTCAATGAATGCACTATATTCTGCTATGTTGTTCGTTATTTGACCAAGTGTTGAGGCCTAAGAAATCTGTGGGAACAACAAGAGGGATAACCACCCAGTCCGGACCTTAAAGCAGTTCCTTTTCCATTTGGGATAGTGGCTCCGATTGGGGATAATGGGACCAGTTTCCCAGATTTGGGTTTTATATGATTGTTGGGGTTTCTCTCAAATGATTTTCATAAATAATAACTAAAAACTAAAACAACTTTAATCTAAAATGCAAAACTTTGAATTAAATATGATCTAATCTAACCCGAGATAATACTAATTTTATGCGATCTGAAATGATATATATTTAGTCTGTGATGATTAAGATCAATCACAGACTTAATAAAAATAATAACTTTGTAAGATAATTATTTTGAGAAATAGTTAATCAAAAGAAGATGTGAAACATATTGCATATATTCTGATGATCATATATAAAACAAATCAATTTCTATTATTATATCGTACAATAGTGCAACTGATATTTCAAACAGAAATAATTGATTTCATACATAATTCATGAAAGCTAGACTTATAACTAATGTTTAAAACAGAGTTTAGCATACATGATAATAGTACCAGATGTGTGTTTTCCTGTTCATCTGATCAGCGATAATAGGCCACAATCAATTCTTCTATCAATAAGTCATTTCAGAGAATACAAAAGTGCAACAACAGTGATCAACAAAATGATATATAATTGAAAAGACCGTGTTCCATTATTCTATCAAGGCATCCAAAAAATTACAGTAAAGCATTCTTTGTAAATGTTTTTAATAAAAATTCTGGACCCTTCTCTAAATGCATGAGAAGGGTTTAAATACTATATTAACTACTTACAAAAATAGATTATACAAAATATCTTATGAGGTGGTGTCAAACAACCTTCCTCATTCCTAGTATCTAATTACTAAAATTGAAATTATTAAAAGAAAAACTAACTCATGATCATGCCCGATGATAGGTTACTGCCAGCTCTGCTTTTTTGCTCACAAATATCGGACATTGGTCATACTTGTGGAGGCTTCCCGAACCGTGTCTTTATCTGTCCAGTAAATATAGCATCAAGTAAAAGTGGCTACATTTTCTATATGGAATCCATAGAACAATTCAATGTCATTATTTGACTATGAGGCTTAACTAGTAGCTACCAGTATGCTTCCCAATCAATCTTTTTTAGCTGTGCAAGTGTTTCTTCTGTTGTATTTGACTTGCATTTTTCCAATCCTACTCTAATATTTTGAGATCAGGAATCGATTTGTGATTTCCTTCTTTAATTAAACCAAAAGTATGCAACACGTGGTTGATCATTTTGACCATATTCTTTGATATACCTACTACTCTGGCTATTGCCAATTCTGCATGTTTTACCTGTGCATCCCAGTCAGTAAAGAGAATATCTTTAAAAGTTTCTTTGATCTTTGGGAGACTTGACTTTCTGCCTTCCTCTGAATCCTGCCATTCAATATAATCAGAAATTTTGGTATTGAGTTCATTAAACTCAATTCTCTGGTCAATGACTGTATTAGTCAATTGTTCACTGATTTTCAAATGTGGGATTATGTCTGATATTTGTAAGACAAACAAGTTTTGTTGTTTTGAGAGTAAGGCATTTAATGCCAATGCTTCTTTTATGAATTCCTCTGCAGTAGGAATGCCTTCATATTTTGTAAGATCTTCTCTCAATTCTTTAATCAATGTGTCCTTGCTGGATAAGTCATTTTCATGACTTATCTTAAGCACTTCCATATCTTGCTAAAATTTGAAGAGTTACTGCTCGACCTTTTGACTTAGACTATTCCTTTCTTCATCTAGTTGCTATTGTAGCTGCATGATTTTATCATCCTTTTCTTGAACCAAAATGGATACTTTTGCTGCCTTATCCATTGTTGTAGTAGTATATGCTCCAAAAAATTGTGATAGCCGAGTTAGATTTTCAATTGGATTTTACGGGGTGTCTTTCCATACAACTTCCATAACTTCATTACCTGGGGGTGTTTCAATCCTTCTTCTTTTTCTTTGCTTCCTGACTATAGCTTTATGAAGAGGGCTGTAGAATACATCTAGTGGACGGATATCAGTCACCTTTAGAACAATTTCATCAGTAGGAAACGCAGGAATGACTTCTATATCTTGGGAGGTTATCCTAGGAATTTCAATGATTTCTTTTGCTGAAACTATTTGTCCCTGTGGAGTCTGAAATTCTGTATTTTTCTGTGAAGATGATACCTCTGGGGTATTTCTTAATGTATTGCTAACTGAAGTCCAAAATTTATCTAGTTCACCTTGATTCTGTGAATCAGATTCTTCTGTTCTGATTTCTTTGCTTGCTTCATTCATTTAACTAGTAATCAAGACATTTTGAGGGATACGTTTAACTCTTTTTTCTCTATACTCATTAAATCTCTGTAATTCCTTTGGATTTAGATTGAATTTGACAAAATTTTGGACTTCTTCAAAAATTCCAACAGATTGAAAAATGTCTTCAAATCTATCATCGGTGTGTATGATAGGTTTGAGTTTGACTGACTGAGTAAATTTGTTAGCAATCTTTTATGGGTCGAATTACCTTGAGGGTAAAATGGGGAGCTTCAAAAGCTCTATCTTCTGACATTCTTTCAATGCATGATTTAAATTATTGAAGGAGAATGTACCACACTGAATTGGAAAACTTGGCCATAAAGATTTTTTACTACCTTTCAAATATTCAGTGAGTCCATTACCAACAGTTTGGTAAGCCACTTCTCTCACCATTAATTTATCTGAAACATACAAAGGAATAACATGTGGAGGAGCGGAGCTTCCAAATATTCTGATGTATGAAAATGATTCTTCAATAAAACATCTCCCTATCATTTGAAGGTCTGTAATGGCTTCCTTAGTGAACCTAGGGCTCACTCTGTCAAGCATTAATTGATGTAATGGTAATACAACTCCATAACATAGCCTGTGGAAATGTGGTACATGATTATGTTCCCATATCTCTTTATGACTCAAATGAATAGGGGTAGGCTCCTCGGGAGTCCATTTCCAACCCATAATTGGAAAACTAGCAGAAAAACAGATGGCATAAAAAACATATGCACTCATAAAAATTGGGGGATGGGTTTGGAGGAAGAAGCTCTTGTTTGGCGATATTTATTAATCGCTTTAACTAGATTTTCGGAAAGAATGGTTGCCCAATTCATGATGTGGGAATTAACACAGGATTCAATTAGGGGAAGCCAATTTATAGAGAACTTGGTATTATCAGGGAGACCATATAATCTACATAACATCACTGCTACGAAATTGTAGGGGTTTGCAAGTGAAGCAATAGGATACATACCTAATTTCTCATGTTTAAAATTGTTATCCAATTTTCTCCAACCTTGAATTTTTTTGAAAGGGTCTTCATTATTCTTTGCAAATTTCTCAACAAATCTATTATCATAGATGTCTTGTTAGTCGGGTAGCTTGTACATGACTTTCAAATCTTCATCTCTGAAAGATCCTAAGATCTCATTCTTAACGGTTCTTAATTGTTTGTCCTTAATTATTGAATTCTCAAGCACCCACTTTATCATATCGGTATATGGTAAAATACTAGCCCTTGCTGCTATCCTATGAAGGAAGGAGCATGCAATATCTTTAAACTGTAAATTTGAGGGTCTTGCATCATTAACAGTTGCCTTGACCTTCACTAATTCAGGTTCTTCGTCTTTGAGGATAGTATAGATAGCTTGCCACTTTGTAGCACCTCCATCTGCAGTGCAGACAATATCTGAGACTATGGGTGACATTTTTGTGTATTCTAATTCTGCCACAGTTTGTTTGCCGTGCTTTTGCATTACTTTGTGGATGGACATATCTTGAAGGAAAATCCTTATTAAAGACAAAGTAATGATCAAATGATGAAAGATATATTTGAAATGACAAATTTGAAAAGAAAAGATCTGGGAAGCAGCTATATCATTTATTAATCGTAACAAATCAATAACTGTTTGCATTGGGATGATAAACATACTTAATCGTTTTCTGATGCTATTGATTTTCACATTAAAACCTTTATTTAAACCTATCAAATCCATCACGTTGCGTCTTTTGAACCTTCTACTTTTTGTTTATGCGATATGTGATTTCGCGATATCGCGAAATCGCAAAAACGCAATATCTCAATATTGGAATTTTGGTAAGAAATGCTTAAAGTTTTAAACGTATATCCGAGATGTGCGATTTATGCTGTCGCTTGCAAAATTCAAGTCGCTAATCGAAAAATCGGGATTTTTCTGTCTTGTTGCTTAACTTTCAATAAGAAAAGATTACGCGGGATGCGATTTGCGATAGGGTAATCACAAGCATGTTTTATTAATTTCTTTTTTGTCTTTTGTTTTTATTTAATAAAAAACAACAATGTTTTTTGGAGTTTTATTTTTTATCTAAAATGAAAAAAAAATACATTTCTAAGAAGGGTCCCTATTTTTATTATCAAAAGTTTAGACTATTTTGAAAATAAAAATGGGGGGAGTTGTTGCATAGCACAACAATTGGCAATTCACTTGGGAGAACCAGATATCTCTGATTGGTTTATTTTGATATTTCTAAACTTTCAAAAAAAGAAAAAGATATAGGAAAAAAATAGTATGATTCATGAATTAAACAATGTTTTTTCAGAATATAATCTATTTACCTATCTCATTTCTTCTTAATTAACCCCTTCAGTGATAATACATAGGTATCTGTATCAGTCAATAATCATATTTAAAAAGATAAAGTAGGTATTCTCTAAAAATTGGTTTCATAGATTTTTACTCATTTATCACATATAGAGCCACTGTTCCCAACAGGCGTTTATAGCCTCGACAGGGTTACCTTTTAACCAATAATGATTCATGGTCCCATCTGAATTTGATTTCTTATTTCAAAATATAATTTGACATATAATTGAATTTATTTTTTTCTGACACATTTTCAAAATCATTGTCCAGGTTTGGTGGCCTGATAGTGAAAATTTCATTCACTGATAGTAATTTAGATTGAACAAGTTGGCTCGTAATGAGACCCCTTGTCTTTTGATTTTTTATAATCATTTAGCTATTAACTTGTTGTGGTATGCAGTATTGGTAATATCAGTCTAGACTATTTCTCTATGATTATGATAAACAAGCTCGTGATGAGACTTATTTTCTTCTGAATATATATATATATATATATATATATATATATATATATATATATATATATATATATATATATATTCGAATTATACATTGAAGAAGAAATTTTATCAAATGGGATGAATCATTAGCTCATTTAAGAGTTATGGATGATAATTATAGAGTTGGTAGATACCTTTTCGTAGAGAATCCTTGATAGGTTAAAAATTTCCTTTTTTTCACTGATACATAACATCTATATTTTATGACATCAAGAGTCTGTTCGGAAAGTAAATGCCTTTAGTAAATTTTAAATTATTTCAAAAAAATAAAGTTTATTCAATTCTCATAGTTATAATCATATTTTTACTTTACTTATTTATAGAAGCGAAAAATCAAAATAATTTATCAGAAATTTTGAAAATTTGAATCAACAAAAAATGATGCTATTTTCAACTTTTACTTTCCTAAAGCAAAATAAAATTTAAAACTTGATTTTCTAAGAAAAATATTTTTAAGAATTTGACCATTCACCGGTAAGGAATCTTTCTTACCTAATAAATATTGTAACAAAAATGTGGATAAGCCTATTTTTTCTATGATTTGAAATGGACCAAGCCATAATCTTTGAAATTTAGTATGCTTACCTTTTTTCTCATGTGCCTTATCCCATTTCAAAACAAGGTCTCCAATCTCAAAAGCTTTTGAACTGGTAGATGCTGGGCCAAATGAGACTTTCACTATTTGTTGATGATGAGCATGTATAGCTTTGGTTTTTTCTCTTCGTTCTTCCATTTTAAGTATTTTATCTTGTCTAAGTTGAAGGGAAGACAAAGGATTTTCATCAATAAATTACACTAAAGCAAATGATGGTATTGTTATATTTGTGGGTAGAACTGCTTCTTTCCCATAAACTAACACAAATGGAGAAGTACCTATTGAAGATTTCTAGGTGATTCTCTCTGCCCAAAGAGCGAATAATAGTGGTTTGTCCCAATTTTTATGATTTTGTTCTATAGTTCATTTTATGATTCTGATAAGGTTTTTATTTGTAGATTCAGCTAATCCATTACCCCGTGGATAATAATTAGCTGAGTACTTTAATTTAAAACATCTTTTCAAAGTGAATTCTATCATAGCGTTTCCAGAAAAGCAAGATGCATTGTCAAATATCAAAGCCGATAGGAGGCCAAATTTGGTGATTATAAACTGATGAATAAAATTTGTAATACTTTGTGTATTAACCACCTTTAATGGGATAGCTTCTACCCATTTTGTGAAATAACTTGTTGCAGTTAGAAAATACTTATGTTGTTTAGAAGAGTTTGGAGTTATTTCAGTTATGATATCTAACCCCCATTGTTAAAAATGTTGTTGGATATTTACTTGTTGTAGTGGAAATGTTGCTTTCCTCTCTCTTCCTGGTGTAGTTTGACATACTTTGCATTTTCTCGCGTATTAATTGCATCTTTAAATAGAGTTGGCCAATAGTAACCGTCATGCAGTATTTTATGAGCTATGGTGTTTCCTCCGAAATGACCTCCAGCTGATCCATCATGTAATTCCTGCATTACCTTTTCAGCTTCAGTTTTCTCTAAACATCTCAATAATACAGAATCATAATTCTTCCTAAATAGAACATCATCTATAAGTTGATATTGATTTGCTTTAAGCCTCAGAGCACGCTTTGCTGTATAATTGAGATATAATGGAGCATATCCATTTTTTAAGAAAAAATTCAAATCAACATATTGCGACTGAGAATAGTTTAGGCTTACCTCAGTGTTACACAACAATTTTTCACCGTCCCTACAATCCCCTGTCCTGCACATTGGAGGGCTTATTCCGTGACTTGTGAGCAGTGACATGACCTGAAAACACTCGTATGGCATCCTCTAGACATGGAATTTCATTCCCCTGAAGACAAGTCCTTTTGAAAACCCTAAAAATAGCCTTTTTATCCTTGGCACGACTCGTCAGTGTTATACCCGTGCCAATGGGGGAAATCCTCCAAAGAGGGCGCGCCAATTGGCGCTCTGTCCCAGAGTCGCACTCGTGCCAGGCTTAATAAGGAGTGTTTTTTAGAAATAAATGGCGGAAGATTGACTCCAACTAACTCCTGAACTAGTCTCTAAATTGATTTGGGACTTTTGGCTCCGGATCTCCATGTAGAGGAAGTAGTTTTCCACCTCTCATGGAAGCTTCCTTGAGGATAGGGCCAATCCCATGATTATAGGTATCCCAACTCCCCTTCCACCATCTATATAAGCTTGCCATTTCCCTTTTCAAGCTAGTCTCCAAGAGCCTTCATAGCTTAAAGAATGCTGCAATATTCCTCATAGAGCCAAATCAGTAGCAAGGAGATTGATGATCGAAGAGAGAGGCTTGTCCCCATCCCCGACGAGCTTTACCGAGACGTATTCCGCTGACGATCCGCCGAAGGAAGATTCAGCATCAGAGCCAGGTTGTATTTTCCTTTGTATTAATTAATGGTAAGCGACTATTGGTTATGGTTCCACTTGTATTGTTCATTATGATCATGAGTTGTGTCCTCTCTGACTGATACATAATTGCATATATTGGGTTTTACGCTTGTGTTTGTCGTGTTTCTTGTGTGTGTAGGTGTTCGATCGCGGCAAGCGAGAGGATTGTGATCTGTTGGAGCAAGGAAACGGGAGCGCCATCTTCTATACAAACAACGACGTTGGATTCAAGGTAAGCCTTCTTCGCCATTTGGTTTATTGCAATTAGGAACTTGCACCTTAGCATGATACGATTGTTGCTAGACCCGATCTGGGCTAGTAGGGATCGCCTCTGTCCGCAGAGGGGATTTACCTCTACAACAAATTGGCGACTCCGCTGGGGAGCATTGACTTGGAGTATTGTCTTGTCTTTTTGGTCGATTCTTGACTTTGCTTTCTTGATCAACTCTTCTTGCTGGCTCTTTCTGTGTATTTGGATTTTGTTTAGCTTTACCATCACTAGTCTATTCCTTGGATTGCTCTTTTTTATTTTTCCATAGTAAACTCAACTGGCACACTTATTAGCCTGACAGTCGTGCCCATTGGCACATGTTGCCAGTGTATTACCCGCGCCAATCCTGTTCTGGCACTAGATTCCGCCTGACAGTCGTGCCAATCCTGTAAGGTGCTAGGGTTTACTCTGTTTTGAGTTTTCCGAGCTTGACCTGTGTGTTTGGTTTCATTTTTATGACTACTTGAGTGTTCTGGAGCCTTGTGTGACTGACTGTGACCTTCATCCTTTGGTTATTTGCCCATTTCTATCGATTTTACATTCTAGCCCTAGGGCCTCTAGGTGTTATAGTGTGTCGAGCCTCCCGTGGGAGTTTTTGGTTTCTATCTGTTCAGTCAACTTTGTGATTTCTTCTCTGCATTCGTTTGGTGGCTGTCTATCATTTTATTGCGTTATTTGAGTGATTGGATTCTTCTTCTTTCGAATTCCGCTTTGTCTCGCTTTAAGCCTAGATTACATGGTTCATTTGAGTCTTGGAGATTCTGCTTGAAGTGGTGAGTCTGGTCTTGGTTGGGAGAAATTCTTTGTTTTTTCATTTTCAAGCGTTGGCGCTTGTTGTTAGTTAGCAACCCGCGCCAATTGGCCATTGGTGCTAGTTCCCAGTGAGAAAGTCGCGCCAGTTGGCGCTAGTTGTCAGTGACAAAGTTGTGCCAATTTCAGGGTGTGTGAAAATTGAGATTTTTTCCCTAAATCCTTCACCAGTGTGTCTTTCCCTTCCGGTCTTTTCAATGTATGAGCATAGATTACATTTCTCATTGTTTGAAATGTCTTATTTCCATGATTGTTTGATGTAAAATGGAATGAAAGCCTTGTTTTGATCTCTTGCTTTGGAAGTCCTCTTTGTGTTTGACCTCATATGTCTTGTCACCTTTTGAGGGATTTTGTGACAAAGTGTTTGAAACAACGATTGCATTCTTAGTGTTTGTTTACATCTCTTTTGAATTCATCCTTCATTAAGGAGATTTGCGTTTATTTAGTTTTCGTCTCAAAGTGTTATTTTTTTAAAAATGCATTAGATCACATTGCATTGAAAAGTATTTTTGAGATTTATCATTGAACTTAGATCACATTGTTTAATGATTGAAAGCTAAAAATCGCATTGAGTGCATTCTCTTTCATTAAAAGCATGCATTAAGTAGATTCTCATTTCATCAAAAAATGCATTGAGTGCATTCTTATCATTTGAAAAGAAAAGGAAACTGTGCATAGATTACAATTACATAGTTTTCGAAAAAGAGGATTTTGCATAGATTACATTACATTATTCGCATCGTTGAATGTTTGAAATTACTTTTGGATAGTGAAAGTCATCTAGTTTGGAAAAATTTCGTTTTCAGTATTGTTGTTTGTTGCATCATTGTTTGAAGTTATTCCTTTAACTAGATAGCATTCATCGAATTGAAAAGTTTTCTTTTCTCATATAGCTGCATATAGGAGATTTTCAGATGACATGCGGTAGGGCCTTGAAACTGGAACATAATTGAAGATAAACATTAAAATTTATTCAATTTACCTTAAGGCAACATTAAAACATTAACGAAATATTTAGTGGTCTAGGCTAGAGACATGTTCTGGCGTCGTTAAACCTAGTAGCTTTCGTTCGCCTTTTGGCTTTAGACAACACTAGTACGGACTTGTGCTCCCCATACCATCGCGTATATTAAGGGAGACCCCACTAGGTTGCTATCCTTTATCCATAGGAAGCCGAGTCTGCCGCCCTATACCCGTGATATACCGGACACAACATTCGGGGAGATTTCCTGCACGTACGTTAGGTCCTTGGTTGATTTCTCTTTCATTTTGAAACCAAGGTGTATATTGCAGTTCACGGTTATTTGGTACACCCTTTGCATAGATTACCATAGTAGTCATTTTGATCTTTTCTGACTCTTTAAATTTGAAAATATCCTCAAGCGCGTGTCCTTTCACGCTTGTTTCCAATCTGAAAGCGATAGAGTCACCTTTTGCCTGTTTCTCGACTCTTAAAATATGAAATGGTAGAGTTTTGTTTCAATGTTTTAAAAATTAACTGCCCACAAAATATCCCTAGTTAAAGTTAGTTTCCTTGGGGTGTTGTTCTGAAGATCGTTTCTGATGGCAACTTTTCTGGAGTTCACCAACTAAGGAATCCCCTCCGATGGGAATCCGGGTCCTTTTCCTCCTTTTCGAAATGTTGGTGCTCCTTATATGGCAATGTTGTCCCTTCCTGGGTTAACTGTTGGGTTGCCTGTTTGGTTGTTTTCAACCTCTGTGGTCCCAAATGTCTCGGCTACTGGTCAATCAGTTTCTCCACCTGAACAACATCATGTTGATTCCAAGGTGGACCTATCCCCTTCTTCGCCTGTTTCTGCGTCCTCATCTTCTACTTCGCCTGGTGAAAGTATGGATTCGAGTAACCAGGTGGCTAAGAATAAGAAGAAGAAGTCTGATAAAGGAGAGGCTAGCTCTGCGGCTATTGCGCCTAAGAAGTCTCCTATTGATAAACCTTCCAACCCTCCACGGAAAGTCAAGTTCCCTTGCATGTTGTGCACGGGAGACCATCTTCTTCGAGATTGCCTTGGCATTCCCAAGGTTCTTGAAGTATGGTCCAATGGTCGTCCGCCGTTGCCTTTGGCTTCCGGGAGTCAGGTTGGGGGCACATCTTCAACTGGTGCTGGTAAGGCTCCTAAGAAGCAGGGTAAGATTACCAATCCCTGTAAGTTGTGTGAAGGGCACCATGCCATTTGGAGTGTAAAAACTCTGGTAAAATTTATATGTAAATATTATTATTGATAAAAGATGAAAGATGATTACAATGGGGAATCACCAAGGCTTTAAATATAGCCTTATGGTGTCCCTTGGCGAAGAGGCATGATCTTTGATCATGCCATTTCACTTAATAAAACCTAAGATAACTATATCTAACTAATAATTAATAAAATATACATAACATTGCCCCTCTCTTAAAGATGCTTTGTCCTCAAAGCATACGTAACGATGGACAATGTTGACGAATGCCTGGGTTTCTTGAGTGGTGGGCTCTTGCTTCCCACATTTTAAAAAGATCGTGAAGCATCTTCTCGAGCTCCATCTGTTGGTGATGTGGATTGCAACAAGATTTGATATTGACAGGGTTGGGTCCTTTCTTGACTTCTATTGAATGTTCATGTTCCTTATTAGGAGGTATTTTTATTGGTATGTCTTGGAAGACTTTTTCGTGTTTCCTAACTATTCCTTGTTCTTCTGGTGATTTTTCGCGATTTCTCTTTAGATTTAGAGGTAAGTTACCAACAATTATCGTTCGATGCAACTTCTCCTCATCATCAAATGCTTCCTTCTTAACAACCATATTTGCGTCAACATCGAAGGCCTCAACAACTTCTGGCACTGTATCAGTGGCTTCGAATGTGTTTATCTCTTCACATTTTTCTTTCAATTCCGGGGATGAAACATTTGGTTGTTTATAAGCATCTATATTTGCATGGTTTCTTTCATTTTCAATGACTATGTCTGTTGTTGCATCTGTGATAACAGTCACGTTAAATTCTTTATGTGGCTCCTTCACCGACATTGTTTCTTTTTCTACCATTGGATTTTCATTTATATAAAAGTTCTTAATAACTTTTGTTTCCGCATTACTGGCTTTATTAGTGGATTGAGTTGCATTTTCTTCTCTTGGTTTCTCAACTCTATAATTTTCATGGTTGATCTCAGAGTCTCTACTTCTAGGTGGTTCAATACTATAACCTTCATGTGAGCTAATTTCCAATTCAACCTCATTTAATTGCTGTTCTTCAAACATGTTATATTCATGATGATGATCTGAATTAGCTGAATTGTTCAGTTGATTATGTTCGAAATTTGGGAATATTGAAGGTTGTGTCTGACTTAACTTATCTATCTTATCATTTAGCTTATTGAAGAGTTCTGTCATCTTTTCTGTGGCCTCGTGATGATTTAGCCACATTTGTCTTTCTATTCGATTTGTCGTGTCATGAACCTTTTTGATGTCGTCGGAGTGTTCTGCAACTGTACCTTCAAGATCGACTAATCTTTTTCCGAATTCTTCGGAATTATTATTGATTTGTTTCTCGAGATCCACCAATTTCTTCTGGAATTCGGCCATCGACATCGATGAAGACATTGAATGTGTATGAGGTGGGGAATATTTTTCTGCCAGTTTCTCCTTTTTTTTTAAAATTAATTAATTAATTAAATTAATTTTTTTTTGAAATAATAATAATAATTTATTATTATTATTATTATTATTTTATTATTTGAATTATATATATATATATATATATATATATATAATTATGGGGAAAAAATTTGTTAACTTTGAAAAGTCACGTTGTTTTTAAAAGTCACGTTGTTTTGAAAAGGGTGAATGGGTTTTAATACCATGGGCAATTACCATGGGCTCCAAAACCACGAGCTTGTAAACCACGAGCAATTACTCTTCCTTATTCCTTTTTACTTTGTCTTCACATGTACGTATATGTACTTCTTTATATATATATCTCTTTTTACTTTTTCTTTTTTTTTCTTTTGGAACTATTTTCTTTTAAATATTTTTTTTTCCTTTTAATTTATTTCCCCCTTTATGTTGACTTTCCTTCTCTCTTTTGATTTTATTAATATATATATATATATATATATTTCTTCCTTCTTCTTTTTTTTAAAAACAAATGTTGCTACCCACCAGCACTTGGTTTTTAAAAAAATCTGCAATTTTGGAATTTTCTTGTAATTCCTTAATTCTGGGTGATCACACAGATCCCGAAGAGCGATGGCTCTGATACCAATGGAGTGTAAAAACTCTGGTAAACTTGAATAAGTATATATTATTATTGATAAAATATGAGATATGATTACAATGGGGAATCACCAAGGCTTTAAATATAGCCTTATGGTGTCCCTTGGTGAAGAGGCATGATCTTTGATCATGCCCTTTCAATTAAAAAAACCTAAGATAACTATATCTAACTAATAATTAATAAAATATACATAACACCATTCACCTTTGTCCGTATATGGATGAAGCCAAGAGAGTTTTGGACAAATTAACTGTCTCTACACCATGCCTCCCGGATGGTTATAAACAACTTTCTTTGAGTCCTCCACCAGCTGATCCTACGATTTGTTAAGAGTCATTCTTGGTCGATCCCGCTCCCTCGGAAATTCAAATTCAGGAATCTGTCCCTGACCGACCATTGGTCGTGGGATCGGTTGAACTGGCCCCGTCTGTGGTGCACCGGGTCTTTTCCGTTGAGAGTGGACGTCACACCCCTTAGGTTCTTCTTGTTTCTTCAAATTCCTCGGACTTGGAGAAGGATTCTCCTGTCCCTATACCTCAAGAAGCTACTCCTTCGCATCCTGTGATGGAGGTCCCAAAGGATACTACTCCCACCTTCGATATGGAGGTCATGGAGGATGCTCCTTCTTCTATCGTAACACCAGGGGAAGACCATCTCAGTTCATAGCCCCTTTGAGTAGTTTGGTCGCTTGCTTTGATTGGAACCGATTTGTGGGATACTGCCTTCCGTCTTATGTGCCTTTCGAGATAACGGTACAAGTCTTTGGTCTAGTCGTACCCAGCACCGTTATAGACGAAGGTGCGTCTGTTAGTATTTTATCCTAAAATACTTAGCAAGCTTTTGGTTCGCCGCCGCTTGTGCCTGTTACGCAGAATTTGTTGACGTTTAACAGAAGAACTAGTCAACCGTTAGGGATCCTTCCAAGGTTACCTATTACTTTGGGAGGTAAAACCGTCCATATGGAGGTGATGGTTGTTCCAGGCCCCTTGGATTTCAATCTTCTCTTGGGGCGCGATTACACCTATGCCATGGGAGCGCTCGTCTCCTCCCTTTTTCGTGTGGTCTGTTTTCCACATGAAAGACGGATCATGACCATTGATCAGCTTTCGTTCTTTGGCCCTGATGTGGCAACTGGCCTGCCATCATCCCTTCCAGGTTTTTATCCACCCATTGTATTTGCCTCACTGCAGGTCAACTATGTGGCTACCTACCCCATGCCTGTACTCAGTGATAGTGCTGTTGTGCATCAAGTGTTGGGGACATTGGGTCCTGACTTCCAGGATGTTTTCCTTCCATAGAGAGTGGAACTCTTGGAAGCGATGACTTCTTGTTCATTATGATGAGGTCAGTCAGAGCATGGTTCCCTTCCTATGTAAATCTCTTTAAAAAATGAAACCAGGTTGTTGGAGCATGGTTCTTTTCCTGTGTCAAGCTCCTTAAAAAATGAAACCGGGTCTGGTCGGAGCAGAGTTCCTTGTCTTGTGTCGAGCTCCTTAAAAAATGAAACAAGGGTTTCCAAGGATAGTTCTTTTAATGTGTCGACCTCGTTAAAACAATGAAACACGTTGTTGTTCAATTTGAGTCTTTGATAAGATCTCGTAAAATCTCAGTCGAGTCTTTCTCTTGATCTCGTAATTTGAACCTTCACTCCATCTGCCTTTCATATGGATTGAAGCTTGGGGGGCATGTGTAATTCTTAATTGAGTCACGAAGGTCAGTGCTGCCATTTTGGAGCCTTGGATATTTCCACTGCTTGTGTAAATGAAACCGTTTCAAGCATAGTTTATCTTTGTTTCAAGCTTGTGTAAAAATGAAACCAACTTCAAGCAGAGTTTCCTGATTTCAAGTTTGTGTAAAAATGAAACCATTCCCATTTTACCTCTTGTGATTGCCATTTTATCAGCCTGTTTTGCCAGATGAGCCCTGGTTTTTTCACTCCATCGTCACTATCTGCTTGGCCGATCATATGCCTTCACTTGGTTGTTATACCCGTTCCTGAGGAACCGCTGCAATGAGTGGTCTTGTTAGCCAGCCTCTTAACCTTTACTTGTTTTGGGCAGTTCCACCATTACCGGAACCAGTTGCTTCCCTTTACACCACTCGTTCCTCCAGGAGGAGTCAACTTTCAGCTCTTTTCTGACTCTCTAAACATGAAAATATTGTCGAGTCGCTTGTCGTTTTGATCTCGTTAAATTGGCTGGGAAACGAGATCTACCCAGTATACGTTTACCCCTTTTTTGGCCTGATATATTATTTACGAAAAAGGAATACCCTAGCCTATCACGACTAGGAGGTTTTCTCAGAAATAGTTTTCTACCTTTTCGGATCTGAGGAACTATTTATGAAAAGGGACCGTTGGAGTTTACTTTTCCGCTGTCTTTTCAAACTCTCTAAATATGAAAAGACACCGAGTTCTTCCTTTGTCAGACTCGTTAAACCCAAATGACATCGGAAATTGTAAATCATGACGTTATTTGAGTTCCTCCTTCCTAGGGCTCGTTAAATGTACTAGGATGGATTCGTCCGAAGGATGAATTTATATGAAAATAATATGGTATCATCTTCAAGCTTGTGTAAAAATAAAGAGGTACTTGCTAGAAATGGTGGGGGAAAAATCGAACCAGCATCATTGTCGTGTCGGCAGTATGTCGCTCTTGAACATGGCGCTTGTCTGCATTCGTGTCGGGTTGGGGACATCTCATCTCGTTTTCTGCTTGCCTCCGTGGGTTTGGGTAATCCCTTTTGACCTCTCATCTGCTCTTTCCCTCGTCATCATGACCTTTGATCTTTTGATGTCAAATACTGCCAAATCCACTGTCGTGCCGCCGATATGTTCAAGAGAAGTTGACTTCTGCAAGTCTGCACCTTCCTCTGATTCTCATCTGATCCGGATTCACAAAGACATTATGTTTCTCTGTCTCGCGTCGATGATGTGGGAAACACTATGGCCCACCTTCGATCAAGGTCACTTCCTGTTGACTTCAGCTCATTATCTGGGAAGCTGATCTAGAGACTCCCTTCTGGTACCTTGGAGCCTGCATGCCTCAATGGCAGGTTCTTCACGTTCGACGTGAGGTTTTCATCATTGGCCTTCGATCGAGTGATTCTACGGGTGTTCGACGCCAGCTCACTGATTCAAATTCTGTAGATTGTACCTATAGTACCTTGAGGGCCATTGTCATTATTGGTGGTACCTCTCGTGTCTGTTAACAGCTTTCATCATTGACTGGTAATCAGGCGATGTTCTTGCATGTTCGACTTCAGCTCACTTATTCGCATGCTTGAACTTGTACTTTGTTCGGGTCGAGATGGAGTGCAAGACCCTGGATTTTGTTTGTTGGAATCCAGGCTGCGATTTTGTGGATTATTATGGTTACATGACTCACTGATTGGATGGCTGCGACCATACTTGAGTCTCCTTATTGATCCTTATTGGATGGCTGCATCCATGCCTTGGATCTGGATTCTTGTATACTCTTTTATGGATGGCTACGCCCATACCACATATATATCATGTATTTGAGATATCAGTTGTACTTCTCTACGCAGGTTTTTCGACGGCAGTGTTTTCAGTTGGACGCGTTCTCGTAAAGCATTTCACCCCTCTCTCTCTTTCGGGCCTCATGCTTTAGGGGGCATATGTTACACAGAAATTTGTCACCATCCCTGCAATCCCCTGTCCCACACATTGGAGGGCTTATTCCGTGACCTGTGAGCAGTGACATGACCTGAAAACACTTGTATGGAATCCCCCTAGACATGGACTTTCATTCCCCTGAAGACAACTCCTTGTGAAACCCTAAAAATAACTTTTTTATCCTTGGCACGACTCGTCAGTGTTATACCCATGCCAATGGGGGAAATCCTCCAAAGAGGGCGCGCCAACTGGCGCTCTATCCCAGAGTCGCACTAGCACCAGGCTTAATAAGGAGTGTTTTTTAAAAATAAATGGCAGAAGATTGACTCCAACTAACTCCTGAACTGGTCTCTAAATTGAGTTGGGATGTTTGGCTCCGGATCTCCATGTAGAGGAAGTAGTTTTCCACCTCTCATGGAAGCTTCCTTGAGGATAGGGCCAATCACATGATTGTAGGGATCCCAACTCCCCTTCCACCATCTATATAAGCTTTCCATTTCCCTTTGCAAGCTAGTCTCCAAGAGCCTTCATAGCTTAAAGAATGCTGCAATAGTCCTCATAGAGCCAAATCAGTAGCAAGAAGATTTAAAATCGAAGAGAGAGGCTTGTCCCCATCCCCGACGAGCTTTACTGAGATGTATTCCGCTGACGACCCGCCGAAGGAAGATTCAGCGTCAGAGCCAGGTTGTATTTTCCTTTGAATTAATTAATGGTAAGCGACTATTGGTTATGATTCCACTCGTATTGTTCATTATGATCATGAGTTGTGTCCTCTCTGACTCATACATAATTGCATATATTGGGTTTTACACTTGTGTTTGTCATGTTTCTTGTGTGTGCAGGTGTTCGATCACGACAAGCGAGAGGATTGTGATCTGCTGGAGCAAGGAAACGGGAGCGCCATCTTCTCTACAAACAACGACGTTGGATTCAAGGTAAGCCTTCTTCACCATTTGGTTTATTGCAATTAGGAACTTGCACCTTAGCATGATACGATTATTGCTAGACCCGATCTGGGCTAGCAGGGATCATCTCTATTCGCAGAGGGGATTTACCTCTACAACACTAAGACAGTTGTATTTCATTTGATCGATCTTCTTCTGTTGGTAAATGAGAGGCTTCAGTTAACATCCTACAAAGACCTTGACCTTTAACAATTTTAGTAGGATGTATCTTTGCATCATATTCTTGAAGTGCGGTAACCCAATTTGCTCTCTTCTCTCCTACCTCTCGTTGGATTAATAATTGCCTTACTGCTGAGTAAGGTACTATTATTTTAGTATGTGTTTTTAGGAGAATAGGTCTAAAATGTTTCAAGGTTATAAACAAAGAAAAGCCTGTTTTTCTACAACTGAATAATTTAACTCAGCACCTTGAAGGTTAGAACTGAAAAATGAAATCAATGCTTCAATGTTTTGATCATTCTGTTAGTGTCGATATCTTCATCCCTCTGTCAGAGATCAAAATCCTCTTGTTGCATTGCATATTAGGTGTCTCACTCAGTCCAATCAGCTGCATTCCATTAGGAGCATGGATCATCTGATGGTAGGGGCTTGTCACTCATGTCTCTCATGCCCTCTACCTGCTAGCCTATTTCTGTTCATTAAAATCATTTGCAGTCATTTTTGGTCTCATAGTTGGCAAAGAGTCATTTTAGGGTTTTTAGTCACATTAGGTCTATGGTTTCATTAATCAGGTCTTCATAATGCCTAATAATGGTCAGCAGGCACATGAGGGAGTCTAAAATAAGGTTTTAGTGCTAAAAGTTTCATCATCATATGCTTAATAATGATTTTTCTTCAAAACTCTATCTTGAAGAAAAATAGTCTATTTCATCTTTATGTAATAAATGCAATGTGGTTTTCGAGTTTTTTCAGTTGTAATAACACTCCACTGGCAACCCTGGTCGCCTTTGCCAAAGCTCCATGCCATCCATTCCTTGCAAGATAGACAGAGAGCTCATCATTCAGTTCAAAAGCAAAAAGGAAGCAAAACAAAGTTTTTGAAAAGTGTCAAAGTTTGCAACATTATAAAGTGGGTTTTTTTCAAATGAAAAATTTAAATCCTTGGCATATAAGATATTTTCAAGTTCAAAATACATTTGTGTGCCAAGAAGACTGGAGTAAGATAAGGAGAAAGTCGTGGAGGGCGAAGCAAACAATTTGAGGGAGATTTTGTGCAAAGTTCAGTTGCGCGACGCATTGGGTGACTGTCACAACGCATCGGGTGAGCACGATGCATTGGGTCGGCTCCCTGCATGTGAATTTGTTCCAGCGCGACACATTGAAAGAGTGCGGCGCACTGGGTTGGTTGTGCGATGCACTGGGCCGAAAAGCAAATTTCTTGCCATTTCTTCCAAATCCTCAAATCAACTTGGTCTCCCTTGTTCAAGTAAGTCAAAGTCACCTCTTAATTGCCAATGAACAAGTGTTTGGTGTTGATTATGAGAATTTAAATACAAAAACTCAAACCCTATTGTCTTGTTGAAAGAGTGCTCCTTTAGGGTTTTAAAATTGGTTTGGTATCAATCATTCCCATTTCCCCCATCCCTCCTCACTGTCTATCTTCTCAACAGACCCCTTTCCCTATTCCCTTGTATCCCTAAGTCACTCATTCCTATTCCATTCCCATTATCCCCATCCCAATTGTAAAATTTCTCCAAACCCCAAGGTTATCCCAAGAGATTAAGTGGCTGTCCCTAAACTTATCAAATCACAGATTTCAAATGGCAAATTTCACTTGATAAAATTCCATTGTTCCCACTACCCTATTCCTCCATATTCCCCTCATATTACCACATATTTGGCAATCTAATCAAAGACACCAAAATTCTCATCTTCATCCAAGACAACATAGACCTTGCATAGACCCTGGACATCATGGATACAGATACCGATACATCTTATGATCGAGATAATGATTCCACCACTGAATTACATGCACCTAGAAGGCCTCATAAGAGTGGCAGACACGTGAGGGAGGAGCCCACTTCATTGGCTGAGTTACAGGCCTGTCCTCTTGCCATGGCATGTTTTCAACAGTAGTCTTGTTATCAATTTTGTGAAATGGTTGCTAGGGTCCATCATCATCAGGAGCTGGCTCGTTTGTTTGTATTTCATTTACATGATGGTCAGGTCACCCTTGCCAGTGTGACATTCACTTTAACATCAGAAACTATCTCTCAAGCAACCAGAATACCAAATGTTGGAGAACAATGGAACAAAAGATAACAGGTTGACAGGGTACACTATGAGCCATATATCAGGCCTAGCTCTGTGAAACAACTCAGCAGAGTTTTCCCTTTCCGGTTCCTAAAGGATTCCTATGCTCCTCTAATGAAACTTATTATCAGATATTTCAGTTGTGAGGGCTGGTTTTCACGTCTTTATGCCTATAATATCAGGTTATTGATGCATTTTACTAGGGTGAGGATGATGAACCTCCCTTATTTCATGTGCCAAAATATTGAGAGGATGACCACTCTTGTGCAAAGGAAAACTCCTGAGCAACAGTACAACAATATCTATCACTTTGCACTCATCAAGATTGTGGTTATGCATCAGCTCAGCTTGCAAGGTATTTCATGGGAGGATTTCATTTCTAATGATTTCTTCACAGCTGCTTAGGTTCCTTCGGAGGTTGTTCATGAGGTAGGTGAACCTTCATATCAGCATGAAGGTCATGAGACACAGACCACCAGTGTGCCGGTGTTTGTTACTTATTAGAGAGGCACCAGAGGATTATTTGCAGCAGCGCGATGAGTATTATCTCCACCCGGAGTGGAAGGGGTCTCGCTTCCATCATCAGCAGCACAGGTATAGATACAGGAAAGGGGTAAGAGGCCCATGCAGGATGAGGGGCCTTTAGGAGGCCAAGATACAAGTTTCATACTCATTGATGAGGAGTTGAGCTCACCAAGCTCAAATTTTAGGGAGATTATTTAGGAGCAGAAGGCGAAGATAGAAACTTTGTCCGTCAAGTTGCAAAGAGCCCAGTGGATTATCAATTACCTCAAGCAACGAAACAAATAGGTGGAAGATCAGCAAACTATCATGGAGTTGCAAAATATCCGTGAGAACCGGCAAGCTGCCCAAAGAAGCCCAACCGAGATGACATCCATTGAGCGAGAGATTGAGGCTGATCGAGAGACTTGGCTTGATAGGGTCAATATTCATTTGGAGAAGCTGTTGGAGAAGGAAAATAAGGAAAATAACATGTTGTTACACAGTAATTTGTCACCATCCCTGCAATCCCCGTCTCGCCCATTGCAGGTTTATTTTTGTGACCAATAAGCAGTGTCATGCCTTGCAAATACCATCATTGCATCCCTTTCCATGAGGACAACATTCCTTCTGTTGATTATTTCCTGAGCAGACCCCTAAAAACACCTGTTTTTGCCTTGGCGCTGGTAGCCCGTTATGTACTTGCGCCAATGGGGGAAAATTAACACTGAGCCCGCGCCAATTGGCGCTCTGTCCCAGTGTTGCACCCGCGCCACTCTGTTTATGGAAAGTTTTTTAAAAAAGAGGCGAAGTTTCGATTACAACAACTTCGTGGATGAGTCATCAGGAGTGGTTTCGCCTGAATAACCACGGCCTTCCTCCTTTGGCCTCTTGTTTCCACCTTATGGGGAACCTCCCAAAGGATAAGGCCTCCCTTCCACTATTGTAGGGATCCCAACCTCCTCCTCTCCTCTATAAATATTGCCTTCATCCATTGATGAAGGGGCCAAAGGGCTGAATGGCTGAATAGCTAGTCTTGAAGTGCCTAAGCTTTGAATCTCCAAATTCCCAAGAGCCTTTATGCTGTAAGAGCCCTCTTTCTTCCCTTAAGGCCGACTCAAGTAAGGAGACTATTGTCGAGAGACTCAAGAGAGGTTTCCCCTTTCCCTGGCGAGCTTTGAGAGACGTGAACGACTGGAGACCCATTCGAAGGAGACCACGACATCAGAACTTTGGTTGTAATCTCTTTCGATTGATATTTAATGAATGATTACGATTATGGTTCCACTCTGTTTTCAATGATGTTAATATGAGTAGTATCCTTTCTGACTGATATTGAGTTACGTATGCCAGATTTTATGCTCATATCTGTTTGTTTC
This sequence comes from Pinus albicaulis, assembly GCA_034641835.2. Taxonomy (NCBI): domain Eukaryota; kingdom Viridiplantae; phylum Streptophyta; class Pinopsida; order Pinales; family Pinaceae; genus Pinus; species Pinus albicaulis. Next base: position 66,726,361 of record CM076570.1, read on the forward strand.
TTGCACGTGCAGGTATCCATCCATGGAGATCATAGAGGATCGTGATCTGCCGAAGCTGAGGAACGGGAACGCTCTCTTCTTCAGATCGTAGCATTGGATTCCAGGTAGGCTTCCATCTTTAGTCTTTTCATTCGTAACTAGGAACTTGCGTCGTAACATTTTTGATTGTTGCTAGACCCCTGCTGGGCTAGTAGGGATCGCCTCTGTCCGCAGAGGGGATTTACCTCCTCAACAATTTGGCGACTCCGCTGGGGATCGTCTAGTTTTGATTGTCTCGTTTTGATTGTTTCGTGGTTTTCCTTGCTTGGTTGGCCTTCTGGGCTGGGTTCTTTTGTGTTTTGGCTTTTGGTTCAGCCCCAGAGGATCAGATCTGACCTCTGCTTTTCTGAATTTTCACCTTTTCATAGTTGGCTGAATTGGCGCGAGTTTAGCCCTGACAGTCGCGCCAGTTGGCGCCGGTTGCCAGTTTATCACTCGCGCCATCCCCTGTCTGGCGCGGATTACAGCCAGACAGTCGCGCCATTTCCTGTAGGTGGTAGGGTTACCCTTGTTCGGAATTTTATTTTGGTCAGTACTTTGCTTCTGGGTTTGTTTTAGATTCAGCTTGAAGTGGGAAGTCTGGTCTTGGTTGGGACAAATTCTTTGTTTTTTCATTTTCAGGCGTTGGCGCTTGTTGTCAGTTAGCAATCCGCGCCAATTGGCCATTGGCGCTAGTTGTCAATGTACAAGTCGCGCCAGTTGGCGCTAGTTGTCAATGTACAAGTCGGGCCAATTTCAGGATGTGTGAAATTTGAGATTTTTTCCCTAAATCCTTCACCAGTGTGTCTTTCCCTTCCGGCCTTTCCTCTGTATGAGCATAGATTACATTGCTCATTATTTGGAATGTCTTCTTTCCATGATTACTTGATGTAAAAGGGAATGAATGCCTTGTTTTGATCTCATGCTTTGGAAGTCCTCTTTGTGTTTTGTCACCTTTTGAGGAATTTTGTTACAAAGTGTTTTGAAACAACGATTGCATTCTTAGTGTTTGTTTACATCTCTTTTGCATTAAGGAGATTTGCGTTTATTTAGTTTTCGTCTCAAAGTGTTCTTTTTGTTAAAATGCATTAGATCACATTGCATTGAAAAGTATTTTGAGATTTATCATTGAAATTTGATTACATTGTTTAATGATTGAAAGCTAGAAATCGCTCTGATTGCATTCTCTTTTATTAAAAGCGTGCATTAAGTAGATTCTCATTTCATTGAAAAATGCATTGAGTGCATTCTTATAATTTGAAAAGGAAAAAGGAAATTGTGCATAGATTACAATTGCATAGTTTTCGGAAAAAAGAATTTTGCATAGATTACATTGCATAATTCGCATCGTTGAATGTTTTAGAATACTTTTGGATAGTGAAAGTCATCTAGTTTGGAAAAGATTTTGTTTGCAGTGTTGTTGTTTGTTGCATCATTGCTTGAAGCTCTTCCCTTAACTAGATAGCATTCATCGAATTAAAAGTTTTCTTTTCTCATATAGCTGCATATAGGAGATTATCAGATGAAATACGGTAGGGCCTGAAACTGAAACTTAATTGAAGATCAACTGTAAAATTTATTCAATTAACCTAAGGCAGCATTGAAACTTAACGAAACATATTTAGAGGTCTAGGCTAGAGACGTGTTCCGGCGTCTTTAAACCTAGTAGCTGTCGTTTGCCTCTTGGCTTTAGACAGCGCTAGTACGGACTTGTGCTCCCTGTACCGTCGCGTATATAAAGGGAGACCCCTCTAGGTTTTCAATCCTTTATCCACAGGAAGCCGAGTCTGCCACCCTATACCCGTGATACACCGAACACAACATTCGGGGAGATTGCCTGCACGTACGGAAAGTCCTTGGTCGATTTATTTTTCATTATTAAAACCAAGGTGTATATTGCAGTTCACGATTATTTGGTACACCCTTTTGCCTAGTATTCCTGAGTAGTCATTTCGATCTTTTCTGACTCTTTAAATTTGAAAAGGTCATCAAGCGCTTTTCCTTTCACACTTGTTTCCAACCTGAAAGTGATAGAGTCACCTTTTGCCTATTTCTCGACTCTTAAAATATGAAACAACGGAGTTTTGTTTCAATGTTTTAAAAATTAACTGCCCACGAAATATTCCCGGTTAAAGTTAGTTTCCTTAGGGTGTTGTTCTGAAGATCGTTTCTGATGGCAACTTTTTCGGAGTTCACCAACCAAGGAATCCCCTGGGTAGAATCACGGTCCTTTTCCTCCTTTCCAAATGTTGGCGCTCATATATGGAAGCGTTGTCCCTTCTGGGTTAGCTTGTTGGGTTGCACATTTGGTTGTTTCCAACCTACGCTGGTCCCCGAATATCTCTTGCATCTCTTTGTTGATCGGTTCTACGCCTGAAACATGACATCATGTTGATTCTAAGGTGGACCTCTCCCCCTTCTTCGCTTTGTTTACACGTCCTCCTCTTCTACTTCGCTTGGTGAAAGTCTGGATTCAAGTAACCAGGTGGCTAGGAAGAAGAAGAAGAAGACAAAGAAGAAGAAGTCTGATAAAGGAGAGGCTAGCTCTGCGGCTATTGCGCCTAAGAATCCTTCTCTTGATAAACCTTCCAACCCTCCCCGGAAAGTCAAGTTCCCTTGCATGTTGTGTACAGGAGACCATCTTCTTCGAGACTGCCCTGGTATTCCCAAGATGCTCGAAGTATGGTCCAGCGGTCGTCCACTGTTGCCTTTGGCTTCCGGGAGTCAGGTTGGGGGCACGTCTTCAGCTAGTGTTGGTAAAACTCCTAAGAAGCAGGGTAAGATTACCAATCCCTGTAGGTTGTGTGAAGGGCACCATGCCATTCACCTTTGTCCTTATATGGATGAAGCCAAGCAAGTGTTGGACAACTCAACTGTTTCTACAGCATGCCTCCCGGCTGGTTACAAACAGCTTTCTTTGAGTCCTCCGCCAGCTGATCCTACGATTGGTCAAGAATCATCCTTGGTCAATCCCGCTCACTTGGAAATTCAAATTCAGGAATCCGTTCCTTACCAACCATTGGTCGTAGGATCGGTTGAACTGGCCCCGTCTACGGTGCACCAGGTCTTTTCCGTTGAGAGTGGACCTCACATCCCTCAGGTACTTCTTGTTTCTTCAGATTCCTCAGACTTGGAGAAAGATTCTCTTGTCCCTATACCTCAAGAAGTTGCTCCTCCACCTCCCGTGATGGAGATCCTGGAGGATACCCCTCCCACCTTCGAGATGGAGGTCGTGGAGAATGCTCCTTCTTCTTCCGTAACACCAGGGGAAGACCATCTCGGTTCGATGGTAGCCCCTCCAAGTAGTTTGGTCGCTTCCTTCGATTGGAGTCGATTTGCAGGATACCGCCTTCCGTCTTATGTGCCTTTCGAGATCATAGTACAGGCTTTTGGTCTGGTCATACCCAGCACCATTATAGACGAAGGCGCGTCTGTTAGTATTCTATCCTCAACTACTTGGCAAGCTTTCGGTTCGCCGCCTCTTGCGCCTGTTACGCAGAATATGTTGGCATTTAACAAAAGAACGAGTCAACCGTTAGGGATCCTTCCAAGGTTACCTGTTACTTTGGGAGGTAAAACCGTCCATATGGACATGATGGTTGTTCCAGGCCCCTTGGATTTCAATATGCTCTTGGGGCGCGATTACACCTATGCCATGGGAGCACTTGTCTCCTCCCTCTTTCGTGTGGTCTGTTTTCCGCATGAAGGAAGGATTGTGACCATTGATCAGCTTTCGTTCTTTGGTCCTGATGTGGCAATTGGCACGCCATCATCCCTTCCTGGTTTTTATCCACCCGTTGTATCTGCCCCACCGCAGGTCAACTATGTGGCTACCTACCCCGTGCCTGTGCTCAGTGATGATGCCGTTGTGCATCAGGTGCTGGAGGCATTGGGTCCAGACTTCCAGGATGTTTTCCTTCCATCGGGAGGGGAACTCTTGGAAGCGATGACTTCTTGTTCATTATGATGAGGTTGTCGGAGCAGAGTTCCTTGTCTTGTGTCAAGCTCCTTAAAAAATGAAACAAGGTTGTTGGAGCAGAGTTCCTTGTCTTGTGTCAAGCTCCTTAAAAAATGAAACCAGCTGGTTGGAGCAGAGTTCCTTGTCTTGTGTCAAGCTCCTTAAACCATGAAACAAGGTGTCTGAGGATAGTTCTTTTAATGTGTCAACCTCGTTAAAACAATGAAACACGTTCCCGTTCAATTCAAGTCTTTGATAAGTTCTTGTAAAATCCCAGTCGAGTCTTTCTCGTGATCTCGTAACTTGAACCTTCACTCCATTTGCCTTTCATATGGACTGAAGCTTGGGGGGCATGTACCTCGAATTGAGTCACCATGCTGGGGGCATGCTTACTTTTTCAAGCATAGTTTGTTTCCATTTCCAGCTTGTGTAAAAATGAAACCGGTTTCAAGCATAGTTTATCTTTGTTTCAAGCTTGTGTAAAAATGAAACCAACTTCAAGCAGAGTTTCCTGATTTCAAGCTTGTGTAAAGATGAAACCTTGCCCATTTTACCTCTTGTGATTGCCATTTTATTAGCCTATTGTTGCCAGATGAACCTTGGTTTTCTCACTCCATCGTCATTATCTGCTTGGCCGATCATATGCCTTCACTTGATTGTTTTACCCATTCCTGAGGAACTGCTGCGATGAGTGCTCTTGTTAGCCAGCCTCTTGACCTTTATCTTATTTTGAGCAGTTCCACCATTACTAGAACCAGTTGCTACCCTTTATACCACTCGTTCCTCCAGGTGGAGTCATCTTTCAGCTCTTTTCTGACTCTCTAAACATGAAAAGATTGCCGAGGCCCTTGTCGTTTCGATCTCGTTAAATTGGACACGAATCGACATCTACCCAGTATACGTTTACCCCTTTTTCGGGCTGGGATGGATTGATTACGAAAAAGGAATACCCTAGCCTATCATGACTAGGAGGTTTTCTCGGATATTGTTTTCTACCTTTTCGGATCTGAGGAAATATTTACGAAAAGGGACCTGTGGAGTTTACTTTTCTGCTGTCTTTTCAAACTCTCTAAATATGAAAATACGCCGAGTTCTCCCTTTGTCAGACTTGTTAAACCCTGATGACATCGGATCTAGTCGAAATGACGTTCTCCGAGTTCCTCCTTCCTAGGACTCGTTAAATGCACTAGGATGGATTCGCCCGAAGGGCAGACTTATATGACAAGCATATGGTATCCTCTTCAAGCTTGTGTAAAAATAAAGAGGTACTCATCGAGATGGTGGGGGAAAAATGGAACCAGCATCATTGTCGTGTCGGCAGTATGTCGCTCTTGAACATGGCACTTGTCTGCATTCGTGTCGGGTTGGGGACATCTCATCTTTCTTTTCGCTTGCCTCCATGGGTTTGGATAATCCCTTTTGACCTCTCATCTGCTCTTTGCCTCGTCACTATGACCTCTGATCTTTTGATGTCAAATACTGCTGAATCCACTGTTGTGCCGTCAATATGTTCAAGAGAAGTTGACCTCTACAGACTCCAACCTTCCTCTGATTCTCAGACGATCCTGATTCACAACAAAAACATCATGTTCCTCTGTCTCGTGTCGATGATGTGGGAAACATTATGGCCCAGCCCGATCAAGTTGCTTCCTGCTCGGCTTGACTCATAATCCGGAAGTTGGTCAGGAACTCCTTTATGGTACCTTGGAGCACCGCATGCCTCGATGGCGGGTTCGTCGCATTCTGACGTGAGAGTTTTCGTCATTAGCCTCGATCGGTGGTCTGAGATTATTCAGCCTCAACTCATTGGTCCACGTGGGTGTGCACTGCTGGGTACCTTGAGAGCCATTGTCTGTTATTGAAGTGGTTCCTCTCGCGTTTGATAACAACTTTCATCATTGTTTGGTCTTTCTTGCGTGCCCATGCCTCACTCGATTGACTCACATGTCGCTCGCTCGAACTTTTACTTTGTTTGGGTCGAGATGGAGCGCAAGACCCTGGATTGTGTCTGTTGTAATCGAGGCTGCGATTGTGGATTATTATCATTATGTATATGACTCATTGATTGGATGGCTGCGACCATACCTGAGTCTATTTATTTGATCCTTGCTGGATGGCTGGGCCCATACCCTGGATCCAGATTATAGTGTACTCTATTTCGGATGGCTGCGCCCATACCACACATACATCATGTACTTGAGATATCAGTTGTATTTTTCTGCGTAGGTTTTCCAACGGCGGGCCTTCAGTTGAACATGTTCTCGTAAAGAATTTCACCCCTCTCTCTCTCGGGCCTCATACTTTAGGGGGCATCTATTACACAGTAATTTGTCACCGTCCCTACCATTCCCCATCCCGCCCATTGCGGGTTTATTTTTGTGACCTGTGAGCAATGTCAAGCCTTGAAAATACCTTCATTGCATCCCTTTCCATGAGGACAACATTCCTTCTGTTGATCATTTCCTGAGCAGACCCCTAAAAACACCTGTTTTTGCCTTGGCGCTTGTAGCCCGTTATGTACTCGCGCCAATGGGGGAAAATTAACACTGAGCCCGCGCCAATTGGCGCTCTGTCCCAGTGTTGTACCCGCGCCACTCTGTTTATGGAAAGTTTTTTAAAAAAAGAGGCGAAGTTTCGATCACAACAACTTCGTGGATGAGTCATCAGGAGTGGTTTCGCCTGAATAACCACGGCCTTCCTCCTTTGGCCTCTTGTTTCCACCTTATGGGGAACCTCCCAAGGGATAAGGCCTCCCTTCCACTATTGTAGGGATCCCAACCTCCTCCTCCCCTCTATAAATATAGCCTTCATCCATTGATGAAGGGGCGGAAAGGCTGATAGTCTTGAAGTGCCTAAGCTTTGAATCTCCAAATTCCCAAGAGCCTTTGTGCTGTAAGAGCCCTCTTTCTTCCCTTAAGGCCGACTCAAGTAAGGAGACTATTGTCGAGAGACTCAGGAGAGGTTTTCCCTTTCCCCGGCGAGCTTTGCGAGACGTGAACGACTGGAGACCCATCCGAAGGAGACCACGACGTCAGAACTTTGGTTTTAATCTGTTTCGATTGATATTTAATGAATGATTACGATTATGGTTCCACTCTGTTTTCAATGATGTTAATATGAGTAATATCCTTTCTGACTGATATTGAGTTACGTATGCCAGATTTTATGCTTGTATCTGTTTGTTTCTTACATGTGCAGGTGTCCATCTGCGGAGATCGTGGGGGATTGTGATCTGCCGAAGCTGAGGAACGGGAACGCTCTCTTCTTCAGATCGTGGCATTGGATTCCAGGTAGGCTTCCATCTTTAGTCTTTTCATTCGTAACTAGGAACTTGCGTCGTAACATTTTTGATTGTTGCTAGACCCCTGCTGGGCTAGTAGGGATCGCCTCTGTCCGCAGAGGGGATTTACCTCCTCAACACATGTTAAGGCACATGAAGAATCATTATTGGGCAAGAAATCACGTTTGCAAGGCACAAATCAAGATCCTGAAGGCAAAGCTAAAGAGGGAATTAAAGCGTTGCAAAAGGCATGATAGACTCCAAATTTTGGCTGAAGCTTCCTTGGCCCAGAATAGCGCATGATGGTGGACATTCAGGCCAAATTTCAAGAAATTTGGGACACATTTTTTCAATTTTGAATATTTTGGTCTTAACACAGATTTTCCTGCCCGACGCGTCGCGCCCCTTGGCGCGCGCTTACGATTGGGAGCTACTCTTGGGTAAAAATTTGTATTTTTGGACTTGTCATGAAAATTTATGCATTCCTACCCATTTCCCAGAGATTTTGACAAGTTTTGGGTTGCCAGAGGGGTCAAAAACACCCTAAAAATGACCTTTCTGCCCCTTTTTGGACACACAGGAAGCAGTGTTGGGAAAACTCATTTTTGGAGGGGCAAATGGAAACCAAATTCAGAAATTCCACTTGGTTTGGAAAGTAGATAGGTAGATATTTCCAACGAGATATCCTGCACTCAATTTGGACACCGGGTAGGCCTTTAAAATCGGCTCCAAAGTGGCGTGACGCATAGAGATTTCAGGCGCGACGCATTGGGGATTTTGGCTCATTTTTCACTCAGTAACTCTGTTTTTCGCCTAGTGTTCGCCAGTTTGACTTTTTTATCTCCAAAAGTAAAGATCTTGATGTAATTTGATGTAATTTCATGGATTTTGATGTAATTTTGACAAATTTTTACTCATGTAATTAGATTCATTCATCAAAAGGTGAATTGTAACTGAATGAATCAGTTTCCCATCTTATAGAGGCAAGCTGTTCCACTGCCTATTTTCCAGTTCTTAGTTTAGATCTTGTTAAAACAGCTCCTAAAATATTGAGCTCGAGCCCTAGAGGCATGGGGATGAGTTATGCTTGTCTATATCTTGTATTTCTTCAGTGATTTTCAGGGTTGGACACTTGGGATTGCTTGGAGCTTCATTGTACATTTCATCTCTGCATTTTGGCAAAGGAATAGACCAGGGTTTGCAGCACTCCTTGGGATCCATGTGGCTCTTTGTTTTGATGATGTATTTCTCTCTATGATTGTAAGTTTACTGATGTTTCATGTGTATCATTTTCCTTCTCATTTCTTCTTAAGTTAAACAAACAAGTAATAAAGGTGGAATTCATTAGATCTGCAGTGCTCTACCTTGAGTTTTGTTTAATTTTCTATGTTTTCAACTGTCTGAAGAGGATTCCTGAAAGCCTCTTGCCCTCTTCAACTCCTCACCGGTCTAAGCTATCCATCTCATTCAAATTTGAAGTGTCAAAACAATTGCCTTTCTTGCCCCATTCAGCTCTCTGCAAAACTGATCATTTCCCAGACCCAAAATCTGCCCTTCCCTTTGATCCAACAAACACCTTCAAAATAAAATAAAACTCTTTTACATATATACCTAGCCTAAAATTAGCCTTTATTTCAAGTCATCTCAAGCCTCACTGATCATTTTTGCGAGATTGAAAAGGAGAGAGACCTCTCCCGATCTGGTAGGGCTAGCTACCAGATTAAGCGTGGTTTGATGTTACCCTAGACTCTGCCTTCCTTCAGCCTGAGGTAGATTTAGGCTATAACATATTGGCGACCATACTAGGGACAAAAAAATGGTTTGCTTGTTAGTGTTATTCATTTTATAAGCTACAGACAGAGCCTGAAGTTATGCCAGGTAGCCTTCGAAGCGCTCTTGCTTTGCATTAGCGAAAGTACATAAACGCTGCTTCAGTCAATCTCCGGTCTAGTTTGTAAATGTAACATATGACTTGTAAATTTCCCTAGTATATCAGATCATTCTAGACTTTAGATGATGAGTTTAGAATTTGATAGGCTGAACAAGTTTATTTTTTCCATTTGATTTTTGAGAATAATTCAACACACTAGCTTCCAGATGACATACCAGAGCAATCCGGATCCCGATCCACCTCCTGTGTACGAAAATCCAAATCTTATTTCGAGAATCCTTCGTCGAGAAATTCCTGTGATTCCCGTGTTCAAATCTCATTCATGTCCCATTGTTTTTGAGTATCTTGAAGATCTTGAGTTCGATGAACAATTTGAGTTGTCGTTGTTTGAGACTAAGTCTGAAAGTGCTATCGATTCTACTGTCCTAAATCCAGAGTTTGTCAAAGATCTTGAAATTGAAAAGGCTAATAGATCCATTGATAGTTACATTTTGAATATTTAGAATTCCATTGTGGCAACAAACATTCCTGAATTCATAGAGTCTACATCTGCAACTCTTGGGTCATCAGCAATTACATCGGGTTCACAAATTCCTACCGAGCCTCCTTTCATTCCTACCATTCCTGTGAAACCTTATATCTCCGATCAACAATCTGCGGTAGTATCACTTCCATCCACACCACATACACCTCATACATCAACTGCTCCGACTCCTCCTATATCCCCAAGCTCGGTTGTAAATCCACCTAGAGCAATGGCTTCCCGATTTGCACCCCTCGTATTGCCTCAAAACTTGGATGACATGCCCGCCGATTATCAAAGAAAAATTCCATTGTTTGATGGCACTGCTCAAAGTGTTACTGCTCAGCAACATGTGGATAGGATGGTAGATTTCTTTGACCTTCATGAGATTGATGCAGAAAATGTGACAATGAGATTGTTTGTACAAACCTTTGGAGGTGAAGTAAGAAAGTGGTTCAGCGCTTTGCCGGCTAGAAGTATTGCTACACTGCCTAATATTCAGAGACAATTCTTGGATCGATGGGAAGTTAAGAAAGACCCTCTTTCAATCCTTTCCGAATATGACAATATCAAGCGGAATGTTGGTGAGTCTGTCCAAGATTATTGTATTAGATTCAATACTGTTTACAATGCAATTCCTGCTGATATAAAGCCACCTAGGGGGTTAGCTTTGATTAAGTTTCCAGATGGTTTTGATCCTGACATGGCTTATCAATTGAGGGAAAGAGATCCAGGCACTTTAGAGGATAGGCAGAAAATTGCAGTCAGCGTTGAAGCCAATTTGAATGCTAGGAGAGCTAGAATGAAAGACGAAAAGAAAGTAGTAATAAAGGAAGAGGTTTCCACGTCAGATCAAGTGCTTCATAAGATGGAAAAGATGTTTGAAAGATTAACACTTGATAAGCCTAAACCACAAATCAGAAATCCTAACTTCCGTGGCCAACAACAACCGCAATTCAGAATCAAGCAAAGAGAGTAGCGAGCACAAGAACCGGCAGTACAACAGCAGGTGAAGACACCATTACAACAGAATTTTGTTCATGGTCCAGAATCAGATGAGGAAGAGAATGTAATAGGAGAAGAGAATCGTTTCTTTACACTTGATGATATGCTAATTTTTATCACTGAAGATGAGGAGTATTCCGAAAGCTCAGCTGTACAAAAAGACGAGGATTTCATCTCAGCAAATGAGACAGCTCTTGAAGAAGAGTCTGATGAGTATCAGAGGGGGTATATGAATGCTTTGACTGCCCAGCAGCGACAATATTCACTTAGAAGTAGAGATGTACCTGTTAATCTAATCCAAAAGAGAAAGGAAGTTACAGCACCAAAGAATGATTCACCCGTTGTGTAGAAGAAGAGAAAATAGACAACTGATTCCACTACTAGCAAATCACCATAAACAAATGAAAGATCCAATCAGCCAAATGTATCAAAGGAGAAAACTGAAAAGAAGGATGTTCCAGCCAAAGAGGTAGAGAAAACTTCAGTTTTTAACTTAGAAAATGAAATTGCTAAGTTAAAAGTATCCATTCCTTTGACTGAATTGATGAAGAATAGCAGCTATAAGGGCCAGGTGTCTAAGATTTTGGATTTAGATCCATTATCTGATATGGTAAACGTGGAAGATGATCAACCTGAGTTAATTTTTGTCCAGCATTGGATGGTGAGTCTCCAGATAGTGATGTACCTCCTTTTTATATCAGCCTTAGATTGCACGACTATGTATGACACAATGCTATGTTCGACTCCGGAGCCTCTCATAATCTCATGCTTAGGGCAATCATGGATAAATTGGGATTGGAAATCACTAGAAAGTATCATGACCTTTATTCTTTTGATTCTAGTAGAGTAAGATGCATTGGGCTTATCAAATATTTGGTGGTCAGTTTGGATCAGATTCCAACTAAAAATGTTTTGATGGATGTGGTTGTGGTGGATATTCCTCCTAGATTTGGGATGCTTCTTTCCAGATCTTGGGGAGCGAAAATTAAAGGGACAATGTAGCTTGATTTCTTCTATGATACTATTCCTGTGTTCGGTCAGATGAGGAAATTATATCAGGAGCAAAAGATGAAGTATATGATCACCAACAAGGAGAAACCGTTAAATCATCCAATCAACTATGTACATACTGATTTAGAATCATTTGTTTTGTACTCAGATAGTTTCAATGATGTAAATAGCCAATTAGTTGAAGTAGAAGACATTTCAGAAATCACTGAGAATTCTAGAGAGGTCTTAAAGAAAGAGAGACAAAAACTTGAAAGTATCGCTGAGCAATCAGCCTTCCGACAACAGCAAAATGTTGATGGACAGCAAGCAGAAATAACAGAGCAAATAGAATTTCAACATTTGGAAGAGGATGAAGATGGTTTGTGGACCATGGATTTTGATGGTGTGGTAGGAAATGATGGTGCTGGAATTGGTATTTGGGTACGCAGCCCTTTTTCCTCCCCAAACAAAGTGCTGAGTAATGTAAGGTTTTGTTCTTATAAATTGGCTTTTGATTGTTGAAATAATGAGGCTGAATACAAAGCTTTAATTGCTGGTCTGAAAATTCTTAGAAAGTTGAATGATAAGAGGATTGCAGTGTATGGCGACTCTGAGTTAGTTATCAAGCAAGTGAAAGGTGAATACCAAGATAAGCATCCTCGAATGCGGGCTTACCGAAATGCAGTACTAGATATCTTAAGATTGTTTTCAGATTATACTTTGACTTGTGTCCCTCGTATTGAGAATGGTATTGCAGATGCACTTGAAAAAGCAGCAAGTAATTTGAAAATCCCGATGAACTCAAGTAATAAATTTTAAATTAATGTGAAGCATCTTCCGACTGTCCCTGACAATCAAAGGTATTGGCAAGTGTTTCAAGATGATGAAGAAATTGATGAATTTCTGCAAAATGAAGGTAAATTTAAAGACACTTCTATTGATGTGGAGCATGATGATGGTGAGGCGGATGTGCAAGTAAACCAGATGGAAGTATTGCAACTGAAGGATAATGTCATTCCTAAAGGTCTAATACCTTTAGAGGAGCTTTTCGACCAAGATGATGTAGCTCGAAAACCAACCTTGCAGCCAACAGAAAAAGGAGTTGAGGATGTGAACATTGGATCAACAGAAAAATGGTGAAATTGTCCAAAGCATTGCCCCCACAGGTAAAAGCAAAATATATCAGTTTATTATCTTCCTTTGCTAATGTATTTGCTTGGGATTATTCAGATTTGAAGACACACGATACAAACATAATTCAGCATACCATTCCGATCAAGCCAAATCAAAAGCCCTTTCGGCAGAAGTTGAGAAGAATAAATCCAAAGTTGCTGCCCTCGATAGAGAAGGAAGTGAATCGATTGTACAAGGCTGGTATCATTGTTCCCATAAGATTTTCAAATTGGATTTCTAATTCAGTGCCCGTGCGCAAGAAAACAGGTGAGATTCGCTTATGCATTGATTTCAGGAATCTGAATAAGGTTTCTTTGAAAGATAATTATCCATTGCCCAAAATGGATCACATACTTCAGCGAATAGTTGGAGAATCTCGTATGTCGCTACTTGATGGTTATTCCGGTTATAAACAAATTATGGTCCATGAGGATGATAGAGACAAAACAACGTTCACCACTCCGTGGGGAACTTTCCATTATGCTAAAATGCCTTTTGGTTTGAAGAATGCTGGTGTGACCTTTCAGCGAGCGATGGATATGGCATTTGCAAATGAAAAAGATGTCTTTTTGGTTTTTTATCTTGATGATTTGATAGTCTTTTCTAATTTAGATGAAGAGCACCTTTACCATTTGAAGATTGTTTTTCAGCGGTGTAGAAAATATGGTGTGTCTCTCAATCCGAAGAAGAGTTTGTTTGCCATGGATGAAGGCAAGCTTCTTGGTCATATTATATCAAAGGATGGCATCCGCATTGATCCAGCTCGAGTACAAGCTATTAAGAAAATTGATATTCCCCGGAACAAAAAGGAGATCCAATCTTTCAATGGTAAGATGAATTTCTTACGTCGCTTTGTGCCGAATCTTGCAGAACATTTAAGGGAAATTACAAACATGCTCAAGAAAGATAGTGTAGTGAAGTGGACTGAGGAGGCAGTAAAATATTTCAATTTAGTGAAATTGGTTCTTTCTTCAGCTCCGGATTTGATCAGCCCGGACTATACTCAGGATTTTATTTTGTTTTCATTTGCCTCGGATCATACTATGGCAGCAGTTTTGATGCAGAAAAGAGATCAGCATGAAAAACCAATTTCTTTTTTTTCAGTCGAACCATAAGAGATGCAGCCTTAAAGTATAACATTATTGAAAATCAAGCTCTTGCCTTAGTGAAAGTGTTGAAATATTTTTGAGTTTATACTCTGCATTCTCACATTCTTGCTTATGTTCCTAATGCTGCTGTTAAGGATGTCTTAGTGCAAACAAATCCAGAAGAGAGACAAGGAAAATGGATTGCTGCCTTGTTGGAGTATGATGTGGAGATAAAGCCTACAAAGCTTATCAAAGGACAAGGGCTGGCTAAGCTAATGGCTATGTCAAATTTGCATGCCTTGGAAATTAATCTCATTGCTGCTATGTCCGAGGAAAATGAAGAAAGTTCGCTAATTCAGGTATCAAAAATCTTTGTTCTTTCTCCTTGGTATTCAGACATTGTATATGTGCTCCAAAATATGTCACCACCGCCAGGAATGGCTAAAATAAAAAGTAGGACTTTGAAATTGAAGGCTGCCAAGTTTTGTATCATGAATAATGCACTCTATTGGAAAGATCCCAGTGGTGTTTTGCTAAATTGCTTAGTTGAAGAAGAAGCAAAGCATGTTATCGAGGATTTTCATAAGGGAGATTGCGGAGGTCACCTTTTCTGGAAAAAAACGGCCAATAAAATTTTGAGAGCAGGATATTATTGGCCGACTCTCTTTGCTGATGTATACAAAACTATTAAAAGCTGCCATGAATGTCAGATTTTTGAACGGAGGAAAAAATTGTAGCCTTTGCCGCTTAAGCCCATTGAAGTAAGTGCTCCTTTTCAGCAGTGGGGTTTGGATTTCATTGGAGAAATCCATCCTGCCTCTTCAGTGTAGCATAAGTGGATCCTTACAGCGAGGAATTATTTCATTGAATGGATTGAGGCGATTCCCACCAGGCAGGCCACAGATTCAGTAATAATTTCATTTCTTGAGAACAATATTTTGTCTTGTTTTGGTTGTCCAAATAAGTTGATCACTGATAATGCAGCAGCCTTTAGGTCTAAGAGAATGATTGATTTTTGTGATAAGTATCAAATCACTTTTGGGCATTCAACCGCGTATCATCCATAAGGCAACAGATTGGCTGAATCCTCAAATAAATCTTTGGTCAACATTATCAAAAATCTGCTGGAAATAAACAAGAAAGGTTGGCATAAGAAATTGGTTAATGCACTTTGGGCAGATAGAGTGAGTCAAAAGAAATCTATAGGCATGTCTCCGTTTGATCTCATGTATGGTGTTGACACGGTATTCCCGACCTCTCTCGCAGTTCCAGTGGTTAAACTTCTCCAGGAAGCTGGCAGCAAAGATGATCATATGCAATGGAGAATAAATCAAATGATCCATTTACAACAGACTAGAGACGAGGTTTTTCAGAACACTTTCAAGCTGCAAGAGAGAATCAAGAAGATATATGATCGAAAGGCAAAGGAGGACAAGTTTCAATTAGAAGAAGTGGTGCTGAAATGGGATGCAAGAAACGAAGACAAAGGTAAGCATGGCAAGTTCGAGAATCTTTGGAAAGGACCTTTCAGAATTGCTGTATATCGAGGCCAAAATGCTTTCCTTTTGAAAGAAATGAATGGAGAGGATTGTCCAGGAGGGCCGGTCAATGGTCGGCTTCTCAAGCGGTATCATTTTTGAAATGTTTTATGCTGTCATACATTATCATTGTATATACTGGTTCGTTTAAATTTCATTGCAAGTGTGTGCTGTCATTATTCTTTCAGTTTGGGGCCCGAAGTGAAGGCTATAAAACTGAAGATTGATTTCAGTTTTGGTTTGATTTATTGAGTCAGGTATTTCAGTCATTTTGGTTTCAAAATTGAGTCAATTTGAGTCATTTTTCAACTCTCACGATGAGTCAAGAGTCTTGTTTTGGTTTGTCGAAGTTATTGATTCGATAGCCTAATGGACGAAGGCACTGCCTACTTTCCGAGAGATCTGTAGTTCTTGGCACCTCCAAGGAGCTACCATCCCCATTGGAGCCAATGTTAGTGTCGGTATCTTCATCCCTTCGTCAGAGTTCAAAATCCTCTTGTTGCATTGCATATTAGGTGTCTCACTCAGTCTAGTCAACTACATTCCATTAGGAGCATGGATCATCTGACGGTAGGGGCTTGTCACTCATGTTTCTCATTCCCTTTACCTGCTGGCCTATTTTTGTTCATTAAAATCATTTACAGTCATTTTTGGTCTCATAGTTGGCAACGAGTCATTTTAGGGTTTTTAGTCACATTAGGTCTAGGGTTTCATTAATCAGGTCTTCAGAATGCCTAATAATGGTCAGCAGGCACATGAGGGAGTCTAAAATAAGGTTTTAGTGCTAAAAGTTTCATCATCATATGCTTAATAATGATTTTTCTTCAAAAATATGTTTTGAAGAAAAATAGTCTATTTCATCTTTATGTAAAAAATGCAATGTGGTTTTCGAGTTTTTTCAGTTGTAATAACACTCCACTAGCAACCCTGGTCACCTTTGCCAAAGCTCCATGCCATCCATTCCCTGCAAGATAGACAGAGAGCTCATCATTCAGTTCAAAAGCAAAAAGGAAGCAAAACAGAGTTTTTGAAAAGTGTCAAAGTTTGCAACATTATAAAGTGGGGTTTTTTCAAATGAAAAATTTTAATCCTTGGCATATAAGATATTTTCAAGTTCAAACTACATTTGTGTGCCAAGAAGACTGGAGTAAGCTAAGGAGAAAATCGTGGAGGGCGAAGCAAACAATTTGAGGGAGATTTTGTGCAAAGTTCAGTTGCGCGATGCGTTGGGTGACTGTTGCGATGCATCGGGCGAGTGCGACGCATTGGGTCGGCTCCCTGCGTGTGAATTTGTTCCAGCGTGACACATTGAAAGAGCGCGACGCACTGGGCCGAAAAGCAAATTTCTTGCCATTTCTTCCAAATCCTCAAATCGACTTGGTCTCCCTTGTTCAAGTAAGTCAAAGCCACATCTTAATTGCCAATGAACAAGTGTTTGGTGTTGATTATGAGAATTTAAATACAAAAACTCAAACCCTATTGTCTTGTTGAAAGAGTGCTCCTTTAGGGTTTTAAAATTGGTTTGGTATCAATCATTCCCATTTCCCCCATCCCTCCTCACTGTCTATCTTCTCAACAGACCCCTTTCCCTATTCCCTTGTATCCCTAAGTCACTCATTCCTATTCCATTCCCATTATCCCCATCCCAATTGTAAAATTTCTCCAAACCCCAAGGTTATCCCAAGAGATTAAGTGGCTGTCCCTAAACTTATCAAATCACAGATTTCAAATGGAAAATTTCACTTGATAAAATTCCATTGTTCCCACTACCCTATTCCTCCATATTCCCCTCATATTACCACATATTTGGCAATCTAATCAAAGACACCAAAATTATCATCTTCATCCAAGACAACATAGACCTTGGACATCATGGAGACAGATACCGATACATCTTATGATCGAGACAATGATTCCACCACTGAATTACATGCACCTAGAAGGCCTCATAAGAGTGGCAGACATGTGAGGGAGGAGCCCACTTCATTGGCTAAGTTACATGCCTGTCCTCTTGCCATGGCATGTTTTCAAAATTAGTCTTGTTATCAATTTTTTGAAATGGTTGCTAGGGTCCATCATCATCAAGAGCTGGCTCATTTGTTTGTATTTCATTTACATGATGGTCAGGTCACCCTTGCCAGTGTGACATTCACTTTAACATTGGAAATTATCTCTCAAGAAACCGGAATACCAAATGTTGGAGAACAATGGAACAAAAGACAACAGGTTGACAGGGTACACTATGAGCCATATATCAGGCCTAGCTTTGTGAAACAACTCAACAGAGTTTTCCCTTTCTGGTTCCTAAAGGATTCCTATGCTCCTCTGATGAAACTTATTATCAGATATTTTAGTTGTGAGGGCCGGTTTTCACGTCTTTATGCCTATAATATTAGGTTATTGATGCATTTTACTAGGGTGAGGATGATGAACCTCCCTTATTTCATGTGCCGGAATATTGAGAGGATGACCACTCTTGTGCAAAGGAAAACTCCTGAGCAACAGTACAACAGTATCTATCACTTTGCACTCATCAAGATTGTGGTTATGCATCAGCTCGACTTGCAAGGTATTTCATGGGAGGATTTAATTTCTAACGATTTCTTCACAGCTCCTCAGGTTCCTTCGGAGGTTGTTCATGAGGCAGGTGAACCTTCATATCAGCATGAAGGTCATGAGACACAGACCACCAGTGTGCCGATGTTTGTTACTTATCAGAGAGGCACCAGAGGATTATTTGCAGCAGCCCGATGAGTATTATCTCCACCCGGGGTGGAAGGGGTCTCGCTTCCATCATCATCAGCACAGGTACAGGTACAGGAAAGGGGTAAGAGGCCCATGCAGGATGAGGGGCCTTCAGGAGGCCAAGATACAAGTTTCATACTCATTGATGAGGAGTTGAGCTCACCAAGCTCAAAGTCGAGGGAGAATATTCAGGAGTAGAAGGCGGAGATAGAAACTTTGTCCGTAAAGTTGCAAAGAGCCCAGTGGATTATCAATTACCTCAAGCAGCGAAACAAACAGTTGGAAGATCAACAAACTATCATGGAGTTGCAAAATATCCGTGAGAACCGGCAAGCTGCCCAAAGAAGCCCAACCGAGATGACATCCATTGAGCGAGAGATTGAGGCTGATCGAGAGACTTGGCTTGAGATGGTCAATATTCATTTGGAGAAGCTGTTGGAGAAGGAAAATACAGAAAATAACATGTTAAGGCACATGAAGAATCATTATTGGGCAAGAAATCACGTTTGCAAGGCACGAATCAAGATCCTGAAGGCAAAGCTAAAGAGGGCATTAAAGCGTTGCAAAAGGCATGATAGACTCCAAATTTTGGTTGAAGCTTCCTTGGCCCAGAATAGCGCATGATGGTGGACATTCAGGCAAAATTTCAAGAAATTTGGGACACATTTTTTCAATTTTGAATATTTTGGCCTTAACACAAATTTTCCTGCCCGACGCGTCGCGCCACTTGGCGGGCGCTTACGATTGGGAGCTCCTCTTGGGTAAAAATTTGTATGTTTGGACTTGTCATGAAAATTTATGCATTCCTACCCATTGCCCAGATATTTTGACAAGTTTTGGGTTGCCGGAGGGGTCAAAAACACCCTAAAAATGACCTTTCTGCCCCTTTTTGGACACACAGGAAGCAGTGTTGGGAAAACTCATTTTTGGAGGGGAAAATGGAAACCAAATTCAGAAATTCCACTTGGGTTGGAAATTATATAGGCAAATATTTCCAACGAGCTATCCTGCGCTCAATTTGGACTCTAGGAAGGCCTTCAAAATCGGCTCCAAATTGGCGCGACACACAGAGATTTCAGGCGCGACGCATTGGGGATTTTGGCTCATTTTTCACTCAGTAACTCTGTTTTTCGCCTAGTTTTGGCCAGTTTGACTTTTTTATCTCCAAAAGTAAAGCTCTTGATGTAATTTGATGTAATTTCACGACTTTTTATGTAATTTTGACAAATTTTTACTCATGTAAGTAGATTCATTCATCAAAAGGTGAATTGTAATTGAATGAATCAGTTTCCCATCTTATAGAGGCAAGCTGTCCCACTGCCTATTTTCCAGTCCTTAGTTTAGATCTTGTTGAAATAGCTCCTGAAATAGTGAGCTTGACCCCTAGAGGCATGGGGATGAGTTATTCTTTTCTATATCTTGTATTTCTTCAGTCATTTTCAGGGTTGGACACTTGGGATTGCTTGGAGCTTCATTGTACATTTCATCTCTGCATTTTGGCAAAGGAATAGACTAGGGTTTGCAACACTCCTTGGGATCCATGTGGCTCTTTGTTTTGATGATGTATTTCTCTCTGTGATTGTAATTTTACTGATGTTTCATGTGTATCATTTTCCTTCTCATTTCTTCTTAAGTTAAACAAACAAGTAATAAAGGTGGAATTCATTAGATCTGCAGTGCTCTACCTTGAGTTTTGTTTAATTTTATATGTTTTCAACTGTCTGAAGAGGATTCCTGAAAGCCTCTTTCCCTCTTCAACTCCTCACCGGTCTAAGCTATCCATCTCATTCAAATTTGAAGTGTCAAAACAATTGCCTTTCTTGCCCCATTCAGCTCTTTGCAAAACTGATCATTTTCCAGACCCAAAATCTGCCCTTCCCTTTGATCCAACAAACACCTTCAAAATAAAATCAAATTATTTTACATATATACCTAGCCTAAAATCAACCTTTATTTCAAGTCTTCTCAAGCCTCACTGATCATTTTTACGAGATTGACAAGGAGAGAGCCCTCTCCCGATCTGGTAGGGCTAGCTACCAGATTAAGCGTGTTTTGATGTTACCCTAGACTCTGCCTTCCTTCAACCTGAGGTAGATTTAGGCTATAACACATTCAACTGTGTCAAAAATTTTGCGTATGATGTATCAGAAGAGAATGTATATAATACAAATGGTTTAAGAAAATCAGGAGTTGTTAAAGAAGGAGATTCAATGATAGCTTTCTTAATCAACTCAAAAGAATTTCTCTAGTCTTTTCCCCATTTAAAAATCAAAATTTTCTTGATCATTGATTGAAAGGGTAAGATGATTTGGGAAAAACCAGGAAGAAATCGTTTTACAAAATTATTTTTTCCTAAAAATGATTGCATCGTTTTTTTATTGAGTGGTAGAGGAATGTTTTTGATTTCCTAGATCCTATCAGGGCCAATATGGATTCATTTTTTGAAGACAATGAACCCTAATAATTTACCTTCTAACAAGGTGAAATAGCATTTTTTAGGATTCAAGGAAATGCCGAATTTTCTACATCTTTCAAAAATATGTTTTAGGTGATTAACATGATTGTTTCTATTCCTAGAGTAAACAATAATGTCATCTAAGTATATAACAATTGAGCTATTGATTAGTCCTCTGAAAGCTATATCCATGGCACGTTGGAATGTAGCACCAACATTAATAAACCCAAATGGCATTTTTTGGTATGCGTATGTTCCCCATTTTGTTATGAATGTTGTCTTTAATCTATCGTTCGGATGTACCATAATCTGATTGTATCCTGAAAATCCGTCGAGAAAAGACATCAATTCAGATCCTGCAACTGACTGTAATCTCTGTTCCATGGTAGGTAAGGGAAAATTATCCTTTTGGAAAGCTTTATTCAAATTTCTAAAGTCTATGCAAATCCTAATGTCTCCATTCTTCTTTCTAACTGGGACCATGTTTGACACCCATTTCGAATGTCTAACAGGAAAGATAACTTTGGCTTTGATAATTTTATTTAATTCAGATTTAATTTGACTTTCTAAGTTTGAGTGGATCTTTCTAAGTTTTTTCTGAACATGTTTGTCATCTAAGATCATAGGTATAGTATGCTAAATTATAGAAGTATCATATGTTTTGAGATCCGAATAATCCCATGCAAAGATATTTTTATATGTTTTCAACAACTTGATGAATGACATCCTTTCTTCAGGTTTTAAACCAAGACTTAGGTTAATGTTTTGAGGTTTTTCTAGTGTACCAAGATTAATCAATTCAAATTTTAAAGTAGAACTTTGGGTTTTAGAATTTGTAATTTTCTTAAACCTATCTTTCAAATCATAAAGATCTTCCATTTTGACTACATATTTGGGAATTGGATTAGCATTTTGTTTATCTTCAATTTGTAAATCATGTACATGTTCATCTATTGTTTGACCTTCATAACATCCGTCTGATGTAAGAAAGTTTAATATATCTACATCATTGTTAAATACTCTCCAATTTGTTACGTTGTCAGGAATGGAAGGCCTAAAAATTAATTCAATTGAAAATCTATCTGGGCTAAATTCTTCAGATGGTATAAGCTTATATGCTACATTAGCAAGTAAATCAGCACTTGCATTTTGTAATATAGGAACTGTGGAGATATTGAATGCAGAAAAATGGGATGTAAGGTTTTGAGCTAGAGCTTGATAGTGTTTCAAATGTCCAGAAATACAATGAATTGTGTTTCTGACTTGTCTAACAATTATATCAGAATATCCATATACTTGCAAATATTTAACATTTAAACTAATAGCTTTTTACAGACCTTGTATCAACGCTTCATATTCAACGATATTATTTGTGCATTGAAATTCAGGTCTGCAAGCTAGCATTGTTTTCTCTCCTTGAGGATTGATTAAAATGAAACCTGCTCCTGCACCATCTTCTGATTTTGAACCATCAAAGTATAAAGTCCAAAACAAAGAATGTTTTGAGCTTTTATTGCTAAGATTAATAAATCTAGAAGTGTCTGTTTGAGAAAAGTTTTCAATTTGAGAAATAGCAGTATTTATTGAAAAAGGTGAAATCTAAGCGTTGAATGATCCAATGTTGGCGAGAAATCAGGTCTCGCGGACAAGACCCAGGTTCAAGAATTGGGGCCAACAAAGGGGTCCGGTGTAGTCTAGGAACACGCCGGCATTTTCACCCTGCTCTGGAGAGCAGTGCGTCTCACCCGAGGCGTGCCGCAACCACATGCAAAAGGGGATGAGATCAAGGACAAGGATCAAACCCGCAACTAAAGAAAGACGGTGCATCCATTCATATACAAAGTTATATGCGCAAGATCACTTAATAAGCATTCAGACATTCATAAATTAAATTTTAAACCAGCATAAACGCATCACATGCACATGAACATCTTATTGAGACAACAACCTTCCATTGTATTAATCTCTTGGCCCAATACATGATTACATGGCAATCTTCCTGTTAGCTCACAAAGCTGATACAGATAAATCTCAGAATAGAAAGGTAGAATAGAGAAGATAAGAAACCATATGAAGCACATGCATGAATACTCCGCAGCTGCTCTGCGAGTCCTTCCTTGTCTCTGGCCTCGCGACTTCTTCAGTACGCATTCAACTCTCAGCATTCCACCCCCTTTTCAGCCGGGTGACTGTTATTTATTCACCCGCCCTCGCGACTATCGGCTCCTCTGCGTCTTCACTTCGGCTTCTCTCAGCTTCTCTTCTGATGTCTGCGTGTTCCTCTTTCTGTTTTCTGCTGTGTTTCCTTCATCTGCACTTGTCTCTATTCTATCTCCAGCTATCGAGTGATTTCGCGCCGCCTTGGTAGCTCCGCAACTCCTGGTAGTTGCGGCGCGGTCGCGGTTGCCATGTGTATTTATTCCGCAACTCAAAAGGGTCAAAACTCAAAATGTCTTGGCCAAGATTTCAAAACTAAACAAAAACAAGGGCCCCAACAGGCCCCGACCACAATTCCTTGACTCGTCCGCGAGTCAATCACAAATAAAAATTTCTATTTCCATTGCCCCGCTGGCACCCGTACTCTACTCTGCTATGCCTTCACCCTGCGCCCTTTCCTGCTGTGCTCCGCCACTTGGTTGTTCAAACAAGGGCCCCAACTCCGGGACCTGGCGGAGCACTGTATCTCTAAGCTCTGTGAAGGCCGCCACTGCTTGCCGCCATTCCTGCATAAGCAAGTCGGCTTCTTGAGAGATTCAGTTGGCGGCGGCTTCGTCTATGGGCGTCGGGGCAACCCCAAACAGCGTGGTGAGCTGGGCTTCGGCCTTGGAATCCAGCTGGTGCATAGCATCAGCATGGGCGCGAAGGGGCGGACGAATTTCCCGAAGGACATGTTTGGCCGCTGCCGAGTCGGCCTCAGTCTGTTGCATGTGAAGTTCAAGCTCATCCGACTGGGCATAGAGCTGATCAAGCCGTGCTGGGTCCGTGGTTGCCTGAATGTCCCGGGCAATCTGTTGCAGCTGGGCAGCGATAGGCTGCGTCTTGACAGTTAGCGCGAGTGAGCACTCTTGCAGACTTCGCAGAAGGGCAGAAGCCGCGGCTGCAGTGGAATGGAGAGTTGCTTGTAGACTGACTGCCTGCGTCTGTTTGGCAGTCACCTATCCTGAATGGTCACTGGGTGGATCTGGAAGGGTAGGCCGTGCGGCTAACGCCGCTTGGAGTTCCTAGTTCTCCCTGCAAACAATAGTGAAAACTTCCCTGAGGTGGTGAGCCTGTAGTGCTATACTGTCCTCCTCTATACTGGCAGGAAGTGGGGCATAGTGAGACCTTGCAGCGGGCCATACGCTGGAGAGCGCCTGAGTAGCAATGTTGGCCTGCTCCTGGAGGT
The DNA here is from genome assembly GCA_034641835.2 of Pinus albicaulis. Taxonomy (NCBI): domain Eukaryota; kingdom Viridiplantae; phylum Streptophyta; class Pinopsida; order Pinales; family Pinaceae; genus Pinus; species Pinus albicaulis. The sequence continues at coordinate 66,750,410 of CM076570.1, forward strand.
TGGTCTTCTCCCACAGTAGCTGATTGCGCTGTTCAGTAAGCGCCGTGATCTGATTCCGCTACTCGGTGCACCGCCGCTGTAGCTCTGTGTGAATCTGCTTGGCCTTGAGGGCCGCCCGCTGAATGAGCAGGTACAGCTGTGCTGGACTCCATTGTTCTGCATGGGTCGTGCTGGGTGTGCCCTGCTCCGGCACCCTCTCCTGCGAAGGTTGGTTGCTGGCCGCTGGTCGGCTGGAAGTTTCTGGAGGATGGACCGGCGTCTGCTGCTGCACTGAAGTGGCCATCTCGGACTTCGACCGGTCTTGCTGCGTGGTCTGCTTTGGGGGAGGGGCAGCCGAATCAGCCCCACCATTCGTGAACCTGGTAGATATAGTAGCTTGAGGGTCCTGGGCCGTGGCCATGGGGTCAACCGGTGGTACCACGGCTGCAGTACTGGAGGTGACTTCCACCCCGTGGTCACCTCCAAAAAGTTCCTGGATCAACGAATCTGACACAGTGGCTGATGAGTTGGATGGATTGGGGGAGGTGGTAGGTGGTCGGCCGGTGGGAGCGGTGGACGAAGTGAAAGAAGTGGGAGGGAGGCGAAGGTTGAGGAACTCTGCTGGATCGATCAGAGGTTCCTCCGGAATCAAAGTTGCTGTGGGCGGAGTGGCTGGTGGATCGTCGTCAGTCAGATCCACCATTGGATCTGTAGCAGTAATGCGGGCCCTCTTGGATGGAGGTGGGTCTGATGAATCGGGTTCGGGGCCCAGTTCACCCATTGGTGTGATGAGGGGGGTGGCAGAAGTGAACAGGTTAGTGGGAATGGGAGAAATGAGGGGGGCGGTATTGGAGGGAACACGAGACTGACTAATATGAAATTCAGCAAAAGATGGAAATATAGGGGCACCACTTGAAGCAACTTGGGTGGCCACGTTAAGTCGGCGTACCTGGTCATTGAGGTGCTCGACGATCGAGACCAGCGATGCAAGCAGGTCCGGTGCGGTCTCAGCTGCATCTTGCGGAGGTTCCGCCGCAACCTGTGACGACCCTCCTGCGTCGGTCGCAGCAGGCCGTTGTGCCGGCAGCATTCCATCGAAGTTATAGCAGGTGATCTCGTCGCGGACATGCTTGACGACCCCCGGCCATGCAGAAACCTCACGGTGAAAGGTGTCGTCATTCAGCTGGAACCGGAGGGGCGCCATGTGAAAGGTGGTGTCCGGCACGCAAGTTGGCCGGAGGAAGGTGTGCCTGTGGCTGACCCCAAACCACACCTGCTCACTGTACTCATCCAACAAGTGCCTGGGCACCCATTGCTGGTTGGCCACAACATCGGTCATCATGCCGTACCACGCCCGGAACGCTGCCGCGTTCACCTATTTGGTGCTGGGATCCATGGACACCTGCCAGGGGGTGTATTTCATCGCAAGAGGCTGGCTTATGGTCGTCTCCGCCGGCTCCCGGATGGGGGGAAGGTGCCATTTCCACATGGCGAAGGCTAAGATCAAGTAGCCGTAAATGAAACTGGTGGTACGCCTATAATTTTCTTCGCAGGCCGCGAAGAGTTCCTTCAACACGAAAGAGCACCAATTCAACTTGGCACCCCGGGTGCAGTGCTCTGCAATGGAAATTGTGTCCAGGGTGCATTCTCCCTTCGTATAGTGGCGCATCGTCTTGCTAGCGATCAGGTAGCAAGCGAACCGGATTTCTGGTTTGTTGATCAAGTCAATTTTGGCACCTTTGCCACCCCGGCGGGTGCCATACTTGGTGTACAGGTCGGCGTCTCCCGAATTTCGGGCACGCTTGGAGGATGTCTGGCCAGCAGCGGAGACATCTGCACCGTTTTGAGACAGCCCTGTAAGCCGATGAATGTCTTTGGCATGAATTGGGATTTCTTCGTTGAGCCACAGGGACCCGTTCTGTATCTGACTGAGGAGGAACCGGGTGCATTGCAGAGCCGGTCCCGTAGTTCCGAAAACTGGAAGAGTCCTCAAATGCATCAAGGTCGACTGCTGTAGGCCCCTGAATTCTTGTCGCATCCGAATGTTGGAGCTGCTGCCTGGCGTGTAATGGTGCTCCATGTAGGTCTGCCAATGGAGGTGAGGAAACTCAGCCGGGTCGGACAAGTTGGCGTCCATACATGCTGCATTGTCATACTTGCCGACCAGCGACTCTACACGGTGAATTCTGCTGTCTAACGCTGGTTCAGGGACAGATACGATAGCCCTCGGCATCTTGGCACGACGCTGGTAAACTTGGAGTGTTCTTCTGGAGTTCTCTGCTGAATGCGGTGCGCTTCGATGCTGCAAATGCTCTGGAGACGCTGCAACTTCCAAATTGAACTGGTCCGTCATTCTCGTGCTGTTGATCTTCATGCAAATTATGGCATCCGCTGGCACGCGCGGAGTTGATGAGACTCCATAACGGCAATTAATTCTTGCTATCCTTCGAGGTTGCGATAATCGTGCGATCAATCGCATGCCTGTATGTAATCTGACAGTTGCTGACGGCATCATGGGAAGATGGGCGGACTCGACGGCTGAGGGAACTGCGGGTGATGGAAAATGATTACGGTACGATTACTGTCTATTATGGTAATTTATGAACAAATCTGAGCGATCCTACGGACTGAAAAAAGGACTGACGGAAATGACCTGGACTGACACTGGCACGGGGATGGATCCTACGCGAACGACACGCTGGACTGGCGCTGCGACACGGTGGACTGGTCCGCCCCGACCACAGTCGGTTGCGGTGAGGTACCCGCAACTGACCAATTATTTTGACAAACTGCCTATGAACGGAAAAGACTCTCTATGCTCATCCCGGTTGCGGGAGAGTTATTCGACTAAGCTACTCTACGGGTTCTCTCGGTTGCGAGAGTTATTGATGAAAAGTGAAAGATACCTACTCCTGGTAGGGTTTCAAGCGTGCGCCATTCACCCATCCGGGAAGAACTGTACCGGCCAGCTGTGCCAACCGAACGGCTCCTGAGTCGCGGATCTCGATGACAAAGTACGGTCCCAACCAGTGCATCTGGAGCTTGCCTGGAAACTTCTGGAACCAGCTGTCGTATAACAGAACTTTTCCGCCAACTTGGAAGGCTTTGGTTTTGATGTGGCGGTCGTGCCACGCTTTCTGCCTGGCCTTCTGAACCTTCTGGTGGAATTCCGCGAGGAATTGGGCCTCGTCCAGCTCTTGTAGCTCCTGTAGGCGTTCCCGAAGTGATGCCTCTTCTGAGAATTGAAGGGACGTTGCGATCAAAAGGCTGGGTACCGTGAACTCGGCGGGAATCACAGCTTCCCGGCCATACACCAACTGGAATGGTGTCTGGTTGGTCAAACGTTTCACTGTGGTCTGGTAGGCCCATAATGCCGCTGGGAGGCACTCGTCCCAATTGTCGCGCTGAGCATTGCAAATTTTAGTCAAGCCCTTCTCAAGAATCTTGTTGAAAGCTTCCACCGTACCATTGGCCTGCGGGTGGTATGGGCTGTTTTTATGATGCTGAATCATAAATGTGTCCAGTAGCGACTTGACCGTGGCATTAATGAAATGCGTACCCTGATCGCTGGTTAAGCTCCGTGGGCAGCCAAAACGGCTGATGATGTGTTCAAAGATGAACCGGGCAGCGGTCTCTGCCGAGCAGTCGCGTACCACTGCTACGTCAGCCCACCATGTGAGGTAATCCGTTGCGGTAATGATGTACCGGGCTTTGGAATGTCGAGCGATTGGTGCGATGGGGCCTACGAAATCAACAGCCCACTTCTCAAACGGCCGCAACACATGCACTGGGTGTAGCGGGAGCTCGTCCCGGTGCGAAGGCCTTCCCGTCCGCTGGCAAACATCGCAACGCTTCACATAGGCCTTACAGTCTACGTGTACCGTCGGCCACCACAGGCCAGCTTGGAGCACCTTCCTTGCGGTAGGTTTCACACCCACATGCCCCCCCGCAACACCACTGTGGCATTCCCACATCACTGCTTCCCGTTCATGGTCGAGAACACACCTGCGCAACACCTCATCAAGCCCCAGTTTGTACAGCTGCCCCGCGAGCAATTGGTAGTCGGCCGCCCGGACAACCAGGTGGAATTTCTGAAGCGGGGTATAATCCTCAGGGCACTGTCCCGTGGTCAGATACGTGGCGATGTCAGCCAGGTAATCTGGTACTGCTTCAACTCGGAAGAGGTTAGCATCCGATAGCTGATTGTCCAACGGGCCTTCATTTTCTCCCGTCTCCAACCTGGATAAGTGATCGGGACCAACATTCAACCTGCCAGGCTTGACAATTACCTCAAACGTGAACTCCTAAAAAAGGAGAAGCCATCGACAGATTCTTCCTTCCAACACAGGCTTATTCACCAGATATTTCAATGCAGAATGGTCCGTGAAGAATGTGAATTTGCCGCCCAGAAGATAATGGCGGAACTTCTGGAGAGAGTATACCATCGCCAACGCCTCCCGTTCGGTCGTGGTGTAGTTCTTCTCCGCATTCAATAACCGTCGGCTCCCGAAGTACACAGGGTGGTCAACTGTTGTCTCCCCGGGTTGCGCCAATACAGCTCCAAGTGCAATTCCGGACGTGTCAATATGCACATGGAACTGCTTATCCCAGTCGGGATGAACAAGTATGGGGGCTGTCGCCAACTTCTCTTTCAGGGTGTCAAGTGCCTTCCTGCACTCCGCCGTCCACTCAAACGCTTCTGACTTCCGCAACAGTTTCTCCAGAGGTGCCGTAATTCGTGCGTAGTTGCGAATAAACCGCCTGTAATATCCTGTGTGCCCGAGCAGTGCTCGCAACTGCTTCACTGTCTCGGGGGCCTCCATGTGGACGATGACCGCGACCTTGGCAGGGTCGACGCAGACCCCTTGCTTGCACACCATGTGGCCCAGGAGCGTGCCGAATGGAACTGCGAAAATACATTTCTTCAAGTTCAAGGAAATCTGCAACTGGCGACACCGGTCAAACATAACCCGCAACAGAGAGGCGTGTTTCTTCAACAGACTGTAGACAGTCCAGTCATCCATGTAGACCTCCAGGAACTTGTGAATGTACTCCCGGAAAGAAGCAATGACAATCCGGGAAAACACAGCCGGTGCGTTCTTCAGACCAAACGGCATAACGTGGTATGCAAATGATCCCCACTCAGTGGTGAATGTCGTCTTGGCTTTGTCTTCCTCGGCGATGCGCACCTGATGGTAACCCAAAAACCCATCCGTGAAGGAATAAGCTTCGTTCCCCGCGACATGATCTAGAACTTCATCGCTGAAGGGAGTGGGAAACGGGTCGTGGATGCAAGCATTATTCAAGCTCCGGTAGTCTACACAAACCCGGATCTCCGCTTTGTCCTTCTTGTTCTGGATGACAATGGGACTCACCCATTCCGCTTCTTCCACTGGAAAGATGAGACCCGCAGCCAGCATCTTGTCAATCTCCATCTTGACCTTCTCTTTGATACGTGGATTCAACCGGTAGGGTCGGTGCTTCACCGGCCTGGCCCCCAGTTTCAGTGTGATGCGCATCTCGCCAAGATCCCCCTTGATCCCCTTCAGGTCCGCAACTGATGACGGAAACAAATCCTCATATTCCCGGAGGAGGCTGAAAATTTCTTTTGTTGTCTCCTCGTCCCAGTAATCTCCCACCGTTGCCAGCTTAGGTTTTTCCTCCGTTCCAATGTTCAACTTCTTCGTCTTTAGGGGCTGTAAATGGACTCCTTCTATCGTCGGCTCTTCACTGATGCTCCGCTCTCCTTCTTTTTCGTCAAAATAGAGATGCCTGAGGTCCTCCAAACTATCGTCCTCCGGATCGCCATCAATCCGGTGACAAACCAACTCGCGCCTGACCTTAGGTCGTGAGAGAGCCGGGCCCTTATCGGGCTTAGGCTGGTGGAAAAACAAGACCTCCGTGATTTCCTGTAGGGCCTAGGACTCCTGCGCCATCTCCCCTTCGAACAAGAAGCTCAAAACGAACTTGTCCGCAACTGCCTGCCAAGAGCGGGTTTCCCGTTTCCTCTCTTCCTCCAGGTACCAGGCCTGGGGAATGGTGCCCAGGGAGTGGATAAACCTGTGGACCCACAGCTCCTCAGGGTACCGTGAGCTCCACCACTGTTCTTCGCAGGCTCGCAAATGGTGTCGCGGGTCTGAATTACCATGATACTTAAGCGTACTGGCGGGTCCTTCATCCTCTTTAAAGCGTGCCCGCAGAGCTTCCACCACACACTCCCATCGCAACAGAGTGTTGCGGTGATTTTTCCACCATCGAGCCGACATTGACGGCAAGGCCACATCTAAAAGGGCCATCCGACTTTCAGCTGGGACCCGATCTTCCACTTTGGCAATAAAAGTATTAACTGCTTGCATGTTTGACAATGTGGGATATCCGCGGATCTCAGTCCCTACCCACCGGACTTGAGCGATGGAGGCACATCTCCGTGTGGTGGTCTCATATCCCCCTTGCTGCCAGTCTTCCCAAGCGACTTCGGATCCGAGCTCCGAGCTCTGTACACTCCGCCAACTGACAGAGCCAGTTGCGTTCGGGTTAATATAATCGTCCCGCTTCCCTGCGGTCATCTGATAAAGATGGTCCATTATCTGAGCATCCTCCCGATTGTCCACCGTTTCTGTATATTGCGGGCCCTGATACGGGTCGAGAGGCTGGGTGACCCGTACCTCCCCATCCTCAAAGATCATCAGCTCCTTCTTGAGGTCGATGATGGCGTAATTCTCAAAAGCCCAATCAATGCCGAGTAAGGCCGGATAGGGATCCTTGTCGCCCATGATATCAATAACTTCAAAATCGGTGTATGTCTTTACCCCCGCAACGTCGACCTCGACTCCTTCGAGCCGACCGATTGGCAAAATGCAGTACTGGTTCGCCATCCTGAGTTGGATTGGCGAGTGGGATAGCCGTGGCCTTCCAAGAGCCTCCCATGTCTTTCGTGGCAGTATATTGACGTCGGATCCCAAGTCCAACATGGTGTCGCTGATTTGGAACCCTGCGACCTGCGTGTTAAGCCAGAATTCTTTGCCTGTCCGTTGCTTGTTCTGCTTGACACGTTGCACATATTGAGGGCTAGCGTCCGCCGGATCTCTGGGTTCTGTGCGCCCCTGCAGCGCTCCGTCCAGAGCATGCTTGAGCTGCTGCCGCAACACAACGTTATCAACAATCCTGAGGAATAGCCGGAGCCAACCCTCGACCACAATATCTGTGACGTTCTGCACACCGGATTCTGGCCGCCTGGGCTCCTCCAATCCTCCCTCGTTCTGCAACTGGGAGAATGCCTCAACCGCCTCCTAAAAATACTTCTTTTGGACTTCGGGCCTGATCAACTTCTTTGGGGATGCCGGCCAAACCACTCGTGCTGGCTCCTTCTCGTGGGCATCCTCTCCAGTCTTCTTTCCGCCCCGCGTTACTATCGCGACGTTCTGCATGTCAGGGGTTGCGGCCCCTCGCGGTTCTGAGTTTATCAGATTCGCTCCCCTCTGCCGCACCCGTTCTTCCCACTTCTTGATGAGCTCCGGACAGTCTTCTGTAGCATGGGCGTTGACCCGGCACTGGGAACACCAGGGTCGTCGCGGAAGGGGACATTCTCGAGCCACATGACCCTCCTGGTCACAGTTGTAGCATTTTACCGGACCGCGTCCGCCCGTTCGACCTCCCCGCATGCCGCCACCTCTTCCCCTTGGAGCCTCGTTCACCCTGTACGAGGGACGATCCAATCGATCCGCAAGTGCGTCAAGCGCCCTGCACTGCTCAGTGTTGTGAGTCGTAGACACACAGAATTCGCAGTATACATTATTCGAGATCGTGGAGTACTTCTGTAATATCGGGCACATCCGAGGAGGATGCCCCATCGTCCGGAAAATCTCACAGTACTCTGTGGTGGAGGGCCCCGGTTGCGGTGGGAACCCCACAAAGGTCTGTTGCGGCTGGTAGACTCCCTGCGGGTTCATCCCCGCACCACCCCCTGGTGGTGGACCCCCCTGGATTGCTGCGACCGAGGGTCCTGCTCCTGTGCCGCGCAACCGAGGATATTCGGTTGCGACGTGGCCCTCGACCAGACAATGTGTACACCAAACATTCGGTCGCGCTGGTCTCACCGGCTGAAGTTCCTTGAGCTTTTCGGTCAAGCTGGCGATCTGGTGTTGCAACCCTACCAAAGAAGGGTCTTGCGGGCCGCCCCCCCCGATATTCCTGGGGGTAGCCCGCCATGGCTTCAATCTTCATGGCCTGCTCCAAAGCGTCCTGCAAATTATCAATCTTCTGCTGAGTAAGAGGGGTTCGTGTCAAGGGGAGCAGAGCCTTGATGAACCAGTCCCTCTGGTGGTTTGGATCGATCGGGTAGCTGAGTTTCCCGATCGCGTCCTTGAATCGCCGCATCAACTCCCACGCGGTCTCACCTTCCTTCTGCTTAATTTCCCACAGCTCGGATAGGCCCTGCTGGTCTGTCTGGGGAAGCTTGAATTCGCGGAAAAAATCCCGCTTCACATCCGCGATTACAGGGTTAGGGTGCGCCTCAGACCACTTGATGAACCAACGCAGAGCCCTCTCTCTGAGCGTGGTTTGGAATTCTATTAACTTCCCTGCATCCGGCGTCTGTCGAGCCCTCCAGATGGCTTCGCACAGATACCAGTGTTGTTCTATGTCGTCATTGCCCCGGCCAGAAAACTCTGGATACCGGGTGAAAGATCCAGCCATGTGTACTTGCGGAGAATTAACCAGGATAAAACCTCCAGGTCCTGGTTGCGCAACGGTTCCACTAGGAAAAATACTACTACTAGTAACGCTGCTGTTACCGGACGTTACTGACACTGATGCACTATTGTATGACCGACTCAAAGCTTGTAACTGAATAAAAATATTACTTAAAGGTTGATACAGTACCAGGGGAAGGTCGGGATCCTGGCCATGCGGAAGGTGAGAAGTAGGGCTGCCTGGAGGGGTGGGTGCCGTCTGGTATTGAAACATCTGCTGCATCACGTCGTGCCATTCATCATCGGAACTTTCTTCGGGCTGCATCTTTCCGTTATCTTCGCTAGTCACGATCTCTCTTTCTCGCATCGCTGGCCTCTTATGCACCCACTACACTTCCACTGCTGTCCCGTCTTCTCTTCGGCTATCCAAACCCATAACTCTCGTCCTCTGAGGCGCCTCCTTCTGATTCTTCCTCTCGATCTCTCTTCTCTTCAAATCTCTCATTACCCTTCTTCGCCACCTATCGGCGATCTGTGCCCGCCGATGTGCACGTAACTCCCGCAACTTGCATGTGGCCTCAGCATCCATTCCCTACTCCCCACTCTCACAGTCTACACAGCATCGGTCCCCTCAAACCTTCCCCCAGTACGGGAGGTTTACGCTTCCATACCCGTTTTGTGGAATTCAATCAATCCTTCGTCCACCATCAGGGATTTGATCCACAGCGGAATCTCCTTCAACAGCTTCCCCCTCAGCCCTGAGTGGAACACAGCCTCGGCCTTCGAGAAGGATTGGTAACACTCAGCAACAAACTCCACAGCGTATCCTTCCAACGTGGTCTTTACCCAAAAATCCACTGCGCGGGTTAGGTCAGTATCTACCCGATGCAGTGCCACCAGATCTTCGTGCGTCCACCTGCGGTTTATCTTCTGCAAGCCTTCGTGGGGCAGCTTCACTCGTAACCTCCGCAACCAATTGTAAAGGTCCATAGGGAACCTTCCCCAGAAAATTTCGTACGTATCACTGGCTGCGTCAGAGAAAAGAACAAGCTCCTTGATCGCCGCCTCCTTTTTCTTGGTCAGCTCTGCTTGCTGAGCAATGAACTGGTCAAGATGATCATCCCACCATCGCCGTATTGCTCCTTCAAAAATCCTCGATACCATGATCTAGATCCCCTCAGAACATGCAAGTCCCGGCAACGGAACCATTTGTTGGCGAGAAATCAGGTCTCGCGGACAAGACCCAGGTTCAAGAATTGGGGCCAACAAAGGGGTCCGGTGTAGTCTAGGAACACGCCGACATTTTCACCCTGCTCTGGAGAGCAGTGCGTCTCACCCGAGGCGTGCCGCAACCACATGCAAAAGGGGATGAGATCAAGGAAAAGGATCAAACCCGCAACTAAAGAAAGACGGTGCATCCATTCATATACAAATTTATATGCGCAAGATCACTTAATAAGCATTCAGACATTCATAAATTAAATTTTAAACCAGCATAAACACATTACATGCACATGAACATCTTATTGAGACAGCAACCTTCCATTGTATTAATCTCTTGGCCCAATACATGATTACATGGAAATCTTCCTGTTAGCTCACAACGCTGATACCGATGAATCTCAGAACAAAAAGGTAGAATAGAGAAGATAAGAGACCATATGAGGACCATGCATGATTCCTTCGCAGCTGCTCTGCGCGTCTTTCCTTGGCTCGAGCCTCGCAACCTCTTCAGCATGCATTCAACATCCTGAACAACCTTCGACATTCAACAACCCCCACCTTTCGACCGGGTGACTGTTATTTATTCACCCGCACCCGCGACTATCGGCTCTTCTGCGTCTTCACTTCGGCTTCTCTCAGCTTCTCTTCTGATGTCTGCGTGTTCCACTTTCTGTTTTTTGCTGTGTTTCCTTCATCTGCACTTGTCTTTGTTCTATCTCTAGCTATCGAGTGCTTTCGCGCCGCCTTGGTAGCTCCGCAACTCCTGGTAGGTGCGGCGCGGTCGCGGTTGCCATGTGTATTTATTCCGCAACTCAAAAAGGGTCAAAACTCAAAATGTCTTGGCCAAGATTTTAAAACTAAACAAAAACAAGGGCCCCAACATCCAAGAAACGACTCAGCTGAGTAATTTCCAATAATATTATTAGCGAAAACTATAGGTTCATTTGTTTCTTCAAGCTTAGTGATTGTGTGTTTCATAAATTTCTTGCGATCAACTCTGAATTTATTTGGTTTACCATTATATGGAAACCACATGTGTGACCAATCAGTAGCAAAATATCCATGTAACTTTTTCAGACCAATCCCTGCTTAAAATGAGACCATAAAATTCAGGGATGTATGCAACTAAAATATCAATTACTTGCAATACCTTTGGATTGGATGATAATCTAATGGATACTGATAACATTTCTCCAATGATCTGGAATTTTGTTCTATCTAATTAAACTATATGTACAATAGATTTTTGAGGAGTGACATTCAGTTTTGTACATATTGTTTTGGCATGATGTTTGAAGAGGCTCTTGAATCAATAAGACAATTATGAACATTTTTGTTGAAAATCTCATAAGTCAGAAGTAAAGGAGGAGTGTGAGAAATATATCTATCACCCATTAAAACAAGATCATCGGGATTTACTTTGTTTGAAGATGACGAAGGTTTTCCCATATATTTAGAAGCCTGGGCTATAACCGATGGTTGTATAGGATATACAGGGATTGCCATGAGTTCTCTGAGTAAATTTTTCTACTGTTGTTTGAGTTTTGTCATTTCATGTAATGAAATGTTTTCTTTAGTCTTTTTCATATCTTCAACTATATTGTATTCCACTGTATCTGAAACTACTAAAGTTTTGGAAGTTGTAAGAGGATCTAGTGAAATAGGATTTGTCTGAACAGTTTTAGATTTTTTGGCTATTGTTTTCTCCTTTGTGGGGAGAGATTTATGTTTTTGATTTGATAGAGTTGAATCAGAAGAAGATTTACTTCTTCTAGACACAGGCGTAACTTCTCTTTCTTCTTCTGTGGGGAGAATGAAATCCCATAATCCATTCAGTTCAACTTCTTCCTCAGACTCTGGTTCCTGTTCAGATGGTGGGGGATCTTCAATATCTTGATCAGATTTAGCATTTGAAATCACATTTGGAGGCTGAGATGTTGAAGAGGGATTTGTCTTAAATGGGCGATATGATTTCTTAGGTACTGATGATTCAACAACTTGTTTCTTTATATCAATCATGTCATTTGACATAGTCTTTAACACTTTTTGAAGACCTTCAAGATCGAATGGATCTTTCGAGACTTTCTTTCTGGAATCTTGACTAAATGTCACTTTCTTTGATTTCTTGTCTTCTATCTCTGATCGTTTTTCTAATGCTAGGATTATTTTCTCTACACCAAGAGCTTCTTTCATGTTTTCTAAAAGGGTAGCTTTACCAGCTCTATCCACAAAAATAGCTATATTAGAAGGCAAAGAAGAAATATACCACTCTATTTGTACATCAACAACAAGCTTGGAAGCAGTTGGGATTTTTTTTAATAAATTATTAAATATGGAGTTGAAATCTTTGATCCTTTCACCTGAATTTGTTTTTAGATTGGAAAGATCATTGATTAAGGATGCAACAGTTCTATCATCTCCAAATTTTGCAAGAAAAACTTGTTCAAAAGTTTCCCAATCTGCAATAGATCCTGCTGGAAGTGAAAAGTACCAGGATCCTACAGATCCTTGTAAAGTATAAGGAAACAATATTATCACAATATCTTCGTGAGAAAATTCATTAAGATTCATGGCTAACATAAAATTATTGATATGTTCTTCAGCAGGAAGACCATCATCTGGGTTATATTTAGGTAGCCATTTTTCTGGATGATATGGAAGGGGATTTGGATTTGCAATTAATACAACACCAGGATTGGTCCAAGGCTGATTAGCCATAATTGGATTTGAAGTTTTCAAAGATACATAAGTAGATCTAGAAGTAGGGGGAATGGATGTAGAACTTACAACTGGAACAATACTATTTGTGATAGTACTGATTTTTTGAGTAGAGGAAATGGAAGAATAATAAGATGTAGATTGAGTAAGAGGATGTGAAGAAGTAACTGAAGGGAAATTTTATGTGACTTCACTCGTATCTGACTTAGATCTGGATATAGAAACTTTTTTGCGATGTGATTCTATTGGAAACTGAAAAGGAGGAATTCCAAGTTTTTCACTTTTGGATCGGGTTAATATACCAGTTTCTTTAAATAGGGAAGTGATGATTTCTTCAAAAGCTTCAGGATTAACAGGCTTTTCAACAGAATAGATATTCCTTCTAATTTCTGAATTAAAGACTGAACTTCGGGAGACTCGGGAGTAAATTCTGAAGCAGATGATTGTCGGAATATTTCAGGAAATGAGGGGATGGTTTCTACAATTTCCGAATTCTGAGTTGGTGATTTAGACTTTGATTGGGAAGATGTAGGATGCTTTTGGGAAGATCTACTCTTATGAGGTCTTCTAGTTTGAGTTTATATTTGTATTCCATTCATAGTCTGCCCTCCTTCTAGCGCCAAAAATGTTGAGGCCTAAGAAATATGTGGCAACAACAAGAGGGATAACCACCCCGTCCGGACCTTAAAGAAGTTCCTTTTCCGTTTGGGATAGCGGCTCCGACTGGGGATAATGGGACCAGTTTCCCAGATTTGGGTTTTATATGATTGTTGGGTTTTCTCTCAAATGATTTGCATAAAGAATAACTAAAAACTAAAACAACTTTGTTCTAAAATGCAAAACTTTGAATTAAATCTGATCTAATCTAACCCGGGATAATACTGATTTTATGCGATCTAAAATGATATATATTTAGTTTGTGATGATTAAGATCAATCACAAACTTAATAGAATTAATACTTTTGTAAGATAATTGTTTTGAGAAATAGTTAATCAAAAGAAGATATGAAACATATCGCATATATTCTGATGATCATATAAAAAAAAAAAAATTTCTAGTCTTATATCGTACAATAGTGCAATTGATATTTCAAACAGAAATAATTGATTTCATACATAATTCATGAAATCTAGACTTATCATAAATGTTTAAAATAGTGTTTAGCATACATGATAATAGTACCAGAGTTGTGCTGTCCTGTTCATCTGATCAACGATAATAGGCCATGATCAATTCTTCTATCAATAAGTCATTTCAGAGAATACAAAAGTGCATCAACAGTGATAAAAAAAATGATATATAATTGAAAAGACCGTGTTCCATTATTTTATCAAGGCATCCACTGTAATATCCCCAAAAGGGAAGATTCAGCAATACCTGCCGAAATAACGCATTTTTCAGAAGTATGTGCACTGAAATGAGTTTGTAGCCCTTGGATCCCTTAGATCTGGAGATCTAGTATCTAAATCCAAAAGGAGAGCAAAAAAAAATCAAACTAGGTGAGGTAAACAGACCTCTCACACCTAGTATGGCTGGAAAACACCCAAGAATGGGGCTGCAACAATATGCAACAATACTGCAGGAAAATAATGTAGTTTTTGAGAGAAACAACAAGAGACCAATAAGAAGGCTCAAAATTCATATATACAACAATAAATCAGATCCATAATGAGGCCCATACAATGTATGACAGAATGTAGAAGACAAGAATAGAAGAAATTCCTCAGAAAGAGGGGCTGCAACACAGTATTGACTGAAAAATAGTTTGACAGCGTTATTTTTAAGAGCTGCAGCAAATGTATATTAAAATCCATGTCTAGAGCATATCCGTGTACAAAAGATCAGATCTATTTCAGATCTATACACTAGAAGAGCTCCTTCAAAAATTCCCCTTGGGGTTTTGATCAAAACATGAAACACAGAGAGTAGATATGAGATCTAAAGTTGCAGATCTGCAATAGTATTCAGAAATTTTTGAAGATGAATACAATAGAAGCAGATCAGATCTGAACAGAACATGGATCAGAAGTCTAATCCATGGATCACAATAGTGAAGGGAAGAACCCCAACACCAGAGATCTCTCCTCCAAATGTGTGTCAAAACACCCTGCAACTTCCTTCTTGCAAATAACGTAGTCCTGGAAGCGAAACTGCGCTATAGGTTCTAGCACTGGATTGGCCTGATGCCAAGATCTGAAAATGCAGCTCTAAAGGTCCAGAAATCTCTTGCCAATGGGATAGAAGACTTTCCCAGTGAAAAGAGGCCCTAGAATGGCCTAGATCTGAACAGATCTAGCCTCCATTTGCTGAAACTTACAAGGACAACCAAACCCCCAACAGGATTTGTGTTGTAGTTGGAAGATGAGCTTGGCCAAATGCATGATAGTGGATGAGATCAGCAAGAATCTTCTAAGAGCTACTCAATGGAAGAGGTGGGATTCTCAAACAGGAACTCCCTAGTGCTAAACAACAGTATCCTCAGCTAAACAACAGAGAATGATATATGTCTAAACAGAAAATATATTCAGAAATATACTCAATCAACAACCCTCTTCTGCTGTCCTCCTCTTCCTTTTATAGGATGAAAGCCTTGTCAAACCCTAAACCATCTCAATGATTTAGCTCTATTCACATCAGTAGCCTTCAACTAAAACTGCGCTGTGCCTCTAGGAGATTCACTATATCTAGACAACATTGTTGATTTGGTCCTGGTTGACTTGGTCAAGTGCTCCAGTCTCTTTCACACCTAAGTGTGCTTATGTAAATAGCCCAGATTTAGCTATGTTCACATGTGGCATTGATTTATTTTGCTGATTAGGAGTTTATTGATCCTCCTTTACAATTTTATTCATGAAACAGAAAATTGAAACAAAATTGTATATTCCCATTAGCTTGGGCTAATTGGGAATATTACATCCACAAAATTACAGTAAAGAATTCTTTGTAAATGTTCTTAATAAAAATTCTGGACCCTTCTCTAAATGCATGAGAAGGGTTTAAATACTACATTAACTACTTACAAAAATATATTATAAAAAATATCTTATGAGGTGGTTTCAAACAATCTTCCTCATTCCTAGTATCTAATTGACAAAATTAAAATTATTAAAAAAAACTAACTCATGATCATGCCCGATGATAGGTTACTGCCAGCTTTTCTTTTCTGCTCACAAATATTAGACATTGGTTGTACTTGTGGAGGCTTCCCGAACTGTGTCTTCATCTGTCCAGTAAATATAGCATCAAGTAAAAGTGGCTGCATTTTCTGTATGGAATCCAGAGAACAATTCAATGTCATTATTTGACTATGAGGCTTAACCAGTAGCTGCCTGTATGCTTCCAATCAATCTTTTTCAGCTGTACAAGTGTTTCTTCTCGTATTTGACTTGCATTTTTCCAATCTTGCTCTAATATTTTGAGATCAAGAATCGATTTGTGATTTCCTTCTTTAATTATGTTATCAGCCTAGTAATTCTTAGGTCGTGGGATTTTGGTTTATAGTTAAAGAAAACCAGGTGTAACCAAGAACCTCTTTTGAAATTCAGGATCTAGTCTTCCTAAATTCCGGAGAGGGATCTCTCCTCAAGATTTAGCTTGATTTTGTTAAAAGATTTTAGGCTAAGTATGATTGGACAGTGGGATTTGTTTTGAAAGTTTGGTGGGAATAAAAGGTGTTTCAAGGTAACCCACAGAGGGATCTACCAGACTGTTGGGCTATGGAGTCAACTTTCTAGGCAAGCAGAGCTAGGAAATAAGGTCTAAAGAGAAAATGTACTCAGGGCAGGGTAGATGACCTTCAAAGGGTTTTGATATAGGATTTTTGATGAAATGGGTGAAATCTGAACAAAAGGGCAATTAAGAATCCTTAGGTTACAAAAATGAAGATGAAAGGAGGAGATCAAACAAGGACTAAGAGCATTTAAGAATTCTTAAGTCCGGTTATCAAGCAGAAAACATAATAATGAACAACTAGTAAAAAACATGGAGCTTTTTAACACTAATCCTTTTTAAGCTTTCCTAGTTAATCATTAAAGACATAAAACATTTAAATGTATGTATGGAAATTTTTGAAAGAAAACAGTGAAAACAGGAAAATACTTGACTTATCTGGTCAGCACAAGAATCCTGTGTTATGATGTCTTTAGTCTTAGTTCCATTCTGCTGCTTTACTAATCGACTCACACAAACTTCAATATATCCAGCAAAATGACTATAGTAGTCTTGATAAATTTTATTCCACACTTAATACTTCAAAAAGAGAAGTATTTATACAAAAAATATTACAAAATATCTGAGATACATGTAGGAATATCTCAAGGAAAAAATAAAGTTTATTACATAGAAAGAGGGACAGTTGCAAAACAAACTGGCAAGCTGTCCTCTTATCAATAAAAAATAGGACGAATTATCCTAACTTGTTGCTGGGTTGTAGCTGATGGAAATGCTTGTTGGCATTTTGGAGAAAGATATTTTTGAAGATAACTTGAAAGACACTCTTTCCATTTCTCATCCTTTCACCTGTGCTTTATCACTAATACTCTTTACGCTGTTCCTTTTACTGTTTCACTATTGTAAAATAAAGAATTATCTGCAGTAAAAAGGTATTTTAACTGATACTCTTTGACTCTATTTCTGACCCTGATACACTTTGACTACAAATCTTTAGATTAAGTCAGTGAATTTCTACCATTGTTCTGCACTGGGAATTCTCATACTCTTCAATTTCCTGTAAATTTCATCTGCCTCTGTATACTTTGCAAAATTGGGCTTAACAACGAAAATATGTTTGATCTCATTTTGTAAAAAAAAACAAGTTCTCAAAATATTCCAAAATGACTTTACCAGTAGGAGACCCTTGTGGAAAACGTTTGTTGACCTGCTCTTTGGCATAAGCCCTAATTTTGTTGTCATAATCCTTCTATGCCATCAAATTTTAATTCAAAGCATGAATGTCTGGAAGGCCTGCTTGTGTTAGCACTGTATATTTGGCTCAAAATCTTGTGATTGCCAAGTTTATGTCCTTGCATATGTCCTCCAAACTATTCATCATATTTCTCTTATTCAGGACTTTCTTGATTTGTAGTATGCTTTCAGTTCTGTCTGGAATTTTTAGCTCTTCAAGCTCTTGTCTGTGTTTTCTATTAAAAAATGTAATAAGTTTTAAGGCTTGAGCAGGTTTTTCAGCTAGTTCTTCTTTTGTCTTTTGAATTTCTATTTGTGCTGCTTTGAGTAACTCTTTTTGTTCATAAATAATTTGAATTGAAGGCCACTGAGAATGTATGCCTTGAATGATGTTGTTCCAAAGATAATTCTTGATGTAAGATACCTGCTCAGTGAGATTAACCTATTGTTGAGGAATCTTTACCTGTTCCTGCAATCTGTTGACTCTTTGCTAATGTCCTTTGGATGTAATTAATGCATCTCTGTTAGATGTTTCAAGATTTTTGATGGTGCCTTTCAAATTGATTATCTCTTTATCTTTCAAGGATATGTATTCCATAGCCTTTACTATGGCAGCTATTTCTCCTATTGGATTTACCTGTGATGTAGATGAAGAAGTGGCAGAGATATCTTTAGAAGTAATTGACACTGCAGTTGCCAATACTCCTTTCGGTGCCAAATGTTCTGCCAATGTTGAGGGAACAACTGTACTTATAGTTGGAATAACTGTGGGAATGGAGACTTCCTGAGCTTTCTTCAATGTTTCATTTTCCTGCATTAAAGATTCTATTTTATTTTCCATATCTTTAATCTGAGCTGTTATCTTCAAAACTAGTTGCATAGTTTCCTCTTTTTCTGTCTTTTCCTGAAGAACTTCTTTTGCCTGAGGGTGCTCACTCTGTGGCAGTTTGAGTTTCTTTCTCAAGGCTGCAATATCCTCATTCTTCTGCCTTATCAATTTCTTAGCAACTTCAGTATTAGAGGGATCTGCTCCTGTTTCTATCACCAAATCTTCTAAGGACTTGATCCTCAAATCCTTAGCATGAAGAGATGATTTATCTAATTTCATTTGGGTTTGCAAGTTAGATATAGTTTTCTGAAGCATGGTAGAACTCATGGTTTTGGTTACTACCTTTGAATATAGCATCTCTGATGCACTCCTATGGAACTCTATCTGATCTAATTCATGTATAGTGTCAGATTTCACTGCAAATTCTATTTTCCTGTAGTCTGTGGCTGAATTTGGATCTGTTACTACTGGTTGGAGAAAAGACATGATCATTTTATTTGTTGAGTAATCAAATGCTGTCACTAGTCTGTCTTTATCTCCTGGTTTTTCCTTCAGAAGTTTAGAATAAAATTCATTCTTGATTTCTTCATTCTTTTCCCTGATTTGATTGAACCTCTTCTGAATATCAGAATCAGTTTCTTCTGTTGTTTTAGAGGAAGAGGGAGCTTCTGTATTCATTTCTACTTCAACCATCTCTTTGCCTTTTCCCTGTGCTTGTACCTGTTCATTCTGAATTTACCTGAGTGTCTCATTAACAATCATTGTGGCCTCATCATCTGTTTGCTGATCATTATTATCATCTACATCTATGACTCCTTCTTTTTCTAGAGTAGTCATTTTGGCCTTCTTGTTGTAGACTGTTTTAAATTTATTTTCAATTATTGTTTCTGCCAAATATCCTTCTTCTTTTCTCGGTCTTTTATTGGATACCTCTGCTGGTTGGTTAACTGTAACCACCTATGTACTGTCCATTTGATTTTCCTGTAGATTATCTGTCCGCATCTCCTGATCATCATCAATTAAAGTGTTTGCAACCCATTCCAACTGATTGGCATATTTTTCAATTAGTGGCTTTGATTCATGGAGGAATGGGGTTAACTTGCATTTGACCCTGAGGTTGCTCAGAATACCTTGAGGGTCATAGTTCTAGTAAAAGCTTTGTTGGAACTTGAATATTGATAATTTGCTGCTTACTTCTTTCAAATCCTCTCTGCTGTTAACTATGAAAGAGCCAATTTGACTTTTCAATTTGAATTCTGCCTTCTTTTTGGATGCTATAAAGTTTACTCCATCTGCATTCAAAATCTGCCTTATGTATTCCAGAGCAAAAATCCTTGTAGTTAGAAACTTTGGTAATTTGTAAGGGGCCAGGATTGCACCATATACTCTAATTTCTGTGTGATTTTTATACAAATACCAATCTCCAACTTTACAGTTTTCAGACAACTGTAAAATCCTTTTGATTTCTTCATTGATCCTTGGTGGCTCTGCTTTATCCAACAAACTCATGGTAGGTCTGATAAGCAAATCATTGAAATCAATGTAACTGTACTCACTGCTGTTTTTTCTGAGAAGAGAAGTCCAGAATATACTGAAAGAGGTTTTCCCTCCATATCCATCTTCTGTAATGCAATGGGAAAATTATCTGCTTGAGAAAATAAGAAAATATGTAACAAATATGATGTATATCTGAACACTCCTTCATTAGGTAATTTTATTAGCTGATAATGTATATTATCAACAATGAATTTGGCAAAGTCAAAGACCAACTCTGGCTGTTGTCCAGGAGACAAGGTGGAGAGGAACCCTAAAATGGAGGCATCTGTAAATTCATCATTAACATAGCCTAAAATTAATGACAGCATGGAAATGACTTGTCTAGAGCCCTTAGGGAAATCAAAAGTATCATAAGGTGGATTTACCTTAGGAAGGTTGACATGATTGGGCATGAAGTTTTGAAGGATCTCAAACTTTCTAGGGAAACCCAGGTCTAAATACATCTGAGTCAAATCTTCAATTTACAATGATACTGCTCGTGGATCATGGCTTAGTTGGAGCATATCATTGATTGTTTTAGTAGTTATGTAAAAGAGGACCTCACTATCTTTGTTCACCATGCATATTTGATCAGGGATATAATGCATCTAACACAACCTAATGAAGTCTTGAGCTGGATGGGTGATGGGAACCACATACTTAGGCAAGTTGGAGTCCCATACAGGTATATCATTGGTCACTTTCTTCTCAAATTTTTCCTGACACCAGCTATGTACTTCCAGAAGATCAAATTAAAGAGTAGCATCAGAAATTATGTAGTCTAAGTCAATCAAGGGTTTGTTCTCTTCAGAGGTGATAGGAGGCTGCAATGGTCTGACTACGTCAGTAGAATCTATAGTTAGGACAAGAGTAGGTTTATCAATCTTGGGAGGTTTTGGGTTTGGAAGCTTGCTGGAGGCAGGCTTCTGAGTTTTGGAACCTCCAATTCTAGGTGTGACCTACTTTTTAGTCATTTTTAATGAAACTGAGCAAGATTAGACTGTTTTCTTAGCTCTTTATGGAAAGAGAAGGTCAATTAAGCTGTCTTTGGGAAAAATTCAGAATCTAGGCGAGGGTTTTATGAGGAAAATGCAGATTTGCAATGTACAGATGGTGGGAAAGGGATTTTCAATGGTTTCTTTGGTAATTTAAATGGATTTTCACCGTAGGAATAGCCTTTGGATGGTGAAAATTCTTTAGGCAGAAGTGGCAAATTCTGGGAAAATTTTGACAGGGTTTCCCCTATTTCTTCAAGGTTTGAGTACTCTCAGATGAGTAATTTTGGCTTTAAAATTTCAAATTGGTTTAATTTTTCATGAAAATTATGAATTTATAGGTTTGGACTACTGAAAAATACCTTCAAATAGGTATGGTCGTGGTCGAAGAAGCTTGCAGGTGGTACCAGTCTTCAAACTGGTTGCAACTGTTTAGTAAGAGGTACTGGGATTCTTCGGAGGCGAAATCAAAAGGGGAGATGGCTTCAGAACGATGAGTTTTTTCGAAAGTAGCTCTGAAATGGCGTTTGGAGTAGTTATCTGATAGGGTGTATGCGCAAAAGCATGTAAACAATAAGAGCTAATGTTCAAAACCTTAAGTTTTATCAAAACACAACATTTATTGTAGGTTGGAATTAATGGCGGGAGCGTTTTGTGTGTTTGAAGGCGAAAGCACAAGTGATTATCGCATTTCTTTTGGGCGGTAACTGGTTTTTAGCTTTTGCAATGCGATCCAGTGAAATTAGGACACATGGCGGGCGATGGTTTCATAAAACAACTTTTTTCGCAAAATTTTTTGTAAACATTTCTCGATCACTTTCGTAATGTGATATGGAGTCCGCACCATCGGATTTGATTGAAAAATGCGAATGGTAGAGATATTTCGGAAAGTTGCGGGGAAATAAGGTGGGATCGGGTATTATGATCTACGCCGTTGATTCGGTAAGAGGGCATCGATGGTTTAAAATTAATCCGATAGGAAATGGTGGGGGCGGGGGAATGATTTATCGGGTTTTGTTTGGACCGTAGGATTTAAAAGATTAGGATGATCGGAGGGTCAGGAACGAATGCGAGGATGCTTCGTTTTTTTAATGATATTTATGCATAAAATGAGTTTATACATATAAAATGGGGCGAGTTTAAATATTTAACCAAGGTTTAATATTGTGGTAAGGGGATATGTTTCGAGAAAATGGGATAAGGTTAAAGATTTAACCATGGGTAAAATTTATGAGGGGAAAGGTGAATTCACTTATTTTTCTTCGCTGTTCTATATACACACTGTGTAAATAAATTGCGAATTTTCAATATAATTCTTATTATATAGTTTCAGATTTGTCAAAGGTCTAAAACTATAGGGGAGAGGGGATATTTTATTATGGATAAGTTTCATGTCAAAGGGATGATTTCGGGATGTTTTTCAACATGTGTTTAATATATTTGACATGAAAAGTATATAATAAGAGGGTTTTGGGGATATTAAATAAAATGGAGCTATATTAATAGGACTAGGAATTTACTATAGGGAGTTAAATAAAATAAGTTAGGTGTTAATATGAAAAGAGAAAAGTGAATACTCAAAACATAAGATTATAACCAAGAAAAGTGAAGATCAAAGCTGAACTTGCATTATGATAATTTCATCACTTCAACTTAGGATAAAATTCCATTTTGAGGGTTTTATACTTCATGAGATGTAGGAAGTTAATCAAATGGGCCTTTATGTAATATTTTAAGTAAGAAAAGAGTTCTCACTTATGAAATTAAATGGTGATGAGTGCATGAAGGGGTAAATGATGAAAATTTCTGGGATTAATATAGAAACTTAACATTTTCAACTAATCAGTCATTGAGCCTTGGGTCCGGTCCCAACAAAAGTCAAGGAAATGCCTCTAGCCTCTTTGACTGATAGTCTAGAATATCAAATTGCTATGGGGAGGGGAAATTAGTTATTTATAGCCCGGTGAAATTTATTTACATTGATGTCTCTCACCTTCTTCTACCTACCCAGTCATTATATTCTAACATTTTTTCCTTCTATTTTAATCAGGTGCATTTGAACTAGCAACCTTACAACATTTTATTCTTTTTGAAAGCAGTAAATTATCTAATTCTACACTTATTTCAACCAAGAGTCCATATTAAAATGTTGGATTCTTTTATTCTCTACCTAACTACTGAATTGTTAGGATTAAACTATATGACAATTGTTTATTCTCTATCTACAACATTTGAAATTGAAAAATGACGAGTCAAGATTAAATTGTTCAAGTCATCACAGATTATGGCATTTATTGACACTCTGCCATAATCAACTGCAAAAGGTAAAAGTAGTGGCATTTAGACTTGCACACTTTCATGTTTTATTCATCTTTTTCTTTTGGGGTATATTATTTTTTCTAAGTCCTTTGATGTTTATTTTAGGAATTTTTACCCTCTTTTTTATTTTTGATTTTTGATTTTTATTTTTCACAAAATATGAGAATACAACTTACAGAAGGAAAAGTATGTACATATTTACAAGATTACCATTAGTCAAGTCAAAATTATGAATCCTATATTTATAGGTCACTAACATCGGCTTCACTTGGGGATGGAATTTCCTGGTGGAATGACAATAACTCTGAGATCAGTAGCCTTCATCTTTGACCTTGGTGATCCTTTAATTGTCTTCTTTTTTCTGCAACAATTCATACTTATGACATTTTATACTGCAAAGCTTAGGGCCTTCTCTTCGGGCTTCAACTTTGTAGATAAAATCTCCAATGCAATCTACACACTTGCAATGAATATTTACAATGATAAAGTAAATCAATCTAACTGTTGAGTGACTCTGAAGAATAGTAGTGTTTCAATATCCTACCATTCACTAGTCCTTCTTGTAGTTCAGTTCCATCCAAATTCCTAATGAAAAAGGAATTATTACCTCTGTAACCATATATCACATAGGGTCCTTGCCATAGAAATTCAAACTTTCCATGTTTGCCTTTATCTTCTCTCCGTGAATCCCATCTCAAAACTTGATCTCCTATGAAAAAATCATCTTCTTTAACCCTTTTATCAAAAATATTTTTGATTTTGTCATGTAAAACTCGTGATTTTTCATAAACTTCTTCCCTAGTTTGTTGGAGATGTATGGTTTCATTGATTCTTCGTTGAATATCATTTGTTTCCACCTATGATTCCTTGATAATCTTCATGACCAGAACACCCAAGGAAGAGGGGAAAACTGCATCTGTTCCATAGACAATCTGGTAAGGTGAAGTTCCAATAGAGTTTTTTGTGGTAAGTCTATCAGCCCATAGAGCATAGACTAGCTTTTTGTTCCATGTCTTTTTATTTCCTTGGAGTAATTTTTTGATGATATTGATTAAGCTTTTGTTTGATGATTCAACTCAACCATTACCTTGGGGATAATATGTTGTGGAATGACCTAAGGTAATATGGTATTTATGATAGAAATAAATCATTTTTTTGGATTTGAATGCAGATGCATTGTCAGTAATAATCTTATGAGGGCATCCAAATCTTGATAAAATATTACTTTCTATAAATGAGATTATAACTGAATCAGTGGCTTGCCTAGTAGGAATGGCTTTTATCCACTTGGTAAAGTAATTTGCAGCAGCTAAAATCCATTTATGTTGGCCTGATGATGGAGGATGGATTTCACCAATGAAGTATAACCCCCATTGTTGAAATGGCTTTTCAGTTGATATAGGCTTAAGAGGTAAGGGCAATAGTTTCTTTTTCCCTTCGAAAATTTGGCATTTGTGGCAGGAGGTAACAAATTTTTTGACATCAGAAAATAAAGTTGGCCAGTAAAAACCAGCTCTCAGTATTTTGTATGTTGTACTCTTCCAGTATAGGTGGCCTCCACAGTCACTTGCATGAAATTCCTCAAGAATTTTGTTAGCCTCATATTTTAATAAAAATTTTAGTAAAATCCCACTATTTTCTTTCCAGTAAAGTGCATTGTTTAAGATACAAAACCTCATTGCTTTCTGTTTGATGAATCTTGCTTTGGTTTTATTTAGCCCAGGAGGAGCTTGTAAATGTGTTAGTACAAAGATAATATCAGAGTACCATGGTGAGTCTATATAGGCCTCACTGATCAACGGAGTCGCCATCTCCTCATGGTCATCTATTTGTGCATTGAAATTAATATCTAAAGCATTACAATTGGATTCAGCCATCAATCTGGATAAACCCTGTTCTTTAATGAGATTTGTTGGTTTGATTTCCAGATCATATTCAAGGATAGTGGCAATCCACTTTCCTCTCCTATTATCAGGTCCATCTTGTGTCAGAATATCTTTGACTACTACATTGGGGACATATGCAATGATGTGTGAATGAAGTATGTAAACTCTGAAATCCTTTATGGCTTTAACCAAGGCTAAAGCCTGTTTTTCCATTATATTGTACTTCAGAGGTGCATCTCTGAGGGCTTTACTAAAGAATTCAATTGGCTGTTCAAAACCTTGATTGTTTTTCTGCAGAAGAACTACAACTATGGTGTGTTTAGATGCAAAGGAAAAGATTATGAAATATTTTGTATAGTCTGGGCTGATGAGGACTGGTGCTTTCGTTAGGGCCTGTTTTATGGATTCGAAAGATTGTTTGGCCTTTATTGTCCACTTTATTGCAGAGTCCTTTTTAAGCATATTGTTGAGATATTTTAAGATTTCAGCCAGATTAGAGATAAATCTTCTTAAAAAATTGATTTTACCCAAGAATGCTTGAAGTTCTTTTATGTTTCTTGGTGGTTGAATGTTTAAAATAACTTCAATTCTTGCAGGGTCTATTCTAATGAATTCTTTGGACATTATGTGACCTAACAATTTTCCTTCTTCTAGTCCGAAAAGAGTCTTTTTAGGATTAAGGGATATACCATATTTTCTACACTTGATAAAGACTTGTCTCAGGTGATCTAAGTGTTCATCATTTGTTTTTGAAAAAACAATAATATCATCAAGATAGATAACTAAAAATTCATGGATCTTTTTAGCAAAGGCAATATCCATTGCCCTCTAAAAAGTGGCTCTTGCATTTTTCAATCCAAAAGGCATTTTCACGTACATGAAAGTGCCCCAAGGAATGGTAAATGAAGTTTTAGTTTGATCATATTTATGAACTAGAATTTGATTATAACCAGAGAAATCATCTAGTAAAGAAATTCTTGAAGAACATGCTGTTAGCCACCCATAAATTCTGTCATATCAGGTGGTGGCTAAATTATGTTAGATAGCCTTCAAGAAACAATTTCATTGCTAAAATTGTTGATGCTTAAAGTCTTTTGATAAAATCCTATCCTTTGGACAATCGTCACTACTTTTCCCCCTTTTTTAACTCAGAATTTCTGCTATCATTACATGAAGAAAAGCTAATGCAAGCACCATTTTTCCCCTTTCCCTTTCTTCAAAACCCTTTGATAAAGCTTAAAACCCTTTCTTAGCCTTATCGAAACCCCAAAAAAAAACCTTTGAAAATCATTCAAAATCCATAAAAATCATATTTTTATGTATTGAAGACTTAATCCCCCTTGGGCTAAATCTTTAATTTCCCCCTCTCCTTACGCCCAGGTGCCAGGACCGAGCGCTAAGTATTCTAAGCGCTTATTACATTACCCCATTGCCTATTAGCCCTCATCCACAATTCCCCGGTCATATGGATTTCCATATAACCTGTGGCCCTGCAAATCGGGCGCCAAGCCATTTTTAAATTTTTAATATATCCGCCCGAAGTATAAAACCTTTGGTTTTATATTATTTTAACGTTTTTGTTTATATTTATAAATTACCGCCGGCACGAAATTTAAATCACTCACCACCGTCAATCTAATCTAAAGATCGGACGACACGAAATTCATCTCCTCGGTGGTCCCCGCCAACCACTCACCGTCGCGAAAACCACGCGGTATCCATCGCACCGCTTTTTGAGCGCGGGCGGTTTTTTCCCGATTGACAACGATTCCAGACGCTGGCCGACGCGTTTCCTGGGAACCGTTCGAAAAACCGCCGTCCATCTCACTTTAAAGATTGGATGTGGACCCGGCGCGATATTGATGCGCACTGTCCGATCTGAGGCCGCCCATCGGACGACGATCGGTCACCAAAGATGCCCACACGATAACTAGGCTCCGGCGCATCGATAACGACATCTCCACCATCGATCTGATCTGCAGATCGAAGGCCAAAAAATCATCGCCCGTTTTCTCCATTTTGACTTTCAACCTACGCTCCCGACCGTCGATTTCGCGCAATCGACGGCTCCGTTTCAAATCCCTCTTCCACTCTCTTCTGACCTCTCTCGATCAATCTCGACCATTGGATGATGCCATCCAATGGCCATGCTTCCTCCACATGCCTTCTGAAGCAGTTAGCCCATGCACGCAAGATTTTATAATATTTGTTTGTATTTTGCAGGTTTAAATGGTTTTCTCGCCATTTCTGAAGAAAATTCAGAAGCAGAAGGTGACGATCCTCCCGCCTCTAATTCATCAAAGAGGATCATTCACGGGGTTTCAAATTCACGTTTTCATCAAAGACCCATGAGGCATTGATGCCATATCATCCCTGTGCAACCCTACACACCAGCAAAAACACATGAATCAAGCACAGTCAGAGAATATCAGTGTCAAAGGCAAAAGGGTACCAGGACAGAAGTTTGAAGACAGATTTGCGGGAATTTTGGCTAGGACGGATTATCAAAAGCCTAATCCTTCTGACTGAAACAAAGTTTAAAGAAAGACGCAAGTGTTTTATCAAGCAGAAAGCGTAAGCTGCCACATCAGGGGCTAATTGAATCCCCCAGCTACCTCAGATCCACCTGCAGCCTCAAAGCAATCAAAAGGAGGCTGAAGTTATTACCAGACCAGGAGATATTTTGCATCAATACAGCTGAACAATTATTCCAACTAAAGGAACTTATTGTAAACTGTCAGCAGAAGTTATTGCCAAGATAACAAGAAGCCTTGAAATCAACAAACTCTTTCCAGCAAGCCTAATAGTTAATGTGAACCAATTAATACAGGAGAAATATCAAAAAAATTCTCTATTGAGCTCCTCAAAGGCCGAGAAACACGACACTGTATGGATTGAACTTAGAAGATATTTTACCCCATCTTCACCTCCTCATTCTTCTATAAATATTACTAGAGAAGATGAGAAAGTTGTTGGTTGGTTGTTGGTTGATCACTAGTTGTAATATTGAAACTCTCTGAAATAAATACATAGTCTGTTGAAGTTGAAGAAGAAACTGAAGTCTTGGAAGCTTTGATGATGTTGTTGCATGTTTGTTCCTGAGAAGGCTCTATCATTGGATCCATGAGCTTGGCTGTTGGTGAAGTATTCTAAACTGTTTGATGTTTTCTCCTATTTTCATTATGTTCCATAACATCTTACTACAGCAGGTTGAAAGTTTTAGGCTAAGAAATGACTCCTGGAAGCACCTTAGACCTGTTCATCCTTCACTGTTTAAATGTTTTCTTCTGCTAAAGTGTTTTAGAGTCTTGAATCTCTCTCTTTAGTCTTCATGCTCATTTATTTCCTTAATAGTTTGAATAGTTGGTTTCAACATGATTTATGGTTTTCCCTGCTTGTCTGCTGCCATTTATAAACTGTTATTGAAGTCTCCCTTTGAAGTTTCTTGTTTATAACGAATCAAGGAGGTATGTTCCGATCTTGCCCTTTGTCCTTGCTTAAAAAATTGCCTTGAAGGTCTTTATAGTTGTAATCATAGATGTGTTAGGTGTTCTTTCTTCTATGACTGCAATTATCAGTGAATCTTTTATGTTTTCTAAGTCATTTGAAATAAAATCTTTGAGGAAATAGGGTGTTCCCCGAATCTTAGATTTCATTTCAAAAGTTGTTTTGAAATCATTATTTGCTTAAAGGTGTGATTTGTAGAATTTATGGTTAGCCCTGTCTACCAAATAGCCCTTTATTTCTCAAGTTGTGCTTTCAAATCCCCTTTGTTTGAGAATTAAACTTCTCTTTTCAAATCATTGATGTCCATCTCATTCCAAAACCAAAGGGTCCTGCGGCCAAGTTAGATTTGCCCTCTGATATCCCACATCCATTGACGAGTATGTGATGAACTCTTATTGAATCCATTGCCCAATGAACCAGATGTTTCTCCGTTCTATATATCTTTCCTAGATCTTTTATGTTCTGTGGTATCAATCCAACCAAACAAACAAACAAACACCTGCAGTTAATAACTAGTCTAAAATCCATATTCTAAGCACACAAGATAAACCTTTGCAAACAAAAATTTGAGAGATCCCTCTCTGAGAACAGGAGGACTAGATCCTGGAACTCTAAAGATTGGTTCTGATGTTGCCTTGTCTTTTGATTTGCCAAACTATCAAAACACGGGACACCAACACCTGCCACCCTCTGCAAAATATGATCCATTTTAGGCAATGGGTAATTGTCTTTCAAGGAAGCTTTATTGAGATTTCTAAAGTCTATACACAATCGAATTTATCCTGTTTTATTTCTGGTGGGCACTAAATTAGATACCCAATCAGAATACCTGATTGGTGCAATTA
Organism: Pinus albicaulis; assembly: GCA_034641835.2. Taxonomy (NCBI): domain Eukaryota; kingdom Viridiplantae; phylum Streptophyta; class Pinopsida; order Pinales; family Pinaceae; genus Pinus; species Pinus albicaulis. Next base: position 66,779,841 of record CM076570.1, read on the forward strand.
TTTGTGCATCAAACATTCTTTTAACTTCTTTCTCGATTAAAGGTAGCAAAATTGGATTAATCCTTCTTAGTTTTTGTTTAAAAGGTTTTTGATTTTCTTTCAAAGGAATCTAATGTTGAATTATGTCTTTGTTGTAAGTTTTCAAATCTTCATAACCCCATGCAAAAACATCCTAATATTCTTTCAAAAGTTCTATGTATTTAACCTTTTTCATTTGTCCCTAAGTTATACTCTTCTATATCAGACCTGACTAGTTCCATTTTTGGCCTTTTGGGCACATCATTGGAATCAAACAAATCTTCTAGGGGATTTAAACCTCTGGGTAAAATGTTATGTTTTAAATCAATCAAATCTGGTTCATCTTCCATCATTTCCTCTATATCTACTTTTTCTAAATCATCTATGTCACTATGAGTAAATATAGTAGGTCTATCAAAATTATGTACATCTAAATCATTATTTGACAAGAATTTGAATCTATATTACAAGGTGAATCTATATTACAGTCATTATCAATTTGGAAATTTGGAAACTCTTGCTCATTGTTCAAAAAGTGATAGATTTGTTCATCTTCTGAGAAAATTTTCTAGTATTTTACATTATTTGGGAAAATAGGCCTGTGTTTGATTTCGGCAGTGTATTTTTGTAATGGTGAAAATGGAATTTTGCAAGTGCTGGGAAAGGTTGCTAAATAATGGGCTTGTATGTTCTGTTTTCTAGGGATGATAACAAACTTTCTTTCTAACAAATCCTCAACCAAATCATGTGCTGTGTCCCTGTATCTGGCCAGTCTGGGATTATGAACAGAGTATTCTGTGTTTATTTTCTTGATAACTAACTCCGAATCTTCCATGACCAATATTCTTTTCCCTCCCAATTTTCTAATGATTTGAAGACCTAAGATTAAAGCCTCATATTCAGCCATGTTATTAGTACATTTGAAATTCAATCTAAAGGCATGTCCTTGGGAATGGCTAGTTTCAATGTTGGTAATCCATACACCAGCTCCAGCTCCTGATTTATTCACAGATCCATCAAAATCCAAATGCCATAAAGCTTCATGACCAATGTAATCATCCATTATCTTAGGCTTCTTATCAGTGAGTTCAGTTTGACTGTTATTATGATCAGTCACAGAGAATAAAGGAATCAAGATCAATAAGAGTTGAATAGATTGGGTAATTGGTAGGCCTTCCAGCACTGCTGATCATAAAATTCATTAAGGTTTCTCGGGCTGTCCAAATACCGAGAAAGTGGCATAACTCATGTCACGTTGTAGAGATCCCTGCAACTTTGATCCCCATGAGCGAGAAAGAAGCATGCCATATTTTGGCGGGATATCAGCTACCACAACATCCATGATCATGATTTTACCAGGATATTGGATTAAGTTTACACACAGATCTTTAATCAATGCTATGCATTGGACTTTGGATGAGTCAAATGAAAACAGATCTTTATATGGCTGGGTTATGTCTAGATTCAGGGTTTCCATTATTGCTCTAGGCATTAGGTTATGGGAAGCTCCAGTATCTAGCATAGCATTGTGTAATATCTGATCATGTACAGTAAGACTTAAATAAAATGGAGTTACTGACCCATCTGAATGCTTACCATCTACATTTGGACCAAAGATTAATTCAGGTCTATCATCACTCATATTAATTGTATCCTCATTTTCATTTACATTCAATGTTTTAGTAATAATAGATCTATACAAGTCATTTTTAGCCAATTCTATTAAGGGAACAACTATCTTTAACTTGGATATTTCAGATTGAATGTTAAATGTTGACTGAGATTTGATGGCTTGAATTATTTCATCTTTTGGAACTGTGGTTTGGGATGATTTTTCTTGTGTTTAAATAGTTTTACCTTTGGCTTGAGGTTTTCTTTTGTCTTCTGTTTGAGTTTCCTGATTTCTGCTATCTTTTATTGTTTTTTCAGGAACAGTTTGAGTGTTAGTAGATGCTTTATCAGTTTTGGAATTCTCAGCAGAAGATTTAGGATTTGATGATTTTGAGTCAGCTGAATTCTTTTTTGGATCAATAACTGTTGTTGAATTGGTGGTCTTTGTGGTATTAGACTTTTGGGCATCTTTGGAGGATTGAGCCACCTCATCAGTAATATATACAATATTTGGACTAGGTTTTTTTTTAGCACTGGGTGGGTTCGAATTTTGTTTATTTTCTCTGGGAAGAATCTGCAAAAGTTTTGTTTTGGGAGGCTCAATCTTCTTTTTGTTTTGAATTTTTTGATTTGGAGCATTGTTTTTGTAATAGGCTCATTGGTTTTCTTTCTCCTAAGGTTATATTGGCTGTGAATTTCATTGATTGCGAAGTCATAACCTTGCTTATAATCAAAGGATTCCCCAAATTCCACTTTGAAATGTTGTAGCTCAAAGAGTTCCTGGTCCTCCTGAGTGATGAAAATTGTATTTCTTTCATCTATCCCCATAACTATGTTGATGTGTTCCGCATCCTCAACATTATTTTGAGAACTCTTAGCAAAGTTCTCTTGGAATGGGGGTCTTATGTTTTGATCTGGGGAGGGTTCTTTACCTTTCCCAGGATTGTTGTTTTTTTTGTAGTTGGGATTCCTGATTTGGGATTGATTGTCCCATTGTGGTTTTATTTCAATGTGGTCTAGTCTCTCAACTACTTTTTCTAATGTTTTGTTGATAAAATCAAATTTTCCATCTAAGTTTGAAGCTTCTTCTTTGATAGTAACCCTCCTTTCGTTTCTCATTCTGGCTTTTCTGGCAAGGATATTGATTTCTACTCCAACAACATTTAGTGCATTTGTTCTAGGGTGTCTGCATCCCTTTCTCTAAGTTGATAGGCCATGTCTACATCAAAACAATCAGGGAATTTGAGCAGCACATAATATGGAGTGGGTTTAAGGTCTGCAGGAATAGAATTGTAAATATTGTTGTATCTAGTGCAAAAATCTTGGATAGACTCATTGGGAGCTCTCTTAACAGCATCAAACTCAGATAATATTTGTAGGGGATTTTTCTTCTTTTCCCATTCGTTTAGGAAAGCTCTATGGAATGCAGCTAAGTCTGCTATAGTACCAACACCTAAATTTCTAAACCATGTTTTTACTTCTTCGGTTAAGCTTTGTGCAAACAACCTCATTCTGACATCAGGCTCATCTATCTCATAAATTTCCCAAAAATTATTCATTCTAGTGATATGTTGTTGTGCAGTGATTTGTGAAAAATTATCAAATAATGGGATATCCTTTTGGTAATTTTGGGGCATGTCATGGAGGTTTTGAGGTAAGACCAAGGGAGCATATATGGCTGCCATGGCTTGGATTTTTTCTAAACTGGGAGGTACAGTAGTAGTGGCAGGGATAGTGCTGGTTACAACAATAGATGTGTTGAAGGTTGTACTTGAAGAGCTTGGAAAAGGAGATGAAAAATAAGTGGTATGGCTAAGGAATATAGATGAAGTGCTTATGAAGCTAGTGGGTGTAGTTGTAGTGGCTGTAGTAGACTGAGTGAATGATGGAAATACTACTTTGGGCTGCAAGGGCAGCTCAGGGATGAATGGTCCTGTGGATGAGCTGGCTCTGGATTGAGGATATGATGAATATATGATCCTAGGCTGCAAAGGCAACTCAGGACTAACAGGCTCTGGGGGTGAACTGATAGTGGAATCTATAAATGAAGTGGCAGCATACAGAGTAGAATCTGCTGCTGGAAAGATGGTGGTGGATAATTGAGAAACTGGAGGTTTAAATTGAGACAAAAAATTGGCTAACTTAATAGCTTCTTCAAGGTATTTAATTCGTGTAACACTTACCCTCTCTACTGGACTTTGACTTTCAGTTTTGTCTGATTTCATAGGTGCTGAAATCTGTTTTTCATTCACAAAAGAAGTAAAAACAAGATCTAAAATAGTTTCCTTTAAATCAGTTTCAGACTTGGTTCTACATAATGATTTTTCAAAATTTAAATAAAATTCGATGTCTGATAAGCTTACTAATTCTTTGGGTTAAGAATCAGCCCTTCTCAGGGGTACTTCAGTTTCTGAACTAACAGTTTGTTTTTTCTTTTTTCTTATTTGGTCTGGATTGTCTACTATATCTGTAGGGTTGGGATCAGGGTTGGATCTAGTATAATAGACTTTCTTTGGAGCCAAAATGATTATTGTACAAATACTCACAACCTTTAAAATTAATCTTAAAGTAGAAAATATATGTTTTAAAAATCTTCCTCTAAGATTAAACTTAAAACTGGAGAGTGGTTAGTTCCCCAGTATGGTTGCCAATATGTTATCACCTTAGTAATTCTTAGGTCGTGGGATTTTGGTTTATAGTTAAAGAAAACCATGGGTAACCAAGAACCTCTTTTGAAATTTTGGATCTAGCCTTCCTAAATTCCGGAGAGGGATCTCTCCTCAATATTTAGCTTGATTTTGTTAAAATATTTTAGGCTAGGTATGATTGGACAGTGGGATTTGTTTTGAAAGTTTGGTGGGAATAAAAGGTGTTTCAAGGTAAACCACAGAGGGATCTACCAGACCATTGGGCTATGGAGTCAACTTTCTAGGCAAGCAGAGCTAGGAAATAAGGTCTAAAGAGCAAATGTACTAAGGGCAGGGTAGATGACCTTCAAAGGGTTTTGATATAGGCTTTTTGATAAAATGGGTGAAATTTGAACAAAAGGGCAATTAAGAATCCTTAGGTTACAGAAATGAAGATGAAAGGAGGGGATCAAACAAGGACTAAGAGCATTTAAGAATTCTTAAGTACGGTTATCAAGCAAAAAACATAACAATGAACAACTAGTAAAAAATAAGGAGCTTTTTAACACTAATCCTTTTTAAGCTTTCCTAGTTAATCATTAAAGGCATAAAACATTTAAATGTATTTATGGAAACTTTTGAAAGAAAATAGTGAAAACAGGAAAATACTTGACTTATCTGGTTAGCACAAGAATCTTGAGTTATGATGTCTTTAGTCTTAGTTCCAGTCTGTTGCTTTACTAATCGACTCACACAAACTTCAATATATCCAACAAAATGACTATAGTAGTCTTGATAAATTTTATTCCACACTTAATACTTCAAAAAGAGAAGTATTTATACAAAAATTATTACAAAATATCTAAGAGACATGTAGGAATATATCTAGGAAAAAATAAAGATTATCACATAGAAAGAGGGACAACTGCAAAACAAACTGGTAAGCTGTCCTCTTATCAATAAAAAATAGGACGAATTATCCTAACTGGTTGCTGGGTTGTAGCTGCTGGAAATGCTTGCTGGAATTTTGGAAAAAGATATTTTTGAAGATAACTTGAAAGACACTCTTTCCATTTCTCATCCTTACACCTGTGCTTTATCATTGATACTCTTTATGCTGTTCCTTTTACTGTTTCACCGTTGTAAAATAAAGAAGTATCTGTAGTAAAAAGGTATTTTAACTGATACTCTTTGACTCTGTTTCTGACCCTGATACACTTTGACTACAAATATTTAGATTAAGTCAGTGAATTCCTGTCATTGTTCTGCACTGGGAATTCTCATTCTCTTCAATTTCCTGTAACTTTCATCTGCCTCTGTATAGTTGGAAAAATTGGGCTTAACAATGAAAATATGTTTGATCTCATTTTGTAAAAAAAACAAGTTCTCAAAATATTCCAAAATGACTTTACCAGTAGGAGACCCTTGTGGCAAACGTTTGTTGACCTGCTCTTTGGCATAAGCCCTGATTTTGTTGTCATAATCCTTTTGTGCCATCAAATTTTCATTCAAAGCATGAATTTCTGGAAGGCCTACTTGTGTTAGCACTGTATATTTGGCCCAAAATCTTGTGCTTGCCAAGTTCATGTCCTTGCATCTGTCCTCCAAACTATTCATCATATTTCTCTTATTCAGGACTTTCTTGATTTGTAGTATGCTTTTAGTTATGTCCTGAATTTTTAGCTCTTCAAGCTCTTCTCTGTGTTTTCTATTAAAAAATGTAATAATTTTTAAGGCTTGAGTAGGTTTGTCAGCCAGTTCTTCTTTTGTCTTTTGAATTTCTATCTGTGCTGCTTTGAGTAACTCTTTTTGTTCATAAATAATTTGAATTGAAGGCCACTGAGAATGTATGCCTTGAATGATGTTGTTCCAAAAATAATTCTTGATGTAAGATACCTGCTCAGTGAGATTAACCTGTTGTTGAAGAAACTTTACCTGTTCCTGCAATCTGTTGGCTCTTTGCTCATGTCCTTTGGATGTAATTAATGCATCTCTGTTAGATGTTTCAATATTTCTGATGGTGCCTTTCAAATTGATTATCTCTTTATCTTTCAAGGACATGTATTCCATATCCTTTACTATGGTAGCTGTTTCTCTTGTTGGATTTACCTGTGATGTAGATGAAGAAGTGGCAGAGATATCTTTAGAAGTAATTGACACCGTAGTTTCCAATACTCCTTTAGGTGCCAAATGTTCTGCCAATGTTGAGGGAACAGTTGTACTTACAGTTGGAATAACTGTGGGAATGGAGACTTCTTGAGCTTTCTTCAATTTTTCATTTTCTTGCATTAAATATTCTATTTGATTTTCCATATCTTTAATATGAGCTGTCATCTTCAAAACTAGTTGCATAGTTTCCTCTTTTTCTGTCTTTTCTTGAAGAATTTATTTTTCCTAAGGGTGCTCACTCTGTGGCAATTTGAGTTGCTTTCTCAAGGCTGCAATATCCTCATTCTTCTGCCTTTTCAATTTCTTAACAACTTCAGTATTAGAGGGATCTGCTCCTATTTCTATCACCAAATTTTCTAAGGACTTGATCCTCAAATCCTTAGCATGAAGAGATGCTTTATCTAATTTCATTTGGGTTTGCAAGTTAGATACAGTTTTCTGAAGCATGGTAGCTCTCATGGTTTTTCTTACTACCTTTGAATATAGCATCTCTGATGCACTCCTATGGAACTCTATTTGATCTAGTTCATGTATAGTGTCAGCATTCACTGCAAATTTTGTTTTCCTGTAGTCTGTGGCTGACTTTGGATCTGTTACTACTGGTTGGAGAAAATACATGATGATTTTATTTTTTGAGTAATCAAATGCTGTCACTAGTCTGTCTTTATCTCCTGGTTTTTCCTTAAGAAGTTTAGAATAAACTTCATTCTTGATTTCTTCGTTCTTTTCCCTGATTTGATTGAACCTCTTCTGAATATCAGAATCAGTTTCTTCTGTTGTTTTAGAGGAAGAGGGAGCTTCTGTATTCATTTCTACTTCAACCATCTCTTTTCCTTTTCCCTATGCTTGTACCTGTTCATTCTGAATTTACCCGAGTGTCTCATTAACAATAATTGTGGCCTCATCATCCGTTTGCTGATCATTATTATCATCTACATCTATGACTCCTTCTTTTTCTAGAGTAGTCGTTTTGGCCTTCTTACTGTAAATTGTTTTAAATTTATTTTCAATGATTGTTTCTGCCAAATATCCTTCTTCTTTTCTTGGTCTTTTATTGGATACCTCTGCTGGTTGGTTAACTGTAACCACCTGTGTACTTTCCATTTGATTTTCCTGTAGATTATCTGTCCGCATCTCCTGATCATCATCAATTAAAGTGTTTGCAACCCATTCCAACTGATTGGCATATTTTTCAATTAGTGGCTTTGATTCATGGAGGAATGGGGTTAACTTGCATTTTACCCTGAGGTTGCTCAGAATACCTTGAGGGTCATAGTTCTAGTAAAAGCTTTCTTGGAACTTGAATACTGATAATTTGCTGCTTACTTCTTTCAAAGCCTCTCTGCTGTTAACCATGAAAGAGCCAATTTTAATTTTCAATTTGAATTGTGCCTTCAATTGTGCCTTCTTTTTGGATGCTATAAAGTTTACTGCATCTGCATTCAAAATCTTCCTTATGTATTCCAGAGAAAAAATCCTTGTAGTTAGAAACTTTGGTAATTTGTAAGGGGCCAGGATTGCACCATATACTCTAATTTCTGTGTGATTTTTATACAAATACCAATCTCCAACTTTACAGTTTTCAGACAACTATAAAATCATTTTGATTTCTTCATTGATCCTTGGTGGCTCTGCTTTATCCAAAAAACTCATGGAAGGTCTGATAAACAAATCATTAAAATCACTATAACTGTACTCACTGTTGTTTTTTCTGAGAAGAGAAGTCCAGAATATTACTGAAAGAGGTTTTGCCTCCATATCCATCTTCTGTAATGCAATGGGAAAATTATCTACTTGAGAAAATAAGAAAAGATGTAACAGATATGATGTATATCTGAACACTCCTTCATCAGGTAATTTTATTAGCTGATAATGTATATTATCAACAATGAATTTAGCAAAGTCAAAGACCAACTTTGGCTGTTTTCTAGGAGACAAGGTGGAGAGGAACCCTAAAATGGAGGCATCTGTAAATTCATCATTAACATAGCCTAAAATGAATGACAACATGGAAATGACTTTTCTGGAGCCCTTATGGAAATCAAAAGTATCATAAGGTGGATTTGCCTTAGGAAGGTTGACATGATTGGGCATGAAGTTTTGAAGGATCTCAAACTTTCTAGGGAAATCTAGGTCTAAATACATCTGAGTCAAATCTTCAATTTACAATGATACTGCTCGTGGATCGTGGCTTAGTTGGAGCATATCGTTGATTGTTTCAGTAGTTATGTAAAAGAGGACCTCACTATATTTGTTCACCATGCATATTTTATCAGGGATATAATGCATCTGAAACAACCTAATGAAGTATTGAGCTGGATGGGTGATGGGAACCACATACTTAGGCAGGTTGGAGTCCCATATAGGTATATCATTGGCCACTTTATTCTCAAATTTTTCCTGACACCGGCTATGTACTTCCAGAAGATCAAATTCAAGAGTAGCATCATCAATTCTGTAGTCTAAGTCAATCAAGGGATTGTTCTCTTCAGAGGTGACATGAGGCTGCAATGGTCTGACTACCTCAGTAGAATCTGCAGTTAGGACAGGAGTAGGTTTATCATTCTTGGGAGGTTTAGGGTTTGGAAGCTTGCTGGAGGCAGGCTTCTGAGGTTTAGGACCTTCAGTTCTGGGTGTGACCTGCTTTTTAGTCATTTTTAATGAAACTGATCAAGATTAGACTGTTTGCTCAGCTCTTTATGGAAATAGAAGGTCAATTAAGCTGTCTTTGGGAAAAATTCGGAATCTAGGCGAGGGTTTTATGAGGAAAATGTAGATTTGCAATGTACAGACGGTGGGAAAGGGATTTTCAATGGTTTATTTGGTATTTCAAATGGATTTTCACCATAGGAATAGATTTTGGATGGTGAAAATTCTTAAGGCGGAAGTGGAAAATTCTGGGAAAATTTTGACAGGGTTTCCCCTGTTTCTTCAAGGTTTGAGTACTCTCAGATGATTACTTTTGGCTTTAAAATTTCAAATTGGTTTAATTTTTCATGAAAATTATGAATTTGCAGGTTTGGATTACTGAAAAATACCTTTAAATAGGTATGGTCGTGGTCGAAGAGGGTTGCAGGAGGTACCAGTCTTCAAATTGGTTGCAACTTTTTAGAAAGAGATACTGGGATTCTTCGGAGGTGAAATCAAAAGGGGAGATGGCTTCAGAACGATGAATTGTTTCGAAAGTAGCTCTGAAATGGCATCTGGAGTAGTTATCTGATAGGGTGTATGCGCAAAAGCATGTAAACAATAAGAGCTAATGTTCGAAACCTTAAGTTTTTTCAAAACACAACATTTATTGTAGGTTGGAATTAATGGAGGGAGCGGTTTGTGTGTTTGAAGGAGAAAGCACAAGTGATTATCGCATTTCTTTTGGGCGGTAACTAGTTTTTAGCTTTTGAAATGCGATCCAGTGAAATTAGGACACATGGCGGGCGGTGGTTTCATAAAACAACTTTTTTCGCAAATTTTTTTGTAAACATTTCCCGATCACTTTCGTAATGCGATATGGAGTCTGCACCATCGGATTTTATTGAAAAATGCGAATGGTAGAGATATTTCGGAAAGTTGCGGGGAAATAAGGTGGGATCAGGTATTATGATCTACGCCGTTGATTCGGTAAGAGGGCATCGATGGTTTCAAATTAATCTGATAGGAAATGGTGGGGGCGGGGGAATGATTTATCGGGTTTTGTTTGGACCGTAGGATTTAAAAGATTAGGATGATCGGAGGGTCAGGAACGAATGCGATGATGCTTCATTTTTTTAATGATATTTATGCATAAAATGAGTTTATACATCTAAAATGGGGCGGGTTTAAATATTTAACCAAGGTTTAATATTGTGGTAAGGGGATATGTTTCGGGAAAATGGGATAAGGTTAAATATTTAACCATGGGTAAAATTTATGAGGGGAAAGGCGAATTCACTTATTTTTCTTCGCAGTTCTATATACACACTGTGTAAATAAATTACAAATTTTCAATATAATTCTTATTATATAGTTTCAGATTTGTCAAAGGTCTAAAACTATAAGGGAGAGGGGATATTTTATTATGGATAAGTTTCATGTCAAAGGGATGATTTCGAGATGTTTTTCAACATGTGTTTAATATATTTGACATGAAAAGTATATAATAAGAGGGTTTTGGGGATATTAAATAAAAGGGAGCTATATTAATAGGACTAGGAATTTACTATAGGGAGTTAAATAAAATAAGTTAGGTGTTAATATGAAAAGGGAAAAGTGAATACTCAAAACATCAAGATTATAACCAAGAAAAGCGAAGATCAAAGCTGAACTTGCATTATGATAATTTCATCACTTCAACTTAGGATAAAATGCCATTTTGAGGGTTTTATACTTCATGAGATGTAGGAAGTTAATCAAATGGGCCTTTATGTAATATTTTAAGTAAGAAAAGAGTTCTCACTTATGAAATTAAATGGTGATGAGTGCATGAAGGGGTAAATGATGAAAATTTCTGGGATTAATATAGAGACTTAACATTTTCAACTAATCAGTGATTGAGCCTTGGGTCCGGTCCCAACAGAAGTCAAGGAAATGCCTTGAGCCTCTTTGAATGATAGTCTAGAATATCAAATTGCCATGGGGAGGGGAAATTAGTTATTTATAGCCCGGTGAAATATATTTACATTGATGTGTCTCACCTTCTTCTACCTACCCAGTCATTATATTCTAACATTTTTTCCTTCTATTTTAATCAGGTGCATTTGAACTAGCAACCTTACAACATTTTATTCTTTTTAGAAGCAGTAGATTATCTAATTCTACAGTTATTTCAACCAAGATTCCAGATTAAACTGTTGGATTCTTTTATTCTCTACCTAACTACTGAATTGTCAGGATTAAACTGTCTGACAATTGTTTATTCTCTATCTACAACATTTGAAATTGAAAAATGACGAGTCAAGATTAAATTGTTCAACTCATCACAGATTATGGCATTTATTGACACTCTGCCATAATCAAATGCAAAAGGTAAAAGTAGTGGCATTTAGACTTGCACACTTTCATGTTTTATTCATCTTTTTCTTTTGGGGTATATTATTTTTTCTAAGTCCTTTGATGTTTATTTTAGGACTTTTTACCCTCTTTTTGATTTTTGATTTTTGATTTTATTTTTTACAAAATATGAGAATACAACTTGCAGAAGGAAAAGTATGTACATATTTACAATATTACCATCAATCAAGTCAAAATTATGAATCCTATATTTATAGGTCACTAACAAATTAAACCAGAAGTATGCAACATGTGGTTGATCATTTTGACCATATTCTTTGATATACCTGCTGATTTGCCTATTGCCAATTCTGCCTGTTTTACCTGTGCATCCGAGTCAGTAAAGATAATATCTTTAAAAGTTTCTTTGATCTTTGGGAGACTTGAATTTCTCCCTTCCTCTGAATCCTGCCATTCAATATAATCAGAAATTTTGGTATTGAGTTCATTAAACTCAATTCTCTGGTCAATGACTGTATTAATCAATTGTTCACTGATTTTCAAATTTGGGATTATGTCTGACATTTGTAAGAAAAACAAGTTTTTTTGTTTTGAGAGTAAGGCATTTAATGCCAATGCTTCTTTTATGAATTCCTTTGCAGTAGGAATGCCTTCATATTTTGTAAGATCTTCTCTTAATTCTTTAATCAGTGTGTCCTTGCTGGATAAGTAATTTTTATGACTTATCTTAAGCACGTCCATATCATGTTGAAATTTGAAGAGTTGCTGCTCGACCTTTTGACTTAGACTGTTCCTTTATTCATCCAGTTGCTCTTCTAGCTACATGATTTTATCATCCTTTTCTTGAACAAAAATGGATACTTTGGCTGCCTTATCCATTGTTGTAGTAGTATATTCTCCAACAAATTGTGATAGCCGAGTTAGATTTTCAATTGGATTTAACGGGGTGTCTTTCCATACAAATTCCATAACTTCATTACCTAGGGGTGTTTCAATCCTTATTCTTTTTTTTTTTGCTTCCTGACTATATCTTTATGAAGAGGGTTGTAGAATACATCCATTGGAGGGATATAAATCACCTTCAAAACAATTTCATTAGTAGGAAACACAGGAATGACTTCTGTATCTTGGGAGGTTATCCCAAGACTTTCAATGATTTCTTTTGGTGAAACTATTTGTCCCTATGGAGTCTGAAATTCTGTATTTTTCTTTGACGATTATACCTTTGGGGTATTTATTAATGTATTGCTAACTGAAGTCCAAAATTTATCTAGTTCACCTTGATTCTATAAATCTGATTCTTCTGTTCTGATTTCTTTTCTTGCTTCAGTCATATAACTAGTAATCAGAACATTTTGAGGGATACGTTTAAGTCTTTTTTCTCTGTACTCATTGAATCTTTGTAATTCCTCTGGATTTAGATTCAATTTGACAAAGTTTTGAACTTCTTCAAAAGTTCCAACAGATTGCAAAATGTCTTCAAATCTATCATCGGTGTGTATGATAGGTTTGAGTTTCACTGACTGAGTAAATTTGTTAGCAATATTTTCTGGGTCAAATTGCCTTGAGGGTAAAATGGGGAGCTTCAAAAGCTCAATCTTTTGACATTCTTTCAATGCATGATTGAAATCGCTGAGGGAGAATGTACCACATTGTTGACGGGAAAATTTTTCCGGCCAACAGTAGGGGATCTCCCCGGTAGAAAGTCGCAATTAGACTTTGAACCGTTTTAGATAAGGATCCCGTCCGGAGGTGTGGGTCCGGCTACCGCTGAATACCCCTTCTGCTGGACGCAAATGAGCCCTGCAGAGTTATAGATGTACAATTATCGAATGATACAAGACAAAAATCTATGATTGTCAATGAGCATAAACACTACAAATAGCAAGATATAAAAGAAAACACGCGACTGAAGAAGATGCTGTTAGCAGCACATCATTAATTTCGTGTCTGTAAGATTGTTCAAACCATGGAAGAAACAGTTCTGCCTGGTAAGAACAACTTATACATACTTGGGCATTTTCGTAAATGAGATAGATGTCAATATTAAAATTACAAACATCTCCTATGTAAATAACATACCGTCATATACACATGCAGTAAGATGAAATGCATAAAGAGGATAATCAGAAAACACAGATCAATTAATCACAAGATATCAGACATATACAAAGAAATACTCATATTATTGACACATTGATTCTCATCAGATCCAATAGTGGATTTAAAACAAATGCTTGTATTCATTCATAACAGGCTGTTTAATGTTTTACAACTCTCTTCTCTCCTTTGGAGTCCAAAAAAAAGGTCCCTGGTGGCAAGTCCCCGAATGGGGTATATATAAGGCAATATTGACCCTTGGGAGTCCCGACTCTTCACCTTCCTATCTGTTGGGATGCCTTGCGACCTGAATGGAAGATGCGACCTGCGACCTGATGCTGGAAGGTGTGACCCGTGACCTGGTGCTGGAAGGTGCGACCTGCGACCCCTTCTGTAGGCTGTGCCTTGCAATATGATCATGGGAGCGTGTGTGTAATCGCTAGGTCGGGAACATTAACTTTTTTCTCTTTGAGGAAATTTTACCATGCACGATAATCTGCAGCGATTGGGGAGATTAGAGGAGTATCTTCCCTTAACCGGTGTAGGCATTCTAAGGCATTCAGAATTAGAGTCTCCCTCTTGATTGTGACCTGGTTGGATAAGGAAGCCAGTTTGGTGTAAATCCAAACTGGCGTTACAACAAAATTAACCAAGTTCTCCTGTGATGCAGGAATATCAGGTGTAGTGGCGGCTTGTCTGATAGGCTGTAGAAATGCCTAAATCTCCTGATCTACCCATCCCCATTTCCTTTCATTACTCAATACACCTAAAGAAGGAATATGGTGCAATTAATGCATCGATTCAATGCCGCTGATCAGATGCTCATACGCGGACATCACCTTCTCCAAATATTTAAATAATTTCTCCTTGGATTGCATCTTCATGCAAATTTGGACCTTGTCATTCTGAGTGTGAATCCAATATTTCTTGGGAAAGGTTTCCAGAGCCTGCGGATATCTGCTTGTCCATTCTATAATTCTGTCTAAAGTGGCAGAGGCCTCTTTCAGTTGCTCATTTCTCTTCTTCGTTTCCACTTGGGCTCTTAGGAGGGGTGCGACTGTTTGCTTTATGGTGAACATCTCCCCGTACAAATGCTTCATGGTGGCTTCCAGTGTTGCTAACTCCCTCTGGACGGTAAGCGATACTTCGTTAATAAGGGTGTTTTTGCCCTGGAGCTGTTGGATTTCTTCCCTTAGTGCTCTCTTTTCTTGCTCTGACCTAGCTTCTCTTTGTTCAGAGTCATGTAATCTATTTTTTAGGGAAAGGATTTCCCTACTCATCCGGCTCACATTTTCTTCTCTGGCTGCAGGAAAATCAGTGCCGGCTGATGCTATCATCGCTGGGTTGGTCCTAGTGTCTAGGAATATATCATTTTCTGTCGTGGGTGTGAATGGGGCGGCAGGGTTTCGTGCTAGGCATCTCCTATTTTCCTGCCGGATCTTGAAGGTGAACTAATCATAATTGAGTCTCGTTAGGTTGAACACCTTCTCCTCCTATCCTTCAGAGGAGCCTGGATCTAAGAGTGCAAAATGTGTGTTAATAGTAGTTACTTCGTTGGGTGGAAGCTCGGTCTATACTCCTGTTATTGGGGGAAGTGTCTCAACGTCTTTTGATCTTTCATCCTCTTCCTCTTTTCTCTTTTGTTTTTCTTCTTCTTTCACAAGCCGCTTCGCCTCTGCCTTATCCTGTTCTGCCTTTTTCCTGTGCTCTGCTTCCACTTTTATTTTCTCTTCTTCCTTCCTTCTTCGTTCATCTTCTGCTCTTGATTCCTCTTCTTCCTTCCTTTTCCACTCAACTTCTGCTTTTGTTTCTTGCTCTTCCTTCCTTCTGCTTTCGGCCTCCACCTGATCCAATTATTTCTTGAGCTCCCGCTTAGCTTCTGCTTTCACTTCCTGCTCTTCCTTCCTTTTTTTGGCATCCTCTGCCTGTTTCCTTTTCTGCTCCGTCTTCAGGTTTTTCTTACGCTTATCTTCAGGATCTTTCGCTTTCTTTTTAGCTTCTAGCTGAGCTTCTGCTTCCTTCTCTTTCTGTTGGGTGGCAGAGTTGTGGCTTGTGCTGGTTCGGGGCTTCTTGGCTTGGGAAGAAGAGGCGTCTCCCAACTCGCAGCTTCTTTCCTCCAGAGTATGATCATCTTGATCCTCCTGATCGAACCATGCTCCCGGGGCGAGTTCCCTATCCATGTTATACTAGTTTCTTTTCACATCCTCAGATGGGCATTCAGTATGCTGCTAGCTCCATTTGAACTTGGCCCGTTTACAGTGGTCAGGGACTATCCTCTCAGGATCGTATGTCCGGTGATCCAACGGCCCCAGGTAGAAACCTTTGATTTTTTCAGCTTCCACCTCTACCTTCCTGAAATCCTTGACTGTGTAAGCATCGATGGTGAGCAGAAATGTAGGCCACGACTTTTTCTTACCTTTAGTAGGGAATTTTGAGAAGCCAAAAGTCATCTGATAACATACTTTCTAAAGAAGCATCTTGTCTGTGACGAATTGGGGCAGAGCATGGGGAGTCTTGAATGAAACGAAGACTCGAATAAAGGTGTATTCTGCAAATGGAAACTAATGTGCTACTTTGACTAATGTTTCCATGGCTCGCCAGGACATGCATGGGGTATCATGACCGAACAATTTCCTGTAGAGTGTAGGGATGAAACTTTGTGAGATTGACTCTATATCCTGCTTGTATTTAGAGTCCCAGAATATATGCAATTCTTTGTGAATTGGGCGTGCCCACTCCTGATCCCAGTTGTGGGCCCATCCCTCAAAGTAGCACCTGGAACAAACTGCATCCAACAGGTAAGAGGCCATGTAAAATTCAGACGAGTATCCCTCCTCTGGTGCTATTGCTACAAATATGTTCATTTTGAGAGCCGCCATTAGAAAGCTGGCCCAATTGAAATGGGTGCCATATATAGTGACAAAGTTCATCTGGGTTACCCAAGTACCACTAAATGTGGTGGCATCGGGACGACCATATATCCTACAGAGCATAGTTTCCACCAGCTTGTATACCTTTCTGAGACCTGCTACTGGGTACTCTTGATCTTTCTTGATCTTGAAATTCTCGGTTTCTTCCCACCATCCTCTCAGGGTGTCTGCTACGGGGACCGCATGGGTGGTGGCCCATTCCTCTGTGAATATCTGTTCCCATTATGGAAGTGCGTAATAATACTCTGCATCTGAGCCTTTTAGATTCGCAAAAGCATTTCCTCGTAGTCTTGAATTACCCACTTCTTGGGGTCGATGTTCTGTATGATCCATTCAATCACTTCTAAACATGGAAATATAGCTGGGTGGGCACCTGCATAGTGAAGCTTCGACCTCTTAGCTTGTACATGTACTTGCCGGTCAGGGAGGTCCTCTGGAAATTCTGGTTGGGCGAATTCTTGGTATACTTGATACCAACTCATACTTTCTCCTCTGCTAAATGTACATGCGGTGTCCCCATAGATCGGAGGAGGAGACATTGGTATTTCACCTTCTGTGATTTCTATCTCTAGGCTCTTTTGTTTCTTGTGAACTGCTAGAGGTCCCATGTCACTTGAGGCTGAAGAGATGGAGCCGCACTCTAACTCTATTTCAGGTTCCCTCGCATGTTCATAAAACAATCCCACGATAAGACATATGCCATAATAATAAATGCCTAGGTACTTCTTTTAACTATGACCAACTGAAATCCAAGAAAGGGTGGATTTGTTACTTAGCGACCTATTTCTTGGGTTGCTGGGTCGCAGAGGTTTAAAATTTTAGAAGGTAGTGACCCTACGACTTGGCAACCCTGCGACAAGGTCGCGGGGTCGCTAGGTCGCAAAGGTTTAAAAATTCATGAGGGTGAGACCTTGTGACTTAGTGACTTGTGACTGGGTCGCAAGGTCATAAACATCCAGTTTTGAGCAGGTTGCGACTTGGCGACTTAGCGACCGGGGTCGCGAGGTCACGGGGTTGCGAGATCGCGGGGTCGTAGGTCGCGCTAGGGCCGGCCGAGAGATTTCGATGTCGGCGTGGTCCTTTGATTCATTTTTTTAACTAAAAAAAATACAAGGACTGAGTGAGGAAAACCCATAAAAGAGGATGAAGTGGTTATTGGGGGAAGAGACATAAACAGGGGAGGATGGTTGGCTCCATTTATAAATCTGTGTAAGGAATGGCTGTGGTTTGGATAACTGAACAAGGCTTAGGTTCAAAAGGATCTGAAATGGGAGATGATAGATGGCTTAAAAAGGGCTAAGGTTAGTGGAAAAGGGAAACAAATAGAAAAAATAGAAACATCAGGAGAATTAGGCAACTTACCTGAGAAAATCGCGCTCCAGTTGGCCTGTTAGAAGTGTTTTTTGCTCTCCGTCGTGTGGGTGAAATGCGACCTAGCGACCCTTCTATTTATAAAAGGGTCACGTGTGCAGGAAATTAATGAGGTCGCTGTGTCACAAATATATTGCGCTTAAGAGATGCACGACCTCGCGACCTTTCGACCTTGCGACCTAGAGGGTCGTGGGGTCACAAGTTCGCTAGGTTGCGATTTTGAAGTTTGGGTGCGATTTGTGACTTGGTGACCTGATAGGTCACAGGGTCGCTAGGTCACAAATTGGGAAACATACCTATAATGCGACTCAGCGACTTAAGGCTTTTATTGAAACAGACTTGAACTTCAGATTTTGACTTAGCTTTTCAATGCCCAGGGGGGCTCAAAAAATTTTAGATGGTGAATTTTTGGAGGGTGTTGTAGTGGCTACAACAAATGGCCATTCACTGGTAGGGTCCAGAATATCTGCAGGTGCTTTATTTAGAGGGGGGGGGGAGGGCATAAAACACTTGTTCCTTTCACCCCGTGGGTCCCACTTCTTCCATCTTCGAGCTTTGCACATTTTCTCCCCCCCCGTGCCTACCCTTGGGTGCCGTTTTATTGTGTTTTCATTCTTGGAGACTGGATGAAAAAGTTCAAGGTAAACCCAGGGTTTTACAGATCCATTATATTTTATTTTTCCCTCATTGTGTTGCTCTGCTGCCAGCGAACCAGATGGTCCCGGCGGAGTCACTTCCAAGGAATCACGAGCGTTTCTCCGCTGCCAGCGAGCCTGGTCAGTATCCTGGCAGAGTCGTCGTATCGCCTCTCTGCATAGGAAGCCTTTCTAAATCCTTTACCCTTTATTCATGTGCTTAATGCACTTATTGATGTGTGATCAAGGCACTTATTTCTTGTGCTCAGGGCACTTATTTTTTGTTTTGGCAATTATTGCCTGGGCCGATGAGGGATCCCAACTTATTTTACTTGCAAGAGAGGTTGCTCCTGGTCTATATGAGGGCTTAAGGTTTTCCTGGATTTCCGTTCTTCACCTGAGACTAACCCCTCCATTTTCCTTCTAGTACCATATTCAACCGACCGTTGCCTTTTGCACAGCAGTCCCTTGGGCCAGCATACTGGGTAGGCTGCCGCGTTTTGGTCCGAAGGCTTTAGTCATGTTCTCGCCAATGAGTGCCCATCACAAGTATGCTTGCCCCCTTTTATAGTCTGGGGAGAGATAATACACCAGCATAGATCCTTGACTCAGTATGCCGCTTGAGTAGCTTCTATATCCCCTTTCAAAAGATGGATGCCAAGGGAAAGAAAAAGGGTAAAGGAAGCCTATGTGGAACAAGCAATTTATTGAAAACAAGAAAGGTAAAGAAAAACAAAAGAAACAAGACAAAATATGATACGGGATGCATTGACAGCCCCGTGAGGCTATCAGGTGAAATAATGTTTAAGGTCGTGTCCATTCATAGAGAGGACCTCAATCCTCCCTTCAAGAGTTTGCAACTTGTAAGTGTGGGGCCCGACCTTCTCTCTGACCTCGAAAGGGCCTATCCATAACGCCTGGAACTTGGAGTGTTTCCATTTATCTTCATGAGCTTTATTCCATTTGAGGACAAGGTCACCTACTTCAAAAATCTTGTTTGCAGCTAACTTTTTTTCAAACCATCGTTTTATCCATCCTTGGTGGATGGCGAATTTTTTCGGAGTTTTTTACCTTTCCTCCTCAAGTTTCAGTAGTGTGTATATTCGGGCTTGTAGAGCAAGGAAAGGAGTGCCATGAGTCTCCTGAGATAACCGGAGTGCTGGGAGAGACAAGTTTGGAGGAAGGATAGCTTCTTTTCCATACACGAGGAAAAAGGGGGAGGTGCCTAGGGAAGGTTTGGGCGTGACTCGATCTGCCCAGAGGGCATTGTAGAGTGCCTTGTGCCGATTTCGTTGTTGGGACAGCAGAGTCTTTTTGATAATACAGATTAGGTTCTTGTTGGTTGACTCGGCTAACCCATTTCCTTGAGGGTAATAGTTGGCATAATGTTTAAGTACGATACCATTTTCTAAAGCAAAATCATATAATTTTAATGATGAGAAATATGTTGCATTGTAAAAAACAAAGGAGGTTGGAACGCCAAACCTGATCATGATGCATTGGGTGATGAAGGTTATTACCTCTTGATCATTGATTTGACGTAATGGTAACACTTCAACCCACCTTGTGAAATAGTTTGTGGCGGTAAGGATGTACCTGTGTTGCTTGGAAGAGTGTGGCAAGATCTCCCCAATCACGTCCAGCTCCCATTGTTGAAACGAATCTTCCACTGCAACAGACTGTAATGGGGCCGAAGGCTGAATATCTATGTTTGTGAACTTTTGGCATTGCTGGCATTTCCGAACATATGCGTTTTCATCTTTAAATAAAGTAGGCCAATAGAAACTGGCACGCATGATCTTGTGAGCAGTGGTGTCTCCTGCATAGTGCCCCCCGACGGGGCCATCGTGGAGTTCTGCCAATATTTTCTGTGCCTCATCCCATTCCAAGCAACGTAACAAGACATCATTGTGATGTTTGCGGAACAACTTACCCTGTACTAGTTGGTAGGATACAACTTTCAGTCTCTATGCACGCTTCTGTTTGGTAGTTAAAGTGAGGCCCATGGTGCCGTGTTTCAGATATTGCAGAAGATCTACGTACCAAGAGGATGTATCCTGTGGGACCGTGCTATCAATTTGATACATATCGATCTCATGTTCCCAATTTTCTTCCTCGTTGTCCCGTGAGTCAACTGCCTCTGCGGCCATGTGGCACAATCCTTAGCCTTTCACAGTGTGTGCTGGCTTTAATTTTAGGTCATACTCTTGAAGGCATGTCATCCAGTTGCCTCATCGCTAGCCCAGCTCCTGCTGTACGAATAGTGAGTGAACAGCTGGGTGAGGCACAAAGACTGTGACATGATTCTTCAAAATATACGGCCTAAAATGTTTGACCGCCTTGTATACTACATACACTTGTTTGTCAATATCTGGGTAATTCAGCTCGGCGCCTTGCAATCTAGTGCTCATGAATGATATAGGCCGTTCGTTGTGGTACTCATCTTTCTAAGTGAGGACGATGGCCAAAGATGAATTTGAGGCAAAGGTGTACAAAATAAAGCCTTTGTTGAAGTCCGGACTGTAAAGGGCGGGTGCTTCCGCGATGGCTCTTTTAATGTTGTCGAACACTTCTTTCTCGGGGGGATTCCATTTAAAATTAGCATTATTCTTAATCATGCCTTGTAATGGTTTCACGATCTGGGCGACATTTGATATAAATTTTCGGACAAAGTTGATTTTGCCATGGAAGGACTGCATGGATTTCTTTCTGCCTAGGGGCGGTATTTAAGCTATGACTTTTGCACGTTCCGTATCCACCACTATGCCGTCTCAAGTTATTATGTGTCCCAACAAGTTTCCTTCGATGACGATGAACACGCTTTTCTTTGGGTTCAGTGAGATCCTGTATTTCCGTCACCTTTCAAAAATTGTCTTCAGGTGCTGTACGTGGTCAGGTCTATGCTTTGAAAACATGGTGACATCGTCAAGGTATACTACCACGCTTTTCCCAATAAGTCCTCTGAAGGCGATGTCCATAGCTTGTTGGAAAGTGGTGTGTGCTCAACTTAGTGTTCCTAAATTGAGGTCATCAATTGTCAACCAGGGCTAGTAAACTGCTGAAGTGAGGTGCATTATATGTGCCTAGGTATCTGTTTCTCACTACGTTGTGTTTAGTGTTTTTATGATGTTTTTGGTTTTGTGGTTTTATGTTAAGAAGGAAAAGAACTAAATGTTGAAAAAGAACAGTTGTTGGTCACACTAAAAACAGTGAAAAACCTATACTAAAGAACAGAAAATGCAAAGTTTGATAATGACTCATAGCAAGGAAATAAATCAAAAAATGAACTCAATAACTCATAACATGAACTCATCCAATTCATTCATTAGAAATATGTTGGAATAGCTTGAGAAAAGGACAAGTTTAGTGAAAATGAGGTTCTCCTAAGTAAACAATCATCTTACAATATTACAAAGAATCTCATCCATGGCTAAAAGTTTATTGGAACACAATTGGAAAAGATTATTTGTAGCACAATAAGATTTCTACTCTGAATTAACTTGTAATGCTAAGATTAATCCATTCTGCAGCTCAACTTGTCACTACTAAGCCTCATTCGAAAGTTAGAGATTTTATAGAATAGTTTTTGGGAAAAGGCTTATTTGTGAAATTGCAAAAGATTGCAGAAGAATCAAGGCCTTAAACTGATATCACTAATTCCTGTCCATATGATGATGCATTAATAGAAAGTCAGAACAAGATTAGTTTGTAAACAATGAAGGCCGTGAAGTCTAATTTTGACGGTTAATACAACTTAAAGAACAATGGATAACACTGAACTAGAATGCAATTGATCAAACTTGAAACACAGTGACCACAAATAAACTAGAATGCCATTAACTTAACTTGAAATACAATGAATTGGAACTGAACTAGAATGCCACTAATCTAACTTGAAATACAGTGAACAGAGTTGAACTAGAGTGCGATTATCAAACTTGAAATATAGTGACAGAATTAAACTAGAGTGACATATACCTCTGGAGTATTTCAACTGAACTAAAATGCAACTAATTCTATGAAATACTACAGCCCTATCTCGTTCAGTATGAGTGATATTTTGGAATAGTTTGTAAAAAACAAGTCTGGCTATATCTTTCAATGCAAATGAACATAAAACATAAAGTTTCAAAAAAAAATGCAATTAACTCCTAAAATACTACAGTTATATCTCATCCAATGTTAGTGGTGTTTTGGAATAGTTTGTAAGGATAAGAATGATTGTGGCATCCACTGCAAGTAAGTATAAAAACACAAAGTTCAGAAAATTGATTAAACTAGGAATGAAACAAGGCTAAGTTACTTATCTAAACCATATGAACAAAGCTTCTCAGGTAGCAGGGGCCCTCTACCACCGGATTAGCACACAAATCTACTCAAGATTGACTCAGCTCTTGCAATAAAGTGATGCTTCTTTCATTAAAGGAGAAATTCTTCAAAAAAACAGAGTATTACGGTCTTTTGAGATCTAGCAATAAAACAAAATCTAGCTAGCTGTTTCTCAGTCTCCCGAGCCATACTTATAACAAAATTACATAACTATCTTTGAGATAAAATAGGAATAAATGTCTTTCCCAACTAAAATCAAACTAGAACTCTGGTGGTGGTCTCGTACTATGATTAAGGACATCTGTACAGTCCTTGTCCTATTAGAAGTCTATCTCCTAGTTTTGGTTTCCCAGGTGCATAACCACTTGTAGACTCGAGCTCAGACTTCGTGGAGAGCAAGAAATGATGGGGGAGTGATGTGGAATACGACCATATGCATTTTTCCTTGATGTGACACCTGGAACCTGCGTGAACATGAAGATAGCTGCGGAATAGGCGACTGGCTACAGAATGACTGCGTTCTGTAGCTGAGTCTAGTCAAAAATTACTACAACAACAAAATCATGAAAACAAAGCAAGTTAGTCATTATATACATTCTTAAAGTAATCCTAATCAATCCTATTGATCATTCAAGCCTTTAATTGATGAGGGACAAAGGAAATGAAGTGAAATTTGGTGGAAAAGAAGGACATCTTTGGGGCTCAACAAGTGGCGCCGACATTAATCAACCCAAAGTGCATGTGTCTGAAAGCAAATGTTCCCCACTTAGTTCTGAATGTGGTTTTGAGCCGATCGGGCTCAACCAATAGTACTTGATTATAACCTGAAAAACCATCTAATAGAGAGAAAATTTCTGATCCTGATACAGCCTGAAGGATTTGCTCCATAGGAGGAACCAGATAGTTGTCTTTGTCAGATGCTCTGTTCAAATTTCTGAAGTCCACGCACAAATGGATTTCCCTAGATTTCTTGCGAATAGGGACCAAGTTGGACACCTAGGTTGAATGTCTGACTTTGAAAATTATTCGTGCATCCAAGAGCTTCTTTAGTTCCTTTTGGATCATTGGTTCTAGAGCTGGGTGTATTTTTCTCAGTTTTTGTTGGAATGGCTTCACTCCTTCCTTGATGGGTATGACATGTTGGATGATTCTCGTATCATAAGTCCGCAGATCGTCATACGTCCAGGCAAACACATCTCGGTATTTCTTAAACAACTCGGTGAATGCTTGTTTCTTCGGAGGGGTGCATTCACTACCTAAATTCACAAGCTTGGGATCCTTGTCTGTCCCGAGGTTGATTTGTCGGTGTATTAACGTGGAACTTTGTGCCTTCGTATTTGGGGGCCCTCGGAAACGGTTCTGTAAGTCAAATTTTTTTTCGAGTGATATGACCCCTTTGGGTATGGGGTTTTGTTTCTGATTTTTTAGTTCCTCCTGCAAAGCCCGATCACGATCCTCTTCTTCCATAAGGGTGTCTTTGAATATATCTGTGTTGAGCATGAAATCCAGTACCTATTGGTCATCATTAAAAACGCGTAAATTAGTAACATTGTCTGGTATGGGCGGCTTGTATAAAACTTCAATAGAAAATCCATCTCTAAGTGGGGTGAACCTAGTGGCAACGTTGGCAAGTGTATCGGCTGCTGCATTATGCATTCTAAGTACAGATTTAATACCAAAAGCATCAAAAGCTGAAATTAAGCGCCATACCTCTTGCTAGTAACCTTTCAGATGGGGAGACAAGCAATGGATGGTGTTGCGTACCTGACAAGTGATAATATTTGAATCGCCAATTACCTTTAAACAACGGACTTTTAGATCTATGGCCTTTTGGAGTCCCAGTATTAGAGCCTTATACTCAACTGTATTATTGGTGCATTGAAACTCTAACCGGCAAGAAATTAGAAATTTATTCTTCTGCGGGTCTAGCAGGATGAAGCCCGTGCAGACCTCGTCTTGGGTTTTGGAGCCGTCATAGTATAAGGTCCAAGTTTCATCTGTTGATTGGATAAGGCGATCCGTGCCTATTGAAGATGTGCTAGGGGCACTAGTTTCTGAAGAGTTTTGGTTGGATCGGAGGGAATTTTCAACAACCATAAGTAGTTCAGACTTAATGTCTTGGGTGATAGGGGATTGGTAAGTTTGATAACAACCGAAGATGGACTCTAAGAAAGACATACCGAGCTCTTCTTGCACGAAACTGACTGGTTCTTTAGTTGCATCAAGGTCAATCACCGTATGTTTCATATATGGTTCACTTTCGATCCGTATTTGGTTATTCTTTCCTTTGTATGGGAGCCAAAAGTGGGACCAATCAGTGGCAAAGTACCCTTGGAGCTTGCTGGACCAATCTCGGCTCAATAGAAGGCCATAGGCCTCGGGGATATTGAAAATTACTATGTCGATGCACTGGTGCACTCTGGAGTTAGAGGATAAGCAGATAATGATGGTGTTTAGTTCGCCAACTGTGGGGACTTGAGATCTATTGAGCTGGATAATTCTGGCATTAGTTTTCTCTGGGCGGATGTTTAACTTCTTGCATATGAATAAGGGCATAACATTTGTGGATGCACCGGAATCGACGAGACAATTGTGAACGTTGAAGTTAAAAATATCGAATGAAAGGAGGAAAGGTGGCGTGGTTCCTCTGGAGTTGGCGTTCACAACATTCACGATGGACTGGGGACTAGTAGCAGTTTGGGCAGACGTGATGCTTATGGGTTTGGTCACCGGTAGATTTGAAAAGGCCTTCAGAATGAGGTCTCGTTGGTTAGCAATGCGAGTGAGCTCGTAGAGGGATATGTTGGCTCTAGTATTCTTCATGTCCTCAATAATGTTATATCCAAAATCTGTGGGTGAGGTGGGTTCGGTGTTTTTCTTATGGGAAACTACTGAAATTTTAGTCTTGTGGCCTTCTCGAGGAGCAGTTGGACTGAATTTTTCAAGAGTTTTGTCTTTGTTATCGGTGTTAGGGGGCAATATATTTCTTAAGAATGCTTTCCTTTTTTCTTCGAAAGATTGCTCTGGCACAGGGCCTTTGCTCCTTAGGCCATAGTTTCAAGGGGGTTTTGATTTAGGTTCATCGGCCAGGTTTATCGCGTAGGTGGGAAAGGGAGACTCTCCGCGTATGACTTCAAAAGCGAGGACAACAGAGCCCATATCTTAATCTGGGGGGGAAGTTTCCTCGTTGTCTAAAATAGCCTCCTCCTCCATATCTCCGGGAGTCTGATCTTCTAAAAGTTGGTTCACCACCGCTGTTACAGAGTAATTTGTCACTGTCCCTGCAATCCCCATCTCGCCCATCGGAGGGTCTTTTCTATGACCAATAAGCAGTGTCATGCCTTGCAAATACCATCATTGCATCCCTTGCCATGAGGACAACATTCTTTCTGTTGACTATTTCTTGAGTAGACCACTAAAAACACTTGTTTTTGCCTTGGCGCTGGTAGCCCGTTATTCCCTCGAGCCAATGAGGAAAGTTAACACTGAGCCCATGCCAGTTGGTGCTCTGTCCTGGTTAAGCACCCGCACCAATCTGCTTATGGAAAGTTTTTTAGAAAAAGAGGCGAAGTTTTGATTACAACAACTTCGTGGATGAGTCATAGGAAGTGGTTCAACTGAATAACCACAGCCTTCCTCCTTTGGTCTCTTGTTTCCACCTTATGGGGAAACCTCCCAAGGGATAAGACCTCCCTTCCACTTTTTTAGGGATCCCAACCTCCTCCTCTCCTCTATAAATATAGCCATCTTCCCTTGATGTGCTGGTTGAACAAGCTGAATAGCTGAAGGTTTGAACTTGTAGGATGGAAACTATAGCTGGGAAACCTTTGAGAGCCAAGCTGAAGAGAGAGAGCTTCGTCTAGATTCCTAACAGGCTCTGTTGATACACACTCCACTGTCAGCTCCGCCGAAGGAAGATCATAGCGCCAAAGCATTTGGTTGTAATCTCCCTTTTGTTATTTATAATATAAGCGACTCTGATTTTCGTTCCATTCATGTGTTCATTTATTTATGTAATGCAATGAATTATATCATCACTAACTGATATATGGTTACATGCTTTAGATTTTATGTTGTAGGTTGTTGTTTCCTTGCACGTGTACAAGTGTTCGGACGTGTCGAACGGAAGGATCGTGACCTGTCGAGCAAGGGACGGGAAACGTCATCTTTTCTTCAACGACAACTGTGTGGGATTTGAGGTAGGCTACTTATCGCGATCTTTGGTCGTTTTGTAACTAGGAACCAACGTCATTGCGTGACCTGATTGTTGCTAGACCTGATTTGGACTAGTAGGGATCGCCTCTGTCTGCAGAGGGGATTTACCTCTTCAACAAACTGGCGACTCCGCTAGGGAGTTCTGTTGGAGTTAGTCTTTCTTCTTTTGGTTGTTTTGGCTTTTAATTGATTTATTTTCTCTCCTGGTTTGGCTCCTTTGGTGTCAAACCCCTGTTAAGCCCCTAGAAGACCTGATCTAGTATTTGTTTTCCCTTGTTCATCTTCTTCCCATAGTAAACTCGATTGGCGCGGTTTAGCACTTGACATTTGCACCAGCTGGTGCTTGTTGCTAGTTAGGCCCCCGCGCCAACACTGTTTTGGCGCAGATTACAGCCAAATAGGCGCACCAACTTTGTTTGGTGTTAGGGTTTGCTTGCTTTTTTGCTCTCCGAGCTTGCTTTCTGGTCCTGGGGTCATTTTTATGCTTCATTGAGTGCCTTGAAGTCTTTGTTGACTGTGTTTGGCCCTTGTCCTCCGGTTGTTTGCCTTTTTACTATCAATTTTTCATTTTAGCCCTAGGGTTTCTAGGTGCTACAGTGTGCTGAGCCTCCCGTGGGAGTTTTTGGTCCTTGATTTCCCGGTCAACTTCATTTTCGCTTCTTTGCATTCATTTTTCTAGATCCCATTATATCATTGCGTCAGTTGAGTGATTGTTCTCTCTTTCATTCAAGTTTCGCTTTGTCTCATTCCAAGCCTAGATTAGGTGGTTTGTGTGGATCTTTTTGAGATTCTTCTTCGATTTGAGGGATTTCTCCATCAGTTTGGGTCTTGATTGTGTGCATTTGTATTGAGTGAACTTGTTTGTTTAAGCTCTCTCACTGTCATTTCTCAAATTGATTTCTTCATTAGTTTTTTCATTCGTTTGGTGCATTTGCTCTAAAACATTGGAAAATACAAAAAAAATTTCCTTTGCATTTTGATTAGTCTAGTGAAAATTGAAAGCTCTTTCGTGTTATTAGTGTTATATAACTCTAAGAGGGAAGTTTTCTACTTTCATTAGCTTGCATTAGAGACAGTAGTGGATGTTTTTGCGCTCATTTTGTTATTATTTGAAAAGCTCAACCCTCCCGTAGATAGCTCTTCATTGAACAAAGTGATATTTTGTGGCATGTAGTGTGCATTTAGAGGATTTTTGAGATCCAACATTCGATAGGGCCTGAAATTGAAACATAAATTGAAGATCAACTATATAATTTATTCAATTAACCTAAGGCAAAATTGAAACATTAACGGAATATCTAGAGGTCTAGGCTAGTGACGTGTTCCGGCGTCGTTAAACCTAGTAGCTGTCGTTCGCCATCGGGCTTTAGATAGCGCTAGCACAGACTTGTGCTCCCCGTACCATCGCGTATATAAAGGGAGACCCCATTAGGTTGCAATCCTTTATCTGTAGGAAGCCGAGTTTGCCGCCTCTTACCCGTGATACACCGAACACAACATTCGGGGAGACTACCTGCACGTACGTTAAGTCCTTGGTCATTTCTCTTTCATTTGATCACCAAGGTGTATATTGTAGTTCACAGATATTTGGTACACCCATTTACCTAGATTACCAGAGCAGTCATTTTTATCTTTACTGACTCCTTAAATTTGAAAATATCATCGAGCACTTGTCCTTTCACACTTGTTTCCAATCTGAAAGTGATAGAGTCACCTTTTGCTTGTTTCTCGACTCTTAAAATATGAAACAACTGAGTCTGGTTTCAGTGTTTTAAAAAATTAACTGCCCACAGAATATTCCTGGTTAAAGTTAGTTTCCTTAAGGTGTTGTTTTGGGTCGTTCTCGATGGAAACTTTTCCGGAGTTCACCAACCAAGGGATCCCCTCCGATGGGAATCCTGTTCCTTTTCCTCCTTTTGGAAATGTTGGTGCTCCTTATATGGCAATGTTGTCCCTCCCTGGGTTAACTGTTCGATTTCCTGTTTGGTTGTTTTCGACCTCTATGGTCCTAAATGTACCAAATACTGTTCAATTAATTCGTCCACCTGAACAACATCATGTTGATTCCAAGGTGGACCTCTCCCCTTCTTCGCCTGTTTGTGCGTCCTCCTCTTCTACTTCTCCTGGTGAAAGTCTAGATTCTAGTACCCAGGTGGCTAAGAAGAAGAAGTCCGATAAGAGAGAGGCTAATGCTGCGGTTACTGCTTCTAAAACATCTAATCTTGATGGACCTTCCAACCCTCTGCAAAAAGTCAAGTTCCCTTGCATGTTGTGTCAGGGAAACCATCTTCTTCAAGACTGCCCTGGCATTCCCAAGGTGCTCCAAGTATGGTCCAACAGTTGTCCACTGTCGCCTTTGGCTTCTGGGAGTCAGGTTGGGGGCACGTCTTCAGCTAGTGCTGGTAAAGCTCCTAAGAAGCAGGGTAAGCTCACCAATCCTTGTAAGTTGTGTGAAGGGCATAATGCCATTCACCTTTGTCCGTATATGGATGAAGCCAAGAGAGTTTTGGACAACTCAACTATTTCTACACCATGCCTCCCGACTGGTTATAAACGACTTTCTTTGAGTCCTTCACCAGTTGATTCAACAATTGGTTAAGAGTCATCCTTGGTTGATCCCGCTCCCCCGGAAATTCAAATTCAGGAATCCGTTCCCGACCAACCATTGGACGTGGAATTGGTTGAATTGATTCTCCCTACGGTTCATCAGGTCTTTTCCATTGAGAGTGGATCTCACCCCCCTCACGTTCCTCTTGTTTCTTCAGATTCCTCGGACTTGGAGAAATATTCTCCTGTCCCTGTACCTCAAGAAGCTGCTCCTCCACCTCCCGTGATGGAGGTCTCGGAGGATAGCCCCCCCGACTCCGTAATGGAGGTCGTGAAGGATGCTCCTTCTTCTTTCGTAACACCAGGGGAAGACCATCTCAGTTCGAGGGTAGCCCCTCCGAGTAGTTTAGTCACTTCCTTTGATTGGAGTCGATTTGCAGGATACCGCCTCTCGTCTTATGTGCCTTTCGAGATCACGGTA
This sequence comes from Pinus albicaulis, assembly GCA_034641835.2. Lineage (NCBI taxonomy): Eukaryota > Viridiplantae > Streptophyta > Pinopsida > Pinales > Pinaceae > Pinus > Pinus albicaulis. The sequence continues at coordinate 66,809,860 of CM076570.1, forward strand.
CAGACCTTTGATTTGGTTGTACCCAACACCATTATAGATGAAGGCACGTCTATTAGTATTTTATCCTCAACTACTTGGCAAGCTTTCGGTTCGCCGCCGCTTGTGCTTGTTACGCAGAATCTGTTGGCATTTAACAGAGGAACCAGTCAACCGTTAGGGATCCTTCTGAAGTTACCTGTCACTTTGGGAGGGAAAAATGTCTATATGGACGTGATGGTTGTTCCTGGCCCCTTGGATTTTAATCTACTCCTAGGCCGCGATTATAGTTATGCCATGGGTGCGCTTGTCTCCTCCCTCTTTCATGTGATGTGTTTTTCGAGCCAAGGTCGGATTGTGACCATCGATCAACTTGCGTTCTTTGGTCCTCATATGGCAGCTAGTCCACCATCATCTCTGCCGGGTCTTTATCTGTCGGTTGTGTCCTCCCCGCCCGCATGTCAATTATGTGGCTATCTATCCCGTGCCCGCAATCAGTGATACTGCCATTGTGCATAGTGTGCTGGGGGCGTTGGGTCCTGAATTTCGAGATGTTTTTCTTCGATTGGATGAGAACCTCTTGGAAGCCATGACTTATTATTCATCACGATGAGTTGTCTATGGAGCATGGTTATTTTCCTATGTCAAGCTCCTTAAAAAATGAAACCGGGTCTGTCGGAGCATGGTTCATCTGCTTGTGTCAAGCTCCTTAAAAAATGAAACAGGGTCTTTGGAGCACAGTTCGTTTTCTTGTGTCAAGCTGGTTAAAAAATGAAACAAGGTGTTCCGAGGATAGTTTGTCTTTTGTATCAACCTTGTTAAAAAATGAAACAATCTCTTCTGAGGATAGTTCTTTTAATGTGTCAACCTCGTTAAAACAATGAAACACTTTCCTGTTCAATTTGAGTCTTTGATAAGATCTCGTAAAATCCCAGTCGAGTCTTTCTCTTGATCTCGTAACTGAACCTTCACTCCCTCCATCTATTTAATCAGGTGCATGGACTGAAGCTTGGGGGGCATGTACCTCGAATTGCATCACCATGCTGGGGGCATGCTTAATTTTTCAAGCATAGTTTGTTTCCGTTTCAAGCTTGTGTAAAAATGAAACCGGTTTCAAGCATAGTTTATCTTTGTTTCAATCTTGTGTAAAAATGAAACCAACTTCAAGCAGAGTTTCCTGATTTCAAGCTTGTGTAAAAATGAAACCTTTCCCATTTTACCTCTCGTGATTGCCATTTTATCAGCGTGTTTTGCCAGATGAGCCTTGGTTTTCTCATTCCACCATCACTATCTGCTTGGCCAATCATATGCCTTCACTTGGTTGTTTTACCCATTCCTGAGGAACCATTGTGATGAGTGGTCTTGTTAGCTAGCCTCTTAACCTTTATCTTGTTTTGAGTAGTTACATCATCAACAGAACTAGTTACTGCCCTTTATACCACTCGTTCCTCTAGGAGGAGTCATCTTTCAGCTCTTTTCCGAATCTCTAAAAATGAAAGGATTGCTGAGTCTCTTGTCGTTTTGAGCTCGTTAAATTGGCTGCGAAATGACATCTACCCAGTATACGTTTACCCCTTTTTCGGGCTGGGATAGATTATTTACGAAAAAGGAATACCCTAGCCTATCGCGACTAGGAGGTTCTCTCAGACATAGTTTTCTACCTTTTCAGATCTGTGGGACAATCTACGAAAAGGGATTGCTGGAGTTTTCTTTTCTGCTGTCTTTTCAAACTCTCTAAACATGAAAAGGCGTAGAGTTCTTCCTTTGTCAGACTCGTTAAAACCTGATGACATCAGACTCCGTAGTAATGATGATACTCGAGTTCCTCCTTCCTAGGGCTCGTTAAATGTACTAGGTTGGATTTGTCCGAAGGACAAACTTATATCACAAGCATATGCTATCCCCTTCAAGCTTGTTTCCAAAAATAATTGGGGTACTCGCCAGAAATGGTGGGGGAAAATGGAACCAGTATCACCATCATGTCGGCAGTATGTCGCTCTTGAACATGGCACTCATCTGAATTCGTGTCGGGTTGGGGACATCTCATCTCGTTTTCTGCTTGCCTCCATGGGTTTGGGTAATCCTTTTTGACCTCTCATCTGCTCTTTGCCACATCATCATGACCTCAGATCCTTTGATGTCAAATACTACCAAATCCACTGTCGTGCCGCCAATATGTTCAAGAGAAGTTGGCCTCTGCAGTTCTCAACCTCCCTCTGATTCTCTAATGATCTTGATTCGCAAACATCATGTTCCTTTGTCTCACGTCAATGATGTGGGAAACACTATGGCCCACCTTCGATCAAGGTCACTTCCTGTCGACTTTAGCTCATTATCCGGGAAGCTGATCTAGAGACTCCCTTCAGGTACCTTGGAGCCTCCATGCCTTAATGGTAGGTTCTTTGCATTCGACGCAAGGTTTTCATTATTGGCCTTCGATCAAATGATTTTGCGGGTGTTCGACGCTAGCTCACTGTCCACATTCCATGGATTTTACCTATAGTACCTTGAGGGCCATCCTCATTATTGGTGGTTCCTCTCACGTCTGTTAACGACTTTCATTATTGGTTGGTAATCAAACGATGTTCTTGCATGTTTGACTTAAGCTCACTTATTCACATGCTCGAACTTGTACTCTGTTTGGGTCACGATGGAGCGCAAAACCCTAGATTTTGTCTGATGAAATCCAGGCTGCAGATTTTTTGTGGATTATCATGATTGGTTACATGACTCATTTGATTGGATGGCTGCGACCATACCTGAGTCTACTTGTTGATCCTTCTTTACTGGATGGCTGCGTCCATACCTCGGATCCCGGTTATTGTACACTATATTATGGATGGCTGTGCCCATACCACATATCATGTATAAGATATATCAGTTGTATTTGTATTTGCAGGTCTTTCGACGGCAGTGTTTTCAGTTCGACGTGTTCTCATAAAGCATTTCACCCCTCCCTCTCTCTCGGACCTCATACTTTAGGGGGCATCTGTTACATAGTAATTTGTCACCATCCCTGCAATCCTCATATCGCCCATTGGAGGGTATTTTCTGTGACCAATAAGCAGTGTCATGCCTTGGAAATACCATCATTACATCCCTTGCCATGAGGACAACATTCCTTCTATTGACTATTTCTTGAGAAGACCACTAAAAACACTTGTTTTTGCCTTGGCGCTGGTAGCCCGTTGTTCCCTCGCACCAATGAGGAAAGTTAACATTGAGCCCGCGCCAGCTAGAACTCTTTCCCGGTTAAGCACTCGTGCCAATCTGCTTATGGAAATTAAAAAAAAAAAATAGGCGAAGTTTCGATTACAACAACTTCGTGGATGAGTCATAGGAAGTGGTTCGACTGAATAACCATGACCTTCCTCCTTTGGTCTCTTGTTTCCACCTTATGGGGAAACCTCCCAAGGGATAAGACCTCCCTTCCACTATTTTAGGGATCCCAACCTCCTCCTCTCCTCTATAAATATAGCCATCTTCCATTGATGTGCTAGTTGAACAAGCTGAATAGCTGAAGGTTTGAACTTGTTCTAGCTGAAATTTTAGGAAGGAAACTATAGCTGGGAAACCTTTGAGAGCCAAGCCGAAGAGAGAGAGCTTCGTTCAGATTCCTGACAGGCTCTGTTGAGACATGCTCCACTGTCAGCTCCACCAAAGGAAGATCATAGCGTCAGAGCATTTGGTTGTAATCTCCGTTTTGTTATTTATAATATAAGCGACTCTGATTTTGGTTCCATTCATGTGTTCATTTCTTTATGTAATGTAATGAATTATATCCTCTCCAACTGATATATGGTTACATGCTTTAGATTTTACGTTGTATGTTTTTGTTTCCTTGCACGTGTATAGGTGTTCGGACGTGTCGAACGGAAGGATCGTGATCTGTTGAGCAAGGGTCAAGAAATGTCATCTTTTCTTCAACAACAATTGCGTGGGATTTGAGGTAGGCTACTTATCGTGATCTTTGGTTATTTTGTAACTAGGAACCAGCGTCATTACATGAACTGATTGTTGCTAGACCCGTTCTGGTTTCGGTGAGGTCTTTAGCATTTCGGCCTCACCCATGGCCTTGGCCTCCCCTGCCTCTGTTACCTCAGCCTCTTCCGACTCCCTCCTCATGTGGGTCATTGGATTGCATATTATCATGCACAGTATGGTCATGTTGGGGGCTGGTGTTAGGTTGAGGTTCAGTGATAACGAGGCTGTCTTCTCTCCCTTACTCAGGGTTATCTGGGGGGGCTTCAGAATTTCGCTCAACTGCGTCTAGATAATATTCGATCATAAGACCCACTAGCTGAGGAAGGGTATTGACGAGGGTTCCTCGGCGCGTATGATTAGCTGTAGGAGTTATGGGATTAGCCAAGGCATGAGTGACTGGGGCTTGTTGCAAGTCCTTGACAAGCTCGCGGGTGAGAGGGCGCAGTGCCCGCAACTGGTCTAAAGTAATTTCATAGAAAGAGGGGAATTACTTCTCCTCTTGGGAGTTCTCCAACGGAGGAGGGCTGGTATTGTCACATACGGTCTCCCCTTGGGGAGTTTGTAACTGGATGTTACTTGTGTACTGGGAGGCTACCATTCAGGCCCTCTTTCTAGCGCCAAATCTGTTGACTGGAAAATTTGTTCGGCCAACAGTAGGGGATCTCCTCGGTAGAAAGTCCCAATTAGACTTTGAACCATTTGAGATAAGGATCCCATTTGGAGGTGTGGGTTCGGTTACCGCTGAATACCCCTTCTCCTGGACGCAAATGAGCCTTGCAGAGTTATAGATGTACAATTATCGAATGATACAAGAAAAATATCTATGATTATCAATGAGCATAAACACTACAAATAGCAAGATATAAAAGAAAACACACAACTGAAGGAGATGTTGTTAGTATCACATCATTAAGGTCATGTTTGTAAGATTGTTCAAACCATAGAAGAAACAATTTTTCCTGGTAAGAACAACTTATACGTACTTGAGCGTTTTCATAAATGAGATAGATGTCAATAATAAAATTACAAACATATCCTATGTAAATAACATACCATCATATACACATGCTGTAAGATGAAATGCATAAAGAGGATAATCGAAAAACACAGATCAATTAATCATAAGATATCAAACATATACGAAGAAATACTCATAGTATTGACACATTGATTCTCATCAGATCCAATAGTGGATTTAAAACAAATGCTTGTATTCATTCATAATAGGCTGTTTAATGCTTTACAACTCTTTTCTCTCCTTTGGAGTCCAAAAAAAAGGTCCCTGGTGGCAAGTCCCCAAATGGGGTATATATAAGGCAAGATTGACCCTTGGGGGTCCTGACTCTTCACCTTATTGTCTGTTGGGCTGCCTTGCGACTTGAATGGAAGATATGAACTGTGACCTGATGCTGGAAGGTTCGACCTGCGACCTTGTGCTGGAAGGTGCAACCTGCGACCCCTTCTATAGGCTATGCCTTGCAATCTGATCATGGGAGCGTGTGTGTGATCGCCAGGTCGGGAACATCAACTTGTTGCTCGTTGAGGAAATTATTCCATGCACGATAATCTGCAGCGATTGGGGATATCAGAGGAGTATCTTCCCTTAACCGGTGTAGGCATTCTAAGGCATTCAGAATCAGAGTCTCCCTCTTGATTGTGACCTGGTTGGATAAGGAAGCCAGTTTGGTGTAAATCCAAACTGGCGTTACAACAAACTTAACCAAGTTTTCCTGTGATGCGGGAAGATCAGGTGTAGTGGCGGCTTGTCTAATAGGCTATAGAAATGCCTAAATCTATTGATATACCTGTCCCCATGTCCTTTCATCGCTCAATGCACCTAAAGAAGGAATATGGTGCGATTCATGCATTGAGTCAATGCCGCTGATCAGATGCTCATACATGGACATCACCTTCTCCAGATCTTTAAATAATTTCTCCTTGAATTGCACCTTCATGTGAATTTGGACCTTGTTATTCTCAGTGTGAATCCAATCTTTCTTGGGCAAGGTTTCCGAAGCCTGCGGATATCTTCTTGTCCATTCTATCATTCTGTCTAAAGCGGCGGAGGCCTCTTTCAGTTGCTCATTTCTCTTCTTCGTTTCCACTTGGGCTCTTAGGAGGGGTGCGACTGTTTGCTTTATGGTGAACATCTCCCCGTACAATTGATTCATGGTGGCTTCCAGTGTCGCCAAATCCCTCTGGATGGTAAGCGGTACTTCATTAATAAGGGTGTTTTTGCCCTGGAGCTGTTGGATTTCTTCCCTTAGTGCTCTCTTTTCTTGCTTAGACCTAGCTTCTCTTTGTTCAGAGTCTTGTAATCTATTTTGTAGGGAAAGTATTTCCCTACTCATCCGGCTCACATTTTCTTCTATGGCTGCGGAAAAAGCAGTGCCGGCTGATGCTATCATCACTGGGTTGGTCATAGTGTCTAGGACTATATCCTTTTCCGTCGTGGGTGTGAATTGGGTGGTATGGTTCCGTGCTAGGCATCTCCTCTTTTCCTACCGGATCTTGAAGCTAAACTGATCATAAGTGAGTCTCGTTAGGTTGAACACCTCCTCCTCCTATCCTTTAGAGGAGCCTGGCTCCGAGAGTGCAAAACGTGTGTTAATTGTAGGTACTTCGATGGGCGACAGCTCGTTCTGTACTCCTGTTATTGGGGGAAGTGTATCGACGTCTTTTGATCTTTGATCCTCTTCCTCTTTTCTCTTTTCTTCTTCTTCTTCTTTTAGAAGCCACTTTGCCTCTGAATTATCCTGTTCTGCCTTTTTCCTGCGCTCTGATTCCGCTTTTATTTGCTCTTATTCCTTCCTTATTCATTCATCTTCTGCTCATGATTCCTCTTCTTCCTTCCTTTTCCACTTAGCTTCTGCTTTTGTTTCTTGCTCTTCCTTCCTTCTGTGTTTGGCCTCCACCTGATCCAATTATTTCTTGAGCTGTTTCTCAGCTTCTGCTTTCGCTTCTTGCTCTTCCTTCCTTTTCTTGGCATCCTCAGCATGTTTCTTTTTCTGCTCTGTCTTCAGGTTTTTCTTATGCTTATCTTCAACTTCTTTCGCTTTCTTTTCAGCTTCTAGCTAAGCTTCTGCTTCCTTCTCTTTATGTTGGGTGGCAAGAGTTGTGGCCTGTGTTGGTTCGGGGCTTCTTGGCCTGAGAAGAAGAGGCACCTCCCAACTCACGGCTTCTTTCCTCCAGAGTATGATCATCTTGATCCTCCTGATCAGACCATGCTCCCGGGGCGAGTTCCCTATCCATGTTATACCAGTTTCTCTTCGCATCCTCAGATGGGCATTCAGTATGCTGGTAGATCCATTTGAACTTGGCTCGTTTATAGTGGTCAGGGACTATCCTCTCAGGATTGTATGTCCGGTGATCCAACGGCCCCAGGTAGAAACCTTTGATTTGTTCAGCTTCTGCCTCTACCTCCCTGAAATCCTTGACTGTATAAGCACCGATGGTGAGCAACAATGTAGGCTAGGACTTTTTCTTACCTTTAGTAAGGACTTTTGAGAAGCCGAAAGTCATCTGATAACATACTTCCTGAAGAAGAATCTTGTTCGAGACGAATTGGGGCAGAGCATGGGGAGTCTTGAATGAACCGAAGACTCGAATAAAGGTGTATTCTACAAATGGAAACCAATGTGCTACTTTGACTAACGTTTCCATGGCTTGCCAAGACATGCACGGGGTATCATGACCGGACAATTTCCTGTAGAGTGCAGGGATGAAACTTTGTGAGATTGACTCTATACCCTGCTTGTATTTAGAGTCCCAAAATATCTGCAATTCTTTGTGAATTGGGCATGCCCGCTCCTGATCCCAGTTGTGGGCCCATCCCTCAAAGTAGCACCTGGAAAAAACTACATCCAACAGGTAAGAGGCCATGTAAAATTCAGACGAGTATCCCTCCTATGGTGCGAGTGCTACATATATGTTCGTTTTGAGAGCCGCCATTAGTAAGCTAGCCCAATTGAAATGGGTGCCATATACAGTGAAAAATTTCATTAGGTTAACCCAAGTACCACTAAATGTGGTGGCATCGGGATGACCATATATCCTACAGAGTATAGCTGCCACCAGCTTGTATACCTTTCTGAGGCCTGCTGCTGGGTACTCTTGATCTTTCTTGATCTTGAACTTCTCGGGTTCTTCCCACCATCCTCTCAGGGTTTCTGCTATGGGGACCACATGGGTGGTGGCCCATTCCTTTGTGAATATTTGTTCTCATTCTGGAAGTGTGTAGTAATACTCTGCATCCGAGCCTTTTGGATTCGCAAAAGCCTTTCCCTCGTAGTCTCGAATTACCCACTTCTTGGGGTCGATGTTCTATATGATCCATTCAATCACTTCTGCAAATGGAAATATAGCTGGGTGGGCACCTGTGTAGTGATGCTTCGACCTCTTAACTTGTACATATACTTGCCGGTCGGGGAGGTCCTCTAGAAATTCTGGTTGGGCGAATTCTTGGTATACTTGATACCAACTCATACTTTCTCCTCTGCTAAATGTACATACGGTGTCCCCATAGACCGGGGAAGGAGACATTGGTATTTCACCTTCTGTGATTTCTATCTCAAGGCTCTTGTGTTTCTTGCGAACTTCTGGAGGTCCCATGTCGCTTGACGCTGAAGAGATGGAGACACACTCTAACTCTGCTTCGAGGTTCCCTGGCATGTTCATAAAACAGTCCCACGATAAGACAGATGCCATAATAATAAATGCCTAGGTAATTATTTTAACTCTGATCAACTGAAATCCAGGAAAGGGTGGATTTGCGACTTAACGACCTATTTCTTGGGTCGCAGGGTCGCATAGGTTTAAAATTTTATATGGGAGCGACCCTGCGTCTTGGCGACCCTACCATGAGGTCGCGAGGTTACTGGGTTGCAAAGGTTTAAGAATTCATGAGGGTGCGACCTTACGACTTAGCGACTTGAGACCGAGTCGCTGGGTCGCAAGGTCGCAAACATCCAGTTTTGAGTGGGCTGCGACTTGGCGACTTAGCGACCAGGGTCACGAGGTCGCGGGGTTGCGAGATCGCGGGGTTGTAGGTCTCGCTAGGGTTGGTCGGGAGATTTATACGGTGGCATGTTCCTTTCCTTCATTTTTTAACTCAAACAATACAAGGATTGAGTGAGGAAAACCCATAAAAGAGGATGAAGTGGTTATTGGGGGAAGAGACAGACACATGGGATGCTGGTTGGCTCCATTTATAAATCTGTGTTAGGAATGGCTGTGGTTTGGATAACTGAACAAGGCTCAGGTTCAAAAGGATCTGAAATGGGAGATGGTAGATGGATTAAAAAGGGCTAAGGTTAGTGGAAAAGGGAAACAAATAGAAAAAACAGAAACATCAAGAGGATTAGGCAACTTACCCTAGAAAATCGCGCTCCAGTTGGCCTTTCAGAAGCGTTTTTTGCTCTCCATATTTTGGGTGAAATGCGACCTAGTGACCCTTATATTTATAAAAGGGTTGCACGTGCGGGAAATTAATAAGGTTTCTGGGTCACAAATATACCACACTTAAGAGATGCGTGACCTCGCGACCTTGTGACTTGAAGGGTCGCGGGGTCGCAAGGTCGCTAGGTCGCGATTTTGAAGTTTGGGTGTGATTTACGACTTGGCGACCTGGCGACCTGATAGGTCGCAGGGTCGCTAGGTCGCAAATTGGGAAAAATACCTACACTGCGACCCAAAAACTTAAGGCTTTTCCTGAAATAGACTTGAACTTCAGATTTTGACTTAGCTTTTCGATGCTCAGGGGGGCTCAAAAAATTTTATATGGTGAATTTTTGGAGGGTGTTGCAGTGGCTACAACACACACTAAATTGGAAAACTTGGCCATACAGATTTTTTACTATCTTTCAAAGATTTAGTGAGTCCATTACCAATAGTTCGGCAAACCACTTCTCTCGCCATTAGTTTATTTTAAAAATATAAAGGAAGAACATGTGGAGGAGCGGAGCTTCCAAATATTCTGATGTATGAAAATGATTCTTCAATAAAACATCTCCCTATCATTTGAAGGTCTGTAATGGCTTCCTTAGTGAACCTAAGGCTCACTATATCAAACATTAATTGATGTAATGGTAATACAACTCCATAACATAGCCTGTGGAAATGTGGTACATAATTATGTTCCCATATCTCTTTATGACTCAAATGAATAGGTGTAGGCTCCTCGGGAGTCCATTTCCAACCCATAATTGGAAAACCGGTAGAAAAACAGATGGCATCAAAAACATATGCACTCATGAAATATTGGGGGATGGGTTTGGAGGAAGAAGCTCTTGTCTGGAAATATTCATTAATTGCTTTAGCTAGATTTTCGGAAAGAATGATTGCCCAATTCATGACGTGGGAATTAACACATGATTCAATCAGGGGAAGCCAATTTATAGAGAACTTGGTATTATCAGGGAGACCATATAATCTGCATAGCATCGTTGCTGCGAAATTGTAGGGTTTTGCAAGTGAAGCAATAGGATACATACCTGATTTCTCATGTTTAAACTTGTTATGCAGTTTTCTCCAACCTTGAATTGTTTTGAAAGGGTCTTCATTATTCTTTGCAAAGTTCTCAACAAATCTATTATCATAGATGTATTGTTGGTCAGGTAGCTTGTGCATGACTTTCAAATCTTCAACTCTAAAATATCCTAAGATCTCATTCTTAACGGTTCTTAATTTTCTGTCCTTAATTGTTGAATTCTCAAGCACCCACTTTATCATGTCGGTATATGGTAAAATACTGGCCCTTGCTGCTATCCTATGAAGGAAGGAGCATGCAATATATTTAAACTATAAATCTGAGGGTCTTGCATCATCAACAGTTGCCTTGACCTCCACTACTTCAGGTTCTTCATCTTAGAGGATAGTATAGATAGCTTGCCACTTTGTAGCACCTCCATTTGCAGTGCAGATAGTATCTGAGACTATGGGCGACATTTCTGTGTATTCCAATTCTACAACAATCTGTTTTCCGTGCTTTTGCATTACTTTGCAGATGGACATATCTTGAAGGAAAATCCCTATTAAAGACAAATTAATGATCAAATGATGAAATATATATTTGGAATGACCAATTTGAAAAGAAAAGATCCGGGAAGCAGCTATATCATTTATTAATTGTAGCAAATCAATAACTGTTTGCATTGGGATGATAAACATACTTAATCATTTTCTGACACTATTGATTTTCACATTAAAACCTTTATTTAAACTTGTCAAATCCATCGCGTCGCGCCTTTTGAACCTGTCTTTATGAAGCGCATTACTTTTTGTTATGCGATATGTGATTTCACGATATCGCAAAATCGCGAAATCGCAATATTGGAATTTTGGTAAGAACTGCTTAAAGTTTTAAACGTATATCCACGATGTGCGATTTATGCTGTCACTTACGAAATTCAGATCACTGATCGAAAAATCGGGATTTTTCCGTCTTGTTGCTTAACTTTCAATGAGAAAAGATTTCACGGGATGCGATTTGTGATAGGGTAATCACAAGCATGTTTTATTAATTTCTTTTTTGTTTTTTGTTTTTATTTAATAAAAAACAACAATGTTTTTTGGAGTTTGATTTTTTTATCTAAAATGAAAAAAATACATTTCTAAGAAGGGTCCCTATTTTTATTATCAAAAGTTTAGACTATTTTGAAAATAAAAATGGGGGGAATTGTTGCATAGCACAACAATTGGCGATTCACTTGGGAGAACCAGATATCTCTGATTGGTTTATTTTGATATTTCTAAAATTTCAAAAAAAGAAAAAGATATAAGAAAAAAATAGTATGATTCATGAATTAAACAATGTTTTTTCAGAATATAATCTATTTACCTATCTCATTTCTTCTTAATTAACCCCTTCAGTGATAATACATAGGTATCTGTATCGGTCAGTAATCAGATTTAAAAAGATAAAGTAAGTATTCTCTAAAAATTGGTTTCATAGATTTTTACTCATTTATCATAGATAGAGCCACTGTTACCAGCAGGCATTTACAGCCTCGACAGGGTTATCTTTTAACCAATAATGATTCATGGTCCCATCTGAATTTGATTTCTTATTTCAAAATATAATTTGACATATAATTGAATTTCTTTTTTTTGACACATTTTCAAAATCATTGTCCAGGTTTGGTGGCCTGATAGTCACAATGTCATTCACTGATAGTAATTTAGACTGAACAAGCTGGCTTGTAATGAGACCCCTCGTCTTTGGATTTTTTATAATCATTTAGCTATTACCCTATTGTGGTATGCAGTATTGGTAATATTAGTCTAGATTATTTTTCTATGATCATGATAAACAAGCTTGTGATGAGACTTATTTTCTTTTGAATTTATATATCGTATATATTTCTTTTTCTTTTTTTAATTATACTTTGAAGAAGAAATTTGATCAGATGGGATGAGTCATTAGCTCGTTTAAGAGTTATGGATGATAATTATAGATTTGGTAGATACCTTTTCGTAGAGAATCCTTGCTAAGTTAAAATTTTCCTTTTTTTTGACTGATACATAACATCTATATTTTATGACATCAAGAGTCTTTTCAGAAAGTAAATGCCTTTAGTAAATTTCAAATTATTTCAAAAAATAAAGTTTATTCAATTCTCATAGTTATAATAATCTTTTTACTTTACTTATTTATAGAAGCAAAAAATCAAAATAATTTATCAGAAATTTTGAAAATTTGAATCAACCAAAAATGGTGCTATTTTCAACTTTTATTTTCCTAAAGCAAAATAAAATTTAAAACTTGATTTTCTAAGAAAAATATTTTTTAAGAATTTGACCATTCACCGGTAAGGAATATTTCTTACCTAATAAATCTTGTAACAAAAATGTGGATAAGCCTATTTTTTCTATGATTTGAAATGGACCAAGCCATAATCTTTGAAATTTGGTATGCTTACCTTTTTCCTCATGTGCCTTATCCCATTTCAAGACAAGGTATATGATCTCAAAAGCTTTTGAACTAGTAGATGTTGTGTCAAATGAGGCTTTCTCTATTTTTTGATGATGAACATGTATAGCTTTGGCTTTTTCTCTCTGTTCTTCCATTTTAAGAATTTGATCTTGTCTAAGTTGAAGGGAAGACGAAGGATTTTCATCAATAAATTGCACTAAAGCAAATGATGGTATTATTATATTTGTGGGTAGAACTGTTTCTTTCCCATAAACTAACACAAATGGAGAAGTACCTATTCAAGCTTTTTGGGTGATTCTATCTGCCCAAAGAGCGAATAATAGTGCTTTGTGCAAATTTTTATGATTTTGTTCTATAGTTCGTTTTATGATTCTGATAAGGTTTTTATTTGTAGATTCAACTAATTCATTACCCCGTGGATAATAGTTAGCTGAGTATTTTAATTTAAACCTTTTTTCAAAGCAAATTATATCATAGCGTTTCCATAAAACTAAGATGCATTGTCAAATATCAAATTTGATGGGAGTCCAAACCTGGTGATTATGAATTGATCAATAAAATTTGTAATACTTTGTGTATTAACCACCTTTAATGGGATAGCTTATACCCATTTTGTGAAATAATATGTTGTAGTTAGAATATATTATGCTGTTTAAAAGATTTTGGAGTTATTTCACCTATGATATCTAATCCCCATTGTTCAAATGGTTGTTGGATATTTACTGGTTGTAGTGGAAATGCTGCTTTCCTCTCTCTTCCTGTTGCAGTTTGACATAATTTTCATTTTCTTGTGTATTCATGTGCATATTTAAATAGAGTTGGCCAATAGTAACCGACAAGCAGTATTTTATGAGCTGTGGTGTTTCCTTCGAAATGACCTCCAGCTGGTCCATCATGTAATTCATGCGTTACTTTTTCAGCTTCAATTTTCTCTAAACATCTCAATAATACAGAATCATAATTCTTCCTACATAAAACATCATCTATAATTTGATATTGATTTTCTTTAAGCCTCAAAGCACACTTTGCTGTATAATTGAGATATAATGGAGCATATCCATATTTTAAGAAAAATTTCAAATTAGCGTATTGTGATTGAGAATCATTTAGGCTTACCTCAGACAGTTGTATTTCATTTGATTGATCTTGTTCTGTTGGTAAATGAGAGACTCTAGTTAACATCCTGCAAAGGCCTTGACCTTTAACAATTTTAGCAGGATTTATCTCTACATCTTATTTCTCTCTTCTCTCCTACTTCTCGTTGGATTAATAACTGCCTTACTGCTGAGTAAGGTACTATTATTTTCGTATGCGTTTTTAAAAGAAAAGGTCTAAAATGTTTCAAAGCTCTAAACACAACATAATATTGTTTTTCTATAGCTGAATAATTTAACTCAACACCTTGAAGGTTAGAACTAAAAAATGAAATCAGTGCTTCAATGTTTTGATCATTTAACTATGTCAAAACTGCTGCGTATGACGTATCAGAAGAGAATGTGTATAATAAAAATGGCTTAAGAAAATCGATAGTTGTTAAAGAAGGAGATTCAATGATATCTTTCTTAATCAACTCAAAAGAATTTCTCTCATCTTTTCCCCATTTAAAAATTGAATTTTTCTTGATCATTTATTGCAAGGGTAAGAAGATTTGGGAAAAATCAGAAACAAATCGTTTTACAAAATTAATTTGTCCTAAAAATGATTGCATCATTTTTTTTAATTGTGTGGTAGAGGAATATTTTCGATTTCTTGAATCCTATCAGGGTCAATATGGATTCATTTTTTGGAGACAATGAACCCTAATAATTTACCTTCTAATAAGGCGGAATAACATTTTTTAGGATTCAAGGAAATGCCGAATTTTCTACATCTTTCAAAAATATGTTTTAGGTGATTAACATGATTGTTTCTATGCTTAGAGTAAACAGTAATGTCATCTAAGTGTATAACAACTGAGCTATTGATTAGTCCTCTGAAAACTATATCCATGTCACGTTGGAATGTAGCACCAACATTAATCAACCCAAATGGAATTTTTTGGTATGCGTATGTTCCCCATTTTGTTCTGAATTTTGTCTTTAATCTATCATCCGAATGTACCATAATTTGATTGTATCCTGAAAATTCGTCGAGAAAAGACATCAATTTAGATCCTGCAACTGACTGTAATTTCTGTACCATGGTAGGCAAGGGAAAATTATCCTTCTGGCAAGCTTTATTTAAATTGCTAATGTCTATGAAAATCCTAATGTCTCCATTCTTCTTTCTAACTGGGACCATGTTTGACACCCATTTCAAATGTCTAATAGGAAAAATAACTTTGGCTTTGAGCATTTTATTTAATTTATATTTAATTTGACTTTCTAATTTTGAGTGGATATTTCTAAGTTTTTGCTGAACAAGTTTGTCATCTGAGATCATAGGTATAGTATGCTGAATTATAGAAGTATCATATGTTTTGAGATCCGAGTAATCCCATGCAACGATATTTTTATATGTTTTTAGCAACTTTATGAATGACATCCTTTCTTCAGGTTTTAAACCAAGACCTAGGTTAATGTTCTGAGGTTTTTCTAGTGTACCAAGATTTATCAATTCAAATTTTAAAGTAGAACTTTGGGTTTTAGAATTGGTAATATTCTTAAACCTATCTTTCAAATCATAGAGATATTTCATTTTGACTATAGATTTGGGAATTGGATTAGCATTTTGTTTATCTTCAATCTGTAAATCATGTTCATGTTCATCTATTATTTGACCTTCATAAGATCCGTCTGATGTAAATTTTTTTACTATATCTGCATCATTGTTAAATACTCTCCAATTTGTTACGTTGTTAGGAATGGAAGGCCTAAAAATTAATTTAATTGAAAATCTATCTGGGCTAAATTCTTTAGATGGTATAAGCTTAGATGCTACATTAGTATGTAAATCAACACTTGCATTTTGTAATCTAGGAACTGTGGAGATATTGAATGCAGAAAAATGGGATGTAAGGTTTTGAGCTAAAGCTTGATAGTGTTTCAAATGTCTATAAACACAATGAATTGTGTTTCTGACTTGTCTAACAATTATCTCAGAATCTCCATATACTTGCAAATATTTAACATTTAAACTAATAGCTTTGTACAAACCTTGTATCAACGCTTCATATTCAACAGTATTATTTGTGCATTGAAATTCAAGTCTGCAAGCTAGCATTGTTTTCTCTCCTTGAGGATTGATTAAAACACAACTTGCTTCTGCACCATCTTCTGATTTTGAACCATCAAAGTATAAAGTCCAAAACAAAGAATGTTTTGAAATTTTATTGCTAAGATTAATAAATCTAGAAGTGTCTGTTTGAGAAAATTTTTCAATTTGAGAAATAACAACATTTATTGAAAAAGGCGAAATCTGAGCGTTGAATGATCCAAGAAACAATTCAGCTGAGTAATTTCCAATAATATTATTAGTGAAAACTACAGGTTCATTTGTTTCTTCAAGTTCAGTGATTGTGTGTTTCATAAATTTCTCGCGATCAACTTTGATTTGATTTGGTTTACCATTATATGGCAACCACATGTGTGACCAATCAGTAGAAAAATATCCATGTAACTTTTCACACCAATCCCTGCTTAAAATGAGACCATAAAATTCAGGGATGTCTGAAACTAAAATATCAATTACTTACAATACCTTTGGATTGGATGATAATCTAATGGATACTGATAACATTTATCCAATGACCTTGACTTTTTTTCTATCTAATTGAACTATATGTACAACTGATTTTTGAGGAGTGACATTCAATTTTGTACATACTGTTTTTTTCATGATGTTTGAAGATGCTCCTGAATCAATAAGACAATTATGAACATTTTTGTTGAAAATCTCATAAGTCGGAAGTAAAGGAGGAGTGTGAGAAATAGATCTATCATTGATTAAAACAAGATCATCGAGATTTACTTTTTTTGAAGATGACGAAGGTTTTCCGATATATTTAGAATCTTGGGCTATAACCGGTGGTTGTATAGGATCTACAGGGATTTCCTTGAGTTCTCTGAGTAAAATTTTCTACTGTTGTTTGAGTTTTTTCATTTCATGTAATGAAATGTTTGCTTTAGTATTTTTCATATCTTCTGTTGTGTAACCAGCTCCAAAAATAGAAGAAAAGAGATATGAACGCCTTAGAAATAAGCCACTTCGAGGGGGAAACCTCCAATACATTACATAAATGAAAAATTCTTGGATGATACAATTTACAAAACCTCCTTTCTATATATAGGAGTCCATGGGGCCATAATGTAATCCTAGTGGCCACAATGTAATCCTAGCCGACCTAACAATAATAATTTAAGGGCACAATAATAACAAAATGGGGGTTACAAGGGTACAATAATAACAATAAGGGTTTTACACTAACAATAATAAGGGGCTATACTAGTGATATAGGGACCTAACATGCCCCTCTCCTTCAAAAAAGTGTTGTCCTCAACACTTGAGTAGCTTCGGGTGCTTTTGTATAAAATTCTCATCCTCCCATGTAGAATCTTCAGTGGGTAAGTTCTTCCACTTGATGAGATACTCTGAAATTGATCGATTCCGTAGTTGTCGAGTTCTTGTTTTCGTGACCGCTTCCGGTTCCAATATGATTTTTCCTTCCTCATCAAGTTCTGGCAATATTGTTTGAACTGGAAGATTTTCACCTATAACCTTCTTTAAGCACGAAACATGAAAAACTGGATGTACTCGCGAAGAAGCAGGAAGCTCCAATTTGTATGCCATAGTACCAATCTTTTGCAACACCTTGTAAGGACCATAGTACTTTAGCGATAATTTATTATCCTTCTTAGCTTTCTTGAGGGACATTTGTTTATATGGTTGTAGCCGTAAAAATACCCAATCTCCCACATCAAAACTTCTCTCACTGCGATGTTGATCTGCCTGTTGTTTCATTCGATTTTGTGCCAAATTCAGGTTATCCTTTAAGAGTTGGAGAACTTCTTGCTGATGCTCGATGTGATCTTCGACTGCTTGAACCTTCGAATTTTTCCTTAAAGATGATGTAATCGATGGTGGATGATATCCATAAAGTGCCATAAATGGGGTCATTTTTGCTGCAGTATGGAAGGAAGTGTTATACCACCATTCAGCGAGAGGTAACCACTTGACCCATTGTGTTTGTTTATCGGATACAAAACAATGAAGATATCCTTCCAAACATTTATTTACTATCTCTGTTTGACCATCAGATTGAGGATGATAAGATGAGCTATGAGCTAATTGAGTACCTAAACAAGAAAATAACTCCGTCCAAAAATTTCTCGTAAAAATGGGATCTCTGTCGCTCACAATAACCCTTGGGCTTCCATGTAGCTTTTGAATTCTGTCCACAAATGTAGTAGCAACTGTACTTGCTTTAAATGGATGAGATAATGCACAAAAGTGTGCATACTTGGTAAGTATATCAACTACCATCATGATGACATTCTTGCCTTCGGACTTCGGTAAACCCGTGATAAAATCCATTGAAATCTCCTCCCAACGTTGACTTGGAATGGATAAAGGTTGTAGAAGTCCCGGGGTCTTAATTGTCTCCACTTTATTCTGCTGGCAAACCAAACATTCCGCCAAAAACTTTTGAATATCAGATTTAAGGCCATCCCAAAAAAATTCTTTCTTCACCCTGTGGTAAGTTTTTAAAAATCCTGAGTGTCCTCCTAAAGGAGGAGTGTGCAATTCCAGAAGAATCTTTTGTTTTAGTTGGGAATTCTTACAAAGATATAAGCGATCTTTGTACCATAAGGAATCATTTTTCCAACTAAAAGTATCAGATGTACTAGGATCTTGCTGCAACTTTTGAATGAGTGTCCATACATCTTTGTCCTTCTTCCATTCATCTCTTGCTTCGGTTATCCAATCTGGTTGGATAATAGAAATGGCACAAAGCAATACTTCCACCTCTTCATTCTTTCTTGAGAGTGCATCTGCAACAACATTAAGCTTTCCTTTTTTGTAGATTATTTCAAAGTCATAACCCAACATCTTTGTGACCCATTTTTGTCGTTCTTCTGACGATAGTCTTTGTTCCAAAAAGTGTTTAAGACTATCATGATCAGTTTTTGCCTTGAAGTGTCTTCCCATTAGGTAAGTTCGCCATTTCTTTAGTGCATGTAGTATTGCTAACATTTCCTTCTCATAAATAGGTTTCTGTAAATACTTTTCTTTGATTGGACGACTTTCAAAAGCAATGGGTCTTCCTTCCTGCATTAAAACTGCACCAATTCCATTTCCTGAGGCATCACATTCCACAATAAAGGTTTTCGTGAAGTCTGGCGTAGCTAAGACCGGTGCTACGCACATTGCCTTCTTAAGATGTTCAAAGGCCTTAGTTGCTTCAGGAGTCCATGAAAATGCATATTTCTTCAATAATGTTGTTAGAGGTGCTGCTATTCTCCCATAATTCTTAAAAAACTTGCGATAATACCCCGTTAACCCGAGAAATCCTTGCAACTTCTTTATGGTTGTGGGGACTTTCCATTCCTTAATGGCTTTAATTTTGTTAGGGTCTACTTTAACACCCTCGTGAGATACAATATGACCCAGATATTCCACCTCTTGTACTCCAAAGAAACATTTGGATTTTTTGCATATAATTGTTTCTCCTGCAATAGTTTGAGCACCCCGTCAACATGTTCAACATGATCCTTCCAAGACCTATTGTAGATTAGTATATCATCAAAAAATACTAGCACAAATTTTCTAAGGAAGGGTTTGAAAATGGAATTCATCAACCCTTGAAATGTAGAAGGTGCATTGGTAAGGCCAAAAGGCATGACAAAAATTCATAATGACCCTCATGAGTTCGAAATGTTGTTTTTGGAATATCTTCAGTCTTCATTCTAATTTGATGATATCCTTAACGAAGATCCAACTTGGTAAAATAAATTGCTCCATGTAATTCATCCAAT
The DNA here is from genome assembly GCA_034641835.2 of Pinus albicaulis. Classification (NCBI taxonomy): domain Eukaryota; kingdom Viridiplantae; phylum Streptophyta; class Pinopsida; order Pinales; family Pinaceae; genus Pinus; species Pinus albicaulis. The sequence continues at coordinate 66,829,705 of CM076570.1, forward strand.
AATTCATCAATCACAGGAATGGGAAATTTATCTTTAATGGTGAGCTTATTGAGCTCCCTATAATCCTGACACATTCGCCATGATCCATCCTTCTTGTGTACCAATACTACAGGAGCAGAGAAAGAACTTTGACTAGGTTGAATTATACCCGCCTATAACATTTTTGCAATCATACGTTCAATTTCGCTCTTTTGGAAGTAAGGATATCTATAAGGCCTGATGTTTGGAGGAACACTTCCTGGAATCAAATGAATAGCATGACCATGATCACGAATAGGTGGGAGTCCTTTGGGAGTTTCAAACACCTTGGAATGATTGTCCAAGACTTGTTGGAGATCTGCAGAAATAGATGATTTTGATGTCGGAACTTCTAGTGAGCATAATTGTGCAATTACGCCTCGTTGTTCTTTCTTAGAAGCTTTGTCATGACATTAGAGCTTATTATCCTTCCTGGCTTCCCTTCAATACCCCGTAATTCGACTTCCTTTCCTTCTGAAAAAAATTTCAAGAAAAGTTCTTGAAAATTAAAAGCTACCGTCCCCAAAGATTGTAACCATTGTACTTCTAGTACAACATCAGCACCTCCCATAGGAATGGAAAGCATTGGACTAGTCAATACATATTCCCCCATGGTTAGCTTGATATTATGGCATTTTCCGGAGCAATTTATAGTTCCTCCATTTGCAACCATCACTTGACATTCTGGTGCTGGGTATAGGAAACAATTTAATTCCTTGGCTACCTTACAATGAATAAAATTATGGGTGCTACCCGAATCAATCAACACTATTACCTTTTTCTTCTTGATTTGTCCTTGTATCTTGAGAGTTTGAGGAGTGGTAATTCCTGCCAGTGCATTACACGATATGGTCGGATTCATTTCTTCCTTTTCTAGGGTTGGTTCCTGGTGTATATCCTCTTCTTGTTCATTTTCTTCTTCCTCTTCACAATCTATGTAAAATAATTTCTTCTCAGCACACTTATGACCTTTATTGTATTTGCTATCACAACTGTAGCAAAGCCCTTTTTCTCTTTTTTCTTCCAATTTTTGTGGTGTCAACCTTGTAGGTTGTGGAAATCTAGGCGTAGCAACACTTCCTTCTTTATAGAATTGAGTGGTAGGATTCCTTGTCACCATAATTTTACATTCAACTTTTCTTGCCAACCTGAATGCCTTCTCCAATGAATCAGGTTCCAAAACACGAACTTCATGTTGGATGTTATCCTTTAGAGTACCTATGAAGAGATCAATCCTGTGTTCCTCTGGAATATCAGTTACCCTTATATTCAATTTTTGGAAGTCCTCAATGTGCCGCCCCACTAAACCCTTTTGTTCGAGATTTATCAATTGGCTAAAGAAGGTGTTGCTCTTTGTATCCTCATAATGTGCTATCATTTCCTCCGTAAAAATTGACCAAGTGACAATTTTTTTATGGGAGCAAAGCCATCGATACCATACAAATGTATTTTGTTTTAAATGTAAAGTTGCAATGCGTACCTTTTGTGTGTTTTTCACGTTATGGAGATCAAAATATTGCTCCATCTGTAGTATCCATGTTACAGGATCCTTTCCATCAAACTTCCTCATATCCATTTTTGGAATATGGTGGTTCTTCCTGCCAACATTAGAGTTTATGAAATCATGATTAACACTTATTTTGTTCTCATCATGAGGTCTTTCACTATCTTTCCACCATTAGGAAACCTTTTCGTATAAACTTGTCAAACCTTCCATGTCTCCGTTTAGAAATTCTTCATGTTTTCCATTTTTCTCATCGATCTTAGCTTCCATGTCATCAATCTTAGCTTTTCCATGCCCACTTCCATGCCATCCATCTTAGCTTCCAAACCATTCATCTTAGCTTCCACGCCTTTCTTCAAACCATCCATCTTAGTTTCCATGCTTTTCTTCAAAACTTCCATTTCATTTTTTGTTGTTCTTTGCGAGAGAAAAATTTGTTGTTGCACTTGCTCTTGTAATTTTTATAGATCATGTTGCAATTATTAATCTTCATGAGTCATGGTAGAGCCTTCTGAAGGCTTAATGGGTGTTGAATTCTTTTTAGGCGTCATTTTAGAATCCAATATTGATACCTTTTACTTGGTTTGAGGAGCTCGATATTGAAATTGAATTATCTCTGTAATTGAAAATCTTAAATATCTGAAATTCAGCTCTGTAGTAGCCCTTAAAGCTTCTTTCAAATGCCACAGGTCTGATCTAATTTGGATTCCCCAAGACAAAGTTGTGTCCAATTTCCCACAATGACCTGATTCTGGACTGGTTCAGTAGAGCACACTTGTAGGACTTGCCACGTGTCACTGTTTCGTCCTTTGTCTCTTAAATTGATAGCCAAGAAACTAAAGTCTGTGTACTTGCGACCAATTTTTACGGCACTCAAATCCACTGCCCAGAGAGAGAGTTATTGAACTTTTCCCACGATCACCTCTTTGAGATGCAATTCAGGAGCCTAAAAAAGCACTACCTTCCACAGATCATATCTCCAAAAATATTGTGAACCAAGCTCTGAAATTTTTGGAAGAATTTCCTTAGGCTTTCAGCTTCACACCATATGAATTTCAGATTCTGAACTTTCGTAGAAAACAAGTTATAGCGAAAATTCCACGATGACCTGTTTAGGAGCCTGAAAAAAGACCTAACTTACACAGATCATATCTCCGAAAATATTTCGAACCAAGCTCTGAAAGTTTTAGACAACCTTCCTCAATATTTCCGCTTCGTACCCTAAAATTTTCAGCTTCTGAAGCTTCGTAGAAAACAATTTATAGCGAAAATGCCACGATGACTTGTTTGGAGTAGCGAAACCCTAGAATCCAAAGCTCCGATACCAAATGTTGTGTAACCAGCTTCAAAAATAGACGAAAAGAGATATAAACGCCTTAGAAATGAGCCACTTCGAGGGGGCAACCTCCAATACATTACATAAATGAACAATTCTTGGATGATACAATTTACAAAACCTCCTTTCTATATAGGAGTCCATGGGGCCATAATGTAATCCTAGTGGGCCACAATGTAATCCTAGCCGACCTAACAATAATAATTTAAGGGCACAATAATAACAAAATGGGGGTTACAAGGGGACAATAATAACAATAAGGGGGTTACACTAACAACAATAAGGGACTATACTAGTAATATAGGGACCTAACATCTTCAACTATATTGTATTCCACTGTATCTAAAACTACTAAAGTTTTGGAATTTATAAGAGGATCTAGTGAAATAGGATTTTTCTGAACAGTTTTAGATTTTTTGGCTATTGTTTTCTCCTTTGTGGGGAGAGATTTCTATTTTTGATTTGATAGAGTTGAATCAGAAGAAGATTTACTTCTTGTAGACACAGGCGTAGCTTCTCTTTATTCTTCTGTGGGGAGAATGAAATCCCATAATCCATTCAGTTCAACTTCTTCCTCAGACTCTGGTTCCTGTTCAGATGGTGAGGGATATTCAATATCTTGATCAGATTCAACATTTGAAATCACATTTGGCGGCTGAGATGTTGAAGAGGGATTTTTCTTAAATGTGCGATATGATTTCTTAGGTACTGATGATTCAACAACTTGTTTCTTTATATCAATCATGTCATTTGACATAGTATTTAACACTTTTTGAAGACCTTCAAGATCGAATGGATCTTTCGAGACTTTATTTTTGGAATCTGGACTAAATGTCACTTTCTTTGATTTCCTGTATTCTATTTCTGATTGTTTTTCTAATGCTAAGATTATTTTCTCTACATCAAGAGCTTCTTTCATGTTTTCTAAAAGGGTAGCTTTACCAGCTCTATCTACAAAAATAGCTATAATAGAAGGCAAAGAAGAAATATACCACTGTATTTGTACATCAACAGCAGGCTTGGAAGCAGTTGGGATTTTGTTTAATAACTTATTAAATATGGAGTTGAAATCTTTGATCGTTTCACCTGAATTTGTTTTTAGATTGGAAAGAGCATTGATTAAGGATGCAACAATTCTATCATGTCCAAATTTTAAAAGAAAAACTTGTTCAAAAGTTTCCCAATCTACAATAGATCCTGCTAGAAGTGAAAAGTACCAGGATCCTGCAGATCCTTGTAAAGTATAAGGAAACAATCTTACTACAGTATGTTCATGAGAAAATCTATTAAGATTCATGGCTAACATAAAATTATTGATATGTTCTTCAATAGGAAGACCATCATCTGGGTTATATTTAGGTAGCCATTTTTCTGGATGACCTGGAAGGGGATTTGGATTTGCAATTAATAAAACACCAGGATTGGTCCAAGGCCGATTAGCCATAATTGGATTTGAAGTTTGCGAAGATACATAAGTAGATCCAGAAGTAGGGGGAATGGATGTAGAATTTACAACTGGAACAATACTATTTGTGATAGTACTGATTGTTTGAGTAGAGGAAATGGAAGAATAAGAAGATGTAGATTGAGTAAGAGGATGTGAAGAAGTAACTAAAGGGAAATTTGACGTGACTTCACTCATATCTGACTTAGATCTGGATATGGAAACTTTTTTGCGATGTGATTCTATTGGAAACTCAAAAGGAGGAATTCCAAGTTTTTCACTTTTGGATCGGGTTAATATACTAATTTATTTAAATATGGAAGTGATGCTTTCTTCAAAAGATTTAGGATTAACAGGCTTTTCAGTAGAAATGGATATTCCTTCTAATTTCTGAATTAAAGACTGAACTTTGGGAGACTCGGGAGTAAATTCTGAAGAAGATGATTGTCGAAATATTTCAGGAAATGAGGGGAAGGTTTCTACAATTTCCGATTTCTGAGTTGGTGGTTTAGAGTTTGATCGGGAAGATGTAGGATGCTTTTGGGGAGATTGAATCTTATGAGGGCTTCTAGTTTGAGGTTTAGATTTGTATGCCATTCATAGTCTGCCATCCTTCTAGCGTAAAAAATGTTGAGGCCTAAGAAATATGTGGCAACAACAAGAGGGATAACCACCCGGTCCGGACCATAAAGCAATTCCTTTTCTGTTTGGGATAGTGGCTCCAACTGGGGATAATGGGACCAGTTTCCCAGATTTGGGTTTTATATGATTGTTGGGGTTTCTCTCAAATTATTTTCATAAAGAATAACTAAAAAATAAAACAAATTTATTCTAAAATGAAAAAATTTGAATTAAATCTGATCTAACCTAACTTGGGATAATAATGATTTTATGCGATCTAAAATGATATATATTTAGTCTATGATGATTAAGATCAATCACATACTTAATAGAATTAATAATTTTTTAAGATAATTCTTTTGAGAAATAGTTAATCAAAAGAAGTTGTGAAACATACCGCATATATTCTAATGATCATATATAAAACAAATCAATTTCTTTGTAGAAATTTGCTGAATAATGATCAATTATTCACCGAGACTATCCTGATCACATACAATTTGAATTTTATATGCAACACATAATCTCTTCCACTCAGATCATCACACATGCGGAAATAAAACAAGCGATAGCACATCAATTCATCATACACATTAACACAGTATGTATGGGGAAAGCTTATAGCTGAAAACCCCGCAGCTATTGTGTATATTATAATGGAGAAATCATGTAACAAACTCAATACAATACTCCTCACAAGTACTCAGTACTTTCTCATAAAGTTACACACAAACTAGCTTGGTTTTGAACAGGTTATTGGTTCAAAACTCACCGCCAATTGCCTTGCCTCTATTGCGCAATCATGGCCTGTCTATATAGAGATCCAAGGTTCGAATCTCCTTGGCTTGACAACGCAATCATCATGGGAAATTCCTCCAAGTGTGGTGCAAAACTCATGCACAACTGATGTCGCCACTGATAGCTAACTCCACCCTTTCATCTACCTCTTTCACTGGTCTCCACTGAACTGATCATGCACTGTAGTGAACCGATGTGTTCTTGAGTTGAATAATGAGTTACTAATTAATGAATTAAATAATATTTAATTCACTCCACTCATAACTAATTGATTAGCTAGTTAAACTAATCTCAACAAGTTCAACTAAAATAAACAGAACACAACTCCACTAGCTGTCTCATTAACTCCACCAAACTTCTGCCACTGAAGTCCTAACTGAAGTCAACCATGCATGATGCCATCAAACCCTTGGGAATAGTGTAATTCCTCTGTCAGATGCATGAGCCACTTCTGTAGCTCGAACTGAAGTGCTCCAAGAGAGTAAACTGAAGTTTAGAGTCCAAATATTATTAAGGGTAAACAATATTTGACTTCCCTATTTTTAGGATAGGCAGTCTAAAAATAGACTTCGACCTATAGGTCCAAAAAATAGAGGTCCATCTATTTTTACCAACATGACCAATACTCCAAGAATAACATACTGCAACCCCTGGACCATGCTCCACATGTCTAAAAATAGACATAGTCTAAAAATAGACTTTGCGCCAGAATTTGCCTGCGGGCCCACTTAGTGAAGGCGACTTCATTTCACTAAGCTCCATCATCTTGCTGCATTTTCAACACTCCTTCTCAGCAAGATATGGATTATCTGCAACCCCTATCCTGCCTCTGTGGAATTCGAACTTGCTCCTGGTGAGCGCCTTCGTCAGGATGTCGGCATCCTGATCCTCCTTGGGAACATATGAAAGCATCATGATCCTCCGCTGAACACAATCTCTGATATGATGGTACCAACTTGCGGAAGCTATGCCGCCTCAATCGATCCTCCCCGTCTGCATTTCATGAACCATATCCTGATGTGTCTCTGAGATATATCAATACATGCTTGCCTACCTTTCAGTAGAGCTTGGTAGGCTGAACCATAGCTTGTGAAAGATGGTTAAAAACATAGCATATGTCGGGTCGTGTATTGAACAGATACATAAGCGACCCCACCAACTGTCGATAAACAGTGGCATCCACTACCTCTGCTCAAGTAGCATCCTCCTTCCTCCGGCCACCAGGAAGAGGAGGCACGGCAGCTCGCGACCAGACGGAACCTTCTGTGCAACTCTCCCGGCATACGTGCTCGAGAAACAAATAGTCCCTCGCCGCGCCGCCAAATCTCCATCCCGCAGGGCCACGAGGATGCCCAGGTCCTTCATCTCAAACTCCCGTGCAAGATCCTCCTTGCATGAAAGTATCAACTGCTCGTCGCCAGTCAAAATCAGATCATCTACATAGAGTACGATGATCAACAGCTTCCCCTCCACCACAATCTGGTACAGGTTTGGATCCGCCTCACTCTTGGAGAATCCAAGCCCGGTGAAGTAGCTGTTTATCCAAGTGTACCAAGCACGAGGTGCTTGCTTCAGCTCCGCACAACAGTTTCTTGGTCGGCACGGCGACTTCACTCACATAGACCAAACCTTCTGTGCTATCTCAGTACCTCCTCTCAATAACTCCATTGAGGAACGCAGTCTTCACATCCATCCGATGAATGTGCCACCCCATCTGCGCTGAGAGAGCAAGGATCGTCCGTATGGAAGAGTACCTTGCGACAGGTGCAAAAGTCTCCTCATAGTCAATCCCCTCGATCTGTGAGAAGCCACGGGCGACAAATCTCGCCTTGTACTTCTCCACACTCCCGTCAGCCGCCTGCTTCACTTTGTAGATCCATCACGAACCCACCACTGATTTCCCCACCGGTCTTGGGACAATCTCCCATGCACTGTTCCTGACGATCGAATCATATTCTTCGATCATGGCATCAACCCATGCGGGTTCCTCCACAGCTTCCTCAAAAGAGGATGGCTCCGTCACAACACATTGACTCACAAAAGCCATGTATCCAGTGTACCGATCCGGTGACTGCCTCTGTCTGCGCTGTGCTGTAGGTGGTCCTACAACCTTCTCTGCATCTCGAGCCAGTCGCTCAGCTTCTGTAGTGCGCATGCGCCCTCTGATGGTTGGCGCCGCATGGGTGGTTTCTTCCACCTCCTGAACTTCCTCTTGTGGCTGATCCACATCCGGAAGCTCCTCCTTAGGAACTAACAGCTCCTCATCTGCATGCAAGTGTAGCTCCCTCTCAAGCGAACACTGCATGGCTTTCTCCTCCCGAAATTTTATATCCCGTCGCACAACAGTCTTGCGACTGGTTTCAATCCGTGAAGCCATGATGCCTCAACCGATCCTCCCGTCTCGTGTCATGAACCATATCCCGATGTGCCTCTAATATAGCGCAATACATGCTCGCCTGCCTTCCAAAAGAGCTTGGTAGGCTTAACCATAGCTTGCGAAAGTTGGTTAACTGCATAGCATATATCGGGTCGTGTATTGACCAGATACATAAGCGACCCCACCAACTGTCGATAGACAGAGGCATCCACTACCTCCGCTGAAGTAGCATCCTCCTTCCTCCAACCACCAGGAAGAGGAGTGTCAACAGGCTTGCAGCCTTGCATGTTGAACCTCTCCAGAATCTCCCGGGCATACTTGCCCTGAGAAACAAACAGTCCTCCACTGCGCCGCCAAATCTCCAATCCCAGGAAATAATGAAGGATGCCCAGGTCCTTCATCTCAAACTCTCGTGCAAGATCATCCTTGCATGAAAGTATCAACTGCTCGTCGCCAGTCAAAATCAGATCATCTACATACAGTACGATGATCAACAGCTTCCCCTCCACCACAATCTGGTACAGGTTTAGATCCGCCTCACTCTTGGAGAATCCAAGCCCGGTGAAGTAGCTGTCTATCCGAGTGTACCAAGCACGAGGTGCTTGCTTCAGCCCGTACAATGCTCTCTTGAGTCGGCACACATGCGACTCACTGCTGAAGATCTCGAAACCTTCAGGCTGCTCTATGTACACCTCCTCCTCAATGACTCCATTGAGGAACGCAGTCTTCACATCCATCCGATGAATGTGCCACCCCATCTGCGCTGAGAGAGCAAGGATCGTCCGTATGGAAGAGTACCTTGCGACAGGTGCAAAGGTCTCCTCATAATCGATCCCCTCGATCTGTGAGAAGCCACGGCGACAAATCTCGCCTTGTACTTCTCCACACTCCCGTCAGCCGCCTGCTTCACTTTGTAGATCCATCGCGAACCCACCACTGATTTCCCCTCCGGTCTTGGGACAATCTCCCATGCACTGTTCCCGACGATCGAATCATATTCTTCGATCATGGCATCAACCCATGCGGGTTCCTCCACAGCTTCCTCAAAAGAGGATGGCTCCGTCACAACACATTGACTCACAAGAGCCATGTATCCAGTGTACCGATCCGGTGACTGTCTCTGTCTGCGCTGTGCTGTGGGTGGTCCTACAACCTTCTCTGCATCCCGAGCCAGTCGCTCAGCTTCTGTAGTGCGCATGCGCCCTCTGATGGTTGGCGCTGCCTGGGTGGTTTCTTCCACCTCCCGAACCTCCTCTTGTGGCTGATCCACATCCGGAAGCTCCTCCTTAGGAACTAACATCTCCTCATCTGCATGCAAGTGTAGCTCCCTCTCAAGCGAACATTGCATGGCTTTCTCCTCCTGAAATTTTATATCCCGTTGCACAACAGTCTTGCGACTGTCTGACAAATATACCCGGTAGTTGTGAGGTGTATCAGTGTACCCCACAAATATTCCAACCTCAGCAGTTGGATCCAGCTTCCTTCTCGCATCCTTTGTCACATGCATGTAGACAAGAGAACCAAAAATCCGCAAATGGGAAATATCAGGCCTCTTGCCAGAATAAGCCTCCTCCGGTGTACTCATGCCAAGAACCTTGTGAGGACAACGGCTCTGCACATACACTGCTGTATTGCATGCCTCAGCCCACAAGTGAAGGGGTAGGCCCTGATCATGCAACATCGCCCGTGCAGCACCCACGATCGTTCTGTTCTTCCGCTCAGCCACCCCGTTCTGCTGTGGGTTATGGGGTGCGATGAGCTCTCTCCGAATCCCATCTGCGCTGCAGAACTCCTTGAATTCAGCCAAGATGAATTCACCACCGTTATCACTCCTTAGAGCAATCACCTTCTTCCCCGACTCCTTCTCGACCAGTGCTTTAAACTCACAGAACTGCGCGAATGTATCGCTCTTCTTCTGCATGAAGAATATCTAGCACTTTCGAGAGAAATCATCAACAAAGATCACATAATACCTGTGCTTTGCTGTCGAAGCAACTGAGAAAGGACCACACACGTCTGTGTGAACTCTCTCAAGGATCGTCGTGGCGCGACTATCCTTCTCGTGAAAGGTGGCTTTCACATACTTCCCCAAGGTGCACCCCTTGCACTGATCTGACTGCGCAAGAGTGCCCTTAGGAAGCCCAGTAGAAATCTGCTGCAGGATCTTCAAAGCTCCATGGTGAAGGTGGCCCAATCTCCTGTGCCACAGTTCACCCTCATAATCCCGGCTCACCACTTCTCCCGCCTTGCATGACATAGCTGCGCAGCCATCTACCTGCAACTGATAAAGGTTCTTGGTTTGAACCCCTATCTTCCGGGTCTCTCCAGTAGTCTTACTGCGCAGGAAGGCTTTTCCTTCGCTGAAGACCACATCATACCCCTTATCTTCTAACATCACCACAGAGATCAAGTTCTTCTTCAATCCAGGTACATGCATGACATCCTTCAATACAAAGGGTTTACCAGACTCCCTCTGAAAGTATATGGTACCGATACCAGTCGCACTGTATCTACCATCATCGCCCATCTCGATGTGCACACCCAAATCTTTGTCCTCCAGATCTGAGAACAACTCCCGATCTCCCGTCATATGAAATGACGCACCGCTGTCCAAGAACCACACCGATCCCATCACACTTGAAGCCAAGCATGCAATCAGTGAAAAGTCAAGCTCGAACTGTGAAGCCAAAGCTTCTCCATCTGCAGATCTTCCCGCTTGCTTGTTCTTCTTCTTCTTTGGACAATTGGTAGCATAATGTCCGTGATCATGGCAGTGAAAAAACTTCACTTTCGCCATATCCTGCTTCTTGCCCTTAGCTCCAGAATGAGAGGTTTTCTTACCCTTCCCTTTCTTAGCTTTGGACACCAAAGCGCAGTTTTCTTCATCAGCTCCCTTTGATGAAGATCCATCTCGAGTAGTCCTCCTTATCTCCTCCCGCATGAGATCCGCCCAAAGGCGCTCCCATCCCGGCAGCTTCTCCCGACCATTGACACTATCTTGATATGAGTGCCAAGCCTTCGGAAGACCAAGGAGAGCCAGGTCGACCATATCCTCTTCATCGACAGTAACTCCCACACTTCCCATTTCATCTCTGCATTGAGTGAACTTCGTGAGGTATTTAGCGATACTGTCGCCCTTCTCCATCTTGATGTTCTTGAGCTTGTCTTTGAGCGCCAGCTTCCTTTGGTCACTCTTACTCTGGAATAGATCCGTCAAAGCTTTCCACATTAAATATGGAGTAGCCTTTCCATGCAGGCTGGATACAATATGATCCTTGACACCCTCCAACAGGATCCTTCGACATTTCGCCATCTTCTTTTGCCATGCATCGACTTCAGTAGGATCAGTGGGCTTTTGGACATCCGTATCTACGAACTCCTTCAGACCATTATCTTCTAATACTGCCTCCATGCGATCCTTCCATGCAACATAATTCGAACTGCCTTCAAGAGCATATTCGAGTCGCAAACCGTTGAAAGACATTTTCAACACTGGCACCAAGAAAACAACCTTCTGATAAAATTCGAATTCCACCTCAAAGCTCAACAACTCTAGATTCGTGAGAACAAATTAACTAGCAGGTTCTAAATGACCGCAAGGGGCATTACTACTCGACCTTTCACTTTCTGAAGAAAGATGAATCCGGAGGCTACCTGGCCCACATGCAGACTCTGTCTACCGAAATAAGTTTGTAATCACTGTGATGATCAATCTCTGCTTCAATAGCTCCGATACCATGTAGAAATTTGCTGAATAATGATCAATTATTCACTGAGACTATCTTGATCACATACAATTCGAATTTTATATGCAACACATAATCTCTTCCACTCATATCATCACACATGCGGAAATAAAACAAGCGATAGCACATCAATTCATCATACACATTAACACAGTATGTATGGGGAAAGCTTATAGATGAAAACCCCGCAGCTATTGTGTATATTATAATGGAGAAATCATGTAACAAACTCAGTACAATACTCCTCACAAGTACTCAGTACTTTCTCATAAAGTTACACACAAACTAGCTTGGTTTTGAATAGGTTACTGGTTCAAAACTCACCACTAATTGCCTTGCCTCTATTGCGCAATCATGGCCTGTCTAAATAGAGATCCAAGGTTCTAATCTCCTTGGCTTGACAGCGCAATCATCATGGGAAATTCTCCAAGTGTGGTGCAAATCTCATGCACAACTGATGTCGCCACTGATAGCTAACTCCACCCTTTCATCTACCTCTTTCACTGGTCTCCACTGAACTGATCATGCACTGTAGTGAACTGATGTGTTCTTGAGTTGAATAATGAGTTATTAATTAATGAATTAAATAATATTTAATTCACTCCACTCATAACTAATTGATTAGCTAGTTAAACTAATCTCAACTAGTTCAACTAAATTAAACCGAACACAACTCCACTAGCTGTCTCATTAACTCCACCAAACTTCTGCCACTGAAGTCCTAACTGAAGTCAACCATGCATGAGCTCACCAAACCCTTAGGAATAGCGTAATTCCTCTGTCAGATGCAAGAGCCACTTCTGTAGCTTGAACTGAAGTGCTCCAAGAGAGTAAACTGAAGTTTAGAGTCCAAATATTATTAAGGGTAAATAATATTCGACTTCCCTATTTTTAGGATAGGCAGTCTAAAAATAGACTTCGACCTATAGGTCCAAAAATAGAGGTCCATCTATTTTTACCAACATGACCAATACTCCAAGAATAACATACTGCAACCCCTGGACCATGCTCCATATGTCTAAAAATAGACATAGTCTAAAAATAGACTTTGCGCCAGAATTTGCCTGCGGGCCCACTTAGTGAAGGCGACTTCATTTCACTAAGCTCCATCATCTTGCTGCATTTTCAACATATTCTTATATCGTACAATAGTGCAACTGATATTTCAAACAAAAATAATTGAGTTCATACATAATTCATGAAATCTAGACTTATCACTGATGTTTAAAACATAGTTTAGCATACATGATAATAGTACTAGATGTGTGTTGTCCTGTTCATTGGATCAGCGATAATAGGCCACAATCAATTATTCTATCAATAAGTCATTTCAGAGAATACATAAGTGCATCAACAGTGATCAACAAAATGATATATAATTGAAAAGACCATGTTCCATTATTTTATCAAGGCATCCAAAAACTTACAGTGAAGCATTCTTTGTAAACGTTCTTAATAAAAATTCTGGACCCTTCTCTAAATGCATGAGAAGGGTTTAAATACTACATTAACTACTTACAAAAATAGATTATACAAAGTATCTTATGAGGTGGTTTCAAACAATCTTCCTAATTCCTAGTATCTAATTTCTAAAATTGAAATTATTAAAAACAAACTAACTCATGATCATGCCCAATGAAAGGTTACTGCTAGCTCTACTTTTCTTCTCACAAATATCGGACATTGGTTGTACTTGTGGAGGCTTCCCGAACTGTGTTTTCATCTGTCCAATAAATATAACATCAAGTAAAAGTGGCTGCATTTTCTGTATGGAATCCAGAGAACAATTCAATGTCATTATTTGACTATGAGGCTTAACCAGTAGCTGCCAGTATGCTTCCCAATCAGTCTTTTTCAGTTTTGCAAGTGTTTCTTCTCGCATTTGACCTGCATTTTTCCAATCTTGCTCTAATATTTTGAGAGCAGGAATCGATTTGTGATTTCCTTCTTTAATTAAACTAGAAGTATGCAACATGTGGTTGATCATTTTGACCATATTCTTTGATATACCTGCTGCTCTAGCTATTTCAAATTATTCTCATTTTACTTGTGCATCCCAATCAGTAAAGATAATATCTTTAAAAATTTCTTTGGTCTTTGGGAGACTTGACTTTCTCCCTTCCTCTGAATCTTTCCATTCAATATAATCAAAAATTTTGGTGTTGAGTTCATTAAACTCAATTCTCTGGTCAATGACTGTATTAGTCAAATTTTCACTGATTTTCAAATGTGGGATTATGTCTGACATTTGTAAGACAAACAAGTTTTGTTGTTTTGAGAGTAAGCCATTTAATGCCAATGCTTCTTTTATGAATTCCTCTGCACTAGGAATGCCTTCATATTTTGTAAGATCTTCTCTCAATTATTTAATTAGTGTGTCCTTGCTGGATAATTCATTATCTTGACTTAGCTTAAGCACTTCTATATCTTGCTGAAATTTGAAGAGTTGCTGCTTGACCTTTTGACTTAGACTATTCCTTTCTTCATCCAGTTACTACTGTAGCTGCAAGATTTTATCATCCTTTTCTTGAACCAAAATGGATACTTCAGTTGCCTTATCCATTGTTGCAGTAGTATATGCTCCAAAAAATTGTGATAGCCGAGTTAGATTTTCAATTGGATTTGACGGGGTGTCTTTCCATACAACTTCCATAACTTCATTACCTGGGGGTGTTTCAATCATTCTTCTTTTTCTTTGCTTCCTGACTACAACTTTATGAAGAAACTGTAGAATACATCCAATGGAGGGATATCAGTCACCTTCATAACAATTTCATTAGTAGGAAATGCAAGAATGAATTCTGTATCTTGGGAGGTTATCCCAATACTTTCAATGATTTCTTTTGTTGAAACTATTTTTCCCTGTGGATTCTGAAATTTTGTATTTTTCTGTGAAGATGATACCTATGGGGTATTTATTAATGTATTTCTAACTGAAGTCCATAATTTATCTAGTTCACCTTGATTCTGTGAATCTGATTCTTTTGTTATGATTTCTTTGCTTGCTTCAGTCATATAACTAGTAATAAAGACATTTTGTGGGATACATTTAAGTCTTTGTTCTATGTGCTCATTGAATCTCTGTAATTCCTCTAGATTTAGATTCAATTTGAAAATTTTTTGGACTTCTTCAAAAGTTCCAACGAATTGCAAAATGTCTTCAAATCTATCATCGGTGTGTATGATAGGTTTGAGTTTGACTGACTGAGTAAATTTGTTAGCAATATTTTCTGGGTCGAATTTCCTTGATGGTAAAACGGGAGCTTCAAAAGCTTAATCTTCTGACATTATTTCAATGCATGATTGAAATTTCTGAGGGAGAATGTACCACACTGAATTTGAAAACTTAACCATAAATATTTTTTACTATCTTTCAAAGATTTAGTGAGTCCATTACCAACTGTTTGGTAAGCCACTTCTCTCGCCATTAATTTATCTGAAACATACAAAGGAAGAACATGTGGAGGAGCGGAGCTTCCAAATATTCTAATGTATGAAAATGATTCTTCAATAAAACATCTCCCTATCATTTGAAGGTCTCTAATGGCATCCTTAGTGAACCTAGGGCTCACTCTATCAAACATTAATTGATGTAATGGTAATACAACTCCATAACATAGCCTGTGGAAATGTGGTACATAATTATGTTCCCATATCTCTTTATGACTCAAATTAATCGGGGTAGGCTCCTCAGGAGTCCATTTCCAACCCATAATTGGAAAATTGGTAGAGAAATTGATGGCATAAAAAACATATGCACTCATGAAAAATTGGGGGACATGTTTGGAGGAAGAAGCTCTTGTCTGGCGATATTCATTAATCGCTTTAGCTAGATTTTCGAAAAGAATGGTTGCCCAATTCATGATGTGGGAATTAACGCAGGATTCAATCAAGGGAAGCCAATTTATAGAGAACTTGGTATTATCAGGGAGACCATATAATCTGCATAGCATCGTTGCTGCGAAATTGTAGGGGTTTGCAAGTGAAGCGATAGGATACATCCTGGTTTCTCATGTTTAAACTTGTTATCTAGTTTTCTCCAACCTTGAATTGTTTTGAAAGGGTCTTCATTATTCTTTTCAAATTTATCAACAAATCTATTATCATAGATATCTTGTTGGTAGGGTAGCTTGTACATGACTTTCAAATCTTCAGCTTTGAAAGATCCTAAGATCTCATTCTTAACCGTTCTAAATTGTCTGTCCTTAATTGTTGAATTCTCAAGCACCCACTTTATCATGTGAGTATATGGTAAAAGACTGGCTATTGCTACTATTCTATGAAGAAAGGAGCATGCAATAACTTTAAACTGTAAATATGAGGGCCTTTCATCATCAAAAATTTCCTTGACCTCCACTACTTCAGGTTCTTCATCTTCGAGGATAGTATAGATAGCTTGCCACTTTGTAGCACCTCCATCTACAGTACAGACAATATCTGAGACTATGGGCGACATTTCTATGTATTCCAATTCTGTAATAGTCTGTTTGCCGTGCTTTTGCATTACTTTGTGGATGGACATATCTTAAAGGAAAATCCCTATTAAAGATAGAGTAATGATCAAATGATGAAATATTTTGAAATGACCAATTTGAAAAGAAAAGATCCGGGAATCATCTATATCATTTATTAATCATAACAAATCAATAACTGTTTGCATTGGGATGATAAGCATACTTAATCGTTTTCTGACACTATTTATTTTCACATTAAAACGTTATTTAAACCTGTCAAATCCATTGCGTCGTGCCTTTTGAACCTGTCTTTATGAAGCGCATTACTTTTTGTTTATGCGATATGCAATTTCGCGAAATCGCAAAATCGCAATATCGCAATATAATTTTTTTGGTAAGAACTGCTTAAAGTTTAAATGTATATCTGCGATGTGCGATTTATGCTATCGCTTGCAAAATTCAAATCGTTGATCGCAAAATCGGGATTTCACTATCTTGTTGCTTAACTTTAAATGAGAAAAGATTATGTGGGATGCGATTTGCGATAGGGTAATCACAAGGATGTTTTATTAATTTCTTTTTTGTTTTTTGTTTTTATTTAATAAAAAACAACAATGTTTTTTGGAGTTTGATTTTTTATCTAAAATGAAAAAAACACATTTCTAAGAAGGGTCCCTATTTTTATTATCAAAAGTTTAGAATATTTTGAAAATAAAAATGGGGGGAATTGTTGCATAGCACAACACCAAGGCAAATCCCATGAATAGAAACTAACTCATCAGTGGGTGAATAGATAACCCAAACTACAGAAGATAAATTTCAAGTACTATGAAAAGCGCCATTAGCAAATCCAATGTAAGCTTGAGGGGACGTCGACACCTGCAATATCAAGAGTAATCAAGATAAGCAGGAAAATTAGTGGAAATTCGTAAAGAAAAATAACTAATCTATGATACATATTTGTAAAAAGTGTAAATAATATATAAGGAAGATCTCTACAGGGTAAATCATGCATAATATATCTTTAGATATATACCATTTATGGGTGGACCTAAAGAGACACCGTCATAATCAACTAATTTGTAGGCACATTTTTCAAGTACACGTTTAATATTGTAGGGGCCATACCACATAGGTTCGAACTTACCTGTGCCTAGCTTATCGTGTTCTTGATCATAAAGTAAGACTATGTCTCCTTCCGAATAGATATGAAGATTAACGCTTTGATCGTATTATGCCTTAACACATTTTTTATGAGCCTCAGTAGCTAAAAGCAATGGTGTGGTGAGTTTCATCTAACTGTGCTAAGTATAAAAAACTCTCTTCCTCTTCAGAAGTAGTTGCTAATAACTCAATGGCTAGATTTAGTGACGAAATTTCACATTCAATTAGTAAAACAAATTCCAATCCGTAAACGAGTTGGAAAAGAGTAAAATCAATATATGTCTTCGCAGAGATATGGTATGCCCACAAGGCTGAAAAAAGCATGGTATGCCAGTTATTTTTATGAATTTTGACCATCTACTTGACCATATTGGTTAAAAATTTATTTACAGCTTCGACTTGGCTATTTTTCTGCGGGTAATAAGGTGTACAATTGTCATGGCATAAGCCGAGATGAGTGGAAATTTCAGTCATCATAATGTTTTGAAAGTGGCTACCATGGTCTGTAACAATGGCTTGGGGTACACCAAACCTAGAAATTACATGGTTGAATATGAAAATAGCTACAGTTTTTCTGTCGCTCTTGAATGCAGGGATCCCCTTGGCCCATTTTGTAAAATAATCTACAACGAGAATAATATACCCATGCCCCTCGACCGAGTGAGGGTTACATGTGATGAAATCAATGCCCCATTTTTCAAATGGAATGATAACTATGATAGGGTGAAAAGGAGCGAGAGGGGCATGCATATTTCGATAAATTTTTTGACATTTGTGACATTTTCTAACTTCAAAAATATAACCTTTAAAGAGTGATACCCAAAATAGCCAGCGAGGAGTATCTTTTGAGCAGTGGAAAACCTAGACATATGACCAAAACATGATCTAGAGTGGCATTCATTTAAGGCCTTCTTGACTTCTTCACTTTTTAAACAACGTCAGAAGACAAAATCAACACCACGACTGTAAATAGTATCGTGAAAAATGTTATATTGTTGGGACTGGTATCGAATCATATGACGATCAGATCTTGATAGTTTAGGCCGAAAATTTTGGGTTTGAACATATATGATGATATCTCCATACAAAGGATCTAGAGTACAGATCAAAAACATAGATTCATAAGGAATATGATCCTCTGCCATGGTCTTAGATTCAGTATAGGGAAAGTCACACAAAATTTCAGCAAATACCAGTGATTTATTTGATTTTAATTTTTCAAATTCTAAATCAAACTCCTGTAGAATAACTATCCACTTCGATTATTTGACCCTTAGCATTGTTTTAGTCAAAATATACATCATATAGTTGAAATCAGAGATCACGGTAGTTTTGCGTAACAATATATAGTGACAAAAATGTTGGACAACTTGCAAAGCTGCCAAGGCTAATTTATCTACATATGTGTATTTAATCTCGATAGGTGTATGGTTCCGAATCAAATAATAAATCACATGTTTATTCGTAGATTCATATTCTTGAACTAATACCATTCCTATGGTGGAATAAGATGCAACTAAATAAAAAAAGTAGTCTCGATGATAATAAGGTGGATGCAACAATGGTGCATGGGTCAACGCATGTTTAAGTGCATCAAAACCTTTATCAACAAGCTGATCCCAAAAGAATGGAACATCTTTTTTTAACAACCGAGTAAAACCTTTAGTGAACTCTGTGTAGTTAGAGATAAATCGATGTAAAAAGTTTGTTTTCCCTTGCAAAATTTGGAGTTGGCGAAGAGTAGAAGGAGGAGGTAAATTGATGATTGCCTTGACCTTGAGACGATCAACATGAATGCATTCCTTAGAAAGGATGAATCCCAAAAATCATACTGATTGTACACAAAAAAAACATTTGTGTGGATTGAAATGGATATTGTAATGCCTACATTGGAGAAAAATAGCTCGTAAATGTGTAGGACGATCTTGTCGGCACATAGAATGGGATGATAAGTCATCCAGGTAAGGCTGCACAATATGTTTGATATCATGAAATGCGTAAGACACGGCCCTCTGAATAGTAGCGTCAACGTTATTTAAACCAAAAGGTAGTTTGAGATATGCGAAATTTCCCTATGGGCACATAAATGCAGTTTTTGGCTGATCGACAGGGAGTATGTTTATTTGATTATATATGTAAAATTTGTCCATAAATGAAAAGAGTTCATTGCTGGCACAATCGTCAACAATCTTGTCAATGTAAGGGGTAGGATAACTGTATTTAGGACAAACCTTATTGACATCCCTATAATCGACACATACTCTGATAGTTCCATGTTTTTTGTTCACTAGAACAATGATTGATACCCAATCAGTTAAGGGAATATGATAAATAAAACCTGCTCGAAGTAATTTTTTAACCTTATCTTTAATAACAATTTCTTTTTGCAGATCAATTGGGCTTTATAATTGTCTAATAGGTTTAACATTCGGGTATGTCTTGATTTCATGAACTATAATACTAGGATCAATTCCTGGCATTTCTTCATAAGACCAGGCAAAAATGTGACAAAATTCATGGAATAGGGCTTTGTACATGTTGATTTCATCAATTGAGCATGAAGCACCTACATGAATGTTATCATTTATTCCTGGTGTTATCACTCAATAATTTCTCCAGGTTCGAGAGAAATAGTCCGAGGTAACCACAAACCAACTTTTAGGTACAGAATCTAGCCAATCTGTATCTAGAGAGGGCTCTCTCTTTAAGTTTTAGCTTTGTTTTGAAAGATATTAGGCTAGTTATGAAAGTCCAGGGATTTTGATTGTGTTTGGGTGATGAAATTCAACAGAAGAGGGGTAAGACTGAGTATTTTAGGCCATTGGGCTAATGGAGTCAAAGAAAGATGGCTTAACTAGATTTAGTTACTTAACAAGGGATGGTTTCACAGGGCAAGGTAATCAAATAGGGAACAATTAAAGATCTAAGATGAATGGAATGGACTCGAAATGGGTGAGGGGAAATTAGGAATCCTTCAGCATATTTGAAAGAGGGAACTTGATTGACTATTTAATAAAGAGCAATTAAGAATTCTTTACCAAATAATCAAAATGAATAAACTAGGAAACAGGAGCAATTAAGAATTCACTGTTCATACTAGTTCAGAGGAAAACATTAAGAATAACAACGATTGAAAACCGATTGCACTTAAGCACTTTCTGAATTATTAATTTTTATTTATCATTCAGATATGAAACATAGATGGTATAATAAACAAGTATAAAACTTTAAAACATAAGAGATAGAAGACTTATTGATCCGTTGTCTAACTCAAGAATCCTGTGAAAAGTCCTTTGCATCAATTCTTTATCCAGCTAGCCATACGAAATTTTTCCAACAACACTTTATTCCAAAATAATCAGTATTACAGTGAAGTCTAAGAATCCACCCCCAAAATACTTCCAAGAGTGAAGTATTTATATAAATTCTAAACTAAAATATCTTGAAAAAATATCAAGATTAGTTCACAAATCTCTCCAACTGTTTTACATAAATAGAACTTAAGTAAAGGACACTCAAAATAATGAATCTATTTGGAAATATTTTTTATGGATAGGTGATGACAAAGAGGATAATTCGAATTTTATCCAACTCTTAGTTGATGATGAGGCATCCAAGTCACTAACTGCTTCCTTTCTTTGTGCATTTTGCTCCAACAATTCTGCAAAATTGGGGTCCAATGATATATTTTTATTTCTCAATCCTTAATATATATGTAGAAAGTGAAAGAGGTTATTGTGGATTATTATGTTTTTGAGATAAACCTCTTTTAGTTTCCTAAAATTCCTTTCCCGCTGTGCACAATAGGCTCTGCAAAAATATGTGTAAAACGGAGTTTTACAAAGTCTGAAAACTAACCTGTAAAGATGTGTATTTATCTCTGATTCTGAAATCACTGTGAAAAAATTGAGATAGGTTTTTGTATATGGGTCTCTTAGGAATAGAAACCTCCTTCAGTTTTTTATGATGTATTTCTTATTGGCCACAAATTTCTCTGCAAAATGCTGACTTAACTGGAATTTTCTGCAAAACGTGCTTTCCAACATTGTTTAATATTTCCAAAACCATAATAGCTGTTAGAAAAGTGAGAGAGGTTTTTGTAGATGGTCCTCTTAAGAACATAAAAATCCTTCAGTTTTGCAAAATTTATCTTGGATTGATCACAATATTTTCTGCAATACAATGACTAAAACATGAAATTTCTGCAAAAATGTTCCTTCTTGTTGTGTTTTTCATCTTTTCACTTTTTTGTTTTTTTGACTATTTTACTTTCACTTTAGACAAACTTCAATATTGGTGAAAGTATTTTCATTTATTTTTACCATTTTACTGCCTCTGTATTTACTTTTACTGTTTACCTTTGACTGCTCTGTAGCTTAATTTTAACTTTCAGTCTAACTTTTGCCTGATACACTTTAACCTGTTTGATCCCTGTTTATCCTTTTTTCCATTACTTACTGTAGTAAATAACCAAAATTCATCCAAGGATATTTTTTAAAAATTTCCAATGTGTCTTCCCACCATTGTGCTTCTGGTATTCTGGTTTTTGTGGATTCAGAAAGGAATTTGGGTTTTTAGTGGAAAAATGGGCAAAATTACAAGTCTGGGAACTTATGGAGTGAAATAATGACTGAATTGTACTGCTTTTTAGTATTTTTCTGTGGTATTAAAGAAAAAACCAAGACTTGCAGGGTTCGATGAAAATTGGATAAATACTTATTTCGGAAATTGAATAGTGAGGAAACAGGTGCAGGCAATAGCTGACTGGTTCAGCTGAAAATCATTTAGCAAAGTGGCGGTTGGAAATCTTCAACAACTGATTTTGACGTTTTTTGCATGGGGGGACTGGTCGCAGGATAAAATGATGAAAATAACGTGCATTTTTTTGTTTTATTCACAAAGTCAAGGTTGGCAGGGGTTTTTTTATTTCGGATGGATGACGTATGCGGGAAATGACAGTTTGTCGTATGCGGAGGGCGGTAAACGGTATGTATCGCACCACTTTTGGGGATGGGTGGTATTCAGCTGGGAGCCAGCGATTCCATACATATTGTGACACGTGGCGAGACACTGTTCATAAAACCACTCCACGATCGCGCGCTATCGTTCGGTCGTGGAGGGCTATGCGATATGGATGACAGCGGTTGGATATGGAAGGGTTAATCGGACGACTATCAGGGAGGCAAGATGAGGGGAGATTAACAAGGGCGGGCCCAACATAATTAAAGATTATTTAATCATATCATGAGCAATATGATTGGTCGGGTAAATTATTAATTAACCGTGGGGGTTAATTAATCCTTATGAAATGTGGCGGGGAGTCGGGGCTCTTAATTAGTTACAAATTTAACTAATTAATCCCAATTAACACGGTATTATGGTTATATTTTAACCAAAGGGCGGGATATGTAATATTTGGGGATTTTTCATATTTATAATAATACGGGAATGGGTAGATGTTATAGGGGAATTAAATAATATAAGTTAAAGTTAATATTTCAAAATGGATGAAAAAGCGCTAAGTATAAAACATCAGGATTATGTATTTAACTTAGGCTCAAATGAAAAAAGGGTTTTTTGTGGGATATTATGTAATTTTCCTAAGTAAAATATGATTTTACTTAGGAAAAGACTTATGGAAGTAAAATGAATAAATTATATATGGTTTTAAGTACTTAGGCTTTTAAATTATTGGGCCGAGGGTCCAGTCCCTCCAAAAGTCAAGGAAATGCCTTGAGCCCCTTTAATTTTCAAATGCCTTAATACTTAGGGGAAATTAGTGAAACTTTTAGGGAAAAATGAGAAGGGGAGTTAATCATTTGACTTTGTTTTGCTTGAAATTCTTCCAGTGTAATATCTGCCTTGCACTTGTGATGAAAGTAAATATTAACACATTTAGAGCCATTATTCATCATATGTAATTTCGCAACAACATCTACCGACCCTACCTACTTTAACCTAGCATTTTTCTTCTTTATTAGGGTGCATTTAGACTGGCAAACCATTATCACACTTTCTTTTCTTTTACATGTAGAAATCTATCTAAATCTAACCTTATTACATCCAAGATCTCAGATTAAGCTGTTGGGCTCCTTTTATTTACTCTACCTATCTACTTATCTTCCAAGATTAAATAGTTTGGTCAGATTTTATTCTCTATCTCTAAAACATAAAATTCAAACATGAACAAGCCAAGCTTAAGTTGTTTGACTGTTCATCAGTTGTGGCATAAGTTACAAGTCGCACACAATTTGTTTATTACATAAGAGAAAAAAACAGTGGAATTTAGACTTGCACACTTTCCATGGCCTTTCTTTTGGTGGGGTTCATTTTATTTTACCTTTTTGGCCATTTTTTTATTCTTCTCACCCTTATATTTTTCTTTTAGGGTATACCCTCTTTACATTTTTTAAATTTTTTGATTTTTTTGACAATATGGAAAACCTTTGCAACAAGGAAAGGTATGAACATATTACATAGCCCATCAAGTCAATCATGATATATGACACCTATTGGTATAGGAGCATAACACTGGCTCCACTTGGGGATGGATTTTCCTGGTGAAAAGTCAAGAACAGTAGGTCAGTTGTGCTCAGCCATTGGGCCAATCCCAAACATGCATTTGCTGTGGCTAAAAATCTTGAATTGAATATATTCCTTTTCTGCAACCTGAAATCTGATCTGAAACTAATAAAAACACAAATTTTTTTTCAAACCAAACTGATTAGATCTTAAATATCTTTAGGACCTTCTCCTTAGCTTCAAACCTTAATGATTTATTTCAAACTAGCTGAAAATTGAAAACTAAAAAAAAAAAAAATGCTCAAAATTCTGAGCTTATTGGCACTCATCTACCTACTCAATCTACTGTTCAATTGCTGGTTAGGTAAAATGAAATAGCCAATGCAACCATTCAAGCATTATGTACTTTGATAGATTTTTTTGCATTTTCTTTTTGATTATCAAAACTGTACTTCTGCAACCTATTAGAAACTTGTCAACAAATGAGAGGATAAGGAAACACTTGATTTCCTTTGTTGACTCTAGAAACTGTACAAAAGGATCTTCCAAAATATATACACTAATGTTTAACTGATCTAAACAACTGTACATCTATTCTGGATGGCCTCCATACCATGAATATGAAGTTTTATTTTCATATTTATCTTCCTGTAAACTTTCAGATAAGATTTGTGATGATATTCCTACTGATTGTAATGCTTGAATGTTGAATCCTTTATCATCTTGATTCTGAAAATCATAGTTAGTTAATAGATGAATGCTTTGAATGCCTTCAATATTCAACATATCTGCTATTGGATCCTGAAAAACTTGGGAAAATGGCTGCAACCTATAGCATATAGGTTTCCATGGGACTTCATAAACAACAAGAAGTTTCTCATCCTTTTCTTTAAATATGTTATACCACATTTCCTTTAAAAGCTGAAATGGTTCAAAACATAGTGGTATGGAACTTTCTTGTGTCATTTGATCATTTATTTCCATGGAATTTGATAATTGCAATCGTGAAACTGGAAAATCTTGATCAATAGTTTCATTATCTTCTTTATTGTCAATCACAATTCCTAAAGATTGCTGGTTATTGATGGCATGAAAGTTGTCTCTAATGAACTGAAATGAAGCAAAACAAAGAGGTAAATAATCTTTACTTACTTCCACATTTTCTGCTTTTTCTTCCTCACTCTCATGGTTTATCTGTATTGGTTTATCATTGTCTTCAATCTGCTGAAACTGAGTTTCTTCATCCCACAAAATAGCTTCTGATTGCTCTATAAAGTTAGCTTGAGTTTGGAGAACATAACTATCATCATAATGATCATACTTAGGAAAATCATCGAAAGAAGGAATGTCATCAAACATACACATTAGATCAACAGATTCCTCTTCCTCATATTGATCTGTAAATTCATTTTCTGATCTATGATAATTGGAATTAGCAGGAATTTATTCATGGTTATTGTTGATCATATGGTTAACCTTCACTGTTGTTCCCAGTTTTAAAGCCTCTTTGTTTGAGAATAAAATGCCCAAAAGGCCTCCCTTTCCATATTTTCTCATTCCCATTAAACCTCTGTTTTCCTCACCATTTTCTCCCTCCCTTAATTCCTCATTAACCCTCTAAATCATCCCATTTTCCCCTTGAACCTTACAAATACCCTTTGTTTGGCTTGAAAACCCCTTATTCTCCCTACCGAATCCCTTCCCTGGCCTTAAAATGCGTTGAATATAGGCCAAACAAACCATATTTTGCATGAAAGGCTTTAGCCCCCTTTCGGTCAGCCCCTTAACCACTTCCCCACCACGTGACCCGCGCCCAAAACCAAGCGTTTAAGCTCCGGGCGCTAATCGCGATCGCAACTTACATTGCAAGTGCAATCCGTTGTTATTTGAATACGTTCCGATGCGATTGCATTTGGTCTATAGACCTCCACGTTAATATTAACCGTTGATCCATCACTCTGATCCGACGGCCAGCGCTTGTCCCGCTCGCGCCCATCGCCCCAATTCTTTCACCCCTCCAATGCTCATCTCCACCGTTGATTCGCTGTCAGATCGGACGGCCATCGCGCCACTGCACCAATCACAATCACAAATTTTTAAGTGCGTCACCCGCTGCCCTCCCCGATTGCGATCCTCCGATTGATATCCCCGCCGTTGATTTCCCTTTTTGATCCAACGGCCCTCGCTTCCCCACTCCGATCGCAATCGCAATTTTCAGATTGAGCCACCTTCAGTTTCCTCCGATTGCGTTCCCCCGATCAGATCGTAGCCGTTCATCCCGCTTAATCCAACGGCCCTTATGTCTCCCATCTCGCTCATTGCATCAGTCTTTCCCCTCCGTTGATTTAATCCCCGCCATCGATCTTGACCTAGATCGGACGGTTGGCGCTCAATCGCACCATCGCCAATCGCATCACTGCTCCAATCGCAATCGCAAGCTCCCAAATGCGTCTCCCGCTGCCTCTCCCGATTGCGATCCTTCGATTCAATCAAAGCCGTCCATTCATCCAAGATCTGCGGCCCACACCACATCGCGCATTTCGCCCATATTGCTTCATCGCAGCTCCTACTGATTTCATCCTTTGATCCCAACCGTCGATCTCCTCCTGAGATCCGACGGCTCTCAGTTAATCACCCTCCACCCACACCGGGTCCTGCCATCCAAAGTCCCCGCTTTCGCTCATTTTTCATCATTTCCCTTTGTAAATCCCCTGAGCGTTAAAATTTGGGTTTTGCACTAAATGTTATTCCTTTCGCCCTGCTTACTATTGACACCTCCGTCATTAATCCTGGCCGTTGAGTCACCATCTCCATATCTGATCGGACGGCTCCTGACTCATCTTTACACCAAGACTTCATCAGCTCCATTTTTCGCCATTCTTTCGCAGTTTTACTGTTGCGCCACCATTTCTCCAGGTCTCCACAACATTCCTTCCGCAACTCCCTGGATTTCTTGATGAGTTTATCATATTGTGCAGGGTTATTACAGAGTGATGAATTCACTCCAGGTTCCAAAATCATGGTCACTATGATTTGGAACGCAGAGAGGTTATTATAGCAGCAGTCAGAGTATCAACGCCGAAGACCTGCCACGACAGACATAGAAGATTGAAGACAAAGTTGGGGATTTCGGCTAAGATTGATTATCAAAAGCCCCTCCTCCAAATTAAATCAGAACTAGAGAAAATCGTGAAGATCTACAGGCAGAAAAGCCTCTACTGTCACATTAGGGGCAAATTGATTCCTCTTCGCCAACCTTCCGCCATCTGTGACAGTGACCGCCTCAACTCCACCTCGTCAGTGAACAATTCATGATTCGGCCCTGGTGGCCTTTTACTTCCATTTGGGTTTGTTACTTTTAAATTTTGAGTGGAATTCACATTCCACTCCCGCATTTTACCTTATGTCAGAAACTGTTATTTGATATTTTTTTTTAAAACGACCGTGAGCCCAACTGTCAATGATGAGATGCCCCAATTCCTCATCATGAATTTTGGTTATTTTTGATGGAGACCTCAAACTGATTTCCGGCACGTGAGGAAGATATTTTTCCCAAAAATATCTTCTCGCTCATGTTTATGAGGCTTCTATATAAGCAAGAACCGAAGAGAAAAACGGGTTCCATATTTTCTGAAGAATTGGTTGTGAAAGAGTTTCTTGCATGCCTTTTGTTGAAGCTTTATTACAAACGTGAAGAGCCCGTTGGGTCTCAATGAAAAGGAGTTCTATCTTCAATGAGGATTCTGGTCTTGGTGCTTTATAGTGTGTAATTCTCTCCTATGTGTTATAGCTTAGCAGTTCATTTCATTTACATCCATTCATCTTGTATCATGTTCTGGAATGCGAGTAGCCCACTGGTTTTGGTATGAATTTATCCTAGTTGATACTTATGCCATAACCTGTTTGGCACTTTAAATATGGCTCAGGCGTGATATGCTGTTCCATTTTCACTTCACATGTACTTCTGCTATATTAGCTTCTATGAGATATTATTTTCAAATGCTGTTATCATGTGTGGATTCTTAATTTCGTAAGCCCACCGCATGCTGATTTATGTTTCTGGATATTTTCTCAACAACAGTTAGTATTCTCTTTATTCTACATACGCAGTAGATACTTTATGATTATTCATCTCTGTGAAGTATTTAGAATCTAGCCCTCTTTGCAGTAAGCTGCCTTTGAATTGTCTGATACATTCGTGTTAGAGTTTCACACCTTGCCTCTGCAGTATTGCTTTCTCTGTATCACTTCTGAAAGTTTTGGTCCCATTCAAATTAATCTTCCTGTTTACAAGAGATAGCATGAGAGCCTTGTTTTGCGAATTATCCTTGTTATATCATATTGCTCCTTGATATATAAGATGTCGTAGGCACTGGTCTTTCACAACTCAAGGCTGTCTCTAGGATCAAAAACAGTTATCAACCTCTTCTATTTATTCATGGTGATTTTGAATAAAAAATTCATCTTTCATAGTGATCTCCTGTGTTCTTTCATCTAGTTTTCTTACCAAAAGGTTGAGTTTTACCTCTGCAATGTTTTTCTTTTCCTCTTCTTCTGCTTTCAACTTTTCCTGTCTGATTTGCAGATTAACTTCTACATCAACTGCAATGTTCTGCATCTGTACAAGTGTTTTTGGATCTCTTTCTCTTAACCAAAATTCTATTTCTGGATCAAAGGCACTTGGATAATGCAAGAGAGTTGAATCATGAGGAGGTCTAATATTTTCTGGCATTGAATAATAAACTTGATTAAATCTGTCAGAAAATTGTTGTATTGTTTCATTTGAATGTCTTTTTAATTTATTATATTCTTCCATGATCACAAAATGATTAACTTTGTTTATCCATCTATCAAGGAAAATTTTGATAAACTGCTGAAAATTTGAGATGCTAGCATTAGGCAGATTTTTGAACCAATTCTTTATTCTATTTTGCAAAGAAAGAGAAAAAAGTCTGATTTTAACATCATCTTCATCAATCTCAAATAGATCCAAATAATTCTCAAAACCTTGAATATGTTTTTGGGCAGTGATACCATTCTCTCCATCAAATCTAGGAAGATACTTGTAGTATTTTTTAGGAAAATCATGGAGTATAGGAGGTAAAATAAGCGGCTTATATCTATCTGGAACTTTATATGGCACAGGGATATGTACAGGGATTGTAAGATCAGTCTTGATTATTTGAGGCTTCTTAATTGGAAAATTATCATCATTAGATTCATAAGAAAGTTGATCAAAGAGATTAGGAGAATTATCACTTACAATCTTTAAAGGAAAATAATTAAAAAATAATCTAAGATCTTCAATAAAATACAATATACATTGAAAAAATTTCTTAATGAGAAAGAACATAATGTCTTGGATTAAGATCCAAGTTGAAAGCCTGATCTTTCCATATTGTTCTTTGAGGTTCATTCCTCCAGTGGAGTCTTGATTGTGAAATTGATTTGTTGTCGCCAGGTGGATGATTTTAACCTTTGTGTGTTTGATCACTGTCCACCATCATAGATCAGATCTGAACCTGTAAAATATTTCTGAAGAAAAGGTTAGTCTTCCCCAGCGGAGTCGCCACTATGTTATCACTCAGTAATTTCTCCAGGTTCGAGAGAAATAGTTCGAGGCAACCACAACCAACTTTTAGGTACAAAATATAGCCAATCTGTATCCAGAGAGGGCTCTCTCTTTAAGTTTTAGCTTTGTTTTGAAAGATATTAGGCTAGTTATGAAAGTCCAGGGATTTTGATTATGTTTGGGTGATGAAATTCAATAGCAGAGGGGTAATACTGAGTAGTTTAGGCCATTGGGCTAATGGAGTCAAAGAAATATGGCTTAACTAGATTTAATTTCTTAACAAGGGATGGTTTCACAGGGCAAGGTAATCAAATAGGGAACAATTAAAGATCTAAGATGAATGGAATGGACTCGAAATGGATGAAGGGAAATTAATAATCCTTCAGCATATTCGAAAGAGGGAACTTGATTGACTATTTAATAAAGAGCAATAAAAAATTCTTTACCAAATAATCAAAATAAATAAACTAGGAAACAAGAGCAATTAAGAATTCACCGTTCATACTAGTTCAGAGGAAAACATTAAGAATAACAATGATTGAAAAAAAACTGCACTTAAGCACTTTCTGAATTATTATTTTTCGTTTATCATTCAGATATGAAACATAGATGGTATAATAAACAAGTATAAATCTTTAAAACATAAGAGATAGAAGACTTATTGATCCATTGTCTCACTCAAGAATCCTGTGAAAATTCCTTTGCATCAATTCTTTATCCAACTAGCCATACAAAATTTGTCCAACAACACTTTATTCCAAAATAATCAGTATTATAGAAAATTCTAAGAATCCACCCCCAAAATACTTCCAAGAGTGAAGTATTTATATAAATTCTAAACTAAAATATTTTGAAAAAATATCAAGATTAGTTCACAAGTCTCTCCAATTGTTTTACATAAATAGAACTTAAGTAAATGACACTCAAACTAATGCATCTATTTGGCACTATTTTTTATGGATAGGTGATTAAAAAGAGGAGAATTCGAATTTGATCCAACCCTTAGTTGATGATGAGGCATCCAAGTCACTAACTGCTTCCTTTCTTTGTGCATTCTGCTCCAACAATTCTGCAAAATTGGGGTCCAATGATATCTTTTTATTTCTCAATCCGTAATATATATGTAAAAATTGAAAGAGGTTATTTTGGATTAATATTTTTTTGAGAGATACCTCTTTCAGTTGCCTAAAATTCCTCTCCTGCTGTCCACAATAGGCTTTTCAAAAATATGTGTAAAACAGAGTTTTACAGAGTCTGAAAAATAACCTATAAAGATGTGTATTTATCTCTGATTCTGAAATCACTGTGAAAAAAGTGAGATATGTTTTTGTATATTGGTCTCTTAGGAACAAAAACCTCCTTCAGTTTTGTATGAT
This sequence comes from Pinus albicaulis, assembly GCA_034641835.2. Classification (NCBI taxonomy): domain Eukaryota; kingdom Viridiplantae; phylum Streptophyta; class Pinopsida; order Pinales; family Pinaceae; genus Pinus; species Pinus albicaulis. The sequence continues at coordinate 66,860,637 of CM076570.1, forward strand.
GTATTTCGGATTGGCCACAATATTCTCTGCAAAATGATGACTTAACTGGAATTTTCTGCAAAAAGTGCTTTCTAACATTGTTTAATATTTCCAAAACCATAATATATGTTAGAAAAGTGAGAGAGGTTTTTGTAGATGGTCCTCTTAATAACATAAAAATCCTTCAGTTTTGAAAAATTCATCTTTTATTGATCACAATAGTTTCTGCAATACAATGACTAAAACATGAAATTTCTGCAAAAATGTTCCTTCTTGTTGTGTTTTTCATCTTTTCACTTTTTTGTTCTTTTGACTATTTTACTTTCACTTTAGACAAAATTCAATATTGATGAAAGTATTTTCATTTATTTTTACCATTTTACTGCCTCTGTATTTACTTTTACTATTTACCTTTGACTGCTCTGTAACTTCATTTTAATTTTCAGTCTGACTTTTGCCTGATACACTTTAACCTGTTTGATCCATGTTTATCCTTTTTTCCATTACTTACTGCAGTAAATAACCAAAATTAATCCAATTATATTTTTAAAAAATGTCCAACGTGTCTTCCCACCATTGTGCTTCTGGTATTCTGGTTCTTGTGGATTCAGAAAGGAATTTGGGTTTTTAGTGGAAAAATGGGCAAAATTACAAGTCTGGGAACTTATGGAGTGAAATAACGACTGAAATCTACTGTTTTTTAGTCTTTTTCTGTGGTATTAAAGAAAAAACCAAGACTTGCAGGGTTTGACGGAAATTGGATAAATACCTGTTTCGGAAAGTGAATAGTGAGGAAACAGGTGGAGGCAATAGTTGATTGGTTCAGCTGAAAATCATTTGGCAAAGTGGTGGTTGGAAATCTTCAACAACTGATTTTGAAATTTTTTGCATGGGAGCACTGGTCGTAGGATAAAATGATGAAAATAATGTGAATTTGTTTGTTTTATTCACAAAGTCAAGGTTGGCAGGGGTTTTTTTATTTCGGATGGATGACGTATGCGGGAAATGACAGTTTGTCGTATGCGGAGGGCGGTAAACGGTATGTATCGCACCACTTTTGGGGATGGGTGGTATTCAGACGGGAGCCAGCGATTCCATACATCTTGTGAGGCATGGCGAGGCACTGTTCAAAAAACCGCTCCGCGATCGTGCACTATCGTTCAGTCGTGGAGGGCTATGCGATATGGATGACAACGGTTGGATATGGAAGGGTTAATCGGACGGCTATCAGGGAGGCAAGATGAGGGGAGATTAACAAGGGCGGGCCCACCATAATTAAATATTATTTAATCATATCGGGAGAAATATGATTTGTCGGGTAAGTTATTAATTAACCATGGGGGTTAATTAATCCTTATTCAATGTGGCGGGGAGTCGGGGCTCTTAATTAGTTACATATTTAACTAATTAATCCTAATTAACACGGTATTATGGTTATATTTTAACCAAGGGGCGGGATATGTAATATTTGGGGATTTTTCATATTTATAATAATACAGGAATGGGTAGATGTTATAGGGGAATTAAATAATATAAGTTAAAGTTAATATGTCAAAATGGATGAAAAAGCGCTAAGTATAAAACATTAGGATTATGTATTTAACTTAGGCTCAAATGAGAAAAGGGTTTTTTGTGGGATATTATGTAATTTTCCTAAGTAAAATATGATTTTAGTTAGGAAAAGTCTTATGGAAGTAAAATCAATAACTTATGGATGGTTTTAAGTACTTAGGCTTTTAAATTATTGGGCCGAGGGTCCGGTCCCTCCAAAAGTCAAGGAAATGCCTTGAGCCCCTCTAATTTTCAAATGCCTTAATACTTAGGGGAAATTAGTGAAACTTTTAGGGAAAAATGAGAAGGGGAGTTAATCATTTGACTTTGTTTTGCTTGAAATTCTTCCAGTGTAATATCTGCCTTGCACTTGTGATGAAAGTAAATATTAACACATTTAGAGCCATTATTCATCATATGTAATTCCACAACATCATCTACCTACCCTATTTACTTTAACCTAGCATTTTTCTTCTTTATTAGGGTGCATTTAGACTGGCAAACCCTTATCACACTTTGTTTTCTTTTACATATAGAAATATATCTAAATCTAACCTTATTACATCCAAGGGCTCAGATTAAGCTATTGAGCTCCTTTTATTTACTCTACCTATCTACTTATCTTCCAAGATTAAACAGTTTGGTCAAATTTTATTCTCTATCTCTAAAACGTAAAATTCAAACATGAACAAGCCAATCTTAAGCTGTTTTTCTGTTCATCAATTGTGGCATAAGTTACAAGTTGCACACAATTGTTTTATTACATAAGAGCAAAAAATAGTGGCATTTAGACTTGCACACTTTCCATGGCCTTTCTTTTGGTGGGGTTCATTTTCTTTTAGGGTATACCCTCTGTACATTTTTTAATTTTTTTGATTTTTTTGACAATATGGAAAACCTTTGCAACAAGGAAAGGTATGAACATATTAAATATCCCATCAAGTCAATCATGATACATGACACCTATTGGTATAGGAGCATAACACCTAGTTTGACCGAAATGTCAATTGGAATCGTTGTCGAAATGTTTCCTAAATTCGTTTCAAAATATGAATGAAGGATTGACATGGGATTTTTAAGGTCGTCGACATATTCAGCCGAAAATATTTTTGAAAAGTCATTCTCAAATTTATCGAGGTCCAGTAGAAAAGAGGAGCAATGATGAAGATCGTCCCAAGGTAAGTCATCCAACGACATTATTTCTTGAACACTTTCATCAGTTGAAAAATACTTGGTGGAAAGGATCAGAAAAAAGGTGTTGTTGTCAAAAATGATAAATGAGAATACTCATCACTGATCACATTCAATTGATCAGTTTCAGTTGATGGGGGTCAGAAAGTGATTTAATTGCTACATTTGCCAATTCAGACTGAAATGAATTTAACTGCTATAGAGGTCTAACTCATATGCTAAAGGCAAAATCCAAAGGTCATCAAATGGAATTGTGCTTGATGTAATCATGTTTACATTGGAAATAGTATGAGGAATATTTGGAGGAGTCATGGAAAAAGTACCTATGAGAGCTGAATCCTTAAGAAATCCTACTCCAACATCTTCATAGGGAGTAACCGACTTTCCAACATAAGGAACACTATCCGTAGAGGTAGGATCAAAAGTATAGTAAGACCACTGATCAACTTTGACAGTTTTCCCTTTATGGGGAAGCATTATTAATCGAAAGACCAATGAAACTACAAATGTCATAGCATAAGACCAAATTCATTCTAAAAAAATTTTGTAGTCAAGGGAGGAATCAACAACCTCCACCTCAAACTTAATATTTTTTCCTTCTATATATATGGGAAAATCCTGAAGAATTCCAAAAGGGCGAAAACCTCTTGCATCGAAGGCTTTCAAAATTGTGGGTGAGTGGTTGATTGTTGGAGAACCAAGAGTTTTCCAAAAAGCCAAAGACATTATGCATGTAGATTCCCCCTCGCCTGGATTTGACTAAGAAAAGTATTTGAAAAGCCATTTGGTGTGGGAATATAGGTACAAAATTATCGAGATAAAATATCATGAGATTAGAGTCTTGAGGGTAAATAGCCCCAATAGCTGATAATAATAACTTTCTCTAGGCTGGGCAAGTCTGCAACACTTCGAGGGCCGACATTGCTGAAGGTGGCATAGCCAGATCTTCAACAATGTTGTAATTTTGAGCAACTCTTGCATGGGGATTGAAAGTTGATTTTCAAAGAACACCTTTAGGAGGTGGTTTAATTACCATATCAACACTAGTTTTCTCGTTTTGTAATGGTTTGTAAGTATGAGGATTTGACGTGGGAGGTTGACTAAATGTCTCAGTTTCCTTTCCATTACAGAACACTTAGATCCATAAGCTTGAGATCGCGGTTTAACCATAACTTGATAGGACATCGTCAAGATATCCATTGATGAAGTGGAAGAAGACGCATTGTGAGAAATCACTTTACTATCCTGTGAAGGAAATGGATCCTTAAGAACAACAAGTGTGGGTGAACCTTTGATGAACTTAGTTACCTCAACCCGATGGGGGCATTCTTTTGTGAAATGATCTTCGTCACAAATTAGACAAGGATAATGAGGTTTCTTTTTCTCGTCAGATGGTTCAATTTTATCTATTTTATCTTCTGAAGAGTTGTTCTGTTTTTTTTACCCTTCTCTTTCTTTTTACCTCTGGTTGACTTTGTCTTAGCGATAGATGAATCTACGATGTTAATTTCGAAAGTATTTTCAAGATAAGAGTTTCCTTTAGGTGTATTAGGTAAAATTATAATCAGAGTGGTAGATTTAGATTGTTTCTTTTTACTCTTGGGTGTGTTAACTATACCAATTACACCATCTGCGACATGAGAGTCAGAAGGAGTCGTAGTTACTTGACCAGGGCGAGGTAAATCTAGAATATTTTCATACAAAGTGCCAGACTGTGTGTAAACAAGGTCTAGATATTGGGCTTGAGAAATAACCTACTCTTTCGTGACAATGCCTCCTTTGGCTACATCTTCAGTAATGTTTGGAAGTAACAACTTAATAAACCATTCAACCATAATTGGCTATGGAATAAAAACTTTGACCGAACAACGTCTATGTATCCTTTCATGAATGCGATCTGAAATATAAGTAGACGTAATTTGTTTGAGTGAGGTCAAAAGTTCCATACGATTATCATAACGGATTGGTAACTGAAAATGAGTTAGGAAAGCAGTTGCTAAGGCATTTAAATTTTTGAAAGAGGCTCATGGTAACTTAATGCACCACTTCATGGCTAAGACAATCAAGGTTCTTTGAAAAATTATTAATCAAGTGGAATTATAGATTAGAGAGTTGAATGCGTACCACATATGATAAGTCATAACATGGTTTGAAGGGTCCTCTCCTGATTTTCCTTCAAACTTCGGAATGTCACTGGGAAAATTAGAAGGCATGACCAACCAAAAAGGAAAATAGGAAATACGATCATTTGTTAGCCGAGACAAGTCTGGTAAATCTAAAGTTGTTATAAAAGGTAACCGTCGGTTAGCGTCTTGCTAAGAAAATTGATAACCCCGAGGGACAAGTATGGTACCTGAAGGAGGGTATACAGGTTATCCTGGAATAGCCTGATCAGTTGGAATGTGCGTACCTCTAGGGTATCCAGGGTTAGCCATACAAAATTGAGGTTGAGTTGGTATCTGAAATGTGTGACTAGGGTATGGTTGACTTTGGAAAGGTATATTTGGTCCCATTTGTCTGAATTGATATTATCCCTGAAATGGTTGGCCCTGAACAAATTGACCCTGAAAATGTTGAGCTATGAAAATTTTCCCTTAAAATGGTTGACTTGTTCGTGTGGCTACTACACCAGGTTTTCCCAAAGATACTTGAGGTACAGACAGGATCGTAGGTCCAGTTTGATAAATGGTAGTCTAGGGATGGCCTGCGTGGCAGTCTGTTATGAAACCAACTCCAAAAATAGAAGAAAAGAGAGATCAACGCCTTAGAAATCAGCCACTTCGAGGGGGAAACATCAAATACATTACATAAATGAACAATTCTTAGATGATAAAAATCACAAAACCTCCTTTCTATATATAGGAGTCCATGGGGTCACAATATAATCCTAGCCGACCTAACAATAATAATGTAAGGGCACAATAATAACAATATGGGGCTTACATGGGTACAACAACAATAATAAGGGGGGCTAATCTAACATAATAAGGGACTAGATTAGTAATATCGGGACCTAATATACCCCTCTCCTTCAAACAAGTGTTGTCCTCAATGCTTGATTATTTCTTGATGCTTCTGTATAAAATTTTCATCCTCCCATGTGGAATCTTCAACGAGAAAGTTCTTCCGCTTGCTGAGATACTTTGAAATTGATTGATTTTTTACTTGTCGATTTCTTATTTTTGTGATTGCTTCAGAACTTCTTTCGATGTGATGTTGATATTCTTGTTGTTTCATTCGATTCTGCACCAAACTTAGGTTATCCTTTAAGAGTTGGAGAACTTGTTGTTGATGCTCGACGTGATCTTCCACTACTTCATTATTCATATTATCTTTCATTTTATCCTTCAAACTATTCAACTTAGCCTTCATTTTTTCTTCTAAACCATCTATGTAATCTTTGATTACTCTTTGTAAGATTTAAATTTGTTGCACTTGGTACTATAACTTTGATATATCATACTGCAATTATTCCTCTTCATTCGTCATAGTATAGCTTTCTAAGGGCTTAATGAATATGGAATTATTTTTGGGAGCCATTATAGAACCCAATACTGATAAAAATGTTTCAATATGCCCTTGGAATCACTTCAAACTGCTTTTTTAAACAAGTCTTATGCAATTTGAAAACCAATACACACCTTTTTCTTGCTTTTGAGGAGCTTGATATTGAAACTAAATTATCCCTGTGATTGCGGATCTTCTATATCTGAAATTCGATCTTGTAGTATCCATATCAATATTATTTCCAATGCTACAAGTATGACCTGATTTGGATTCTTCAAGACAACATTATGCCCAATCTCCCACAATGACCTAATTATGGACTAGTTCAGTAGAGCGAACTTGTACGATGTGCCACATGTCACTGTTTCCTCCTTCAGCTTTGAAATTGATACAAAGGAAACTATAGTCCATGTACTTGTGTCCAATTTTTACAGAATTCCAATCCAACGCTCAGAGAGAGAGTTATGACGAGTTTCCCACAATCACCTCTTTGAGATGAAATTCGGGAGCCTGAAAAAACCCTAACTTCCACAGATCATATCTCTGAAAATATTACAAACCAAGATCTGTAATTTTACAGGAGGTTCCCCAGGATTGTGGCTTCGCTCTGTAAAAATTTCAGCTTCTTAACCTTTGTATAAAGAAATTTATAGCACAAATTCCATGATGACCTATTTTAGGTGAAATTCGGGAGCCTGAAAAATCCCTAACTTCCACAGATCATATCTCTGAAAATATTGCGAACCAAGATCTAAATTTTTTACATGGCATTCCTCAGGATTTTTTCTTCGCTCTATAAAAATTTCAGCTTCTGAACCTTCATATAAAAAAATTTATAGCGAAAATACCACAATGACCTGTTTGGAGCAACGAAACCTTAGAATCCAAAGCTCTGATCCCAAATGTTATGAAACCAACTCCAAAAATAGAAGAAAAGAGAGATAAACGCCTTGGAAATCAGCCACTTCGAGGGGAAACCTCCAATACATTACATAAATGAACAATTCTTGGATGATACAAATGAAAAAACTTCCTTTCTATATATAGGAGTTCATGGGGTCACAATATAATCCTAGCCGACCTAACAATAATAATGTAAGGGCACAATAATAATAATATGGGGGTTACAGGGGTACAAAGATAATAATAATAGGGGATACTCTAACATAATAAGGGACTAGACTAGTAATATAGGGACCTAACACAGTCAACATTGAAATTTGATGGGTAGTAGAAATAGAGACTTGAGAAACTCCCAGGATGGGTGTGTGAGGAGTGCTGGTTTGTTGAACGGAAGATTGCACAGTAGGTTGGATTGGAGTACGAGGAGCACTCGAGCCAACCTGATGACTACTTGGCATAGATGCCCCCGGTGCAACTTGAGGTATTCCTTGAACAATTTGTTGGACTTGAGTATAACCCGATGGTCCAATTGGCTGAGCAGGTTGATTGTAAGGCATATGCAGGGTAGATTGCAAAGGATGTTGAGTAAATGAATGATTCCATATACTGTTCATCCCTAGATAAGGAGTTCCCACTAAGGGTTATGACACATAAGTGATGCAGGAGCATCAATGCACCTAAGTCAAATTTAATTTTGCAAACCTTCCAGAAGTCGACGTGGCCTAAAGGACAATATTTTAGCTAAATTCGTATTATTAATAAAGGTTGTTGAAATTTGGTTGAGTGATTTTAGAGATATTACGAGGAAATATTGGATCTGGAATGATCCAATCCTCTTTTCTCCACTGTTATAAACTATAGTCTTCGTGCAATTGAAGGTAGGCTAGATGAAATTTAATATCCAACGCTAAGAGGGAAATCTGGCTCTTATGACCGAATTGTAATTCGAATTTGAAGTTAATTTAAATCTGATGTTTGTTATTTTCTGTTGGTGTGTTTACGAGTATATTAGTTCTTTAATTTTTGTGAGAATGCATTTTTAGATAGACTGAATATTCATTTTTTTGTATACAAAGGGAGTTTGAAGATTGGTGATGATACGACTCTTGAAAATGACGGTAACAGAATTACTGTCAATTCTAAAAGGGATCCTTCAAAGATTCCCTGGGGTAACTACGAAGCTGAGTATGTCGTAGAATCATCTGGAGTTTTTACAACAAAAGAGAAGGCTTCAACACATCTTAAGGGTGGAGCTAAGAAGGCTGTAATTTGATAACTTTTAACATCCACTATTCTGATATTAAGAAACCAAAGGACGTCCAAGGTTCGAACTTGGGATTCGAGGTTCCCGAGTCATAAGTCTGTGCGTTGTGGAAAATTGCGTGCTTTCTGTATCCCAAATCAAATATTCGAATCTTAGTCAACTAATCTGGCCCATTAGAATACAATGAGGCTCAGATTTGATGTCTGAATGATTAAAAAAGGATACACTCATGTTTGTGGTGGTGGATGTGAAACGATGGTTGTGTACTGCATAAAGGTGAGATGGATGGCTCACATCCATTCTGAGATTTAAATCATTGTGGAGGTTTTGTTTGGAGGTAGTAATCCTTCATAGCCTTGTGTTGGAGCCAATATATAGTTCATGTTCCAGGTTTCTATTCCTGAACCTGTTTCGGCAAAGGAATTTGGAATGATACATTAGAAAAATTAAGAATATATCAATAGTTTATTGCTGTGTAATGAATTATTTTGTTCAGATCATGGGCCCATAACCCACAGATCTACGAGTTTGGAAAATATACAGTTTTAATGCATCAATAAGGTTGACCATAATCAGTTTAAGGCATTGGACTATAAATTTTATAATTATCGGGTAAAGGTTTCCCTACAAGCATAAGATAAGTTCCAACGTAAGATTTTCCTCTCGGAAGAGGTTGTTTCCCCCCAGGAAAAATGTAACCACATGATGAGTTAACTTGAGGGGTATTCTCGGAAAGCATATAAATATAGTCCATTGTCAAAGTTTGGGTAGTATACTCTGATAGAGCAGTTGAAACAGTAGAAGCTTGAGAGGAAGGAGATGCTCCTAAAAAAGTTCCAGTAAGTGACTAGTACCCAGGAGGAACATAAGTACCACCGTAAAATAAGTTTTTTGGAGAAGATGAGAACATGGATGAATCAGTAGACATGTTTCCAGAAGCCATATTAGATATACTATATCTGGGTAAAGAGTAAAATGGGATTCAACGACGTGGATGACTGTAACCAGATGAATGTATAAAGTCAATGATTGTAAGATACCAAGGATCCGGTTGAAAAGGAGAAAAAGGTAAATCTAATGGAAATTTTGGTTCACTGGGTCGTAAGTTTAAAGAAACTTGACGAGTAGGAATTTATTGTTCTTCTTCGCGTAATCTCTTTAATGTTAATAAGGGTAGGAGGAAGATTTTAAGTGATGAGAAGTTTTACTCAGGGTGAATGAGGATGACCAGGAGTAGGGGCTATAACATTCGAAGGCGACTCAGGTTCTGTAAAATTAGACTTAGGCTTATAAATTTTTGGTTCAGTAAATTGGGTATCTAAGAATTCACCAGTAACAAATTCTACTGTGACTACTTCAAAATTTTCTGGTGGATCTTGTTCTAAATCAGTTTCATTGCCTGAGGTCTAGTTACTTCAAAATAAGGATGTATCACAATGGATGATTATGGTTATTCTGAAGACCCGGTTCATGTTGATTGTTTTCTTTCAGTTTTAATTTTCTCCAACTGACTCGGTGTTTATTCAGGGGGTTTCCCGTACATTCTAAGTGAAGTTCTCAGTAATTCAGCCACGATTAATTTTTAACACACAAAATCACAAAATTTTAATAAATCACACCTAAGGCCTCTAAAAATAAACAAACAAGTAAACACACGCTATAAAATATAGAAGTCAAAGCACACACAAACAATATGTTTCACAATAAAATCACTAGTTGGTGATGAAATCCAACCTCACAAAGATCAATGTGGAAAACTAGCAGTTGGAATAGTTATCCTGACAACCTGCTTAATGAAACAATCTGGTGCAAGTAACTTCACTATGCCATCTCGAGTGAATATTACCCTCCAAAAATTCCAAGTGAGTCTAGTCAATGTCTGCTCCAGGTACAATCGGACCTTCCCTCCACCGTCACCTTGGGAAAAATCCTAATATTATAGCCACTAAGGTTACCAACTGAGACAATCAAACCTAGGGGAACATTCTGTGGCCCGATATACATGCAAGGGTAGAGTAACAAAGCTCAATCCCCTTGAAATTTCCTCGACATGGTAAATATAAGGTTTACTGACAAGTTTTCCCAGGCTTTTCAACAATGGTTAATCTGAGGTTTACCGTTTTTAATGCATGCACATATTCTATGTAATGGGTCCGACATGACCTCGTGCTTGACTCTTTTAAGAAGAGCTTCCCAGAGAAAAATTGCAACAATTGGAATTTTTCCCTACTACAAGATATTATTTGTTTGTTTATTTGCTTTGTAAAGTTAAGTACTTCCCTATTCCAAAGCACTAATCATGATCTAAATTGGTGGAATGAGCCCTAGAAAATATAAAAATATCTAGATTAATTTTAATTAGCGCTTTGTTATTTTGGCTATTGTTTATGTTAGGTCCCTATATTACTAGTATAGTCCCTTATTGTTGTTAGTGTAACCCCCTTATTGTATTTTTTGTACCCTTGTAACCCCAATATTATTATTATTGTGCCCTTACATTATTATTGTTAGGTTGGCTAGGATTATATTGTGACCCCATGGACTCATATATATAAAAGGAGGTTTTGGTCATTTGTATCATCCAAGAATTGTTCATTTATGTAATGTATTGGAGGTTTCCTCCTCAAAGTGGCTGATTTCTAAGACGTTTATCTCTCTTTTATTCTATTTTTGGAGCTGGTTTCCTAACATTTGGAATCAGAGCTTTGGATTCTAGGGTTTCACTGCTCCAAACAGGTCATCATGGCATTTTCGCTATAATTTTTTTTTCTATGAAGGTTCAGAAGCTAAACTTTTTGCAAAGAGAAGAAAAAATCCTGAGGAACATCGTGTAAAAATTTCAGATCTTGGTTCGCAATATTTTCAGAGATATTATATGTGGAAGTTAGGGCTTTTCAGGCTCCCGAATTTCACCTAAACCAGGTCATCGTGGAATTTGTGCTATAACTTTCTTTCTACAAAGGTTCATAAGCTGAAAATTTTAAAAACTGAAGCCACGATCCTAAGGAACCTCCTGTAAAAATTTTAGATCTTGGTTCGCAATATTTTCGGAGATATGATCTATGGATGTTAGGGTTTTTTCAGGCTCCTGAATTTCATATCAAAGAGGTGACCGTGGGAAAATAGTCATAACTCTCTCTCTGAGTGTCAGATTGGAATTCTGTAAAAAAGTGGCCACAAGTACATAGACTTTAGTTTCCTGTGTATCAATTTCAGATTCGAAGGAGGAAATGGTGACACGTGGCACACCGTACAATTTTTCTCTACTGAACCAATCCATAATTAAGTCATTGTGGGATATTAGGCATAAATTTGACTTGAAGAATCCAAATTAGGTTAGACCGGTGGCATTCGAAAGAAGATTCAGAGGGCTACTATAGGACCGAATTTAAGATATTGAATATCTGAAATCATAGAGATAATTCAGTTTCAATATCGAGCTCCTCAAAAGCAAGAAAAAGGTGTGTATTTTTTTTTCAAATTGCATAAGTCTTGTTTGAAAAATCATTTTGAATTGATTCCAAGGGCATATTGTAGAATAGATACCAGTATTGGCTTCTAAAATTCCCCCTAAAAATAATTCAAAATCAATTAAGCCTTCAGAAGGCTCTAATATGACCCATGAAGATGAAGAACTGCAACATGACGTGTCAAAATTACAAGAGCAAGTGCACCAAATTTCGCTCTCGCAAAGATCAACAAAAAATGAAATGGAAGTTTTGAAGAAAAGCATGGAAGCTAAGATGGATGGTTTGAAGAAAATAATGGAAGCTAAGATGGATGGTATGGAAGCTAACATGGAAGCTAAGATGGATGACATGGAAGCTAAGATCGATGAAAAAATGAAAGGCAACATGGAAAACATGAAGAATGATCTAAAAGCGAAGATAGAAAGTTTGACAAAGTTGATACAAGAAATGTTTCCTAATGGTGAAAAGATAGTAGAGGAAACTCATGATGAGAACAAAATAAATGTTAATTGTGATTTCATAAACTCTAATGTTGGATGGAATAACCACCATATTCCAAAGATGGATATGAGGAAGTTTGATGGCAAGGATCCCGTAACATGGATACTATAGATGGAGCAATATTTTTATCTTAATAATGTGCAAAACACACAAAAGGTACGCATTACAACTTTAAATTTAGAACAAAATACATTTGTATGGTATCGATGGCTTTGCTCCTGTAAAAAAATTGTCACTTGCTCAATTTTTACGAAGGAAATGATAGCGCATTATGAGGATACAAAGAGAAACTCCTTCTTTAGTCAGTTGATAAATCTTAAGCAAAAGGGTTCAGTGTGGAGGTCATTCAGGACTTTCAAAAATTTAATATAAGGGTAACTGATATTCTAGAGGAACACAAGATTGATGTCTTCATAGGGACGTTAAAGGATAACATCCAACATGGGGTTCGCGTTTGGGAACCTGATTCATTAGAGAAGGCATTCAGGTTGGCAAGAAAAATTGAATGTAAAATTATGGCGACAAGGAATCCTACCACTCACATCTATAAGGATGGAAGTGTTCCCACTCCTAGAATTCCACAACCTACAAGGTTGACACCACAAAAATTGGAAGAAAAAAGAGCAAAAGGGCTTTGCTATAGTTGTGATAGAAAATACACTAAAGGTCATAAGTGTGATGAGAAGAAATTATTTTCCATAGATTCTGAAGAGGAGGACGAAAATGAAAAAGAAGCTTCAAAAGAAGAGGATACACACCAAGAACCAACCCTAGAAGAAGAAGAAATGAGTCCGACCACATTGTGTAATGCATTGGAAAGAATTACCACTCCTCAAACTCTCAGGATAGAAGGACATATCAAGAAGAAAATGGTAATAGTGTTGATTGATTCAGGTAGTACCCATAATTTTACTCATTGTAAGGTAGCCAAGGAATTGAATTGTTTCCTATACCCAGCACCAGAATGTCAATTGATGGTTTCAAATGGAGGAACTATAAATTGCTCTCGAAAATGCTATAATATCAAGATAACCATGGGGGAATATGTATTGAATATTCCAATGATTTCTATACCAATAGGAGGTGCTGATGTTGTACTAGGAGTATAATGGTTACAATCTTTGGGGACGATAACTTTTAATTTTCAAGAAATTTTCTTGATTTTTTTTTTTTGGAAGGAAAGGAAGTCGAATTACGGGGTACAACAGGGAAGTTGGGAAAGATAATAAGCTCTAATGTCATGATAAAGATTCTGAAGAAAGAACAACGTCACGTAATTGCACAATTATGCTCACTAGAAGTTCCAACATCAAAACCAATTATTTCTCAAGATTTCCAAAAAGTTTTGGAAAATCATTCCAAGGTGATTGAAACCCCCAAAATACTCCCACCTATTTGTGATCATGATTGTGCTATTCATTTGATTCCAGGAAGTGTCCCTCCAAAAATTAGGCCTTATAGATATCCTTATGTCCAAAAGAGCGAAATTGAGCGTATGATTGCAGAAATGTTAGAGGTTGGTATAATTCAACCTAGTCAAAGTTCTTTCTCTGCTCCTGTAGTATTGGTGCACAAGAAGGATGGATCATGGTGCATGTGTCCGGATGATAGGGAACTCAATAAGATCACTATTAAAGATAAATTTCCCATTCCTGTTATTGACGAATTATTGGATGAATTACATGGAGCAATTTATTTTACCAAGTTGGATCTTTGTTCAGGATATCATTAAATTGGAATGAAGATTGAAGATATTCTGAAAGAAAAATTTCGAATTCATGAGGGTCATTATGAATTTTTGGTCATGAATTTTGGCCTTACCAATGCACCTTCTACATTTCAAGGGTTGATGAATTCCATTTTCAAACCCTTCCTTAGAAAATTTGTGCTAGTATTTTTTGATGACATACTAATCTACAACAGGTCTTGGAAGGATCAAGTTCAACATGTTGACAGGGTGCTCAAAATATTGTAGGAGAAATAATTATATGCAAAAACATCCAAATGTTTCTTTGGAGTACACGAGGAGGAATATCTGGGTCATATTGTATCTCACGAGGGTGTTAAGGTAGACCCTAACAAAATTAAATCCATTAAGGAATGGAAAGTCCCCACAACCATAAAGCAGTTGCGAGGATTTCTCGGGTTAATAGGTTATTATCGCAAGTTTGTTAGGAATTATGGGAGAATAGCAACACCGCTAACAAAATTATTGAAGAAAGATGCATTTTCATGGACTCCTGAAGCAACTAAGGCCTTTGAACATATTAAAGAGGCAATGTGCCTAGCACCAGTCTTAGCTACGCCAGAGTTCAAAAAAACCTTTATTGTGGAAGGTGATTCCTCAAGAAATGGAATTGGTGCTATTTTAATGCAAGAAGGAAGACCCATTGCTTTTGAAAGTTGTCCAATCAAAGGAAAGTATTTACATAAATTTATTTATGAGAAGGAAATTTTGGCAATACTACATGCACTAAAGAAATGGTGACATTACCTAATGGGAAGACACTTCTAGGTAAAAAATGATCATGATAGCCTTAAAAACTTTTTGGAACAAAGACTATCTTCAGAAGAGCAGCAAAAATGGGTCACAAAAATGTTGGATTATGATTTTGAAATAATCTACAAAAAAGGGAAGATAAATGTTGTTGTAGATGCACTCTCAAGAAAGGATGAAGAGGTGGAAGCATTGCTGTTGGAATAGGGTCCCCTAAAAGCTGCGATTTTGTACAAGTTTTGTATATTTTGGTCTTAATTAGTCTAACGCAGGGGTTTTGGGGTGGGTGAAAGCCCATAATGCATTGTAATGGGTCAAGGGTAGACCAAGAGTCCACAAACCACAATTTGTGGACCATTGGATGCATAAGCTAAATCGGTATTGTTGGTGAGGTAAATCCTCTCTGCGGACAGAGGTGATCCCACTAGCCCTAGAGTGGGTCTAGCCACAAAGAAGGCATGCTATGACATAAATTCTCAGCGAAAAAATGGACAAAGACTTGGTAGGTAACTCACCTTAATTCCTACGCTGTTGTGTCATCCGGAAGAATGGCTACCTCTCGCTCCTGGGTCGACAGGTCACGATCCGCTCATTCTCACACCCAGATACCTGCACATACACAAGAAACGAAGACAATACACAACATACTATTCACATCTACAGCTATCAGTCAGTAGAAGAAGACTAAATCTAATGCGTCAAATATATATAACACAAATATAGAATCAAGATCATAGTCGAGGATATTGATTTAAAGAAGGAAGAGTACAACCAGGCTTCAACGTTGTGATCTCCTCCAGCAGGGTTCCAGCGGAGCACGTCTCACAAAAATCGTCGGGGATTCAGACAGGGCTCTCTCTACAGGATCCTCCTTGGTTCAACCTTCTCTATAGCGATTACTCAGCTATAATGTCTCTTCTCCGAGTTCAGCTTCCTGGCTATATGTTCAGATCTGTTTCAGCTAGCTTGTGTAAAAGGAGAAGGCTAGTTTATATAGAGGGAGAAGGAGAGGTTAGGATCCCTATAATCATGGGGGGAAGTCCTATCCCCTTAGAATGTTCCTTCAACCATTTCCTAAAGGCAGAGATCCATGGATTATCGAGTTTAACCACTTGCAATGAGTCATTCATGAGGTGGTTAAAGGAAAATTCTCCCTCCAATTTGTTAAAAAACATTCCAAAAAATGCTGGCGCGGGCTTAAAACAGGGATAGAGCACCTGCTAGCGTGGCCTCTAGTGAAAAATTTCCCTATTGGCGCGAGGGATGAACTGGGTACCCGCACCAATGCCAAAACATAGGTTTTTAAGTGTTTTCTGAGGAAATGTTCAACAGGAAGAATCATGCCCTTATGTAGAAGGACGCAAAGAATGTATTTGCAGAGTTTGACACTACTCACAGGTCACGGGAAATACCCTCCAATATGCGGGGTGAGGGATTGTAGGGATGGTGACAAAATACTGTGTAACAGATGCCCCCTAAAGCATGAGGTCCAAGAGAGAGGGAGGGATGAAATTCTTTATGAGAATGCGTTCGACCAAAAAAATGCTGTCGAAAAACCTGCAAGTACGAATACAACTGATACATCTGATATATGACATGTGGCATGGGTGCAACCATCCATAATAGAGTACATAAACAATCAGATCCGAGGTATGGACATAGCCATCCAACAGTAGGGATCAATAGATAGACTCAGGTATGGTCGCAACCATCCAATCAAAAGAGTCATATAATAAGTCATAATAATCCACAAAGAACCCACAACCTATATTTCTTCAGACAAAACCCAGGGTCTTGCGCTCCATCTCGACCCGAACATAGTACAAATTCGAGCATGCGAATATGTGAGATGAAGTCGAACATGCAAGAACATCGTTTGATTACCAGCCAATGATGAAAGTTGTTAACAGACGCGAGAGAAACCACCAATAATGACAATGGCTCTCAAGGTACAAAAGGTACAATCGATGGCATGTGAATAGTTATCTGACGTCGAACACCCGTAGAATCAGTTGATCGAAGGCCAATAATGAAAATCTTGTGTCGAATGCGAAGAACCCGCCATTTAGGCATTCAGGCTCCAAGGTACTTGAAGGGAGTATCTAAACCAGCTTCTTGGATAACGAGTTGGAGTTGATAGTTGACCTTGATCGAAGGTGGGCCATAATGTTTCCCACATCATAGAAACAAGGCAGAGGGATATGATGTTTGTGAATCAAGACCAACAAAGAATTAGATGGAGGTTGAAAACTGTAGAGGAAAACTTCTCTTGAACATATCGGCGGCACGACATTGGATTTGGCAGTATTTTACATCAAGGGATCTGAGGTCATGGTGACGTGGCAAAGAGCCGATGAGTAGTCAAAAAAGATTACCCAAACCCATGGAGGCAAGTAGATAATGAGATGAGATGTCCGCAACCCAACACGAATGCAGACAAGTGCCATGTTCAAGAGTGACATACTGCCAAAACGACTACAATCTTGGTTCCATTTTCCCCCACCATTTCTGGCGAGTACCCCAATTATTTTTGAAAACAAGCTTGAAGGGGATAGCATGTGATTGCGACGTAAATTTGTCCTTCGGACAAATCCAACCTAGTACATTTTACGAGCCCTAGGAAGGAGGAAATCGAGTAACGTCATGATGATAGAGTCCGATGTCATCAGTTTTTAATGAGTTTGACAAAGGTAGAACTCGACATCTTTTCATATTTAGAGAGTTTGAAAAGAAGGCGGAAAAGAAAACTCCAGCAGTCCCTTTTCGTAAATAGTCCCTCAGATCCGAAAAGGTAGAAAATAATATTTGAAAGAACCTCTTAGTCAGGATAGGATAAGGTATTCCTTTTTCGTAAATAATCTATCCCAGCCCGAAAAATGGGTAAACGTATACTAGGTAGATATCGTTTCGCAGCCAATTTAACGAGGTCAAAATGACAAGCGTCTCAGTAACCTTTTCAGTTTTAGAGAGTCAGAAAAGAGCTGAAAGTTGACTCCTCCTGGAGGAACGAGTTGTATAAAGGGTAGCAACTATTTCCAGTGATGGTGGAACTACTCAGAACAAGTAAAGGTCAAGAGGATGGCTAACAAGACCACTCATTGAAACGGTTCCTCAGGAATGGGTAAAATAACCAAGTGAAGGCATATGATCGGCCAAGTAGATAGTGATGATGGAGTGAGAAAACCAAGGCTCATCTGAATAAACAGGTTGATAAAATGGTAATCAAAAGAGGTAAAATGGGAATGGTTTCATTTTTACACAAGCTTGAAATCAAGAAACTCTGCTTGAAGTTGGTTTCATTTTTACATAAGCTTGAAACAAAGATAAACTATGCTTGAAACCGGTTTCATTTTTACACAAGCTTGAAACGAAATAAAAATATGCTTGAAAAAGTAAGCATGCCCCCAGCATGGTGAATCAATTCGAGGTACATGCCCCCCAAGCTTCAGTCCATATGAACGACAGATGGAGTGAAGGTTCAAATTACGAGATCTAAGAAATACTCGACTGGGATTTTACGAGATCTGAACACAGACTCGAATTGAACGGGAACGTGTTTCATTGTTTTAACAAGGTTGACACATTGAAAGAACTATCCTCAAGAGCTAATTCATTTTTTAATGAGATTGATACAGAAGATGAACTATCCTCGGATGACCTTGTTTCATTTTTTAAGGAGCTTGACACAAGAAAACGAACTATGCTCCGAAGACCTTGTTTGATTCTTAAGGAGCTCGACACAAGAAAACGAACTATGCTTCGACAACCTTTTACCATGATGGATAAGAGGTCATGGATTCCAATAGGTTCGCATCTGATGGGAGAACAACATCTTGGAAATCAGGACCCAATGCCCCCAGCACACGATGCACAATGGCACTATCACTGAATGCGGGCATGGGACAGGTAGCCACATAATTAACCTGCGGCGGGAAAGATACAACCGTCGGGTAAAGACTCGGAAAGGATGATGGTGGACCAGATGTCATGCTAGGACCAAAGAATGAAAGCTGATCAATGTTCACGATTCGACCTTTGTGTGGAAAATAGATCACACGAAAGAGGGAAGAGACAACTGCCCCCATGAAATAAGTATAGTCGCGCCCCAAGAGAAAATTGAAATCTAAGGGGCCTGGAACAACCATCACATCTATATGGACGGTTTTCCCTCCCAAAGTAACAGGCAACTTCAGAAGGATCCCTAACGGTTGACTTGTTCCTCTGTTAAAAGCCAACATATTCTGAGTAAGAGGCATAAGTGGCAGAGAACCAAAAGCTTTCCAAGTAGTGGAAGACATAATACTAACAAACGCGCCTTCATATATAATGGTGTTGGGTACGACTAGATCAAAGGTTTGTACCGTGATCTCAAAAGGCACATAAGACGGAAGGCGGTATCCGGAAAATCGACTCCAATCAAAGGAAGTGACCAAACTACTTGGGGGGGATACCATCGAGCTGAGACGGTTTTCCCCTGGTGTTACCATAGTAAGAGGAGCACTCTTCTGGACTTCCATCACGGGAGTAGGAGGAGAAAATTATTGAAATATAGGGATGGAAGAATCTTTCTACAAGTCCAAAGAATCTGATGAAACAAGAAGAACATGAGGGGAATGAGATCCACTCTGAACGGAAAAGACCCGATGAACCATAGGCGAGATCAAGTCGACCGATTCCATGACCAATGGTTGATTAGGAACATATTCATGATTTTGAATTTTCGAGGGAGCAGGATCGACCAAAGATGAATCTTGACCGATCATTGAATCAACTAGCAGAGTACTTGAAGAAAGCTTCTGGTAACTAGCCGGAAGGCAGGGTGCAGAAATAGTAGGGTTGTCCAACACTCTCTTGGCTTCATCTATGTATGGACAAAGGTGAATGGGATGATGCCCTTCACACAACTTACAGGGATTGGTAATCTTACCCTATTTCTTATGAGTCTTATCAGCGCAAGTTGAAGATGTGCTACCAACATGACCTTCGGAAGCCAAAGGCAACGACGAACGACCGTCGGACCATACTTCAAGTACCTTGGGAATGCCAGGGTAGTCTCGAAGAAGATGGTTACCTTTGCACAACATGTAAGGGAATTTGACTTTTTGTGGAAGGTTGGATGGTTTCTTAGGCGCAATAGCCACAGAGCTAGCCTCTCCTTTATCTGACTTCTTCTTTTTCGTCTTCTTATTCTTCTTCTTAGCCACCTGGTTACTAGAATCCAAACTTTCACCAGGCGAAGTAGAAGAGGAGGACTAAGAAACAAGCGAAGAAGGGGAGAGTTCCACTTTAGAATCAAAATGATGCTGTTCAGGTGGAGGAGATGGTTGTATAGTGGACAGAACACTCGAGACCACAAAGGTCGAGAATAACCAAACATACAACCCAACAGTTAACCCAGGCAGGGATAATGTTGCCATATAAGGAGCACCAACATTTCCAAAAGCAGGAAATGGACTAGGATTCCCTTTGGAGGGGATTCCTTGGTTGGTAAACTCTGGAAATGTTGCCATTGGAAACAACCGTAAAAAAAAACGCTAAGGAAGATAACTTTAACCAGGAATATTTCATGGGAAATTTATTTTTTAAGACATTGAAACAAAACTCTTCCATTTCATATTTTAAGAGTTGAGAAACAGGAAAAAGGTGACTCTATCACTTTCAGGCTGAAGCGAGCGTGAAAGGACAAGCGCTCGATGATCTTTTCAAATTTATGGAGTCAGTAAAGATCAAAAATGACTGCTCAGGTATTCTAAGCAAGAGGGTATACCAAGTTTCCGTGAACTTCCATATACACCTTGGTGATCAAATGAAACAGAAATGACCAAGGAATTGATGTACGTGCAGGTAGTCTCCTCGAATTCTGTGTTTGGTGTATCACGGTTACAAGGTGGCAGACTCAGCTTCCTACGGATAAAAGGATTGCAACCTAGAGGGGTCTCCCTTTATGTACTCGACGGTACGGGGAGCACAAGTCTGTACTAGCACTGTCTGAAGCCAGATGGCGAGCGACAGATACTAGGTTTAAATATGCCGGAACACGTCTCTAACTTAGACCACTAAATATTCCGTTAGGTTTCAATGTTGCCTTAGGTTAATTGAGTAAATTTTAAGTTGATATTGTATTTATGTTTCAATTCCAAGGTCCTACTGAATGTTGAATCTCAAGAATCCCTAAATGCAAGCTACATGCCATAAAATACCATTTCGTTCAATGAAGATCTATCTACGAGAAATTTAAGAGGTTTCCAAACAATAGCCAATAATGAAAACACAAAAAAGTATTCACCACAAAACCTGATGCAAACTAATGAGAACAGAAAATCTTTCCTAGAATTTTGAATGCTAGTTATGAAAAAAGATTTTCCAATCCTACAATGCAAACAAGAATGCAAGCAACACAATTTTTTGATTTTTTCAATGTAATAGAGCAAAAATCGCACTAAATAACATGAAAAACGAATCTTCACACTAGTTCGAGAATGTCAATGCAAGAGTCGAAACAAAGCAACTCAAGCAACTCAAAAGCAAACAAGACAAGAACTGAAACCAATGTCACAATTTCTCAAATTGAAGAAAGATGTCAAAGCGGACCCATAAAATCTATGTGAGCTATGCTTGGAGTGATAGGAAGCAAAACTGAATGAAAGAGACAAGAATCACTCAAGACTCATTTCACCAAAAGAAACCACTCAAAACAGATCCAGGGAGCTAAATGCAATCAAGAAAATAACGAAGGTGACCGTGAAACAAGAGGCCCAAACTCCAACAGAAGGCTCAGCATGTCAAAGCACTAGAAAGCCCTAAAGCCATGATGCTGAAAGAAATGGGCGAACAACCAAAGGAAGAAGGCTAATCACAGTCAGAAACAGACCCAAAGCATTCAAATCAAGCTAAGAAAATACCCAGAGACACCAGGATGGACCAAAAACTCCAAAACAGGGAAAACCCTAGCACCTACAGGAATTGGCATGAATGTCTCGCTGTAATCCACGCCAGACAGGGGATGGCGCGAGTGTTAAACTGGCAACACGCGCCAATGGGCGCAACTGTCAGGCTGGAACCCGCGCCAATCAAGCCAACTTTGGAAAGATGAAAATTTTGGAAAAACAGAGGTCAAGTTGATCCTTTTGGGATGAACAGGGGTCTTACACTCAGCAAAGATAATCAGAAAAGCAAGCTAATCAAGCAAATACCAAGAATATGACCTAAAGGACGAAAGACAAACTCACACTGATCCCGAGTGGAGTCACCAATTTGTTGGTGAGGTAAATCCCCTCCGCGGACAGAGGCGATCCCACTAGCCCTAGAGTGGGTCTAGCCACAAAGAAGACACGCTATGAAATCAATTCTTAGCTAACAAATGGACAAAGAATTTATAGGTAACTCACCATAAGTCCTACAATGTTGTGTCTTCCGGAAGAATGGCTACCTCTCGCTCCTGGGTCGACAGGTCACGATCCGCTCATTCTCACACCCAGATACCTGCACATGCACAAGAAACATTTCCTGATCTAAGTGTTTTCTGAGGAAATTTTCAACAGGAAGAATCATGCCCTTATGCAAAAGGATGCAAAGAATGTATTTTTAGAGTTTGACACTGCTCATAGGTCATGGGAAAGACCCTCCAATATGCGGGGCGAGGGATTGTAGGGATGGTGACAAAACACTGTGTAACATGTATAAATAGATGAACCCTTTTTGAGTCATAGGTAGGAAAGAATAGAGATTGATGATAGTTGCGAATTGTTAGATCTGTTTGGGTTGCCATGGTAATGACTCTTGATGGCTGTGTGCGCGGAGATCCTCAGTCCTGCTATGTGCAGAACCTGTTGGATGTGTTGGATTGTATTGGGTTTTGGATGCTAATATATGCGAATATGGTTAGAGTATCTCTGCGTTATCTGAGTTTATGTATTACTGTTGATGTGAATTTTTGGATCTATGGTTGGCTATCCATTATTGCTACAGATCTATCTTTTTTATAATAGAGAGTATTCCTGTGATCTATTGTTTGTGCATTTATGATATTACTTGTGATATTGCTGATGCAAAGGTGCTAATATAATCTATGACTGATAGTAAATTTGGTAACTGTGGACTATAACTAATTAGTGAACCTATGAATAGATCTGTTTTATAGTTGCGAGAATATCGTTGTTCCTATTATTGAATCTATGATCTGTTGATTACTGCGATTATAGTTGCTGTACTGATAGATCGGTGTTACGCACGTGGATGCGAAGGTAGTTAGTAGATATGAGCTCTGCGATATAAGTCTGTAACTAGATCTATTAAATACAAAGATGATAAGCTGGGAAGGTAGCTTTTCTTGACTTACCTGCTCTCTCTCTCAGGGTGCGGAAACCTGGTTCTAGCACCCTCCCATACTGCTTCAGGTAAGACTTTGGCGTGCACAAGCAGGTCACTGCCGAAAGGGCTAGTAGTATAGGGGTTTGTTGGAAAACCTTAACCTCCGAACCTGGGTCAGGACCCCTCGAGCCAACAATTTCTTTGTGCCATTTATATTATCCAACTAGATTGGATAACCGAAGCAAGGGATGAATGGAAGAAGGACGAAGAATTGTGGACACTCATTCAAAAGTTGTAGCAAGATCCTAGTACATATGATACATTTGGTTGGAAAAATGATTCCTTATGGTACAAAGATCATTGATATATTTGAAATAATTCCCAACTAAAACAAAATATTCTTTTGGAATTACACACTTCTCCTTTTGGAGGACACTCAGGATTTTTAAAAACTTACCATAGGGTGAAGAAATAATTTTTTTGGGATGGCCTTAAATCTGATATTCAAAAGTTGGTGGCAGAATGTTTGGTTTTCCAACAAAATAAAGTTGAGACAATTAATACGCCGGGTCTTCTACAACCTTTATCCATTCCAAGTCAATGTTGGGGGAAGATTTCAATGGATTTTATCACAAGTTTATCGAAGTCCGAAGGAAAGAGTGTCATCATGGTGGTAGTTGATAGACTTACCAAGTATGCACACTTTTGTGCATTATCTCATCCATTTAAAGCAAGTACAATTGCTACTGCATTTATGGAAACAATTCAAAAGCTACATGAAAACCCAAAGATTATTTTAAGTGACAGAGATCCCATTTTTACTGGAAAATTTTGGACGGAATTATTTTCTTGTTTGGGTACTCAACTAGCTCACATCTCATCTTATCATCCTCAATCTGATGGTCGAACTGAGATAGTGAATAAATGTTTGGAAGGATATCTTCGTTGTTTTGTATATGATAAGAAAACACACTGGGTCAAGTGGTTACCTCTCGCTGAATGGTGGTATAACACTTCCTTCCATAATGTAGCAAAAATGACCCCATTTATGGCACTTTATGGATATCATCCACCGTACATCACATCTTATTTAAGAGAAAATTCTAAAGTTCAAGCAGTGGAAGATCACATCGACCATCAACAAGAAGTTCTCCAACTCTTAAAGGATAACCTAAATTTGGCACAAAATCAAATGAAACAACAAGCAGATCAACATCGCAACGAGAGAAGTTTTGATGTAGGAGACTGGGTATTTTTATGGCTACAAGCATACAAACAAATGTCCCTCAAGCAAGATAAGAAGGATAATAAATTATAGCTGAATTACTATGGTCCTTACAAGGTGTTGCAAAAGTTTGGTACTCTGGCATACAAATTGGAGCTTCCTTCTTCTTCGCGAGTGCATCCAGTTTTCCATGTTTCATGCTTAAAGAAGGTTATAAGGGACAAAATTCCAGTTCGAACAATATTTCCAGAACTTGACGAGGAAGGAAAAATCATATTGGAACCTGAAGCAGTCACGGAAAAAAGAACTCAATAGCTACGAAATCGATCAATTTCAGAGTATCTCATGAAATGGAAGAACTTACCCACTGAAGATTCTACATGTGAAGATGAGAATTTTATACAGAAGCATTCGGATCTACTCAAGCATTGAGGACAACACTTTTTTGAAGGAGAGGGGCATGTTAGGTCCCTATATTACTAGTATAGTCCCTTATTGTTGTTAGTGTAACCCCCTTATTGTTATTATTGTGCCCTTACATTATTATTGTTAGGTCGGCTAGGATTATATTGTGACCCCATGGACTCCTATATATAGAAGGAGGTTTTGGTCATTTGTATCATCCAAGAATTGTTCCTTTATGTAATGTATTGGAGGTTTCCCCCTCGAAGTGGCTGATTTCTAAGACGTTGATCTCTCTTTTATTCTATTTTTGGAGCCGGTTTCAGAACAGTTTACACAGTGGGGTATGAAAGTGAAACTTGATGATGTTGAGACTGACTCAAAATACTCTAATTCATTCAACAACAAATATGGAATTTTTTATTTTGATGAATTCCTAATTAATGGAAAGTAAGAGGTTATTTCAACTTGAAAGTGCGAATTTCCTAAAAAATCCCAAAACATTCTTTTTCATAAAGAAACCATTTCACTTTGAATTTTATTCAATAAAAATTTAATGAAAATTTTTGTTCGCTTTAAGCCAAAGCATATGATTCTTGTTTCAAACAATTTGTTCCCAATCCTTCAAAATCGATGAAAAACTAAAAAACCCAAAAATTTATGATTTTTTAATTTTTATTTTAACAAAATGCCTTAATGAAAGATTTAACTAATGTTGCCTGCAAGTGTATATCCCTGATTACTTCAAATTGAAAGCAAAAACAAATCATTTTTTCACTCAGCAAGTAGAAGTAATTTTACAAAACACTACTTTTTTTAGACAAAACTTACTTCACTAATCTAGAAGTTTTATTTCACAAAATGAACAAAAAAAAATCACTCAAATGAGAAAGAATAACAACACACCTAGTATATCTGAAAGAAAAAGACAAAAAAACAACAATCTAGAGAGGCAATCTGTCTTTCCTAATGGAGCAATTAAACCAACCAAGGCAAACCCTACCCGAAAAATGTAAAAGGGATGAATTCTCAAAAAATAACACTAAGGAAATCAAAGCAAGCTCACAAAAAGGTTCTGAAAGTTGACATAAGCAAAAATGACCACTTAGAAATTATAAATCAGAATCTAACAAGAAGGAAATCCATTTTTTAAAAACTTTCTAGGGGGTGCGCAGGTAACCAGTGTAATTCATTGCGCATGTGCATTGTGTTACAATTCAAATTGCACAATACTACACTATATTGCTAAAACAGAACCGTGCAGGGGCAAAATTTTTCAGAAAAAAAAAAAAAAACAAGGCATGCAACCTAGAGGATCTAAAATGTCGTTAATTACACAACATTCAAAGACAATCAAACCAGTAAAAGGGAAAATTAAACCAAGGAAAACTAAGAGTACTAAGACGCTCCCAAGCAGAGTCACCAATTTGTTACGCAGATGAATCCCTCTTGCGGACAAGAGCGATCTCCCTAGAATCCTAACGGAGAACTATAAACAAGAAAACATGAGGATATCTCTTTCCCTAAGCTAACAATTTTTAGATTACTAAAACTAGGAGAAGAGGATGATGCTCTTACCTTTTTAGCAAAATGTGTGATGAAGACCTCACACTTTGCTCCGATGAAGCTCCTCAATGCTTAGAAGAAACCTACAACCAAAAACATGCAAAGGATCAAAGGCACCTGCAACATCATAATAATATAAAAACCAACTTAACCTAATGCTCAAGGATATTAGGAAATGAAATTGTTTTAATGGGTATATGAACACAGATCATTCACAAATTCAAGAAAACAAAACAATGAGAAAAATTATCCAAATGTATTATCAGAGAGTAGAAAGAAATCTAACAACCAAGCCTTGATGTCGTATAGGTTCCTCCTGAATTCCTCCAATATTCCTCCTTGGTTAACAAACTCTCCAATCCAAAAATACCAGCATTAGACTACTATATGTGAGCTCTCCTAACCCTGAAGTCTCAACTCAATTTATACGAGAAACTGAAGAGGTTTCAGATCCACCAAATATGGGTGAGATCCATAAATGAGGGGATTAGGGTTCCATGATCCAAGGGAATTAGCTCCATGATTGGAGGGGTTTGGCTCAAATTAATATGACTCAGAGGCTTTTAGTTGGGATATATGTGCCCAACTATGCTTCTAGATATTAATTTTATTTTTTAATTTACTTTGAGTCAGTTGTGCAAATTTTAATGGAAAACAGAGTGCAGAACTGCGCAGGGAATCTTAGTAGTAACAACACATTCACATGAAATGACTGTAAAGTGCACAAGCCATCTTTAAGAGTTTAAAGAGTTATTTTTTTTCCAAAATTCATGACTTGGTCAAGGAATATAAATGTTTTACTTTCAAGGGAGTATGAGTATGGATGGTGATAGATCCATTTTGACTGTCAAGTGTCATGGTGACAAAATGACGTGTAACAATTACAAGCCATTTTCGTCACTAGATGAAAGTGCATATATCAAGGTTAAGTCATGTTGGTTCCACATTCATACTGAATCACAACAACCATTGTGCTAGGAACAAGGAGGCCAATATAGAACCATAATTCTGAATACTCACATATGATACTGAAGGTCACTATGCCCACATAGCCTTTTCATCAGGGAAAATCAACAATCATCAGATCGAGTCCAAATAGAGAGATCTATAATCCAAAGACACGTCTCAATCATCAATTCGAAGTTCTAAAAGATCATGTCAAATATCCAAACACAACTCTAACAATCAACCAAAACATGTAGCACGATCTTCAAATGTAAATACATATTCATATGAATGTTTCGGTCACCTTCAAACACAAGTTCGATTCAAACATATGAAATTTTCCTGATGTTAGATCTTACTATTATCTCCAATGCATCTACAGAATTGACATCCTCCTGGTGACCATCTAATTTAATTCCTAATCCTTTATTTACTTTGATAAAATATTTAACCTAGCAACTTCATAAATCAGATTACAATGGCAGGACATGTCATAGATCCCTTGATTAAGAGTACAAACTAATTTCATGTACAAAAATTCAATTCTTTGTCTATCAGTCATAGTCACATCTATGGGCCTTCCTTTTTGTGAGTGAGACTTAGAACTCTGTTGTAGATCAACAATTTCAGATACTCGTAAATCATAGGAGAGCATGTAATTTCATTTTCATTCATGTCATCAACCTGTATTTACTGGAGTCATGCAACAACATATCAGTTATATCATAAAAATATATCTATCATGATCATCAACATCATGTCATCAATGTTTCATCAAGGGTTGGACTTGAAATATCAGGGCAGCAGGTTGATGTGACAACACAATCTTATGAACCCAATAACAATACACCAAGTTAGAGCATGCCATAACCACAGGTAGTAAGAGATATATAACATCAAACTCATCATGGTCATCACTATCATTCTTTTAATTATCAATAGGATCAAGCTAGGTTTATTCAATAAACCAAAAGTGTGAAATATCTCTTTTCATGAGCTTTCATCATGCTTATCACAAGCATTATCAAAACCATATCCATGAGGTAACATTATACAAGAGATCCAACATGTATTTTGCATATCAAGAGTCAAGAGTACCATTTACTTGAGTCAGGATCAGGATATCAAAATAATAGATGTTAGGCAAACATCAAGATGTGCCACTATATCCAAGATCAACAATAAGTAGCTTCGCAGAATCAAGAAGATCATCATGATCAAAATATTCAATACCAGGTGCACCATTTCATCATAGGAAACATAAATCCCAATCACTATCATATGCATGCATGTGCCATTTGTGAAGGAGAAATTCTCAACATACCATAGGGCTTACCTGCCATCAATGTTACAACTAAAATACAATATACCATGAATACCTTGTGGTATTACCTATGCACCTTCACATAGGAAGCTTGTCACCTTTTTCATAAGGTGCCTCTTTTCCTCTTCTAGATATATCAATGTTTCCTGCATTTCAAAAGATCCTCAAGAGGGATTCACTTATCACATCTCATTAAGAAGGTTAGAAATATACAGGTACTAAAATTAGACATGCAAGAGGTATAAACAATGATCAAAATAATAAGCATAATAGTCATATCCATCCAAAGAAACATAAAGAATCTAGGAGCACTTATCATCACTAAGAGATGATCCTCTCCCTCTTGAAACATCCTTCAAGAGCCATCCATAGAACACATAGCATTGTTTTCGTCAATCAACCAGGTTATTTGTTAAATCAACCCCAAGACCATTTCTGGGTTTCATACACCAAACCATAAACCATGTTTTCTCTCAAACCCTCACCATCAAACCCTTACGCACTAGCTACCTAGGGTTTTCTTCTTACCCTATAATTATTTTAGGTCTCTACAATCCTCTTATTGCTTCCATAAAAGGTGTCTCCATGGGGGTGATCTCGATGGATTTTCTTCAACCCAACTTTGATACCATGTTAATTTTTCACAGGGCTACATTGTTCTTTGCTTTTATAGTTGCATTTCTTCAATAACATGATAAGTTCACTCCATATCATTATATCATTATTCAGATATTCATTATTAACCATAAGCATATGCAACTATGTAGAAAGAACAATAAAATCATAATCTATGCAACAAAACAAAAAGAAACAAATGGAATAAAAGCATGCACACATATAGACACTACGATTGGTTCAAGACCAGGGAAAAACCTACTATCGGGAAAACCCTTGAAAATTATTCTTCTTAGATCATAATCAAATGATTCAAAAAACAAGAGTACAATGATTCATTGATCCATATCTTCATAATGTATTAAAACAACTACCACATGCATAATGTAACCTTAAACATATCTTTGCGGAAGGAACCTGATTATGAGATCTATAATGCACTATAACTGCTTGAAGAATATTGATGAACAAAACTGTCACTGATTCAAAACTTCAGAGAACTGAAGATACATCTTTGAGGACCCGATCTGTAGCGGAAATATACTAAAAAAATCTATATATATGAAGATTTACAACATCAAGAAACACAGATCCAAGATATCACTGAAGCCAAGTGATATCAACTTCCAAATCCTAGATATGAATTTAGGATGTTATCAAAGACTGATCGGAAAATTTGTGACTGAGTAGATGAAGTATGGAAGTAATGCGCAAGCAACTTAAGATGACGTAACTCAACAATGTTCAGAAAAACCCCTAGCCGTGACCTCAACACATAGTGCCCGTGGCTAAAGCTCCCTTGGCCATTGGCATGATACACTATGCCTATGGCTCTGCTTTAGAATAACCCAATATAGCCTTAGAACCCTAGCTACGACCTTGTAATGCTCAACCCGCGGCTATGGAAGCTTGGCCACTACCTTGCCACGTTGTGCCTACGACTCTAGCCCGGTTTCAGTAGTTTTTTGCCTGCGACTATGGCTTAGAAGCCCTAGTTCAGTGTGAGCCTCTCGCCCATGATTCTGTACCCTATGTGAGCTTCTTCCGTCAAACCTATGTGAACCAAAACAGAATAGAAAAACCAAGACAAAGAATTAAAGAAGGAAATATCATGAGTGAATGTGTGAGGATGAGCTTGAGGTCACATCTATTTATATATTTTATGAGGGACCACTTGGGGCTTTGACTAAATCCACATGTGTGGAGTCCAACCCATTCCATTTCATTAATAAATAAAATAATTCATAATTTAGCTTCTGCTTAGCCGATTAGGGAGATCTATAGGTCGATTTTGGTCCTCTAAAAAAGAGGAATCTAATGAAATCATAATCTCGACCATCCAAGTTGTATGAAGTAGAATTCGATACTCTCTCTCAACCAAGGTGAATTCCACCTGCCAATATTTGTTCATTGATCAATATGCCATTCTGGTATCTTCATGCATCATCATGTATCGTCACTAATCATATTTGTCATGTATTTTTCATGCTGTGAAACTTTCTCATTACAAATCATCAATGTGCTTCACATGCTTATTCTTGCTTATTTATTGATTGTTCCTACTCCTATGTTGAACATTCTTGGATCTAGAAGAAGAAGAATCTTTCACCGGAGGGGAGCTTAGGCTACCTCCCTTCATCCATCAGAATATTATTCAAAATCTCTGCAATCGGGATACTACCAAGAGTATCATCATTAATCAACATTGGAGAGCATATCGTTAAGGAGAATGCCTCAACCTGTAACCACATCAAGGAGCACATATCGACCTGGAATCTCATGGGGGAGCTATACCTCTACAAATCCTTATCTAGCAATAAAATATCCATCCACGTAGGGGAGCCCAAATCAACCCTGGTATCACATCAAGGAGCTCAATATTAACCCGGAACTGCATAGGGTCATCTCAGCCAATCCTATTTCCTATTGATATTCCCATCGACGATCCTGAATAGTCATGTGGTAGAACACCTACATCATAATCGACTTGGGTTGTACACCCCAAGTACACTCTCAAATCGTTGGCCAAACAAGGAGTGATATTCCCAACAAGCCTTGCTTGAGGGTATTATTCCAACGAGGGTATACTTTACATAGACAAGATAGGGGAGAAACATCTTCGACCCTATGAATATAGGGGAGCATCATATCAACCCTAGGTAACAGATAGGGAAGTACCCTATTATCCAGAGATCCCTTGACCCAGGAGCCCTCCATCTCAGTTCCTCATCTTGGGAGCTCAGGCAGAGAGGAAGAGTTTTCTCAGTGTCCTCAATCAATGCTGCTCTCGTCATACTCATATCCGATATCTTCTTGTTTCAATAAAAACCAATTATTTTTCATACAAGACATAAAATCAAATCAAATGATTTCTTTGCCTCAAAACATTTATAACACTCTCCAAACTCTCCATGAATAATCCAATCCTTGATATCGTGGTCATTCCTTCACCTCGATAGGATTAACGATACCTTGGCCATTGATTGAGGCCTCCTCCTTCATAATCCATCTAAGCTAAAAACTTCATAACAATGCCTTTAGTATGCTTTTCAAAAGCTGCAAAAGCTGTGTTATCAACATAAATTGAAGGATTAAAACTAGATATGTTGATTACCTCCTTGGATTTTCCACCCATATTTTATCTTTCAGATTCTAATGTCGAAGTTGAAGATTACTCATGCCACCCACTATTACTAATAGGAACATAAGGAGAATATTTGAGATGATGACAAAACTCACAAACATCATTCTCCACATAGGGTCCATATCCTATGTTTGGACCATGCCCACAAATTGGCTTCATCTTGGAGGAATTATTTGTTTCTTATGGACTAGAACTCTCACCATCTTGTTCCTCCAGCACATGTTTCAACTTAAGGTGCATATGCCTCTTCTCCTCTTCAAAAACTTCAAGCAAACTCCTCAGCTCAAAATTCTCCATCGAAGAGACAAGTTCATCTCCTCTAAGCCTTGGAGTTGTTCCAGCTTCAACTTATTTCCCATACCTACAACTTGGTTAGAACTTGATCTGATACCAAATGATATGAAATTGGAGGAGAACTTCTCCTTCCTAAAAATGGATCGTCCTCTGACGCTTTGCAAGTAAACAAAAATGGGTCTTATTATAAACAAGTTTATGATCTCTTCAAGGATGATGAGTTAGTTTTCATATGAACTTTAAACCAGCAACATATCCAGATGTAACTCAAAATAGAAATCATTAAGAGAGACAAAACATAATTCAATGATGGAGTTCACCCCTCTACATCTCTGAGTCTGCTAAAACAACTCGACCGCTCCATAGATTTTAGTGATAAACAATACATGAATTTTTTTGAAAAAATGAGTGGCTTGTTTCCCCTTCAAGGAAACATTCTCCTATAAAGAACTATCACTCTAAAAAGTACAACCACCTACAACCAGTCATTAAACAATAAACATGAAAAGGGCTCTCACATCTAGACCTTGTACTCCATCTGAAAATTGAGCATAACATGTACAACAAATACACATTGAAGTACTAAAAAGAGCTTTCCTCAAAACACATAATGAGAAAAGATAAAGAAGAGCTGCTATGTAGAAGTCATAACTGCCATAGATAAACTATGAAGGCTAGAAAACCCCTACAAGGTTCTCTCCATGCTTAAAAGGCCTTCAAAACTACTTCAAACCACTGATTGTCCTTGACACCAAAATACTCAAACATACAAAAATTCATTCCATAATTTCTCCAATCAGTAAAATGAGGTTACCAATGGATTGAGAATTCCCAAAAACCCCTATCTAGGCTCTTATTGAGATAAAAAAGGTTGGAAAAGGAGCAAGTTATGGCTCTCCCAACCTAACTCTTCTATTCGTCCTTCAATTTAGCTGAATTTCCTATCCATGTGAGATTTTTTCCTTTTAAACCATTCAGGAGGCAATAAATTTTCTCGCGATTGGTGCATTTTTTCGCTTCATTAATTTTTCCAATAACCCCTTAAGCATCAAAATAGGGCCACATGGTGAGCCTTAAGGCTGGAGGTTAGGGCCAACAGTCTGTCGCCATCAAATTTGGCACCCTTTTTGTTGGGAAATGTCACATTGAGGTCAATGTGGTCAGGGGCTGGAGCTAACCTCCCACTCCCACTAGGCTAGCTCCCAAATTTCTAGCCATCGGTTATGCACCAACCATGTGACTGGGGGCGGGCCTTCAATACTCCCCCTATTGGACTCAGCTCCATGCCGGTTATATGGTGCACCATAACACCGAGGTTTGGGGCTAAATCTCTACCCCAATCCTATTTCTCTTCCTACGTCGCGGCAAGGTTGTATGACTGGAGCAATGACAAGGCGCTGGTCCCTGTTGGCACTTCGCCTAGGACTTCCACCATGATCTCTTGGGCTACCATGTGACTAAGGGATGGACCCCGTCGGTGCTTTGCTTAAGTATTCCATGCCACAGTCCTATGGAGTGGTAATACAACCAGGGGTTGGGGCTAGTACCCACCCCTCCAATTTTCTCTGTCGCCAAGGTTGTATGGTGGTTAACATTACCAAGGGTCAGGGCTCACCACCTGACCCCTTCCCCAATGTGCCAAAACATAAACTTTAAATGTATGCAACAACCATATGGGCTAAGAAACAACGCGTAGGTGAGATTATAGAGGTTTGAGATTTTTTATGGCACGTCATGCGTTCTATCCCCACTAAGACATCCAGGCTCCATAATAATTTTTTTACCAATGTGGAGGTGCCACATGGAAACCTCTGGTTGGGCCACATGGAGACCTCCGATTGGGCCACATGGCGACCTCCGATTGGGCCATATGGAAACCTCCGGTTGGGCCACATGGTAACTTCCCAATGTGCCACCAAAAACCACAAACCAATCAAATTCAACCAGCTGGGCCTATACAAACCCGAAAATTGGAAATTTTTAGTTGGTCCACTGTATGCCCAGTAGGCATGCTGACATCATCATGACATCATCAGTATGGACTGCTTAGTCAGCCTACCTGCAATTTTTTTTTTGTTGGTCAAAAATTTCAGAACATCATAACTTTTTCATACGATATTGGATTGAGGCGATTAAAATGTCATTAGAATCAGAACGATGAACACTATGACTGGACATTGGTTTTGAAAGATTCCAGGCACTTTCATTTTTGAGATTTTTTTTTAATCTTTGGATCATATTCTCATCATCACAAAACATAGATAAAAAGGATAGTTCAAGATTTGCTAAAATGTGGAGTTATTACAAAATGCAGAAGCCCATATGCAACTCCAGTGGTATTGGTTCAAAATAAGGGTGGATCTTTTAGACTATGTATAAACTACAAATATTAAACAAAATAACTATAAAAATCAATTTTCCCATTCTGTTTAAAGATGGGTTGTACTTCTAAAATTTAGATATGAGTTTAGGTTATTATCGTATACGAGTAAGGATAGAATAAATTGAGAAGAGGACGTTCATTACTCAAGAAGGACATTATTAATTCAAGGTGATGCCATTAATATCAACAAATGCCCTAGCTACATTCCAAGCAAATATGAATGAGATTTTTCATCCATACTTATGAAAATTTGTATTAGTTTTATTTGAAGATATTCTTATCTACAATAAAACCTGGAAGGATCACGTCAAGCACATGGAGGAAGTACTTTCCTTACTATAAAATAACTAGTTTTATGCCAAATTATTAAAGTGTACTTTTGGTAAAATGGAAGTTGAATACCTTGGTCACATCATATCCAAGGAAGGAGTTGAGGTAGACCCAAATAAATTCAAAGAAATAAATGAGTGGCCAAAACCCAAAAATATATTGAAACTAAGAATATTTCTAGGATTAAGAAGATATTATAGAAGATTTGTCAAAAACTATGCACACTTGACTGCACCCTTGACAAACTTTCTAAAGAAGAATTCCTTTTAATGGGATAGAAAATTAGAAGAGTGTTTTGAGACATTAAAGGAAGTAATGGAATCTACTTTAGTACTAGCAACCCTAATTTTTTCAAAGCCCTTTGTGGTAGAATGTGTTCAAGCTTGGGGATTGGAGTAGTATTAATGTAGGAGAAACAGACAATAGCTTTTGAAAGTTTAAAGCTCAACAAAATGGAAAGCTTGAAGTATACTTATCGTAAAGAAATGCTTGCCATCATACATGAATTGAATAAATGATGTCAATACTTATTGGGAAGCAAGTTATTGATTCATGCAAATAACAAAAATCTTCAATTCTTATTACAACAAAAGACCTTATCAATATAACAACATAAATGGTTGGAGAAACTCTCCATGTTTGACATGGAACTATTACATAAAAAAGGGAAGGATAACATAATTTCTGACGCACTATCACGAAAAGATGAAGACATAACACCATGTGAAACATTGGTAGTAGTTCTCGATTGGTTAGATGAGATTCAAATTGAATATTGCAAGGATCCAGACTCTTGTTCTATAATTGAAAATTTTGATCAAAATCCAAAATTTGAATAGAAGAATGATATATTATGGTATAAAGGTAGGATCTATCTAATCCCATCCTCCAAATTTAATTTTGTTAGGTCCCTATAATACTAGTGTAGCCCCTTATTGTTATTGTTAGTGTTAGTGTAGCTCCCTCAAAAGCAAGAAAAATGTCGGTATTTTTTTTAATTGCATAAATTTTGTTTGAAAATTCAGTTTGAAGTGATTTCAAGGGCATATTGAAGCATTGATATAAGTATTGGGTTACAAAATCCCCCCCAAAAATAATTCCACACCCATTAAGCCCTCAGAAAGCTCACATGAAGAGGAAGAATTGCAACATGATATATCAAAATTATGAGACCAAGTTCAACAAATTTTTCTCTCGCTAACCAAAAATGAAATGGAAGCTAAGATAGAAGCAAAAATGGAAGGTTTAAATGTAAACATGGAATGTTTGAAGGAAGGTCTCACAAAGTTGCTACAAGAAATTATTCCTAATGGCGAAAAGGTATTATATGAAACTCATTACGAGAACACAAAAAATGTTAATCATGATTTCATAGCCTTTAACATTGCATTGAAGACCCACCATATTCCAAATATAGATATGAGGAAGTTAAATGGCAAGGATCTGGTAACAAGGATACTACAAATGGAGCAATACTTCGATCTCCATAATACACAACACACACAAAAGGTCCACATTGCAACTTTATATTTAGAACCCAATCAATTTGTATGGTATCGATGGCTTTGTTCTCGTAAACCACTTTTCACTTGGTAAATGTTTACAGAGGAAATGATAACACATAATGAGGATACAAAGAGAAACACCTTCTTTAGCCAACAGATAAATCTCAAACAAAATGGTTCTATGGTGGAGCACATTGAGGACTTCAAAAAATTGAATATAAGGGTAAATGATATTCGATAGGAACATAGGATTGATTTCTTCATAGGGACTTTAAAGTATAACATCCAACATGAGGGTCGCCTTTGGGAACCTGATTCATTGGAGAAGGCATTCAGGTTGGAAAGAAAATTTTAAAGCATAATTATGATGACAAGGAAGCCTACCATTCACAACTATAAATATGGAAGTGTTGCTACTCATAGCTTTCCACAGCTTATAAGGTTAAAACCATAACAGTTGGAGGAAAAAAGAGCTAAAGGGATTTGTTACAATTATGATAGCAAATACACTAAAGGTCATAAGTGTGCTGATTTTTTTTCTCATAGATTGTAAAGAGGAGGAAGAAAAGGAACAAGAAACTTCAAAACAAGAGGATATACACAGGAACTGACTTTATAGAAAGAAGAAATGAATCCGACCATATCCTGTAATGCATTGACAAGAATTACCACTCCTCAAAATCTCAATATAGAAGGACATATCAATAAGAAAAAAGTAATAGTTTTTATTGATTAAGGTAGTACCCATAATTTATTCATTGTAAGATAGCCAAGAAATTGAATTGCTTCCTATATCTAGCATCAGAGTGTCAAGTGATGGTTGCAAATGGAGGAACTATAAATTTCTCTAGAAATTTCCATAATATCAATATAACCATGGGGGAATATGTATTGAATAACCCACTATTTTCCATTCCAATGGGTGGTGTTGATGTTGTACTAGGAGTTCAATGGTTACAATCTTTGGGTACGATCACTTTTAATTTTAAAGAACTTTTATTGATTTTTTTTTTTGGGAAGGAAACGATGTTGAATTAAGGGGTATCGCAGGGAAACCATGAAATATAATCAACTCTAATGGCATGACACATATTCTAAAGAAAAAAACAATGAGGTGTAATTGCACAATTATGCTCACTAGAGTTTCAAACATCGAAATCATATATTTCTCAAGATCTCCAAAAAGTCTTGGACAATCATTCCAAGGTATTTGAGACTCCCAAATGCTTCCCACCTATTCATGATCATGATCATTCTATTCATTTGATTCCAGGAAGTGTTCCTCTAAACATCAGGCCTTACATATACCCCTATTCCCAAAAGAGAGAAATTGAACGTATGATTTCAAAAATTCTAGACGTCGGTATAATTCAAGCTAATCAAATTTATTTCTGTGCTCCAATAGTATTGGTGCACAAGAAGGATGGATCATGGCTGATGTGTCTAAATTATAGGGAGATCAACAATCTCACTATTAAAGATAAATTTCCCATTCCAGTCATTGATGAATTATTGGATGAATTACACGGAGCAATTAAATTCACCAAGTTGGATCTCCGTTCATGATATCATCCAATTAGAATGAATATTGAAGAAATTTTGAAAAAAAACATTTAGAACTCATGAGGGTCATTATGAATTTTTGGTCATGCCTTTTGGCCTTACCAATGCACCTTCCACATTTCAAGGGTTGATGAAGTCCATTTTCAAACCCTTCCTCAGAAAATTTATGTTTGCATTTTTTGATGATATACTAATCTATAACAAGTCTTGGAAGGATCATGTTCAACAGGTTGACAGGGTGCTCAAAATATTGGAGGAGAAACAATTATATGCAAAAACCTCCAAATGTTTCTTTGGAGTACAGGAGGCGGCATATTTGGGTAGATTGTATCTGATGAGGGTGTTAAGGTAGACCCTAACAAAATTAAATCTATTAAGGAATGGAAAATCCCCACAAACTTAAAGCATCTGTGATGATTTATTAGGTTAACATGGTATTATCACAAGTTT
Source organism: Pinus albicaulis (assembly GCA_034641835.2). Taxonomy (NCBI): domain Eukaryota; kingdom Viridiplantae; phylum Streptophyta; class Pinopsida; order Pinales; family Pinaceae; genus Pinus; species Pinus albicaulis. The sequence goes on from CM076570.1 coordinate 66,899,056, forward strand.
GTTAATAATTATGGGATAATAGCATAACCTCTAACAAAAACACTAAAGAAGGATGCATTTTATTGGACTCTAGAAGAAACTAAGGCCTTTGAACATCTTAAAGAGGAACTGTGCCAAGAACCGGTCTTAGCCACACCAAACTTCACAAAAACCTTTATTGTGGAATGTGATGCCTCAGGAAATGGAATTGGTGTTGTTTTAATGTAAGAAGAGAGACCCATTTCTTTTGAAAGTCATCTAATTAAAGGAAAGTATTTATGGAAAACTATTTATGAGAAGGAAATATTGGAAATACTACATGCAATAAAGAAATGGTGACCTTACCTAATGGGAAGACAGTTCAAGGTAAAAAAAGATCATGATAGTATTAAATAATTTTTGGAAAAAGAATGTCTTTAGAAGATTACAAAAAATGGGTCACAAAGATGTTGGGTTATGACTTTGAAATCATATACAAAAAGGGAAGCTAAATGTTGTTGTAGATGCACTCTAAAGAAAGGATGAGGATTTAGAAGCATTGCTTTGTGCCATTTATATTATTCAACGAGATTGGATAACCGAAGAAGGGGAGGAATGGAAGAATGACGAAGAAGTGTGGGCACTCATTCAAAAGTTGCAACAAGATCCCAGTACATATGATACATTTAGCTTGAAAAATTATTCATTATGGTACAAATATTGCTTATATATTTGTAATAATTCCCAACTAAACAAAAGATTCTTTTGGAACTGCACACCTCTCCCTTAGGAGGACACTTAAGGTTTTTAAAAACTTACCGTTGGGCCAAGAAATAATTTTTTTGGGATGGCTTTAAATCTGATATTCAAAATTTTGTGGCAGAATGTTTGATCTGCCAAAAAAATAAAGTTGAAACAATTAAGACCCTGGGCCTACTACAAATTTTATCCATTGTTGTGTAGGTAAATCCACTCTGCGGAAAGAGGAAATCCCTCTATCCCTAGGGTGGGTCTAGCAGCAAGAGGACATGATAATGTGTCGATTCCTATTTAATGAATGAAACTGAGTCGGGATAGATGTGCTACCTTTGTTCCACCACATTTGTCGCAGCTGTGGCAGCAGTCTCCTGATCTTCGTCGCGACACGTCGCGGTCCTTCAGCGGTGGTACTCAGGTGCCTCCACAAGGATCAGAGAATGATAGCAGCATACAAAACAATACTTGCATTCATAACTATCTAATTGGTCAAGGAGAATTAAATGTATTGCACAAGATTAATCATATCAAACGCAAAATACGAACCAAAACATCAGTCATGTATTAATAAGAAGAGAGAAAGAGTTTACAACCAAAAGAGCCTTGACGTTGCAGCCTCCTTTAGCGGGTCCAGTCAAAACACGTCTCGAGAATTCGTCGGGGAATTGGACTTGGCGAGGCGATAAGCCTAGAATATTTATCGACAATAGGTCTCTCTCTGCTCTATCTCACACCAGCTATATCAGACTGTTCAACTATTCAACCATTTTAGCTATTGTAAAAAATGTTCATGTAGTGTCAACTATGTGAGAGAGATGTATTTATAGGAGAGGAGGAGGAGGTTGGGATCCCTCAAATGGTGGAAGGGAGGCCTTATCTTTTGGTAGGTTGCTCAAATGTAGGAAACAAGAAGCTAATGGAAGGTGTTCGATGTTATTCAGTCGAACAACGCATGCTGACTTCGCTCACGAAGTGGTTGGGAATGGAAAATTCGCTTCTATTTTAAAAAGCTTTCCAAAAATAGCTTGGCATGGGAAGTCCACTGAGATAGAGTGCCAATGGGTGCGAGTCCCAGTGCTAATTTATCTATGGGAATGAAGCCATAACTACCTGCCAACGCTGACCCAAAATCATAAGTTTTTGATAGTCTGTTCCAAGAATAGTCAACAGAGGAAATGCTCTTCTCATGACAAGGGATGCAATGACACTTTTTTCAAGGCATGACACTACACATAAGTCACAGGAATGGTCATCCAATTTTAGGGATGGGGATTGCAGGGATGGTGACAAAATGCTGTGTAACAGATGCCCCCTAAAGCATGAGGTCCGAGAGATGGAGGAGTGAAATGATTTACGAGAACATGTTCAAACCAAACACCGCCATCTAAAGACATGCAAGTACAAGTACAAATAATATTTCTGATACATGAACATGTGGCATGGGTGCAACCATCCATAATATAGTACATATAAAACTAATATCTAAGGTATGGATTCATCCATCTAGCAAGAAGTATCAATAAATAGACTCAGGTATGGTCACAACCATCCAATCAAAAGAGTGATTCATATAGTCATGATAAACCAAAATATCCCTCAACCTGGATTTTATCATATAAAACCCAGGGTCTTGCGCTCCATCTCGACCTGAAAAAGTACAAATTCAAGCATGCAAATATGTGAGCTAAAGTCGAACATGTAAGAAAGTTATCTTGATTACCAGCCAATGATGAAAACTGTTAACAGGCACAAGAGAAACCACCAATAATGACAATGGCTCTCAAGGTACAAAAAGTAAAATACATGGAATGTGAACAGTGATATGGCGTCGAATATGCACATAATCACTTGATCGAAGGCCAACGACAAGGACCTGTCGTCGAATACAAAGAACTTTCCATTGAGGCATGCAAGCTCCAAGGTACCGGAAGGGAGTCTCTAGATCAACTTCCTGGATAATGAGCTGAAGTTAATAGGAAGTGACCTGGTCGAAGGAGGGCCATAATGTTTCCCACATCATAGACACAAGGCAAAGGAATAAGATGATAGTGAATCAGGACCGAAAAGAAGATCAAAGGTTGAGAACTGAAAACAGAAACTTCTCTTGAACATATCGGTGACACGACTATGAAATTTGGCAGTATTTGACATCAAGGGATTTGAGGTCATGGTGACATGGAAAAGAGCATATGAGAGGTCAAAATAAAGTACCCAAACCCATAGAGGCAAAAATGACGAAATGAGATGTCCCCAACTCGACACGAATGCAGATAAGTGTCATGTTCAAGAGCGACATACTACTGACACGACTAAGAAATGGTTCCATTTACCCCCACCATTGCTGGAGAGTACCCCAATTATTTTTGGAAAACAAGCTTGAAGGGGATAGCATATGCTTTTCATGTAAGTTTGTCCTTCGTACAAATCCATCCTAGTACATTTTACGAGCCCTAGGAAGGAGGAACTCAGTTACGTCATGGTGACGATTTTTGATTTCATTTAGGTTTTAACGAGTCTAACAAAGGAATAACTCTGCATATTTTCATGTTTAGAGAGTTTTAAAAGAAGAAGAAAAGAAAACTCCAACTGGTTCCTTTTCGTAGGTAGTCTCACAGATTCGAAAAGGTAGAAAACTATGTTTGAGAGAAAGTCTTAGTTGTGATAGGCTAAGGTATTCCTTTTTCATAAATAAACTATCCCAGTCTGAAAAAGGGATAAACATATACTGGGTAGATATCATTTCGCAGCCTTTTATCGAGTTCAAAATGACAAGAGTCTCGACAATATTTTCAATTTTCTAGATTCTGAAAAGAGCTAAAAGTTGACTCCTCCTATAGGAACGAGTGGTATTAAGGGTAGCAAATGGTTCCGGTGATGGTGGAAGTACTTAGAACAAATAAAGGTCAAGAGGCTGGCTAACAAGACCACTCATCGCAACGGTTCCTCAGGAATGGGTAAAACAATCAAGTGAGGGCATATGATTGGCTGAGCAGATGGTAACGATGGAATGAGAAAAACAAGGTTGATCTGGCAAAACAGGCTGATAAAATAGTAATCACAAGAGGTAAAATAAAAATGGTTTCATTTTTACACAAGCTTGAAATCAGGAAACTCTGCTTGAAGTTGGTCTCATTTTTACACAAGCTTGAAACGAAGATAAACTATGCTTGAAATAAGATTTTCATGCCCCCAACATGGTGACTCAATTCAAGGTACATAGAAAACGAACTATCCTTAGAAGAGCTTGTTTCATTTTTTAAGGAGTTTGACACAAGAAAATGAACTATGCTCCGTACACGTTGTTTCATTTTTTAAGGAGCTTGACACAAGAAAACTAACTATGCTCCATGCGACAACTCATCATGCCAAATAAGAAGTCATGGCTTCCAAGAGATTCTAATATGATCGAAGAACAACATCTTGGAGATCGTGATCGATTGCCCCCAGTAGATGGTGTTGGACCTTGAAATTGTCATTCACTTCCATTACATTTTCACTTATATTTCCATATTACCAACTTCACTCCACCTCCATTTCATTACATTTACCTTATCATTACCACTATTGGGTTACATTTATGTTTTTCCAAACTTTATTAATTCTTAGCATTTTTTGTGGTTAAAAATTAGAAAATAATGTGCATATGCTTATACCTAACAAGTGGGATGAGATTGTTGCCATGTGTAGGTCAAAAGGAAGCTTCTAAAAGACCTTTATGTGGCCTACCAAAACCAAATTCGAATTTGAGTGGAGAAGATCATGGGATCATGAGGATATGTGTTTCATTTCCTTTTTGTATTGAAACTCTAAGAAGATATGTGTCTCATTTCCTATTTTGTATTGAAACTCTAAAAAGACATGTGTCTTATCATTTCCTATTTTGATTGTAACTCTAGAGATAGAGGGAGAGATTCATGGACTCTCATTAATGAGATAACTTCTCATATTTTTGTATAAATAAGGCAAGATTTCTCCTATCAGGGGGGTGAAAAATAGGAGAAGAAGAGAAAGGAGTATAGAGTGTTTTGTAACAAAGCTTAAGATGGAATGGGATGTAGATTTGCGAGTTTATCAATAAATAAGTTCAGTTCTTTGATGCTGTTTTGATTACATCTTCAAGGAGCTAAGGAATTTCATCAAATTGGTAGTAGAGGGCCCCTGCTATTTGAGGAGGTTTGTGTTTTCTAGCTAAGTCATTTTAATTTATGTTTTAGCATCTTTCTTTACTTCTTGCTTTCTATATTGCTTTCTTAGTTCACAGTCATTGTGTTTCCCTGGGTTTAGTTTATTGAATAATAATGAGTGACTTACAAGTACAATGATTGCTTCAGCATTTTATTTTATGTCACAGGAAATCCTCATTACACTACAATTAATTGCTTTCATAACTATTCCAATAAACTTTGATTGAATGAATAAGATTCAGTTGTAATGTTTTGAGTTATTAATTGTTTCAACATTTTATTTTATGTCATAGGAGATCCTCATAACACTACAAATAATCTCTTTCAAAACTATTCGAATAAACTTTGATTGAATGAATAAGATTCAGTTGTAATGTTTTGAGTTATTAATTGTTTTAGCATTTTATTTTATGTCATAGGAGATCCTTATTACACTACAATTAATATCTTTCAAAACTATTCCAATAAAATTTGATTGAATGAATAAGATTCAGTTTTAATGTTTGAGTTATTAATTATTTTCATTTCTTGAATCTTCAATTAAGCTGCAATTTCCATGGATTAGGATTTCTTGCTTTCATCATTTATTAATTAGAAAATAGACTCCAAAAACTTAAATAAAACTCTGCTTTAATTCATTTGACAACATTTCCTTTTCTTCCTTTTAATTAGATTTAATCTCATATTTCTAGTTTAGAGTAGAACACTAAGAATCAAAACATAAAACCCCCAAAACAACAATAAAACATCAAAACAACGAAGTAAGAAGTAGGTTTCTTAAGCACATATAGTGCAACACACTTCATCAGTTTACTAGCCCTGGTCGATAATTCATGTTAGCAATTTAGGACACTAAATTGACTAAATAGATGGTACTTGACGGAACTATCACTGGATGAGGGCAACGAACAGGTGGCCACATAATTAACCTATGGCGGGGAAGATACAACCGGCAGATAAAGATCCGGAAGAGATGATGGTGGACCAGATGTCACATTAGGACCAAAGAAAGAAAGTTGATGAATGGTCACGATCCGAACTTCATGTCGAAAACAGATCACACGAAAGAGGGAAGAGACAGGCGCACCCATGGCATAAGCATAGTCTCGCCCCAGAAGTAAATTAAAATCCAAGGGGCCTTGGACAACCATCACGTCTATATAGATGGTTTTGCCTCCCAAAGTAACATGCAACTTCGGAAGGATCCCTAGCGGTTGACTGGTTCCTCTGTTAAAAGCCAATAGATTCTGAGTAACAGACACAAGCGATGGAGAACAAAAAACTTGTCAAGTAGTTGAAGATAGAATGCTAATATACGCACCTCTGTCTATAATTGTGCCAGGTACGTCCACATTGAAGGCCTATACCGTAATCTTAAAGGGAACATAAGAAGGAATACGGTATCCCGCGAATCTACTCCAATCTAAAGAGGTGACTAAAATACTTGGAAGGGGGGGCCACAGGAACAATATTGTCATCACTTTGTGTTACGGGATCAATATAAACATCCTCCCGAACCACGGACGTGGGAATAGGAGGAGCAACTTCCTGCACCATGGGAATGGGAGGATATTTCTCCAATTCCGAGGAATCTGAAGAAACAAGAAGAACGTGAGGGGTATGAGATCCACTATCGACGGAAAAGACCTGATGAACCATAGGCGGTAACAGATAGACCGATTCCATGACCAATGGTTGGTCAGGAATGGATTCGTGATTTTGAATTTCCGGGGGAGCGAGATTGACCAAAGATGAATCTTGAACGATCATCGAATCAACTAGCAGAGGACTCAAAGAAAGCTTATGGTAACCAACTGGAAGACAGGATGCAAAAATAGTAGGGTTTTCCGACACTCTCGTGGCTTCATCTATGTATGGAAAAACGTGAACAGGATGATGCCCTTCACACAACTTACAGGGATTCATGATCTTACCCTGTTTCTTACGAGTCTTATCAGTACTAGTCAAAGGTGTGCCACCAATATGACCTCTAGAAGCCAAAGACAACGACAGATGACCGTCGGACCATACTTTGAGTGCCTTGGGAATGCCAGGGAAATATCAAAGAAGGTGGTCACCCTTACATATCATTCAAGGGTATTTGAATTTTCATGGAAGGTTGGATGGTTTATCGATGGTAGGTGTATTAGAAGCAATAGCGGTAGGGTTGGCCTCTCTCTTATCTGAATTCTTCTTTTTCTTCTTCTTCTTAGTCACCGGGTTATTAGAATCCAGACTTTCACCAGACGAAGTAGAAGAGGAGGATGAAGAAATAGGCAAAGAAGGTGAGAGGTCCACCTTATAATCAACATGACATTGTTCAGGTGGAGGAGATGGTTGAACAGAGGTTGAAGCACTTGATACCACTGAGGTCGAAAATAACCATACAAGAAAACTAACAGTTATCCCAAGCAGGGACAATGTTGCCATATAAGGAGCGCCAACATTCCCAAAATCAGGAAAAGGACCAGGATTCCCTTCCGAGGGGATTCCTTGGTTGGTAAACTCTAGAAACGTTTCCATATAGGGAACAACCTTAAAACAAAACACTAAGGAAGATAAATTTAACCAGGAATATTTCATGGGCAGTTAATTTTAAGACACCGAAACAAAAATCCGCCGTTTCATATTTTAAGAGTCAAGAAATAGGCAAAAGATGACTCTAGTCACTTGCAGGTTGAAGGAGCGTGAAAGGACAAGTGCTCGATGATCTTTTCAATTTTAGAGAGTCACGAAAATACCAAAATGACCACTCAGTTAATCTAAGCAAGAGGGTGTACTAATTTTTCGTGAACTACAATATACACCTTGGTGATCAAATGAAAGAGAAATGACCAAGGACTTAACGTACGTGCAGGCAGTCTCCCCTAATGTTGTGTTCGGTGTATCATGGTCACAGGGCGACAAAATTAGCTTCCTATGGGTAAAGGATTGAAACCTATGAAGGTCTCCCTTTATATACATGACGGTACGAGGAGCACAAGTCCGTGCTAGCACTGTCTAATGCCAGATGGCGAACGATAGCTACTAGGTTTAACGACGCCAGAACACGTCACTAGCCTAGACCTCTAAAATATGTGCGTTAGGTTTCAATGCTTCCTTAGGTTGATTGAATTAATTTTAAAGTTGATCTTGAATTAATGTTGCGATTTCAAGGCCTTACCGAAAGTGATCTCGAATTCTTAATAAAAACTACATGCAAAAGAAAATTATTTCCATTCAATGAACGCTAACTAAGAGAAGGATAGGAATCTTATGACAAAGTAACAATCAATTGAATACGCGAGAATTTTTCCTAATGCATCTAAGACAACCAAAAAAAAAATTAAAAGCTCTTTCCTTTTTCACTAAACGCTACTAATGCAAAATAACATTTTCGTTTTCAATTTAAGTAAAAGAATGCAAATTTTGTCTTTTTAGATGAATGAGGAACACAATGCACTATTACACTAAAAATAAAAATAAAAACTAGTTTTGAGCACTACGAATGTAATGATAAAAAACAAAGAGATCAATGGAATACAAACATAAAACGCACTCAAAACAAGGATGATCTCTTTCAAGCAAACAAAGGGCTTTCGAACCGATTCAACGAGCAATGTGATCTATGCTCAAAGTGACGAATGGAGAGATAAACAAAAACAAAGGTGATCATTCAACAAACCAAAGATATGAAGAATCTAAAGAAAGACTAACACAATCAGTCAGCGAATTGAAACGACAAAGATCAAAGTGACTCGAACTCAACTCAGAAGGCTCAGTGAGGAGAGGGTCGATCACACAACACGAGGCACCTAGAAACCCTAGGGAAACAAAATCCACTGATAAGATGATGGAAAAACAACTGATAAGACCAAGACTATAGAGTCAAAACAATCTAAATGGACCAATTTCAAGGAAAAAAACTAATCCAGAGCCAAGAAATATTGACAAAAATCAGAAAAGAGGCCAAATTCAATCCTACAAGATTACCCCTTATGTCAGTTTCGCAAACGGTGCTTCCCGCAGTACCCAGAACCTGTCTTCAGCAGCCTGGGTGATTTATGATCCTGTTGGTGAGTTGATAGACCTTCAAGGTATCTGTCTAGGAAAAACTACAAATAATGTCGCTGAATATAGTGTTTTTATTGAAATATTAACCGAAGCCATTGCTCTCGACATTTGTGCATTGATTGTTAACCTAGACTCACAACTTGTTGTTCTTCAGCTTAATGGGCATTATTCTGTTATAAATCCTTACATCTTAAGGTTGTATTTGCATGTTTGTTTATTGGAAAGACATTTTGATTACATTGCATATCAACATATTCCTAGACGAATGAAAGCACTAACTGATACAGTAGCCAATATTGTATTAGATAGACATTTGCGTAATTTGTAAGAACATCATCATCAGATGAAAAGATCCATACAGGAAGATATATATATATATATATATATATCAAGTGTTTGCATCCATGTGCATCATAAGTTCAAAAAATATGTATGTTTCGGTTACATCTTGAGACATCATGTCTCTCAAAAAATATGCGGAAATAAAAGCCTAGGTGTCTAGTCAACATGACGCTCATGGTAGCACGTCACTCCCCATACAAGCTGCCTTAATAAGTAGTGAACATGGTTTGACACCCCTGCAACATGTCTCTGGTATGCGCAAGGGACATCATAAAATCTCGCATAATTAGGGATCCCACTGGATATTCCCTCTAAGTTGCGTATGATTTCTTCTTCCTTGCCTCCATCACCATGAGGGGCCACATAAAAGTCACGAGAAATTCTCCGTGCTATTGGAGACATGGCTGCAAGTCTTTCTGGGCCAACATCTACAATTACATGGATTAATGTCAGAACATGCATAACAAAAAAATTCAAAATACTCATCAAAATAAAAAATGAGTCTTACCCAATTCTTCATCCCAATCCTCTCCTTCTGGGAGTGGGAGATCCGCATCACCAGTGAAGTCCATGCCAGAATAGGGCCAGTCCTCCATGACAATCAGCTGTCGCCAGAGCCACTCAAAGAACTCCGGTATCTAGGACATTTGTTGATCGCCCCCTGATCTTGGCATTAGAGCCACCCAATGGACCATGCGTGGCTCCTGGGCTGGTGGTGTTAGAACTATCACTTCTTGGCTTTGGAAAATTGGTAGCCATTCCAAGATGAAAGGTACCAAGATAAACCTGTAGCTGAACTGCTTCAGCTTACCATTCTTGCATTTTGTCAACTGGCATTTTATGTTGATTGTTACTACCTTTGCCTAGTTGTAGAGCGTTGGTGCCATGCAATCCACTACAAGAAGTAATTGTGTTTTTGTGGCCTTATGTGGAGCTTGAAATCCAACAGCTCGCGTGATGGTGTGTAGCACTACTCTGAGTGCCAGATTGGGAATGGTTTGGATATCCACCTTCCCACTTTTGGATCCTTTCTGTGCTACTTGTCACACTCTGTCGATAACGATACTCATGTTTTCGATTGTGGGTCGAGTACCGATCAGGATTAGTACTGTCCCCGTCCGCGACAATCTGGTTATGAAGTAAATATCTAAGATCTCAATCTCGAGTTCCTGATCACGAATAATGAATCTTTCTTGATCAATGTCCCAGACACTGATCAAGTATTGCAATAGCTCTGGTTGAGCTTTGAGACATGGTGCCATGAAGAATTTATTGAGCACATAGTCCCTGAGAACTTCCATGCATCTCACATTGCCCATGGATTCCTCATATTCTTCACTATGTTCTCATTCTTTCCATTCGATCACCATTTTGTTCTTTCACACCTGCAAAAACATCCATATGGTTGTCATTAGTCAAATAAAATGCTTTTGAACTAGTTAAATTGGGCTCATTGTTTGAATCTATAAGCTTAAAATGGTTGCTGCAGTTGGCGCGCCCTCGTTTGATTTTTAGGCTAGTTGGCGCGAGTCCGTGCCTGATACCTGCGCCAATCGCCGCACCCTAATTTTTACAAAACTACCCCCATAGATCTAAAAAATGAGTTACAGGTAATAAAAATGATATCAAAATGCAGGGAAGGATATGATTTCTTACCTAAAATAGACGGATTCATGATTGGCCTTCTGGATTTCCCGCTATCAGCTCTGCAAAATCACAGTGAAAAAGGGTAACAAATTGCTCACAAGAGGTAAAAGTGAAAATAATTTTTTTTTAACCATTTTTGGCATTTTATAAACTTTTTCGAACCATAATTGGGTTTTTTCAATTATTTCTCTATGTTATTTCGAAAAATGGGTTTTATGTTTGTCTCTTGTGCAGCGACAGGTCCTCGACGTGATGACGATGAAGCGACGAGTTGTATTTTATACTTTTTCGGACTCGGTAAAAACACGAAAAATTCACCCCTGGAGTCATCTTTTAGCTCTTTTCTGACTCTTGAAATTGAAAATATTTTCGAGACTCTTGTCATTTTGAACTCATTAAAAGGCTGCGAAACGATATCTACCCAATATACGTTTACCCCTTTTTCGGGCTGGGATAGATTATTTATGAAAAAGGAATACCTTAGCCTATCATGACTAAGAGGTTCTCTCAGACATAGTTTTCTACCTTTTCGGATCTGTGAGACGACCTACGAAAAGGGACCTGTTGGAGTTTTATTTTATGCTTCTTTTCAAACCCTCTTAACATGAAAATATGCCGAGTTCTTCCTTTGTCAGACTCGTTAAAACCTAAATGACATCAGAAACCGTCACCATGAGGTAACCGAGTTCCTCCTTCCTAGGGCTCGTAAAATGTACTAGGATGGATTTGTCCGAAGGAAAAACTTACATGAAAAGCATATGCTATCTCCTTCAAGCTTGTTTTCCAAAAATAATTGGGGTACTCGCCAGTAATGGTGGGGGAAAATAGAACCAGTTCTTAGTCGTGCCGGCCGTATGTCGCTCTTGAACATGACACTCATCTACATTCGTGTCGGGTTGGGGACATCTCATTTCGTCATTTTTTCCTCCATGGGTTTGGATAATCTGTTTTGACCTCTGATATGCTCTTTTCCATGTCACCATGACCTCAGATCCCTTGATTTCAAATACTGCCAAATTCTAGAGTCGTGTCACCGATATGTTCAAGAGAAGTTTCCCTTTGTAGTTTTCAACCTCTGATCTTATTTTCGGTCCTGATTCACTATCATCTTATTCCTCTATCTCGTGTCGATGATGTGGGAAACATTATGGCCCTCCTTCACCATGTCACTTCCTGTCAACTTGAACTCATTATCCAGGAATTTGATCTAGAGACTCCCTTCCAGTACCTTGGAGCTTGCATGCCTCAATGACAAGTTCTTTGCATTCGACGACAGGTCCTCATCGTTGGCCTTTGATCGAGTGATTTTGCAAATGTTCGATGCCAGATCACTGTTCACATTCCATGGATTGTACTTGTTGTACCTTGAGAGCCATTGTCATTATTGGTGGTTTCTCTCGTGCTTGTTAAAAACTTTCATCATTGGCTGGTAATTAAGAAACTTTCTTGCATGTTTGACTTCAGCTCACATATTCGCATGCTTGAATTTGTACTTGTTTGGGTCGAGATGGAGCAAAAAACCCTGGGTTTTATTTGATAAAATCTAGTTTGTAGGATATTTTGGTTTATCATGACTATAGGCATGACTCTTTTGATTGGATGGCTACGACCATACCTTAGTCTATTTATTGATCCTTCTTGCTAGATGGCTGCGTCCATACCTCGGATCTTGGTTTTATATGTACTCTATTATGGATGGCTATGCCCATGCCACATGTTCATGTATCATAAATATCAATTGTACTTGTACTTGCAAGTCTTCCGATGGCGGTGTTTGGTTTGAACACGTTCTCGTAAAGAATTTCACTCCTCCCTCTCTCAAACCTCATTCTTTAGGGGGCATCTGTTAAACATAATTTTTTCACCGTTAGTGCAATCCCCATCCCAAACATTGGAGGATCATCTATGTGACTTCTGTGTAGTGTCATGCCTCTAAAAAAGTGTCATTGCATCCCTTTCCATGAGAAGAACATTTCCTCTGTTGACTATTCCTGGAAAAAAATATCAAAAACATATGATTTTGGGTCGACATTAGCAGGCAGTTATGGCTTCGCACCCATAGATAAATTAGCACTGGACCTCGCCCCCTTTGGGGCTCTGTCTTAGTGGACTGCCTGCGCCGAGCTGTTTTTGGAAAGTTTTTTAAAATAGAAGCAAAGTTTCCATTCCCAACCACTTCGTGAGCAGATTCAGCATGGGTTGTTCGACTGAATAATGTCGAAAACCTTCCTTTGGCTTCTTGTTTCCTACATTTGAGAAACCTCCCAAAGGATAAGGCCTCCCTTCCACCATTTGAGGGATCCCAACCTCCTCCTCCTCTCCTATAAATACATCTCTCTCACATAGTTGCAGCTAGCTGAAATGGTTGCAATAGCTGAACAATTTGATATAGCTGGTGTGAGATAGAGCAGAGAGAGACCTATTATCAAGAGAGAGTCTAGGCTTATCGCCTCGCTAAGTCCAATTCCTCGATGAATGCTCGAGGCACATTTTGACTGGACCCACTGAAGGAGGCTGCAACATCAAGGATATTTTGGTTGTAAAATATTTCTCTCTTCTTATTAATACATGGATGATATTTTGGTTCCCGTTTTTCGTTTGATATGATTAATCTTTTGCAATACATTTAATTCTCCTTGACCAATTAGATTATTTATGAATGCAAGTATTGTTTCGTATGCTGCTATTATTCTCTGATCCTTGTGCAGGCACCTGAGTACCACCGCTGAAGGAACGCAATGTGTTGGGATGAATATTAGGAGACTGCTGCCACAACTGCGATAACTATATTGGAAAAAAGGTAGGACGTCTATCCCAACTCAGTTTCATTCATTAACTACTAATCGATGCATTAGCATGTCCTCTTGTTGCTAGACCCACCCTAGGGCTAGAGGGATAGCCTCTGTCTATAGAGGGGGTTTTAGCTACACAACATCCATTCCAAGTCAACATTGGGAGAAGGTTTCAATGGATTTTATCACAAGTTTACCCAAGTCCGAAGGAAAGAGTGTCATCATGGTGATAGTTGATATAATTACCAAGTATGCACACTTTTGTGCATTATCTTATCCATTTAAAGCCAATGCAATTGCTACTGCATTTATGGAAACAATTCAAAGGCTAAATGGAAACCCAAATATTATTGTAAGCAACAAAGATCCCATTTTCACTGGAAATTTTTGGACGAAATTATTTTCTTATTTGGATACTCAACTAGCTCATAGCTCATCTTATCATCCTCAATCTGATGGGAAAATTTTGATAGTGAACAAATGTTTTGAAGGATATCTTCGTTGCTTTGTATCTGATAAACAAACCCAATGGGTCAAGTGGTTATCTCTGATTGAATGGTGGTATAACACTTCCTTCCATACTGCAACAAAAATGACCCCATTTATGGCACTTAATGGATATCATCCATCATCCATCACATCATCTTTAAGAGAAAATTCTAAGGTTCAAGCAGTGCAAGATCACATCGAGCATCAAAAACAAGTTCTCCAACTCTTAAATCATAACCTCACTTTGGCACATAATCAAATGAAACAACATGCATATCAACATCGCAGTGAAAGAAGTTTTGATGTAGGCGATTTTATGGCTACAAATATACAAACAAATGTACCTCAAGCAAGCTAAAAAGGATAATAAATTATCACCAAAGTACTATGGTCCTTACAAGGTGTTGAAAAATATTGGTACTATGGCATACAAATTGGAGTTTCCTGCATCTACCCGAGTGCACCCAATTTTCCATGTTTCATGCTTAAGGAAGGTTATAGGTGACAACCTCCCAGTTCAAACAATATTGCCAAAACTTGAAGAGGAAGGAAAAATCAGATTGGAACCTGAAGCAATCACAGAAACAAGAAATTGACAACTAAAAAATCGATCAATTTGAGAGTATCTCATAAAGTGGAAGAACTTACTCGCTGAATATTCTACATGGAAGGATTATAATTTTATACATAAGCATCCATAAGTACTCAAGCATTGAGGACAACTCTTTTTGAAGGAGAGGGGCATGTTAGGTCCCTATAATACTAGTGTATCCCCTTATTATTACTGTTAGTGTAGCCCCCTTATTGTTATTGTTGTGCCCATGTAGTCCCCATATTGTTATGATTGTGGCCCATAGAAGCTCACTATTGTTATTTTTGTGCCCTTAAATTATTATTGTTATGTAGGCTCTGATTATATTGTGACCCCTTAGACCCCTATATATAGAAAGTAGGTTTTGTCTTTTTAATCATCTAAGAATTTTTTATTTATGTAATCTAAAGGAGGTATCCCCCTCGAAGTGGATAATTTTTAAGTTGTTTATCTATATTTTCTTCTATTTTGTGAGCTAGTTTCATAACCAAAATGAAGGTCCTAAGCGAATCACATAGTTCGCCAACAACAAGACAAGTTGGATTCTTCAAAACAAACTATAATACTCGTCAATAATTCTATTGGAAAGGAATGAGTAAAGAGATTCAAAAATTCGTCGCCAAATTTGATGTTTATCAAAGAAATAAAAATGAGAACATCCCAGCCCCATAATTACTTCACCCCTCACATATCCCAAAATAGAAATGGGAAGAAATATTGATGGATTTAAATGAAGGGTTTCCTATGTCTGACGAAAAGGAACAAATATTTGTTGTGGTGGATACACTAACTAGATACACACATTTCATGGTAGTTAATAAGACAAATTCAACAAAACAAATTGCATAAGTGTTATGCAAAAACATCTATAATTACACGACCTCCCAAAGGTCATCATCAACGATAGAGACAAAACATAAAGGGAATTTATGGAAGGATTTTTGTAACAAGGATGGAATATTCCTTAACATGACTTCAACTTATCATCCACAAATAGATGGACAAACAAAAATACATAATAAATGTTTGGAAAAATATCTTCACTGTTTTGTAATAGCTAAGCAAAATAAATAGTCTCAATGGTTACATCTAGTCGAATGGTGGTACAATTCCACCTACCATAAATGAACTAAAATGACCTCTTTTCAATGTTTATATAGATATGAACCTCCAAAATGGAAGGAATTTGTATTGAGTGACTCTAAGGTTCAAGAAGTAAAGAACCACTCAGAAGAAAATAAAAAGATTGTTAAAACATGAAAATAAAATTTAACAACAAATAGAAATCGGATGAAACAACATGCAGATCAAAATTTTTTAGAGAGATAATTATAAGAAGGCGATTGGGTATCTGTAAGACTTCAACCCTACAAGCAATTATCTTTGAAGCAATAAGGAAAAGACAAGTTTTCTGCAAAATGTTATGTACCCTTCCAGATAATCAAATAAATCATTGAAGTGGCTTATGGATTTAAATTACCAGATAATTGTCAGATGCATAATGTGTTCCAAGTATCATGTATTAAAAAAATGCTAGGGTGAAATCAATCATCTCAAACATAAATACACAAAGTTGATGAAGAAGGAATAATATTTTTTAGAACCAAAAGGCATTCTTGCTACTAGAGAAAAAGTATTATGTTCCAAAATTATTAACTAATATCTCATTAAATGGAAAAAAACTTCCAGAATAAGATTCTTCATGGGGAACAAAAAAATTTCGACAAAAATACCCATCATTACCCTTGATTTGAGGACAAAGCATATCTAAGGTAGGGGCAATGTTATGAACAAATAAATTAATTAAATAAAAAATTAATAGATAATAATAATAATAATAATACAAATTATTTATGAAGGGAAAAAGTCAACAGACATGACCAATGACCAATCAATTCCTATTTAGGAACATTGTCACGAAGGCATGTAATCATAATAATATTACACATGATCTTAGGTAGTTTTCAACAAGAGATCTTCACAAGCATTCCAACTTGGTTCTCAAGTTAGTTTCTAGCTCTGACAAGTTGGATTTCAACACACATTATGGATGCCACTCTTTCTCGATATCAGAATTTGTTTTTCTCTATTCTTGTTGTTTGAAAATGAACAACCCTCTCTCAATCTATTTTATTTTTCCTTTTCTTCCATGCTTATTGGACTCCCACAATTCCCCAAGTTGATTGTACCCAACCCATGTTGTCATAACTAGGTGAGAGAAGACTCTCTCCCCACCTCTTTCATGCATTCATTGATACGATTATCGTCATGAGTGTATTCAACATGTGCTTCCATAAATATGTGAGATGAATTTTCTATCAACCTCACATATGTATTCAATGATTGGTTTCTAATAATTCAAAGGGGTTAATTAGTTAATAACAAAACAAGTTATGAAGGTGGCATAAGATTGTAGGCATGTAGGATCTCTCAAACCCCCATTTTTTAGCCCCCCTCTCTTGTGGAATCATAGCTCCCCCATGACTTTGTCCTTATCTATCTTAGAGTTGGTAATGTATTATATTTTATTATTTTCAATGTAAATGTTTACATATTACATCACTTGGCCCTCACCCATTTTCCATGTTTGCAAATACACATCACTAATAGGGGGGATCAAAATTAGGGTGTTACATTCCCCCCCTATATATTGCACCATCCTCTATGCACACTACCATAATAATGTACATGTACATAATACATTTGTTTTAAAATCATCATGCTCAATAAATTCATAGTTTAATGACTCATGTAGCTATTTCAACCACTTAGCTTTAACTCCCCTCAACTTGCACAACCCAATGAAGTGTACCTCCTTTTTCACACCATGATCCCTAAGGCTATTCCATTGCCCTTCCAAGGCTGTAGCATAGATAAGATAATAAGCCTCCAAGATAGGATATTTAGGAATTTGTAGCCACAAAATGAAGTCTTTACAAATTTGTCTACAAGTTTACATTATTATTCAAATTTTGGAAAAAAAAAATGGAGTAATCCTCTCACATGGCCTCCTTGTTCTCCCACATCATAGCAAGTCAAAATCCAATCAATCACATGGCTAATATCAAACACATATTTTTTTAACAAAAATATAGAATAAATACATTATGAAAACACCATGGATACATGTAATGCAAGCATATATGCAACAAAACCTATCCTATTTAGGACTTCAAGTGACCCATGGTATATTTTTTCCAACTTTGGGTAGTTTCCCAATTTCGACGAGAACTTTTTCACCTTTACTTTTAGAAAGACATGATTTCTTGCTCTTAATTATTTGTACATTCTACCCATGTTTTCATTGAATTTTTGTATATCTTGTGCAACCTTTAAATCATGCTTTACTTTACCATCTTCCCTTCCATTTCATCAAGTAACTTTGGCCCAACAAACACTCTATTTTTTGGGTTACATCAACTCACTAGCATATTGCATTTTTTGCCATACAAGGCTTCAAGTGGGATCGTCTTCAATTATTCATGACAACCATTGTTATAAAAAAAATCAATCAAATGAATCTAGTCTTCCCACCTAGAGGGTTTGTCCCTTGTATACATTGTTGGCATATCTTCAATTATTTGGTCGATCCTTTCTATCAACCCCTCTAACTCTGGGTGATATGCTATATTGAAATTCATGTTTGTTTTAAATTTTGTAAATAACCCATTATAAAAATTGGAACTGAACTTGGGAACTCAGCCAAACATTATTTCCTCGGGCACACCATGTAGCCTAGAAATTTATTTTATATAAACATTTTCAGTGTTGGTTTCCTTATTGGTCATCTTAACTAGAATAAAATGTGAATCATTCGTAAAATTGCCCCCCACTACCAAGGTGGAATCATGTTTCCTTGTTGTTATGGGCCATTTAGTGTCAAAATATATGGAAACAATCACCCATTTTCATTCAGGATTGGGCAATGTCTATAGAAATCCTACTAGATGTTTGTTCTCAAGTTTTAACTTTTGGAATTCCATGTATCTAGCTATGTAATCAACCACATCTTTCTTCATTCCAAACCAAAGATAATGGCCTCTAGCAGGCGCAATAGTTTTCCAGTACTCACATAATGTACATTATGTATCTTGTTCAACAATATACCCTTAAGAATTAGAACATAATTTTGTTTCCATACAAGAGGATTCCGTCATATTCCAACTTGTGTTCTTTATATTTTTTTGTATTAATGCCTCTTGCAAGCTTACTTTGACTTGAAAATAATGTTGGTATTATTTTACAACCTCCAAACTTTTCAATTTTAAATCTAAATTCTACATGTTAATGGTTGTGACATGCATTTCCTGTAGCTCATTTCTAAGTGCATCAACCACTTTATTCTCTTTTTCCTTAATGTGCTTGATGTCAAAGTAATATTCATTGAGGAATTATAGCCATATAATTTGTCTAATGTTTAGTGTTGGCTACTCAAACAAATATTTCAAAGCACTATGGTCTATCCTCGGCTCAAGTTTTTTACCCATGAGATAAATTCTCCATATTTTTAGTGTTGAAAAATAAATACAAGCTCCAATTCATGGAAAGCATACTTATTTTCATGTTAATTGAGATTTCTTGATTCATAATGAATGGTATTCCCATTTTGGGTAAGTGCTCCACCAAATCCTTCTTTACATGCATATGTGCACAAAAAAAAAATCCTAATTTGGATTTCCAATCTTTAAAACAAGTGTAGTGGTTAATACATCTTTCAATTGTTGAAAATTCTCTTTAAATTTTTTAGTTCATTCAATATTTATTCCTTCCTTTTGCAGCAAAGTAATTTGACAAGCAAAGAGAAACCTCCAGTGAATCCCCAATAGTAACCAACTAAACCCATAAAATATCTAACCTTTGAAATGTTCTTTGGTGTTCTCTATCCTTTTATTGGCTTAATATTTTTTGAGTCCATCGATATGCCCTCTTTCGAGACAATATGGTCTGAATAGTGGATTACCTATGGTGGAAAGTGATATTGCTCCACTTAGCATACACTTGATGTTTTCTCAACAACTTGTAGCACCATCCTCGAAATTTGCTCATGCTCCTCCTCTATCTTGGAGTATATACAAGAATATAATCCAACAAGATAATATCAAAATTGTCCAATTAATCTCTAAACAATCCATTCAATAGAAATATAAAGTGAATTTATGATCCTTAATTTTCAGACTGCGTGAGAAAAAACAAATTTTCAATGCACAGACAATTGTGGCCATGATGGAAGCATAATTTATTTATTTTTAATCTACAAGAGGTAGATCCGGCATGACCTAGCTATGAAGTCTCATGCCAGCCTTCAAGGTAGCATCTCCATGCCCTCTGTACCTGCAAAAAAAAAAAAAAAAAAAAAAAAAAAAACTACAAAAGTTCTGAATTCTCTCCATGCTTGCAACCTGCAACAAAAACAATAAGGAAGTCATGAACAATTTTAGAACTTTTATAGTATAAAAATTGGTTATGAGATCCACTATTTGGGAAATAAGGATGAATTCAAAAGATATGAGAAATTATTTGGCAAATATTTTGGAATCTCATTTTCCTAAAAATCTTAGATTTAGAGGGCAAAAAGGATGAGTTCAAAAGATATGAAAAATGGTTTGGCAAATATTTTGGAATCTCATTTTCCTAAGAATATTGGATTTAATTTGACCACTTGTCAAGTTTTGTTTTTTTGTTTTTAAATAATTAGCTAAACAAAATTCCATTAAATTCATAAATATTGCTTGTGATCTATTGGTAAGTCATTAAAATTGCATAATAGAGGTCATGAGTTCAAATCTTGTGGAGATTGGAATATGTTAATCCACATAAAATTTTAACATAGTTAAAAAAAATAAATAAATAAAAATCATGATTGAAGTTAATAGAAAAATTTGTTTTGATGGTTTATTTAAAAACACAAGATCTACACAATGAGAAAGCTATCATCAGAGTTTGAAACAGTAAAAAAGGAAGAAATTGCTGAAAAGACACAACAAGTAGCTTGAGGCACTAGTTTCGACACAGGTATAAATTATTTTGGTTTTTCTTCGTGAACTTGTTTTATTAGTACCAATTCTCAGTTTTTGTGTAAATGTCATAACCAGAGGGATTGATCACGTCTCTCTTTTGATAATCTTACATTCCATTGCAGAAGAAGTACTATTTTGTTTTTTGCAGGTTCCAGGAGGAAGGACAAATGACTACAAGTGAACAATGTCTCTCTTAGAGACCACATTTCTTTTACAAGAAGATGATAAAAAAAATATCAATGCATGAGAACATGCTAATGCAGATCAGATCCAACACTTATTCCAGATGCCATCATCTCCATTACATCTATGCTCTTAAAAAAAAATAAAAAAATTCACCTCATTTCCCTTTACATTCGCTATTGCATTTCTACTTAGTCATATACTCATCTTATTTTCCTTCACTACTCATTTTTTTCACAATCATTATATATTCCTGCCCTACTTTCACTAACTTGTAACACATCAATAAAACCATTTAGCTCCTCTACGAAGCTGATTCATTCCATTTCCATTTTCATTTTTTCAAATAAACCTTGATCCACTGCAAAAAATTTCATCCATAGTCCTTCAAAAATTATTCTTTCATGCTCGTGTTAGATGATGGAGGATTCCTTAAGGCCTCCCTTCTAACAAGTCTTGGCCTATCGACATAAAAACATTATCTAGGTCCAAGAATAGTGTCCTTATTAGTACATTGAGGATTTTATGCATTAATGACAAGTTCTCTCACCGAAAATCATGGGAATACATCAATGTCCCTTGATTGTCAGATCTTTCAAGTGGCTCGACATCAGCTCATCTATTTGAAATTTGCAAGATGTACTTAGGTGCCTTGGCACTCATTGGAATTAATGGTGACTTTGCCTCACATTGGTTAACGACATTCATCAATGGTCGGTAATCCAATGAATTTTCTTCATGCTCGAAATCAACACATTTATTTGCATGACTAGAATTGTACCATCAGATTTTGTAACGAATGAAGACTACATCATTTCAGCAGTTTGCAGCAGGAATCAATTTGTATCAGCAACAATAAATATCCCAATCTTTTCATCAACACAAAGAGAACAAAGAAGCAGATCAAATCCCTTTGTTTACATACTTCATGATCCAACAACATCAACAACCACACTCTTCAGTATACACAACTCATCCACATTTAAGGTAAGTGAAGGTATGTGGTTTTCTAATTTTTAGTCATGTAATTCCTTAGAATGCTAAAGTTGTAACTTTGGAAAAATTCCTCACTCCCTTTTTCACATTGTCATATCTTTAGTTGGGGGGAAGGGACATCATTTCATATTCACGTGTCATTAACTATCACACATTTTCATTTCATTCCAACCCGCATATACTTCCCAACCAATTATTGTTGCAGTATGATTCCAAAAGATTATATGCTTTGCAAATTATCAATTCATTGATGAGTTTTTTTTTTTTCCACAGAAAAAATCGAACCTTCTATTTAAAAAGAGGGTTACATAGCATATGCCTTGCATTCCTTTCCCTTTTCCAGGGAAACAACAACTACGCTGCTGTGTGATTTTCCAGAAATGAACCACCCAACAGCTCTGTCCAAAAAAAAAGACTGATAACCACAAAGGAAAAACCAAATAACTGGAGTAAGCAACCCCCGGCTTCCATTAAGGAAAATCACCGAAACAGGATTGCTCACGTCCTCAAACTGTCCACAACCCAGCTAGTAAGAACTGTGCTGGCTGAAAGTGTTGTTTTAGTACAATAAGACTTCAAAACGGGCCTCCAACAAAGGGAAAACAGCCCTGTAAGTTTTACAGTTTTGCCATCAAAAGATTTTTCACAAGTTGCTTTTGTGTTTTTTTATAAACATGTACAGAACAGACAGTAAAATGGAAAGTATGAACAATTTAAAAACAGAAATGTGGAACCGAGCTGTTGACAGCTCAGAAACTAGTCAAAAACAGGGGGAGGGAGTCCCCTTGTTCTCCCTTCAGCTACTTCCTCTACGGACCATTGGTCCAAAACCTGCTCAATGCCTTTTTTAGAAAGGCTGTCTGCTTCAGCATTTCTTTCCCTGTAGATGTGAGATATAGTTAGGACAGAAAATATACTTTTAAGGCGAATAATTTCAGACAGCAAAGGAAGTAAAAGAAAATTCCTGCAATGTTGAGATCCATTTGCCCATTTGATTGTGTTCAGAGAATCCCCAAAGATCTGTACCTCCCTTACATTGCGCTGCAGTAACCAGCACAGTAGTAAATGTAGTGTTTTGAGCTCAGCATAGTTATTTGACCCAGTGCCCAGCCCAACAGAGGCTTTGAACTTAATTCCTGTGGGGTAAAAGATCACCAAACCTGCTCCACAGTTGTTGTTTATGTCTGAGGCTCCATCGAAATAAGCCCACGGAATAGACCCTTTTATTTCTTCTACCTGCACCGGTCTTTCCCTTTTAGTATTTGGAGGCTGAGGGATGCTTTCAAAGATGGCTACTCCTTCAACTGCTAGTCTGTCAATAGGGAAGAGAGAGTCTTTGAAAATTTGGTGGTTCCTGGCAAGCCATACTCCCCATACTACCAGCAGAGGCAACATTTTGACTTTGTCATTTGGGGCCTGCTGCCACCAATTGTTCCAGGCTTCGGCTATGTCCTCCCCTCCCCAACAGAGGGGGACCTTTGAGAGTCTTAACATTTCATTCCAGAGACTTTTGGAGAAAGGACAGGCAAGGAACAGATGCTGGGAAGTTTCCTCACTCTCCTTACAGAGGGAGCACCAGCCTGGGCCAATCTTCCCCCTTTTTTGGAGTGCATCCCATGTAGGTACTTTTCTTTGTAGAACACACCAGAAGAACAGCCTGGTCTTTGCTGGCCCTTTCAGCTTCCACACAGACTTAGCCCACCAGATTGGTTCCCCCCACCCCTTTAGTAACATAAGCCAGTCATATCCCATCTTAGGGGAGTAGAAACCTGTCTGGGCATACACCCACCGCAATTCATCTGTCTCATTTGTAATACGGATGTGGGATTGCAGCAGTCCTGTACGAAAAGCCCCCCACTCCTCATGCCACCTCTCTTCTAGTGCCAAATCAGTCGCTGTGAGCCACTCCTGTCTCCAGATGGAAGAATTAGCGCTGTCAGCAATTTGGCTGAGAGAGAAAAAGCCTCTGGAATTTAAATGTTCAAGCAGGTCTCTTGAGAGAGAGAAAGAGTCCGTGCAGCCCACCCACGGGTCCCTTCCTAACCTTACTGAAGCCCCATCTCCTACTCTCCAAGCCAATCCTTTTTCGATAATTTGGACTGCTGCCACCAGAGCTTTCCATACCACCGAGGAGTTTCTTGTGGATTTTGAGGGCTGTCTTATCCACTCAAGGGGCGAAACTGGGTCAATATACTTCCTCCTAGTCACGACAGTCCATAAGTTATCAGAGACAATCAGCCTCCACGCAAGTTTAGCTGCTAAAGACTGTGCGAAAGGAAACAAATCTTTTATCCCCCACCCTCCCCATTTTTTCGGGCGGGCAATCTTCTCCCAAGCCACCCAAGGAGCTACATAATCCTTCTTCTGTCCTGCCCATAAAAATCTGCTGCAAATTTTCTTTATTTTCAACAGGATACATTTAGGCACCCAAATGAGGCTAGCCCAGTACACTGGAATGGCTAAGATCACAGATTTTATCAGCACAAGCCTGCCTGCCCTTGACAACCATTTAAAACTCCAGTGATTTATTCTGTCCTCAATTTTCGCCAGAAGCCAATTCCAGTCTTGGGCCCTGTAGGAGTCAGGTTTCAGCTTAAAACCAAGGTACTTGAACAGATCCGAAAGAGACTTTAGGTCAAAAGAGAGAATCTCCTTTACTCTATTTGCTTCAAAGAGAGAGAGCCCTGCAATTGTGACAGAAGATTTCTGATCATTTATGGCCAATCCCGTTGCTTTCAGGAAGAGGTCAAGGAGCCTCTTTAGACAGCAGCAGTCCTCCCGGCTCCCATTACTAAAGATAAGGATGTCATAAACAAAGAGGAGATGTGTCACCCATAGGTTCATGCCAACTTCTATTCCTTTCAGATCACCCTGTCTCTTCGCCTCTTTGATCAGTAAACTTAGTCCTTCAGCTGCTAACAGAAAGAGGAGGGGGGATAGAGGACAACCCTGGCGAAGCCCCCTCTGCGGATTAAAAAAATCTGAGGCAGCACCATTAATCAGAACTGCAATCGAAGTAGAGGTGACACACGCCATGGTCCACCTTACAAAATCATGCCTGAACCCCAGGTGAGTTAAAAGAAGCCTAAGATAAATCCAGCTAATTCTATCATAAGCCTTTGAAAGATCAATTTTTATAATAGCCCCTTTTTTCCGGCTTCTTTTTAGACTGTGAAGGGTTTCTTGAGCCACTCCCACGGCTTCATGAATTTGTCGCCCATCCAGGAACCCAAACTGTTCCTCAGATATGCTTTTAGAGAGGAAAGGTTTCAGTCGGGAAGCAATTATCTTAGCAATAACCTTGTATATACAGGTGCAAAGAGAGATGGGCCGGAAATCATTGAAAGATGAGGGTTGGTCCAACTTTGGAATGAGATTCAGAAAAGTGGCATTAAAGGGCTGATAAACCAGGCCTGAGGCCCTTGATTCTTCCACCACCGCTGTGAGGTCGGCTCCCAGTAGATCAAAGAAGTGTAGGAAAAATTCCACAGTCCAGCCATCTGGGCCTGGACTTTTCTCTTTTTGCATCGATTTGAGGATTGCTTCCACCTCCTCCTTGGACACTGTAGCCATCAAAAGGTCATTTCCTTCCTCTTCAATATACCTTGGAAAGCATTGGGCTACTCTTATGACTTCAGCAATTGAAACTTCTGCATTGGCCTTAAAGAGGTTTTTGAAATAATCAACTCCAAGGGAGGCAAGCTCTTCGAAGGACTGAGCCTTACCCCCATTTTCTTTAGGCAGTTCCCATATGGTGTTTAGATTTTTTCTCCCTTTTGCATAATTTTGAAAAAACTTTGTGTTATCATCCCCCGCCTAAAGCCATATGGCTCTGCTTTTTAATCGCCAGCTCTCCTCCTTATCTTGCAGTAACTTCCTTCTGGCTGCCTCCAAGGCCCGAATTCTATCACGTGATTCCACAGTAGCATAACCCCCCCCATCCGGGCCTTCCAGGAGCTCAAGTTCAGAGTTTATGGCCCTTAATTTTTCATCTTCGAGGGATGCCTTGTGGGAGGCCCAGATTTTTGTTTCAGTTTTCAAAGCCTTCAGATTATCCATAAAAGCCTTACTTCGACTTAAAACCCCCTCCTCCCTTATTACATCCCTCCTCCAAGTGGAATGAACCAAGGAGACAAAGGAATCGTCAGACAGCCAAGAAGCATTGAATTTGAAGGGGGTCCCTGGTTTTTTGAGAGATCCTTTTGCCTCCAGAAGAATCGGGAAGTGGTCGGACAGGCCCCCATCCCCCACCCAATGTCGAAAAATGGAAAGTTTTTCAGACAAACCTTCTCCCAAGAGAAAGCGGTCCAATTTCTTCCCAACCCAGTCAGATCCAACTCTTTTGTTGCGCCAGGTAGGCCTAACCTTGATAGGAGAGAGGTCTATCAAATGGGATGAGGCAATCTGAGAGATAAAAAAATCAGTTAAAGGATCCGGTCTGGCATTTGCTCCCCATGACTCCAGAACCCCAAGGGAGAAGTTTAGATCGCCTCCAATGATTAAGTTGTGATGGGCCAGAAAGGACTTTTGGAAGAAGGAGGACCAAAAGCGCTCCCTTTCCTGGCAGGGCCCGTAGACATTCAAGAGAAGAAAGGGAAAACAGAATTCCTTGGAGTAAAGCTCCACCGCCAGTGAATGTTCAAAACCCCAGGAGGTAATTTCTTTAAAGTTTCCAGCTCTGAATCCAGTGACCAAGCCACCGGATCGACCATCAGCGTCTATGGCCCGAAAGAGCCAACCAGGCAGCAATTTTAAAAGGAGAGCAATAATTTCTTCTCCATTACCAAGTGTTTCTTGCAACATAATAATATCCGGATTGTATTGACAGACTAAACTCCTGAAAGCTAGTTTTTTGGGGTGACTAGCTAACCCTCTACACTTGAAGGAAAGCAGCATCATTTCAACGATACAGAGGGTGGCTTTGCTGCTCTAAGCACCCCAGTCAACGATTTTTGCTTCCCATCAACTATATCAATGATAGCCTTCTGCTTAGCCTTAGACAAATTTGATTTCCTACCTCTGGATTTTCTGGGCCCTATAGGCACTATGTCCTGCTCAAGACCTCCAGGAGCAGTCTCTTTCCCGTTGCGTAAAGACAGAGATCTTAAATTATAGGGGGGAGCAGTCAGAGGAGGGGCAGGGTCCAGGTTTGAGCAGGGATGACAAGAGGCAGACAGAAAGGCCAGGGGATCTCCAGAGGGCAAGGGGACCGTAACCACAAGACTATCAATCAATTGAGGATTCAAATTTAAACAAGAAAACTCCTTCTGGAGGCACCCAGAAAAGCCAGACAGCATACTAGCAGATGCATTTTCCATATATGAAGAGCATAAAGAAGAAGGGAGGAAATTAGGCATACCCGTCTGTGGCTCCGCCACAAACCCGACAGTCGAGTTAGCCTGAGGGGCTGTCTGTGCCTGATGCTGCTCGAGAGGCTCCACCGCTATCCCGGCAGTCGAAGGAAGATGGGGGTCATTCCGCACAGAAGGTTGCTCAACGGACCGGGCAGGGGTGAGCTGCTGCGAGGGGGCTTCTGACATCACCTCCTCCGACCCATCCTTTGCCTCTTCCTCCATTGGTTCATAAGAGGGATCCGAACCAGAGTTTGATACAGGAGAAAACGCCGACTTTCGGGCCATCTTGATAGGATTTCTTCGACGGCGGTAACCTAAGGGGCATTCTTTGGCCAGATGCCCATAAACATGACAGCGATGAAAACGGAAAGGCAGGTTTTCGTAGTCCAATTTTTGCACGAACTCCATCTCCCTGTACCTTAAGGTCATTGCCTCTGCAAGCCCCTCCTGAGGGTTTAAACTGACTAAAATCCTCGCCACACTCATATCATCTGACTGCTCAAAAGAACGATCGAAATCCAAAAACTTCCCCAGAGAATCTCCAATTGACTTGAACACTGAATCAAACCAAAATTGAAGGGGTAAGCCTGGCAATTTTACCCATACGGGAGACTCATTCAGCTTCTCCGTCTGTGCATCAAACAACGACGTCCATCGCTGAAGAAAGAGGGGCCGCTTACCGAAACTCCAATTCCTATCAAGCACCCAGTTAACATGGTCTTTATGGGCAAAAAGCATAGTGAACCATCCTCTCTCCAGTACCTTGATCTTCACCGGTTGCCCTGGGGCATGTTCCCATTCCGAAAGAACCCATCTCCGAATGTAGTCTGCCGAAAACTTTCGGCCTCGCACTCTGCCTATAACCCTAGTCTCTGAGGCTGCCATTGCCTCTTCGACTCGAATGTCCACTCCAACAATGCAGCAAGGCTGAGGCTCTTTTTTTTTTATAGGGCCCTGCTTCTTTCGTTTCCCCCCCACCTTGAAAGCCAGCACCGCACCATCTCCCGAGACAGAGTGAAGTCGATCTACGGGCGTCCCTGCCCCTGCCGGGTCTTGTGCCTTCTCTTTTTCCCTTTCACCTCCAGATGCTAGTTCCTTTTGCAGACACTCCTTCGACCCTATTTCCGGCAAAGACGGCTCCTGAGGGAGCACTCCTCCTTCGCCCAGAGACCCGACCGGAGGGTCAGTCAAAGGTAGAGCCCAGCTCTTCGACGCCGGGAGCCCAATGTCGCTTTTGGGGCTTGGATTCAAACTTTGCCTTTGAACTGGAACCCTGATTTCACTTTCAAGACCCCATGGGGGAAATACTTCGGAGACAGGCCGATTTTCCGTCTTATCCTTTACTAAACGAGGCCCTTTCGAACCATGCAAGCCGCAATGGGCTACCACATCCGCAAGCCCTCCAGATAGAGGCGGAAAACTTGTAAAATCGGAGAGATCTGGCCCCGAGTTTGAGAAAAAAAACCCGGTTACTTCTGCAGCATTCTCCGCCGCGCCTTCACCAACAGGAAGAACCCCCTGAGAGGGAAACCCAGCACATTCACCCTTTTCTGGCTTTGCCCTTTCTGGAGGAGCAGATCTGTGGGAAGAAACTGTCGCCTCAAGATCGAAAGATTTCACCTCTTGCTTCGCAAATCTCAAAGGGAAGAAGCGCTCCAGGTTTTGGACCGATACATCATGGCCCCAAACAGTTAGCAGATCCTCGGGTGCCGGCTCCAAATCAACTAATTCTCTTTCAAGGCCCATACCTGCAGATAAGAACTGAAACCCTAGTCCGTCGCCCGGGAGCAAGAAAACCGTGATTTCTCCGGTCCGGTGGAAAACAAAAGATCGGAAAGGGAAAAACGCTAACAGACAAGGGTTGAAAAACGAGATCTATCCCAGTAACTCCACATGGTAACAATGCACGGACGAAAGCTGTGAGGTGTGCGAAAACCTGACGGAAAGGGACCCCTGTCCCATCATCCATCCGCGTGGCCTGAGGCAGGCCAGAACCTGCAACATTACTGGTCCACCATGGCCAGAAACCCTAGCTCGATGCCCGGAAAGAGAATCTAAGTTGGAATGCTTATCAGTAACATTTCCATTACCGTGACTGCCTAATTTCATTCTCTTCATTGATGAGTTATTATAGTATTTGATTCTAAATATTTTCATCAACTTTGATGCAAAAAAAAAAAAAATTGGTTGTTACACAAGAACCAACCATAAAAAATGTTGCAATCAAATGTATTATACTTTGCAAAAGAAAATATCATGAAGAAAAGTTTGGAAAGAATCTATACAAGTCAAAATCATACAAGATCAACTCATGGACAAATGAATCAATGCAATAGTTGCATGAGGACATGCAACAAATTCGGTTGGGGGGTATGTTTAGTCTCAAATTTTTTTCTCCATATTCATACATATTTCCATTATGTCATAACCATTCAGCTCTCATTACATAACTATCTAACCTAAAACCCTACATCAAGTAACCATTTTCATAAATATATGGGTTAGGAACCTTGTTTTCCAAAGTTATTTATTTTATGTATTTAAAGTGAATTTATGATTAAAAACTAGAAAATTAACATGGTTTCATATATCTATATATGTGTTATGAGTTTTGTGACATGTGTAGGCCTACTTTGGAGATTATAGAAGGGTCTTACTTGGCTTCCTAAGATCAAATTCGAATTTAAACTCAAGAGGTGGACCATATTCCACGGAGAAAGATCATGGATATCTTGATGTGTCATAGGATTTGTATCTTGAATTAAGGGATAAGTTGAGACAAGTATGGATCTAGTATATATTTAAGGGATCTACATTTATTGATTAGATATCCCTAGCTTTTTTATAAATAGGGGAAGCTTTCTCCTATCATGTCATGTGTAAAATTGGATTTATGCTCAAGCTTTGAATAAATAATTAGATTGTGGCACCTTACTCATGAGTGTTCCTTCACTTTGACTTGGTTTTGCTTACATATGGAGCATCTCGATTTACCATCTCTCATACTTTTGGATCCGCCATCTACAATGTGTGAGATTTATTTTCTTTCATAGATTAAGATTTATTTGCTTTCTTAGTATTAGTTTTAGAATGACTGTGTAATCTTTGCTTTCCTAGAACATCTCAAGAAAGTAGATTCTTCTATTTTCCAATTGGATTATGTTTGAGGCAATAGAGCTCACATTTGTTTAGTTTATTTTCATGTTCTTACACTGATTTCCTAGATCAGATCTTCAATTATATGTATAATTGAATTCTCCTAAAGATCATGTCAAGAGGGTGACTCTGTCATACTTCCAAATTGCATGCGCGAGTATTTAACCTATGCAATAATTGAGTTTTCCTTTACATGCCTTTATACTGCTTTTCTAGATTGGATCCTAAGTTATGTGTATAATTGTATGTTCCTAAAGATCAGGCCAAGAAGGTGACTTGTCATTCTTCTAAATTGGGTGCTTGAGTGTTTAACCTATGCAATAATTGTGTTTTTCTTTACATGATTTTAAACTGCTTTCCTAGATTAAGATCCTCAGTTAAATGTATAATTGGATGCTTGTAAATCATACCAAGAAGGTGACTCTATCATACTTCCAAATTTGATGCTTGAGTGTTTAACCTATACAGTAATTGAGTTTTTCTTTACATGCTTTCTTAGATTAAAATTTCAATTCCTGCAAGTGTGATTGCGCGCGCTATATTTTCTTTTCAATTTATTTTCTTTATTTCTTACTTGATTTCATAGGTTAGTTGAATTTTATTTTCATTATTTGATTTCATAGATTAGATGAATTGGTTTTTGCTATTTTTTAGTTAGATTTATTTAAAATGAAAGACAATTTCTAGCACATACAGTGCATGCATGCTTCATAAGTTTACGAAATCCCCGCGTTGAAAAATTAAATGACATGCAATTATTTTGCCCCAGCAGACTCCACAATTCATTTATTAAATTCCCTTATCTGTATAATTGGATAATTACATCAATGAAAACGAAGTGATCGAGTGGCACTAAACATAGCCAAGACATAAAAACACCCACTGGACTTAGGAATTGATCACCCTACTTTTAAGGAGAAGATAATCATGACATTTGATCATTGTCTTTATGCTGAGCTGGAATAGATGACACCTTTGTCAAGGAGAAAAGCCATGCTGGGGTGTTCCACTGATACCCTTTAATTCCTCCATGTGGATGGTGTTATCACTCTCCCCAAATTCCTAGGCTGAAAACAGGAGTGAAGAAAGGTAACCACAAACCAACTTTTTGCTAGATAGCTAACCCTACCTAACCAGAGAGGGCTCTCTCTGTGTCACTTTTTAAAATATTCAATTTTAGGCTGAGTACCAGATTTTAGACTAGATATGAGTTAATATGTTTTGAAATTTGTTTAATAATTTTTTTGCTGGATAAAAATAATGATCATTGAAACTAAAGCTGATTTCAAAAACTGAATTGCAAAGAACAAAGTGAGGCAAGATAGGAAAACTAGTTGAGCACAATTAAGTTGTTATTTGTGTATATTGGTCGAAAAAAGGCAAGGGTCTGAATGATCATTTTACTAAATTCATTCATCAGAAGAAAATAATTTTTTTCAGAAATCTTAATAAACAGAACATATAACTGATCTATGTTTATGAGATGATAAGATTTTTACACAGAAATTGAAATGGAAATGAAATAACAAAAATAAAAGCATAGTGTTCAAAAGAAATACCACATGAATATCACAATATTTGCTGAAACTTCTTTGATTTCATTAAAATATACAATAGATCCACAGTAATACACAGAGTCTCAGAAAACTCAATTATCCAACAATAATACTTCGTACAGTGAAGTCTTTATAGAAAACAAAAAATACAACAGTTTACATTTAAAGGCTATCATAACAGATAGCGCTTTATTTTCCAAACTAAACTCTAACTCCAATATGGGAATAAAGTCGATTTGCTGTGTTGGCATCGGTCTAACTGAAAATAGTTGCCGAAAGGAGAGAATTATGGGTTGCGCTGGTTGTCAACTGACTGATGATCTGACAGAGGTTGAATTTTCTGCTTTTACCACTTACTCTTGATATTCACACAATTTTTCCCAGTGCTCTTCATTAGGGATGACCAATTTTATCACCTTACGGTAAACTTAATCTGTTTCAGTAAATTTGGAAAAAGTGGGCCTCACCACAAAAACATGTTTTTATCTCATACTAGATATAAATGTCATTGTTCAATGTTTCCAACAACGCCCTTCCTGTCATTGTGCCTTCGATATTTGAAAATTTGAAAGTATCCCTGGAAATTTCTTGAAGTCTTCTCCCATAATCTTCTATGGTCATCAATTTATCATTAATTACAAACAGAGAGGGCAATCCTTTTTGTGTCAGAGGTTCTATTCTGTTGAAAAATCTCTGAACTGTGATCTCCAGACTGTGACATTTCTCTTCAAGCTGAAGAATTAAATTATTCTTTGTGAGCACCTTCTTTAATTCCAGGATTGTTTCTGTGCTATCATCTATGCCCAATTCATCCAACTCATACCTGTTCTTTGAATTCATAAATTTAATAATATTTTTTGTTGTAATAGGCTTGTCTCCCAACTGTGCTTTGATTGTTGAAATGGCCTCATTTTCTTTCTGGATCAACTCCTTTTGTTCAAATATAATTTGTACACTTGGCCAAATTTCACTAATATATTATGTGATGTCTTCCCATATTATTTATTTTACTTGGCCCAAAGTATTTCCAATGGTTGATTCCTTTTGTTCTTTCTACAACATCTCGATTAGCTTCTTAGCTCACTGTGCTTCATCTGCATGTGAATTTTCATCTGTATATTTATGACATTGCAACAATTTTACTTGATCCTGTAATTTATTTATCTCCTATTCTTGAATTGACATATTTTGAACTGCTCTAGTGAGCTGCTCAGCTCCATCTGCAGTACTTGCTGTAGAAGGTGTGGCTATAGGGATGACTGTAAGAGACACTGCTTCTAGAGGAAATTTAGATGCTTTTGCTGCTAGTTCCTTTTCCTTTATCATTTTTTCTAGCTTTGATTCCATCTTATTTATTTTCTCATTCTGTTCCATAATCAATTTCATCATTTATGTCTTCTGGGATTCAGTATTTTCAATGTTTTTTGCCAAAGGATAAACTGTAGCTAGAATCTTCAATTGCTTCCTCAATGCTGCTATGTTAACATTTTTATTTTTGATGATTTCTTCTACTGCATTACCATTGGAAGGATCATATCTAGTTTTGATCACCAGGTCTTCCAGCGTTTTGATTCTTGTGTCCTTACCAAATGAAGAAACTTTCTCCATTTTTAGTTGTGATTGTACATTAGCTAATGAAACCTGCAATCTTGACAAACTCATAACAATGTTAGTGAGAGTGGATGAAATCATCTCACCAGTTTGTTTATGTAACTCCATTTGATCTATTGGATGTATATCCTTAGTATCAAACTCAAATGCAATCCTTTTGTAATCTTCTTTTGACTTTGGTTGTGGAATTTGTGCTTGAAGAAAAGCAAACTGTATTTTTCCCTTTTCTGAATCAAAAGCTTAGAGCAACCTGCTCTGAGAGCTGGGATTTTGTTTCCAAAATTGATTGTATGTGATGGTCTTCAACATTTCATTATTTAACTTTATCTCCTTGAAGGTATCAAAGATAGTTTTCTACTTTTCCCCTATAACAACTATACTGGTTTGAATGAATTTTTGCTGATCTTGAGAAAATGTTGAAGTAGTAGGGTTAGAAGTATTTTGATCACCTGCCTATGTGGAAGGAGGTTTCTCTTCGGTAATAATAATTAATTATTTCTCTAAATCCTTGCTAGGATTGACTTTTGGGTTAAGCTTTGTCTTCTTTCTGTAACGAATTTTAATTTATTTTCTTGATGACTCAGTCGTTGGAGATGACTGATCTTCTCTGATCCTTTTCCCTGCTCTTTCCTGTGCAACAGGAGTTTGTAATGCTGATGTAGACACTCTTTGTTCTTGAGCCTCCTGTAAATTACCCTCAGTCCATTCAAGCTGATTCATATATTTCTCAATTTTTGGTCTAGGTGTATGCAAATAAGGTGTATATTTGTTCTCTACTCTTAGTTTATAAATGACACCAACTGGATCATAAGACCATGTGAAACTTAGACTAAATTGCATCTCTTTCAACAATTTGTCTACTTCCTCCCCTGCTGTCCTTCTATTACAAATAAAGGTCCTATCTGTGTTTTGATTTTGAATTGTGATTTCTTTTTAGCAGATACAAAATTCATTTCATCAACATTAAGAATTTGTATAATGTACTCTAATGCAAAAATCCTCATTGGAAGGAATTTTGGCAACTTGTAAGGGGGAAAATCACAGACATAGACTCTAAGTTTTGTGTAGTTTTGATAAAGATACCAATCCCTTGTTCTAGCTTGATCTGATAGCAGCAATACCTTTCTAATTTCTTCATTGATCCTAGGCTCTGTAGTTCTATTTAGTAAATTGAGTGCTGGATGAAGAAACAATTCTACAAATTTCTTATATGAATACTCTTTCTTTTCCTTCATCACTAATTAAGTCCAAAAAATAATTGATTGTTGATTTCCTTCATCCAATTTCTGTAAGGAAAACTTGAATTTGTCTCCCTGAGAATATAAGAAAAAATAATTTAACATAGAGTAATATTTGAAAACATCTTCAGTTGGGAATTTAACAAACTGCTCATGGATAGAATCTGCAATGAATTGATTGAATTTGAATATGATGGAGGGTTTATAATCTGTGGAGAAAATAGACATGAATCCTATGATGGCTTCATCTACCCATTGGTCTGAATAATAACCAAGAAGATAGGAAATGATTGTGATGATTTGTTTGGATCCTTTAGGGAAAATGGATGATGGAAATGGAGGGTTCTTCTTGGGTAATGGATCATTTTTCAGTCATAAAAAACTCAAGAATTTGAGCTCTTTTTGCAAAATCTAACTTCTGATAGATTTCAATTAGTGCTTCTTGGGAAAATAGTGTGGCATTCTTTGTGATGGGGGATTGCATCATTTGTTCAATGTTTTGGGTAGTGATGGTCACTAAAATCTCTCATGTACTTACCCATATTGCATTCATCATTGTCATGATAGGGTATGAATGAGGCATAATTAAGTTATGAGATGACATTTCAAATTCAAAATCTTGCTTAATTGGTCATTCTCATTTCCTTTGCCTCCATTCACGTGTTTAAGCTCTGAAGTGTCAAGCCAAACCTGTGGCTGTTCAATACAAGTTTTCTTCATCTTAATCAAACGAGGCTGATATAAACTAATCAAGCGAGGCTGCTGTTTCACATATTCAAGCGAGGCTGATTCAATTTGTCAAGCGAGGCTGACAAGTTTTCTGTGAAGCATGGTAGAGGAAAAGAAAATCCACAGAGGGGGACACTGGTTAAGACATGAGCCTGAAAATATGAAGGCCATAGTTGAAGACCCAGCAGTGATGGAGGCATTCAATAGAGTAGCTTGTCTTCGATTTTGTGAAAAGCTGCAAGGTTGCCACACACAGGTGTCTAAAGAATTTTCCTTGCACTTCAATGGAACAACTACCAAGGTTGGGATTCTAAGTGTGCCAAATACACCAGAGATTATTGCTGCTGTGACAAAAATACCAAGGGGTCAAGAAATTTGGTTCAAAAGTTTCAAAATTGATATGGAGCCATGCAAAGAATTCATGAAACCTGAGTATGCAGATATGGACCTCAATAACGCTATTCTTAGAAGTTGCATCAAAGAAACTTATGCAAAGCTCCTGCTCAACATCTAGAGATATTTTACATGTGAAGGCTGATATCATAAGGTCTACACATATCATTTCAAGTTGCTTCTGGATTTCACAAGTAAAATTTCGCTTGATTTTCCCTTTTACCTGCATAAGAGTCTTGCTAAAATGGCTGATAAAGTACAAGCCAAATCTGAAGGTTGTGAAACATCTTTGTTTCATCATGGTTTGATGAAGTTATTGATTTTGAATGAGCTTCAGAAGATAGGCATGGATTGGTCATCCTTTTTTTATAAAGGATTTTGAGTTGGAAACACTAACTCCTGCTAGGAACCTTAAAACTAAGGAACTCCATCACCACTAGTAGCAAAGTTTAGCCAACCTGTAGTTTCAAAACCAAAGGAATTTGTAAAACTGAAGCCAAGGAAACAAGTTGAGAAAAGGACAGAGCAGACACAAGTGCTTGATACTCCAACTCCATCACTTGCAAAACAGAGGTCAAGGATTGTCAAAGAGGCAAAAAATAAACAAGATGTCAGCAGGAAGGAAATAAAAAGAGTAATAAGAAGCCAAGTAGTGGCATTAAAGGGAAAAACAATTGCTACAGATACAGAGGACAACCCAGTGATAAAGGGAAAGTTAGATGACATCCTGCATGCAATTGAAATAGAGGAGACACCCATTGTTCAAGCTGAGTTCATTGGAGTAGATGAGCCTAAACAAAAGAAAGCTAAGTCTGCAAAGAAGCTTGAGTTTTAGGGTGAAAATCTAACCTTCATCTTTCAAGCAAGGAAACCTACAACTAGACATGATAAGAAACTTAGTGAAATCAGCAAGGAAGTCCAAGAACCTATTGAGACAGATAAATCCCTTGAAGTAGTGGTTGATCTCTCAACACCTATAGAAAATAATACAACCAGCAGAACAAAAGAGGGAAAAGAAGAAGTGATAAAGGAAACAGAGTTTAAACATCTTGAGGAGAAATTGAGGTTGGCAAACCAAGAATTTTCGATGATGAGAAAGAGGTCTAGAAAGCATAGTATTGAGAAAGAAGAGTTCAAAATAATGAAGGCATTGTGGGAAGGTAAAACTGGTTCTATGTCTGAAACCCCAAGCAGTGCAGAGCACTTTTTCACATGGACTGTCCCAGCAATAAAGGAAGCCAAATTTGTCAGAGTAATAAATACTCACTTGAGAGCTAGTAACATGAAACTTAAAGGTCAAGTGGAAGACTTGGATTAGCAGCTGAAAGTAATTTAGGATGAATTAAAGAACAAAGGTGCAAAATGACAATCATTGAAAAGTCAAAAGCTAAATCAAGTGAAAATTAAGAAGGAACATCATGAAAAATGTGTTTTTCAGTTTATATGGATTTTTGATTTGATGAAATCAATGTTATTTTGAGTTTTGACACATTTATAGTTTTCACTTTGAAAAAATTTGGACAAAACTGCTCACTCAGCAGTTTCGTAGCGCAAACAGTGTAAAAAGAGTGAAAAATGCTACGAAACTGTTGTAACAACTTTTTTCACTCTTTCTCATAAAATTTTGAAGGGAAAAAGTATGAATTATGACCTGAAATTGCTAGGGAGGATGTATTAAATGATAATGAAGATAATCTTGGAGGAAATAAATCAAAATTTTGAAGGAAAAAGGATAAAAGAGCAACGCTACAAAAGGTGCTACGAAACTATGTTGTTTTCGTAGTGTAGGTCTATTTCAGCTTATTTGAACAATTTGATGATGGTTTTGGACAACTGGAGTTAGGGAGGATTTTGGGAAGGTGTTATTTCAATTTCTAATAGAAAAAGACCTTGAAATGATGAGTTCATGATGGTCAGGGTGTCTCAAGAGTGCAAAGGACCCTATGCCTAGAAAACAGGGGAATGTTTCCTACTTTAATGGAGGTCAGCATTATGGTCATAAAGATCTGAAGCTTATCATCTAGATTCAACCACGTGTTAGTACACTTTGAAAATGATGTAATTTAATTAAGATAAGGTTGTTATAGATAGGTGATTAAGAGTTTGAATCCTATTTATAATAGGACTATTTAGTAGATTAGCTGTCTTGTTGTAATAAATACCATGTCATATGGTTAGGCAAGGTGTCAAGAGTCAAGAGTTCGATGTATCTAGCATAATATAAGGTTATATGATGTTGTAAATGGTCTATAAAAGATCAAGAATTCGAATATGCTAGGGGTTGGACATTTTTTGGAAAAATATTGTGTTTATTGTAAGTGATTGGTTTTAGCTAAATACAAAGATTTCTACTTAGCCAACTTAAGATTCAGAAGGAGTTCTGGTGTGTTCTTGTTCTACTTGCATATTTTTACTATCCTATTGCAGTAGTGTTTGTCTATGTTACTCCAAATTCATCTTTGATGCTTTGACTTCCTATATAGACAAATTGACTGTGTTTTTTATAGTTTCACATGTGTATCTCTTGACTAAAACTCTGATATGCCTCAAATTCCATGTTAAGTAGATGGATTGGTTTACTGAAACTATTTTGACTCCATAAGCCCAATGTGTACTTGCTGATGTGATTTTCAACCTACATTTATCATTTATCTGATTATTACCCCACATAGAGTTAGCCATCTATATTTTTATCAAAATAATTAACCCTTAAGAAAGCCCTCTTAGGTTGAAGAGGCTAAGCCCCAATAAAAATATTGGTTTGAAACAGTTACATGAGATTGATTTGATTAGCAACCTATTAGGTATAATTTTGTGATAACAGAAACCACCCTTTTCGAACCCACCTCCCCTCTCCTCGACGTTAGGTTTCAGATAATGAGGGGGGGGGGGGGGGGTCGAGGTTGCATGTGGGTCGTCGGATGAATTTGTGATGTGATGGATGATTAGTGAAATGGGGGGTAGTTAGCATACGACGGAGTTAAATGAATGGTGGATTAGGGGTATAATGAGTGCAATGTGACATGGATAATTGAAGAGTAGGGGTATGTGACATGTCACATGAATATTGGAGGATAAGGCATAAGATTAAATCCTATGGTCTCGAGAGTGATTTTTCGAATTGTTGAAGAATAAAACTTTGATAAACATGCAATTTTGAAACAATTTTATTCAGAAAAGCTCTTCATTTCTTCTCAAATACAACAACATAATAGGAGATTCTTATGACATGCAGAGTTTATTTTGAACTGTAAAAACCGACTTGCTCCTTCAACTAGACTTTTATGAATGAAATGGAGGTTTCACTACCTTATTTTTAGTGAAAAAATTGAAGATTTTTCCATGGGCAGTTTTGACCCTAGATTTAACCTATATGAGATGGAGTGACCTGAATTTATACCTTTAAATGGTGATGAAATGATGTGAAGGAGCAACATATCAAGATAGGACTTGTTTAGTGACCAAAATGATTGCTGAAAACTAACTAAAAAAGCAACAGATTTTGACTAATGACCTGATGGAAATATCTCAAAAGAGTTATTTTTGATCACTGATAAACTGAATCTAACATGCTCCAACTGGGGATGGCAACTCCTTCAGGAGGTGTCAAGAACACCGTAGATCAAGTAACCTTACCATTGGGCTATGAAATCAACTGGAATTTGAAAAAATTAAACAAAATGGAAACTTTGACTAAAAAAAACTGACTTGACTCTCACTTGACAAGAGACTAAAAACTTGGGAACTTTAAAAAAAAAAGTAAACATGAAATATCTGCAGAAGTCCCATAACCTTCTCCTCGGGCTTCAAAATTTTGCAACAAATCCCTTATTTTTTGGGCATCAAATGTAAACTAGTATATACAATTACAGAGAATTTCTTTCTCAATATTTCAAGAATTATAATGCTTTAGGAACACACCATTGATAGGTTTTCCCAGTACTTTCTCCCCTTCAAGATCTTCTAGTAAAAATGCCCTGTTTCCTATGAATGCTATGATCTTGTAAGGTCCTTTCCACAAATTTTCAAATTTCCCATGCTTGCCCTTATCTTCATTTCTGGCATCCCATCTTAGAATGATATCTCCAATATTGAAGTCATCAGCCTTTGTTTTTCTGTCAAAAATATTTTTAACTTGGTCATGCAACTTTGAAGTATTGCTGAAAATTTCATCTCTTGATTGTTGAAAATGTATCATCTGGTTGATCCTTCTCTGAATGTCATTAGGCTCACTATCAATCTCCTGCAAAATATTCATTACTGGAACAACCAAGGAAGAAGGGAAAATAATGTCAACTCCATAAACAAGCTAAAATGGAGACATGTTAATTGATATTTTTGTGCTCACTCTATCAACCCATAGAGCATTTGTAAGCTTCTTGTGCCAATCCTTTTGTTTTCCTATAACATCTTCTTGATAATATTCACTAAATACTTATTAGATGACTCTGCAAGCCCATTTCCCCGAGGATAATATGCAGTAGAATGAACAAGTCTAATGTGATATTTTTCATAAAAATCAATCATCTTCCTAGATTTTAAAGAACCTGCATTGTTAGTGATAATCTTGTATGGACAGCAAAATCGAGACAGAATATTATTTTCAAGAAACTGAATGATAAATGAATCAGTTGCTTTCCAGTGGGAATAACCTCAATCCATTTGGTAAACTAATTTGTAGCAGTGAGAATCC
This sequence comes from Pinus albicaulis, assembly GCA_034641835.2. Classification (NCBI taxonomy): domain Eukaryota; kingdom Viridiplantae; phylum Streptophyta; class Pinopsida; order Pinales; family Pinaceae; genus Pinus; species Pinus albicaulis. Next base: position 66,939,795 of record CM076570.1, read on the forward strand.
ATTTGTGTTGAGCTGAATATGGAGGATGAATTTTACCAATAAAGTCAAGTCCCCATTGCTGGAATGGTGCTTGGAATTCAATTGGTTTAAGAGTCAAAGGAAAAAGTTTCTTTGTTCCTTGAAATATCTGAAACTCATGACAACTATTAACTATTTTATAGACATCATAAAACAAGGTAGGCCAATAAAAACCTGCTCTCAAGATTTTATTTGCCGTGGTTTTCCAGTAAAGATGACCTCCACATTCACCCTTATGGAAATCTGTCGTGACTTTCTCAACTTCACCTTCAACTAAACAATTCAGCAATACTCCACCAAGATATTTCCAATATAGGACACCATTCAGAATGCAGTATTTCAGTGCTTTTAACTTCAATGATCTTTCTTTACTACTTGGCATGCAAGGAGGAGGATTCAAATGTTGCAGACTATATACAATATCAGCATACCAGGGAGATAAAGAAAATATTTTAGTTATATCGGGTAATGTTTCACGAGTTTTTTAATCAGACAATGCAACAATGAAGTTTATATCTAAGGCATGAAGATTAGAATCTGCCATCAACTTTGCTAGGCCTTGTCCTTTGATTAATTTTGTGGGCTTAATCTCCAAATCATACTCTAGCAAGGCTGCAATCTATTTTCCTCTAGGACCTTCTGGATCACTCTGTGTGAGTACTTCTTTAAGAGTAGCATTTGGCACATAAGTGCTGACATGGGAATGTAAAATGTACACTCTGAAATTTTTCAATGCTTTGACTAATGCTAAATATTGTTTCTCAATGATATTGTAGTTTAAAGCGACATCTCTTATTGTTCTGCAAAAGAAAGAAATAGGATGTTCTGCATTTTGATTTTTATTTTGCATCAAAACAACAACAAGTGTATGCTCTGAAGCAAATGAAAATATTATAAAATCAAGTTTATAATCTGGGTTAATGAGAATGGGAGCATGAGAAATAACTAACTTGACTTGATTAAATGACTTCTTTGCTTCCTCATACCATTTTACTTCAGTATATTTCTTTAACATATCGGTAATCTGCCTCAAATGTTCAACAAGATTGGGAACAAATCTTCTCAGAAAATTAATTTTACCATAGAAAGATTGAATCCCCTTTTTGCTCCTAGGATAATCTAAATTATGAATTGCTTCAATCCTTGAAGGATCTACTCTTATGCCATCTTTATATATAATATTCCCCAACAATTTATCTTCTTCCATGGAAAAGAGGCTCTTCTTTGGATTTAATTAAATACTAAAATTTCTGCACTTTTGAAAGACTGTCTTTAAATGATGCAAATGGTGTTCATCTGTCTTTGAGAAAACAATGATATCATAAAGGTAAATAACCAAAAGAAAATATTTTTCATTGGCAAAAGAAATATCCATTTCTCTTTGAAAATTCCCCCCTGCATTCTTCAAACCAAAAGGAATTTTGGCATACATGAAAGTACTCGAAGATGTGGTGAAAGTTGTCTTTTCTTGATCATCTGTGGACAAGAATCTGATTGTATCCTGAGTATCCATCTAACAAATAAAGTTTAGATGATACAACTACCCTTTGCAGAATGTGGTCCTTTTTTGGTAGTGGATAATTATCTTTTAATGATACTTTGTTTAGATTTCAAATATCAATGCACAATCTAATTTCTCTTGTCTTCTTTCTCATAGGTACTAGATTAGACATCCAGTCTGAGAAATGAATAAGAACTATTATTCCAGCAATGAATAATCTGTTTACTTCCTTCTGAATAGAAGGAAGTAATTTGGGATTCATCCTTCTAAGCTTCTGGTGAAATGGTTTTCATCTAGCTTTAGAGGAATAGTGTGCTGAATAATACTTTTATCATAGACCTTCAAATATGAATATTCCCAAGCAAACACATCTAAAAATTGAGACATAAGTATTGCATACTTAGCTTTCATTTATGGACTCAAGTATTTTGAAATCTGCACCATATTTGTCTTTTCTGAAGTGCCAATATTTAGATCTTCCACTCCCACCTTTGTTGGTGACATAGTAGGGTTCCTTGCAACATCATCCTTGTCAAAAATTTCTTCCAAAGGTACCAAACCTCTTGGAATACAATTATCCTTAAGCTGTAGTATTTGCATCTCTATAGCATGAATTTCCTGGTCATCTATTTGGGCATTAATGAATTCTTCTTATGTCTGCAAGAAGTTATTGATTTTCTCATCATTTTGAAACACCTGCCAATATTGAACATTGTCAAGGAAAGCAGGGTGATGTTTGACATTTATTTCATATTTTTTGTTTGGACACAGTGAAATTTTGAACATACTGGCAGAAGTGGCAAGAGAATCAGCAATAACATTGCTGTTCTAGGAATTAATGACAGAGTATATTCTGGAAATGTTTTAAGGATATCTAGGACTGCATTTCAGTAAGATCTCATTCTGGAATTTTTGGCTTGGTACTCTCCTTTAACTTGCTTGATAACTAACTCGTAGTCGCCATATACAAAATCTTTGCACCAAGCTTTTTCAAAAGTCTCATAGCCTTCTCCTCGGGCTTCAAACTTTTGCAACAACTCCCTTATTTGGTGGGTATCAAATGTAAACTGGTGTATATAATGACAATGAATTTATTTCTCAATATTTCAATAATTATAATTCTTTAGGAACATACCATTGATAGGTCATCCCAACACTTCCTGCCCTTCAAGATCTTTGACTAATGCTTTGGGAATGTAAAATGTACACTCTAAAATCTTTCAATGCTTTGACTAATGCTAAAGCTTGTTTCCCAATGATATTGTACTTTAAATCAATATCTCTTATTTTTTTGCTAAATAAAGCAATAAGGTGTTCTGTATTTTTATTTTCCTTTTGCATCAAAACAACAACAAGTGTATGCTCTGAAGCAAATGAAAAAATTATAAAATCAAGTGTATAATCTGGACTAATTAGAATGGGAGCATGAGAAAGAGCTAACTTGACTTGATTAAATGACTTCTTTGCTTCCTCAGATCATTTTACTTCAGTATCTTTCTTTAACATATCAGTAATCTTCCTCAAATGTTCAACAATATTGGGAACAAACGTTCTCATAAAATTATTTTTACCATTGAAATATTGAATCTCCTTTTTGCTCCTAAGATAATCTAAATTCTAAATTTATTCAATTCTTGAAGGATCTACTCTTATGCCATGTTTAGATATAATATGCCCCGAAAATTTACCTTCTCCCATAGCAAAGAGGATCTTCTTTGGATTTAATGAAATACCAAAATTTTTGCACTTTTGAAAGACTGTCTTTAAATGCTGCAAATGGTGTTCATCTGTCTTTGAGAAAAAAATGATATCATCAAGGTAAATAACCAAAAACAAATCTTTTTCATTGGAAAAATAAATATCCATTGCTCTTTGAAAAGTTGCCCCTACATTCTTCAAACCAAAAGGCATTTTGGCTTAAATGAAAGTACCCTAAGATGTGGTGAAACCTGTCTTTTCTTGATCATCTGGGTGGAAAAGAATCTGATTGTATCCCGAGTATCCATCTAACAAAGAAAGTCTAGATGATCCAACTACCCTTTGTAGAATGTGGTCCATTTTTGGTAGTGTATAATTATCTTTTAATGATACTTTTTTTAGATTTCGAAAATCAATGCACAATCTAATTTCTCCTGTCTTCTTTCTCACAGGTACTAGATTAGACATCCAGTCTGAGAAACGAATAGGAACTATTATTCCAGTACTGAATAATTTGTTTACTTCCTTCTGAATAGAAGGAAACAATTTGGGATTCATCCTTCTAAGCTTCTGGCGAAATGATTTTTGATCTGGATTCAAAGGAATAATGTGCTGAATAATGCTTTTATCATAGACCTTCAAATAGGAATATTCCCAATAAAATACATTTGAAAGTTGAGACATAAGTATTGCATACTTAGCTTTCATTTATGGACTCAAGGATTTTGAAATCTGCACCATCTTTGGCTTTTCTGAAGTGCCAAGATTTAGATCTTCCACTCCCACCTCTGTTGGTGACATAGTAGGCTTCCTTGCAACATCATCCTCGTCAAAAAGTTCTTCCAAAGGTACCAAACCTCTTGGAATAGAATTATCCTTAAGCTGTAGTATTTTCATCTCTGTAGCATGAATTTCCTGGTAATCTATTTGGGCATTAATGAATTCTTCTTATGTCTGCAAGAAGTTATTGATTTACTCATCATTTTGAAACACTTTCCAATATTAAACATTGTCAGGCACATCAGGGCGATGTTTGACATTTATTTCATATTTTTTTTTGGATACAATGAAATTTTGAACATACTAGCAGGAGTGGCAAGAGAATCAACAATAACATTGTTGTTTCTAGGAATTAGTGATAGAGTATATTCAGGAAATGTTTTAAGGATATCTAGGACTGCATTTCAATAAGATCTCATTATGGGATGTTTGGCTTGGTACTCTCCTTTGAATTGATTGATAACTAACTTGGAGTCGCCATATACAGAAATTTAATTTGCACCAAGCTTTTTCAAAATTTGTAGGCCAACAATTAAGGCTTCATATTCAACTTCATTATTTGTGCAGTAAAATGATAGTTTATAGGAAGAAATTATAACATTTGGAGGGATATCCAATGATTGATTAATTGGGCCGTGAATCCATATTCCAATGCCATCACCTTCTTTGCCCATGTCCCCATAAAAATCCATAGTCCAAAGACTATTTTCTTCATTTGGAAGGTGTAAATTAGATGGCTGATTTTTGTTTTCTGTTTGAGATACCTCTGTTGTATCAAAAATTTCTGTTCTTTCTACTATTTTCTTATTTTTTTCTTGAGGAGATGTCTTCAATTCCAAACTTTTTGGCACTATTTTACAAAATTCCGTCTCTGCCAATTCAAAAACAGAATTTGAATTTTTTGGATTTTCTGATTTTTCTTCAATCAAAAACTCTGAAGATGCTGAGCATTCTTCATTGAATAAAATAAAAGATTCTAAATCTGTATGTACAACATGAATGAGATGATTATTAGGCTTTTATCTGGTACTGATCATATACTTCATCTTACTTTCTCTGTAAAGTTTCCCGAATTTTCTAAAGATTTGAATTGTTGCATATGAAAATTCAAGCTGCAAAGTTCCTCTAAGCTTTTCTCCCCATGATCTAGAAAGTATAATTCCATACCTAGGTGGAATCTCAACCACAACAACATCTTTAAGGACATTCTTGGCTGGAATTTGTTCTAATGAGACCACTAAATCCTTGATAAGACCATGACATTTCCCATTCCCTGAATCAAATGAATAGAGATCATGATAAGGTCTTGTGATGTCTAGTCCCAATTTGTCCATAATGGCTTTAGGCATGAGGTTGTGGGGTGCTCCAAAGTTAAGCACTGCATTATGAAGAATTAAATCATGGATCTTGAGGCTTAAGTAAAAGGGAGGAACTTCACTATCTTTTGATTTTCCATCAACAACAAGACCAAAAATAAGCTCAGGATGATCATCACTCAAGTTAACCATATATTTGATCAACTTTAAGAAACTTGGTAACTTGAAACTTATATTGATAATTATTCATTATCTTAGTTAGAGGAATAGAAACCTTTAGTTTATCAATTTCATTTTCAAGGGAAAAATGAGCAGGATGTTTATCTACGTCTTTTAGTGACGTGTCTTTCTTTTCAAGTAGTTCTTTGGATGAAGAATATTTATTCTATCCTCCTTGAACTTCTTCATATTTTCTTTGATTGCTGGTGGATGATTCATTAGCTTTAGGTGAAGTAAAAGCAGCAAATGTCTTTTCTTTGCTTCTATTTTGTGCAACAACTTCTTTTTTTTGAGTATTGGTTTTAGAGTTCTGCTTATTTTGATTGGTAACTAGAGGAAAATTTATACTCCTCAAACCATGCTTCCTTTGAACTTGGATGAGGGAATTTCGATATCCTCTATGATAATTTTCTGTGCATATTAAATATTTATTTGAAATGGCATATTGTTGGTCTTTTGATACACAAATTTCTGCATAATATTGCTCTTCTTCAGTGAGGAAGAAAGGTTGCTGATTTTCCTCAAACAAGTGGTTTTCCCCAGAAATTTCTTCTTCATCTTCTTCATCAGGGCCTTCAGAATAATTTTACTGGAATGGTGTCCAAACTTGCTGTTGAATTTGTGGATCCTGACCCCTCTGTTCCATTTGTTTAATCCTGTATTGGGGTTGCTGATTTTGAACCCTGAAATTGAGATTTTTTATAGAAGGTTCAGCTTATTGATCAGTACTCGACATCTTATCCATCATTTTCTCCATGGCTTTAATTAAAGTATCAATTTTTCATTATGATGAATTGGATGTTTCTTCTTTTATTGTGACTCTTTTCTCTGTTTTGAGCTTAGACTTTTTAATAATAATATTTGACTCTACACTCACTGCATTTCTTTTCATCTCTTCCAAAGTCGATGGGTTTCTGTCCCTCAGCTGATAGGCCATGTCAGGGTCAAAACCATCAAGATAATGGAGTAAAGTAAGGCATTGGGGTGGTTTAATATTATCAGGAATTGAATCATATATCTTATTAAATCTAGTTGTGAATTCTTGGATAGACTCATTTGTATTCCTTTTTAGTGTATTATATTAAGCTAGGATTTGTAGTGGAATTTTCTCCTCTTCCCATTTTTCCATGAATAAATCAATTAGCTGTTGTGAGGTACTAATTTTACCAGCTCCAAGAGAGCGAAACCATTTCTTTACTTCTCCGGAAAAACTTTAAGCAGTAATACACATCTTAGAATCATCATTTTCTATTTCTTCAAGGTATATAAAATCAATTACTTTAGCCACATGCTGATAGGTTGTGATTTTTGATGTTCCATCAAAGAGAGGTAGTCTTTGACCATAATTTTTAGGTAGAGGAGTAAGCTGACATGGTAGAATTAGTGGATAAAATTTGACCATGGTTAATGGAGGAGGTGGTGGAGGTGTGAATTGTGATGTAGATTGAATAAAAATTCGCAAAGGTAAATATGGAATGAAAGGAGGAAAAGATGGTGTAGCTGCATGATATGATGAGGTAAAAGAAGTACAAAAAGCCTATTGTTGATATTGAAAATAGGCCTTTCCAGAGGTTTATTTATCTACTAAGACTTTAAGTCTATGGAAATTGGACCAAACTTCAGAATCAGTTTCAGACTCAAAGGTTTCAGAAAATGGTGTAAAGGACTCAAAATCAAAAGGGTCAAAACTATCTTCTGAGAGAAAAATTTCAGACTTGGTTTGAATTAAATATTTTTCAGATTCTGGAGAGAAAGACAAATCTTCTGAGACAAACCTTGTAGGCAGGGAATTTATTTAATCAATGGAGGAAAAAATATTCCTGTATGTCGAGACTTAGTTTTTTGTTTTCTCAAAATACTTTCAGAATTGTATATCAGTGGTGATGGATTAGGGTCAGGGTTTGACCTGGTATATATTTTTGGAGCCAAATTAAGATTTGAATTATATGTTTTGGCTTAGGTTTTGACTTTAGCATGTTCAGAAAAAATTTCCCAGGGATATCTAACAATCTTCCCCGGCAACGATGCAAGAAATGTATCAATCTCCCCAAGTTCCTAGGCTGAAAATAGGAGTGAAGAAAGGTAACCACAAACCAACTTTTAGCTAGGTAGCTTTCCCTACTTAACCAGAGAGGGCTCTCTTTGTGTCACTTTTTAAAGTATTCAATTTTAGGCTTAGTACCATATTTTAGGCTAGATATGAGTTAATATGTTTTGAAATTTGTTTAATAATGTGTTTGCTAGATAAAAAAAATGATCAGTGAAACTAAATCTGATTTCAAAAACTGAATTGCAGAGAACAAAGTTAGGCAAGATAGGCAAACTATTTGATCAAAATTAAGTTGTCATTTGTGTATAGCATTAGAAAAAGGGCAGGGGTCTGAATGAGTGTTTTACTGAATTCATTCATCAGAAGAAAAGACATATTTGTAGAAATCTTAATAAAAAGAACATATAATTGATCTCTGTTTATAAATTGATAATATTTTTACATAGAAACTGAAATGGAAATGAAATAAAAGAAAGAAAATCATAGTGATCAATAGAAATACCACATGAATCTCACAATATTTTCTGCAAATTCTTTGATTTCATTAAAATTTACAATAGCTCCATAGTAATTCATAGAGTCTCAGAAAACTCAATTAGCCAACAATAATACTTCGTATAATGAAGTATTTATAGAAAAGAAAAAATACAACAATTTACATTAAAGGCTATCATAACAGATAACACTTTATTTTCAAAACTAAACTTTAAATGCAATATGGAAATAAAGTGGATTTGTTGTGCTGGTGCTGCTCTAACTGAAAATAGTTGCTGAAAGGAGAGAATTATGGTCTACGCTGGCTGTCAACTGACTGATGATCTGGCAGAGGTTGAATTTTCCGCTTTTACCACTTACTCTTGATATTCAAACAATTTTTCCCAGTGCTCTTCATTAGGGATGGCCAATTTTATTACCTTACGGTAAGCTTCATCTGTTTCAGTGTATTTAGTAAAAGTGGGCCTCACCACAAAAACATGTTTTATCTCATACTAAATATAAATGTTATTGCTCAATGTTCCCAACAACGCCCTTCCTGTCATTGTGCCTTTGATATTTGAAAATGTTGAAGTATCCCTGGCAATTTCTTGAAGTTTTCTCCCATAATATTCTTTGGTCATCATTTTATCATTAATTACAAATAGAGAGGGAAATCCTTTTTGTGTCAGAGGCTCTATTCTACTGAAAAATCTCTAAACCGTGATCTCCAAAGTGTGACATTTCTCTTCAAGCTGAAGAATTCAATTATTCTTTATGAGTACCTTATTTACTTCCAGGATTGTTTCTGTATTATCATCTATGCCCAATTCATCCAACTCATACTTGTGCTTTGAATTCAGAAATTTAATAATATTGTTTGCTGTAACAAGCTTGTCTCCCAGTTGTGCTTTGATTGTTGCAATGGCTTGATTTTCTTTCTGGATCAACTCCTTTTGTTCAAATATAATTTGTATACTTGGCCAAATTTCACTAATAGATTCTGTGATGTCTGCCCAGATTATTTATTTTACTTGGCCCAAAGTATTTCCAATAGTTGATTCCTTTTGTTCTTTCTGCAACCTCTCTAGTAGCTTCTTAGCTCTTTGCCCTTCAGCTGCATGTGAACTTTCATATGTAGATTTATGATATTGCAACAATTTTACCTGATCCTGTAATTTATTTATCTCCTCTTCTTGAGTTGACATATTCTGGACCGCTTTAGCGAGATGCTCAACTCCATCTGCAGTACTTTCTATAGAAGGTGTGGCTATAAGGATGAGTGCAAGAGGCATTGCTTCTAAAGGAAATTTAGATGCTTTTCGTGCTATTTCCTTTTCCTTTATCATTTTTTCTAGCTCTGATTCCATCTTATTTATTTTAGCATTCTGTTCCATAATCAATTTCATCATTTCTGTCTTTTGGGATTCAATCTTTTCAATTTATTTTGCGAGCGGATCTTCTATAACTGTAACCTTCAATTTCTTCCTCAATGCTGCTATGTTAGCTTTTTTCTTTTTGATGATTTCTTCTACTACATTAAAATTGGAAGGATCATATCCAATTTTGATCACCAGGTCTTCCAGAGTTTTGATTCTTGTGTCTTAGAAAATGAAGAAACTTTCTCCATTCTCAGCTGTGATTGTATGTTAGCTAATCAAACTTGCAATCTTGACAAACTCATAGCATTGTTAGTGAGAGTGGATGAAATCATCTCACCAGTTTGTTTATGTAACTCCATTTTATATATTGGATGTATCTCCTTAGTATCAAGCTCAAATGCGATCCTTTTGTAATATGCTTCTGACTTTGGCTGTGGAATTTGTGATTGAAGAAAAGACAACTTCATTTTCCCCTTTTCTGAATCAAAAGCCGAGAGCAACTTTCTCTGAGAGCTGGGAGTTTGTTTCCAAAACAGATTGTATGTGCTGGTCTTCAACATTTTATTCTTTAACTTTATCTCCCTGAAGGTATCAAATATAGTTTTCTCCTTTTCCCCTGTAACAACTGTATTGGTTTGAATAACTTTCTTCTGATATTGAGAAACTGCTGAAGTAGTAGTGTTAGAAGTATTTTGATCACCTTCCTGTGTGGAAGGAGGTGTCTCTTCAGTAATAATAATTACTTCTCGCTTTGAATCCTTGCTAGGATTGAATTTTGGGTTGAGCTTTGTCGTCTTTATGTAATGGATTTTAAATTCTTTGCTAGATGAATTAGTCATTGGAGATGACTAATATTCTCTGATCATTTTCCCCGCTCTTTCCCATGAAACATGAGTCTGTAATGCTGATGTTGACACTGTTTGTTCTTTAATCTTCTGTAAATTATCCTCAATCCATTGAAGTCGATTCATATATTTCTCAATCTTTGGTCTAGGTTTATGAAAATAAGGTGTAGATTTGTTCTCTACCCTTAGGAGTTTAGAAATGAAACCAACTGGATCATAAGACCATGTGAAACTGAGACTAAATTGCATCTCTTTCAGAAATTTGTCTGTTTCCTCCTCTGCTGTCCAGCTATTACAGATAAAAGGTCCTATCTATGTTTTGATTTTGAATTGTGATTTCTTTTTAGCAGATACAAAACACACTTCATCAGCATTAAGCATTTTCCTAATGTACTCCAATGAAAAAATCCTCATTGGAAGGAATTTTGGGAACTTGTAAGGGGGAATCTCATAGCCATAGAATCTGAGTTATGTGTAGTTTTGATAAAGATACCAATCCCATATTCTAGCTTGATCTGACAGCTGCAATACCTTTCTGATTTCTTCACTGATCGTGGGCTCTGTAGTGCTGTTTAGTAAACTGAGTGCTGGATGAAGAAACAATTGTACAAATTTCTTGTATGAATACTCTTTTTATTCCTTCATCACTAATGAAGTCCAAAAGATAATTGATTTTTGATTTCATTCTTCATCCAATTTCTGTAAGGAAAACTTGAATTTGTCTCCCTGAGAGTATAAGAACAAATAAACTAACATAGAGGCATATTTGAAAACCTCTTCAGTTGGAAATTTAACAAACTGCTCATGGATAGAATCTACAATGAATTGACTGAAGTTGAATATGATGGACGATTTAGAATATGTGGAGAAAATAGACATGAATCATATGATGGCTTCATCTACCCATTGGTCTGAATAATAACCAAGAAGGTAGGAAATGACTGTGATGATTTGTTTGGATATTTCAGGGAAAATGGACGATGGAAATGGAGGGTTTTTCTTGGGTAATGGATCATTTTCAGTCATAAAAAACTCAAGAGTTTGAGCTCTTTTTTCAAAATCTAACTTCTGATATATTTCAATTAATGATTCTTGGGAAAGTGGTGTGGCATTCTCTGTGATGGGGGCTTGCATCATTTGTTCAATGGTTTGGGCAATAATGGTCACTAAAATCTCTCTTGTAGGAGCGATAATAGCTCTTTGGTTGGGAATATACCAGGCTTGGAATCTTCTAACAAATTCTAGAGCACTATGGGTGTGAGGAAAGATATAATGTGGAAGTTTGGAATTCTAGAGTTCTATATCATCAGATTTATCTAAGAATTTATCCTCTAACTAGCAATACAATTCAAAGAACTCAAGTTCACAAAGGGTTTCATGTATCTTATGGTCTTTTTATGCTAATGGTATGTGATGAAAGTCAATTGGAGAGTGAAGTAGCAGACTTACTAGTTATTATGGTATTTTTTTCTTTGGAGGCATGATTGGCTCTGTTTGAAATGGAGAAAGCAAGAATTTCTGATGCAAAACAGAGGCCGAGACTGAGGAAAAGCTCTGCATATTAGAATAATATAAAAAGCTACAAAGGAGAATTTAAATAATGGTAAGTTTGATTTATGGAGTTCTAACAATAACTGTGAATTTTTAATCCTGTGCAGAGCAGAGCGAATAACAGAATGAAGGTTTAAAACATGTGTTTAGTAATGTATTTATAAGCATTTTGTTTATTTCCCATTTAAAGTGGCGTGGGTACATTAGCCTAACAGTTAGGATTGAATTTATTGGCTAACAATTATTGGAGCACGAGAGTTTAATTGATTGGACAATCCTTAGTCCACATTAGCATAACACGAATGGTGGGTGGAGTAGGGGTTTCATCTGGCGGATAAGCAGGATTTTAGAGGGGTACATTGGTAGTAAATGGTTTCATGCGGGGGGAGAGTGGGGTGTGAAATCATATGCTATTGACATGTATCAGTGGGGTCAGGTTTTGAAACCAATCCTTTCGGACACACCCCCCCCCCCCCCCCCCCCGATGTTAAGTTTCAGATGTTGAGGGGGGGGGGGACGAAGTCACATGTGGGTCGTCGGATGAATTTGTGATGTGATGGATGATTAGTGAAATGGGGTGTAGTTAGCATACAACGAAGATTATTATGACATGGAGAGTTTATTTTGAACTGTAAAAACTGACTTGTTCCTTAAAATAGACTTTTATGAATGAAATGGAGGTTTCACTGCCTTATTTTTAGTGAAAAAATTGAATATTTTTCCATGGGCAGTTTTGACCTTAGATTTAACCTATATGATATGGAGTGACCTGTGTGGAAGGAGGTGTCTCTTCAGTAATAATAGTTACTTCTTGCTCTGAATCCTTGCTAGGATTGACTTTTGGGTTAAGCTTTGTCTTCTTTCTGTAATGAATTTTAAATTATTTTCTCGATGAATTACTCATTGGAGATGACTGATCTTCTCTGATCCTTTTCCTTGCTCTTTCCTGTGCAACAGGAGTCTGTAATGCTGATGTAGACACTGTTTTTTCTTCAGCCTCCTGTAAAGTACCCTCAGTCCATTCAAGTCGATTCATATACTTGTCAATCACTGGTCTAGGTGTATGAAAATAAGGTGTATATTTGTTCTCTACCCTTAGTTTAGAAATTACACCAACTGGATCATAATACCATATGAAACTGAGACTAAATTGCATCTCTTTCAACAATTTGCCTGCTTCCTCCTTTGATGTCCTGCTATTAGAGATAAAAGGTCATATCTGTGTTTTGATTTTGAATTTTGATTTCTTTTTATCAAATACAAAATGCACTTCATCAACATTAAGCATTTGTCTAATGTACTCTAATGCAAAAATCCTCATTGGAAGGAATTTTGGCAACTTGTAAGGGGGAAGTTCACAACCATAGACTCTGAGTTTTATGTAGTTTTGATAAATATACCAATCCCATGTTTTGGCTTGATTTGACAACTTCAATACCTTTCTGATTTATTCAATGATACTAGGATCTGTAGCATTGTTTAGTAAATTGAGTGCCGGATGAAGAAAGAATTCTACAAATTGCAGTTATGAATACTCTTTTGTTCCTTCATCACTAATGAAGTCCAGAAAATAATTGATTGTTGATTTCCTTATTCATCAAATTTCTATAAGGAAAACTTGAATTTGTCTCCCTGAGAATATAAGAACAAATAAACTAACACAAAGGAATAGTTGAAAACCTCTTCAGTTGGGAATTTAACAAACTGGTCATGGATAGAATCTGCAATGAATTGAATGAAGTTGAATATGATGGAGGGTTTAGAATCCGTGGAGAAAATATACATGAATCCTATGATGGCTTCATCTACCCATTGGTCTGAATAATAACCAAGAAGGTAGGAAATGACTGAGATGATTTTTTTGGATCTTTCAGGGAAAATGGATGATGGAAATGGAGGGTTCTTCTTGGGTAATGGATCATTTTGAGTAATAAACAACTCAAACTTTTGAGCTCTTTTTGCAAAATATAACTTCTGATAGATTTAAATTAGTGCTTCTTAGGAAAATGATGTGTCATTCTCTGTGATGGGGGCTTGCATCAAGTGTTCAATGGTTTGGGCAGTGATGGTCACTAAAATCTCTCCTATAGGAGCGATAATAGCTCTTTGGTTGGGCATATACCAGGCTTGGCATATTCTAATAAATTATGGAGCACTATGGGTGTGAGGAAATATATAATGTGGAAAGTTGGAATCCCACAGTACTATATCATCAGATTTATCTAAGAATTTATCCTCTAACCAGTAATACAATTCAAATAACTCAAGTTCACAAAGGGTTTCATGGATCTTATTGTCTCTGTCTGCTAATGGCATGTGATGAAAGTCAATTGGAGGGTGTATTAGAAGAATTACTAGTTCTTATGGTCCTTTTTTCTTTGGAGGCATGATTGGCTCTGTTTGAAATGGCGAAAGAAAGAATTTTTGATGCAAAAAAGAGGCCAAGACTGAGGAAAATGTCTATAGATTAGAGGAATATCAACAAATGCAAAGGAGGCTTTAAACAATGGTAACGTTGATTTCTAGAGTTACGACAATAATTGTGAATTTGTAATCTTGTGCATGGCAGAGCGAATAACATAATGAAGGTTTAAAACAGGTGTTTAGTGATGGATTTATAAACATTTTGTTTATTTCCCATTGAAAGTGGCGCAGGTACATTAGTCTAACGGTTAGTATTGAATTTTTTGGCTAACAGTTATTGGAGTGCGGGAGTTTATTTGATTGGAAAGTCCTAAGTCCACGTTGGCATAACATGCATGGTGGGCGGAGCAGTGGTTTCATCCGGTGGATAAGTATGATTTCAGAGGGGTACATTGGGAGTAAATGGTTTCATGTGGGGGGGGGGGCGAAATAATATGATATTGACATGTAGAAGTGGGGTCTCGTTTTGAAACCACCCTTTTCATACCCCTCCCCGACATTAATTTTCGGATGATGAGGGGGGGCCAAAGTCGCATGTGGGTCGTCGGATGAATTTGCGATGTGATGGATGATCGGTGAAATGGGGGGTAGTTAGCATATGGCGGAGTTAAATGAATAGGGGTATGATGAATGCAGTGTGACATGGATAATTGTTAAATAATTGATGAATATGGGTATGCAAGATGTCACATGAATAGTGGTGGATAATGCATAATATTAAATCCTATGGTCTCAAGAGTGATTTTTCGAATTGTTGAAGAATAAAAATTTGATAAACATGCGATTTTGAAAATAATTTTCTTCAACAAAGCTCTTCATTTCTTCTCGAATATAGCAACAAAATAGGAGATTATTATGACATTCAAATTTTATTTTGAACTGTAAAAATCAACTTGCTCCTTCAACTAGACTTTTATTAATGAAATGGAGGTTCACTACCTGATTTTTAGTGAAAAAATTGAAGATTTTTCCATGGGAAGTTTTGACCCTAGATTTAACCTATATGAGATGGAGTGACCTGACTTTAGACCTCTAAATGGTGATGAAATGATGTTAAGGAGCAACATATCAAGATAGGACTTGTTCAGTGACCAAAATTATTGCTGAAAACTAACTGAAAAAGCAACAATTTTTGACTAATGACTTGATGGAAATCTCTCAAAAGAGCTATTTTTGATCATTGATAAACTGAATCTAATAGTTGGATGACCTTAAATACCCTTTAAAAATACCAAAATACAACCAAAAGCTCCTCGCTGCAGAAACAGAGTGAAACAGTCAGTTTCGTAGCATGGTTTTGTAGCAAATCTACTTCACCTATTTATGCCAATTTTTAGCCTTCTTTTCTAATTTGGATGTCTTGGTTATATAAAATGAGCTAAATAAAAATTTCCTCCACCTTTTATTTTTCCAAAAACTATGATTTTTGACAAAACATCACCTACAGGGATTTCGTAGCGAAATCTAGCCTTCAAGCTTGGGGTTCATTATGAAATTGCCTAATTGGCAAAAAACTCAGAATTTTGCTGTTTTTTCTGAAAACTAGGGCTTCGAAATGAGCTCCTATCTTCGAATATTTGATAGCTATTGCAAAACAAGAGGATTTTTTTTTTTTTTTTTTTAAATCTGTTCGTGCTGAAGAAAAACCTCTCTAGGTGTCCAAAATATGCATTTGAAAAACATGTCTAAAATAGGAAAAAACACATTCTGAAAATAGAGCCCAAAGACATCTTTGAATCTCCCAATTTGTAGCACCTATGAGAAACATGAAAGAGGTTAATGTTCTTTGATATGTGATTGACAATAACCTCCCTCAAATTTTTATAATTCCTTTCTATTTGACCAGAAATTTCTCTTGGAATTTACTGCTCAAATAGTCAGAAAACACAGAAATTCATTTCTTTCTTCTGGAAGAAATGCATGTAACCAGATTTAATGAAGTCCCCTGCAACACAAGGGTCTTCCATGACTAAATTTAATTCCATAGGTTCATATTTGACCACTGAACCTCCCTTTATAAGTCTTCTTCTGCATTGCTATACATTTTAACACTGTGTTGGCCTTCTTGATACTATGACACATGTAAAGAATAGAATTGCACAACAAGCAACTTGTGGTGGAGTTGGATTCTTCAAGGATGCTAATCAACTACTGCATGCAATGATAGAAAGGAAGATGATAGAGAGGAGCTTTGGAGATTAGTCTTAAAAATGAAATTTGAATGTGGAGAGAATGACGACAAATGAGGGAGTGAAAGGTAATGATGGGTGGTATTTACACTTTTGCATGTTTGGATGAATATGATAACGAATTATATGAACTCACCTTTATCTTAAACCACTAGGAAATTGACAGCTCATCATCCTCTGTTTTGGTGCAAAAAAACATGATTTCGCAGCGTATTCAGTTATAAACCTAGCATATTCGCTACAAAATGGTCAGGTGATTTCGTAGCGAAATATGCCTTTTTGCAGTTATATTCGCTGTAGAATCGTGAAAAATTAGACATTTGGCTAAAAATGAATTTTAAAACAATGCATGTGAACCTAAAGTGAAAATTGATAGATATGACTGAGATGACATGAAAAATGAAGTGTTTTGGACTTAGGATAAAGAATTATTTCATGATTTTTTCATCAATTTCATGGACCAAACTTATGAGACAGAATAAAACCTAGGTGAGTGACCCTAATCAAAAAATTAAAAATTTATGTGGCCACATGATCAACATGACAACTCATAGTTAGAATCTGAGGAACAATTACTATATTCTAGCCATGATGTTTTATTGTTAGATCATGCCTTTTGCCATGTCATAAGGCCGCTCTTTCGATAAACCTTGTTTAAGTATGGAGTTTTAATAGTTTGATAATGTAATAATGAGTGAAAGAGTCCTATTAGGTTTCTAATTCTTGAAAACAGGTTTATCTCTACTTTTTCCTCCTTGTAATTAGTTGTTAGTTAGATTAGGTGTCCATGAAGGTATTCAATGGTCTAGCCCAGTTGGTAGACATGATGTAAAGGTGCCTAATTCTATAAATAGGGAGAGGAAAGAGTTTGAAAGGGTTGGAAGATGTTATTTTACACGACTACTATTGTAATTTTTTTTGTTTGAATATCAGTAATATATAGTTGTAGCAGCCTATTTTAGACCTGAGATTCTTCTCTGTATTCTCATGTATGTCTGTTCTATTAGTCTCTTACTTTGTCTCAAGTATTCTAGTTGTATAATCACTTGGAATTCATGATTACATGCTCCAACCTCCCTGTATACACCTAGTCTGTTGTAAATGTCATGTTTTGTTAGTTAGCTTATGTATAATCACTTGGAATTAATGGTTACATGCTCCAAATTCCTGTATACATGTATCTTGCTATTTTTTCCTTCATGTGTGATTTGATAAGAATACAATTGCCTCAGCTTCCATGAGATAAGTTGACTTGTGACTGAGTTTTCATACTGACTCCGTAAGCCCAATGGTAGTTATTTGTTTACATTTTTCACCTACATAAAATCACATTCAATCCAATTCAGAGTTATCCATCTGCTTTCAATTTATCCATTGAATATCCTTTATCCTTTTTAGAGATACCTCTCAGGCTGAAGAGGATAATCCTCAGTCAAAATCTAGTTTGAAAGAGTTACTCTAAGTTGTCTGGTGGAGCAGCCCATCAATACCAATTCAGAGATAACAAATACATAAATATTTGGCATGTTTTTATCCATATTTATACTATATTAGCTTCCTAATCGTTATGCACAACCCTCATCCCATCTCCCTTGTGATGATAATATTTATACAAGTGGTGTTTATCATAAAGCAACATGCATGGGTTGTTGTCTTGGTCTTTCCCTAAGGAATTTGTCATATTAGGCTCTATCTATGAATTTCCCTTCCTAGTACGCTTGAGAGTTTTTTTTTGAATAAAGGTGGCTTAAACCCTTTCTTCCTTTAATCCATCTTGCTTCTCTTCTTATCATTCCAAGATTTTTGAAAAGTTGGCATTCCCTCATTCCACTCATACAAATATTTGGCTTTCCTTGTGTCTTCCATCGAAGTCTTAGGCTAATAAAATTGGATTTTATCCTAGTAAATGATGGCAATCCACTCAATTTTTTTTTGAATTTTTAACCTTCTCTTCTTTGAAAATCCACATACCTATACAATTCAAAGAATTATTCTCATTCTTCTCCATAGTCATGATATATAGTTTGAGCTCAATGATTTCTTGCATTTTCTTGTCATAATAGTGTTATGAAAAGTATTTTTGTTGGAAACATTTCTTGAAATGTTCTAATAAATTCTCTTCTCATCAATATGCTTACCTACTTTAGCTAGTCCCACCGCACGGAAGCTTTACCATGAAGATGGTATATGAAAATCCTTGCTTCCAAATTTTATGAATAATTATATAGGTAGAAATATTTTCTCATGCCTAACAACCATGATTTAGTATCTCCACCTTTCTTATGCTTTCCATCAAACATAGGTGGCTTAAGCTTCTTGAGCTCTCCTTGTACCAATTTAACTTAGACCTTCTCCTTTGATGTCTTATAGAAGAAAAAATTGAGCTACTCTTTGATCCTAAAAATGAACAAGCCTTCTTGGTTAAATAACTTAGTGAATGATAATGCCTACTAGATCTATTCAAATGCCTAGACCCTCTATGTTTATGACCTATAATATATTTCATGTCTTACATTGGATGCATTTATTATGCTATAATCATTATTGATTTGTCTTTGCAAGTTTTTTGACTCTATAGTAGCTAAGTATTAATTTGGTTTTTATGCCCTTGAACACTTATCAATTTTCGATTATCTACTCTATAAATTTGCACTTATTACGTAAGCTCTTCATTATCTCAATTAGCTCTACAAGCTCCACCCTAAGCATATTTCCATTGGAGCATGTTTCAAAATTTCTTGGGTTGATATTTAAAACCTTGATCTCGTCTTCATGGTTGTAAGAATATTGTTCATCCTCCATCTCCCCATCCCCATTTTTGATCCAAATGTGTTTTTACCTTATGCCTATTAATGAAAAAATTTACATGCATCAATCACTATCATAAATTATCCATATTGAAAAATATTTGAGTAACTCGGTTGCAGGTTATTCTTTGCCTGAATTTATGAAGACCATTGAGGTGTAATATTCCAAAAATTTAGCCTTCAGCTAAATGGAATATTATAGTTTGTTTTATCACTAGGTAGGTGAATAAGTGGGTAGGGAGGCCCATAAAACTTCTTAGAAGGAATAATAACACTCCTAATGTGAAGGGAGGAAGAATAAGCAGCTGGATTAAGCACCTTTGGGTGTGAATTGGAGGGGATACATGTTGAATAGGTCAACTTTGACCAAATAAACAACACTGTCATGGAGGAGTGGCATTTATGATGAGACAACACAGTTTTAGTGGAGGAAAATTTGCATGAGCTTAGTGGCATTTATGGATGGGGCCCAATGTGAGAAGGCTCACGCACTATATATGGAGGGGATGGCAGCCATTGTTATTCATGTTTTAGATTATTATTTTGATATTGGTATGTTTAGACTTTGCATCCTTTAGTTGTTTAGCGGGGTTTGCTGTGATGTTTAGCACAAGGGTGTTCCTGATAAGGAATCCCTACCTCATCCTCAGGGAAGGAGAGGTTCATTGGGCTGCATTTCCTCATTCTGAAATTCTGTCCAAGCTACCTCCTTCAGCTACAGTGCAGTTTCTGTTTAGAGCTAGTTTGTGTTGCAGGGTGCAGCAAAGGAGGATCACATAGAGCCAATTCTGGGCTTGTTTTTAAGTGGAGAGGTAGCCTATCCATTGGAGGATCAGAAAGGAGGGCTCCTGGGCATATTTATATATTTTTGGCATCAGGAAAACCATCTACCATCCCTCACAATGTAGTTCCAGTCCAGATCTGCGTTATTTTTAGTGGCAGTTGCTGAGAGGGTTCATTAAGCTCATCGAGAGAGTCTATTTCTGAATAGAGGGATCAACCTTCTATTGAGAAATACCAATGGAGGAGGAAATTATCATTTTAGATCTGTCATAGCCTCATTCTATTCAGTTCCAGTTTGTAGTGACATATCAAACCTAGGGTTATTTGTCACATTGTATAATTTTGTTGGTATTTATAGCAAATATTTTCTGGGTTGGCAAGAAATCATTAGAGCCCCTATCTTCCTGGGAATTTATTTTGTATCTATAAACCATATTACATCTATGTATGTTTACAACAGTATCTACACTGATATAGAAAATGCTGTCACTGCTTTTCGGCATTCTATACAGTAGAAGCAACTCATGTGTTTATTGATATGATCGTGGGAGACTTGTTCTTATGGCTTGAGTGGCTTGACCCTAAAGATATTTTTGTATATTGTTGCTGATATCTGAATAAAATGATGGCTGCATATTTATTCCTCTTATAATATGTTCATAGTTGCTGTGTTTCACATTATTATGTCTTGTATTGCCGCTATTTCCCTTTTGGGATATTACTGTGGTATTAGAGCATAATCCTGGCTTAGCCCGTGCATTCAAGAAATTATGCCATTAGGAGGAGAATATTCTCATAGAAAGGAGAAGTTGTACAGAAGAAACAAAGGCATGACTCCATTATTTGGAGAAATGAAGGAAGGGAGGCTCTCCCAGCTTCTTTTTCAAACTGTGAAAAATATCAAGGAAGATATCAAGGAGATGAAAAGGGATAGGTGTAGAAAATTTCCAAGAGGGTTTGAAAGTGAAGCAAGCCCTAAATATTCACATGATGGGTGTGAGAATTAAACCACACATGCAGATCCACAACATAGTTTATTTCCCACATTCACTGCAAGAGAAATGGAGGAAGAAGATGCACCAAAGGAGGAGACCTTGAGTGACTATCTTCAGGAGTATGAGTCTCAATCTTGGAGATTCAAAGAGCACTTGGACTTCCAAGGATTTTGCCAACTCAGGTAAGACAAAAGATACATCAACCATAACAGAAGCAAGAGAGGTAGAATATTTCTGCTTAACTTTGATGGATCATCAAATTGCACAACCAAGGCTTGGGAGAAGGAGCTAGATTCCTATTTTCAGCTACACCAAGTTTCAGAAAAGGAGGCCATTAGAGTAGCAGCACTGCACCTTAAAGGTATGGCCCATGATTTGTGGTTTTATAGTTCTACTTCATTTCATCATGCAAGTGTAAATACTTATGCAGGGTTTACTAAGAATATAGTGAAAATATTTGATATTAAACATTGTGAAACATCTTTTGTTGAGCCCAAAAATTCAAAACCTTTGCATGAGTTGGAGGGATCTATTTTACCAAATCCACTCCATATTTCTATTGAAGGGGATAAGAACATGCATAATACCTTGCCAAGGGCAAGATACCCACTTCTTGAAGAGCCCTCTTCTATAGATGAAGACATGGAGATTCCTCCTTCAAGGGAAGACCAAGATCTAGGGTCTCTCATTGATGATGAGGTATTCTCAAATATTGATAAAGAGGATGGGAAAAGGAGAGCTAACAACACTGGACCATCAGGAGAAGATCCATCACCACATGGAAGTGGAAAGGGAGCCATTGCTTCCATTAGAGGAGCCCTTGTGTCTTTGCAAGGAGTTCCAAATGATCTAACATGTGGGGACCAAAGCACAATCTCGGAGCAACATGTATTAGTTTTTGTGGATGGTGAGACTTGGCAGATGGAAGGAGAAGAAGGAAAGAAGGATCAACATCAAAGGATGATGAGCATTCACCCTTATCTATTTCAGGAGGTTTTTGCACAGAAGAAGGAGACTGTATTGCGCAGTGAAAGGAGGGACAAATCAGTCCACTCATATATACAGTCTGCTTTAGATCTTGATGTCTCACTACACGTGGGCATTCCACCTGGGAGGCCACCAGATCTAAAGTTGGTGAGAGACATCTTACCATTTGGTTCACCACCCTTAGATTACGGAGGGGTGAATACCTTGGAGGGGTCTAGTACAACGCAGAGAGTCTGGGATAGACTCAAGGAGGAGGGATACACTCTCCCATTTTCAACATTACCCACTCTCACCACATATTCTGCGCTGACAGCAGTTGCTGCAGTGATGGAGGATGGCACCACCATGGTGCAAGGAAGCTGCTCCATGGATTGGGAGACACAAAGGGTACTTCCCTTGAGGAAGGAATCCTCCATATATTGGATTATATGGAGGCCACTCATACTTACATTGCCCAATATCATGAGGTTCTTTTTGGATGGTATCTTCTCATGGGAGGCCAACTTACAAAGGCCACCACTTCTACTTGAGCATGATCAGCTACATGATGGGCATGGTAGCACTTTGGAGGATGAATTTTTCATGAGGGATGTCACAGGAAAAGACAACAACATGTGGGGAGCTTCACATTTCAGATCTTCAGCACTGTCTCTTAGGAGGATTGATCCATATTAGAGGTCTCAACTTTTGGTAGAGTACTCCAAGGATATTGGTGCTTGCATGATTCTTGATGACCCGGAGGGAGATGATAGATACATGGTGGATGATCGGGTTATATATTCTTATGGCATAATATTCTTGACTAGAGATTCTGAGCTCAAGGAGAAGCTGTTACATGTAGCACATGTGGAATTTCTTTCCATGCACTTTGATGCATATCATTCCTTGATGGAGGAGTTCACTTGGGAGGGCATCCAACAAGATGTATATCAGCATAAGGAGAGATGCATAGCCCATATGATGATGGAGAGGTTGTCACAACCACTTCCCTACTCATTAAGAGTGAGGGAGAACTTTCAGTTGAGCCATTTCAGCTCAATGACCAAGGTACATAGTAGAGGATGTAAATTTATGCATTATGATTTGTACTCTTTTACTTTTTGTGAGCAGCATATTGTACCAAGGAGGACCATTCCTTCTTGTATATTTTATTGTGATGTAATTGAGGCCATTTGTAGCGTTGATGTTGGCCATTTTATTGGTGGTTTGTGGGAGATGCCACATGATTCTTGGTGTGCACATTGTCACCAAAATTTACTTCTATGATCTCATCTTATAGGATGATTATGGAAGAAAAAAAGTGGCTAGAAAGACACTTGTTTTACTTTGTTATGAGGCAGGCAGGGGATGGACTGCGCTGGTTCCACAAGTGGGACTATGATCCACCTTCCGGTTGTCATATGGAAGATTGCTTTTATTTGTTTCTGCTTCCATATATTGATGTTGTTCTTGTTCTTATGGGAAGATTTGTTGGGAGGATGGCATAAGAGTTGGAGGTTCCCATTGGGAGTATGATTCTCCATACTTCATATGTTTCATGTTTCAGGAGAAACAATGGGCAAACCATGATTTCCACACTACATCTCTTGTCTTCATGTGGGAGGAGCCATTTGGAGAACTTGAGTTCTTGGGAGAGGCACTTCATGGATGTTTTTATTGGTGGGGTAACTTGGGACATTCTTGGAGACCATAATATTTCAACACAAGATCAGCAGCAGCCCCATACATATCATATATGGAGAGAGAAACAACATGGGTGGAAAAATCTAATTTCTCCATACAACCCCAATACATTGCATGAATCGGGGGTTGAGGATTTCTTTGATGAGCTACCTAGGATAGCTCATTTCATTTGGATGATAGCATGGGTATGGGAGTCTCTTATTGGGATGGAGATCCCCAAATTTCATTTTCTCACTTACCTTGAGGAGGCCATTATATAGCAATAAGGTTTCCACTAACAACTTCCACTTTCTCATGATGTGAGCCATTTGGTTTTTCATATTTGGGAGGAACCATTGGGGGGAATATTTATTGCAGATTATTTTGAGCAGTGGTGGGGTCTATTTGATGAGGAGGCTACAAGAGGAAGGAGAGAGAATTTTTCCATATCCTTGCAGTTGCTTGCAGGAAAAGAAACATTTTGGAGGGGAGGAATATTATTGTTTGTTTTATCACTAGGTAGGTGAATAAGTGGGTAGGGAGGCCCATAAACCTCTTTAGAAGGAATAATAACACTCCTAATGTGAAAGGAGGAAGAATAAGCAGTTGGATTAAGCACCTTTGGGTGTGAATTGGAGGGGATACATGTTGAATAGGTCAACTTTGACCAAATCAACATCGTTGTCATGGAGGAGTGGAATTTATGATGAGACAACGCAGTTTTAGTGGAGGACAAATTGCATGAGCTTAGTGGCATTTATGGATGGGGCCCAATGTGAGAAGGATTACACACTATATATGGAGGGGATGGAAACCATTTTTATGCATGTTTTAGATTATTATTTTGATATTGGTCTGTTTATACTTTGCATCCTTTAGCTGTTTAGCGGGGTTTTCTGTGCTGTTTAGCACAAGGGTGTTCTTGATCGGGAATCCATACCTCATCCTTAGGGAAGGAGAGGTTCATTGGGTTGCATTTCCTCATTTTAGCATTCTAGCCAAGCTACCTCCTTAAGTTACAACGCAGTTTCTGTTTAAAGCTGGGTTGTGTTGTAGGGTGCAGCAAAGGAGGATCACATAGAGCCAATTCTGGGCTTGTTTTTCAGTGGAGAGGTAGCCTATCCATTGGAGGAACAATAAGGATGGCTCCTGGGCATATTTATATATTTTTGGCATCAGGCCAACCATATACCATCCCTCACAGCGC
The DNA here is from genome assembly GCA_034641835.2 of Pinus albicaulis. Taxonomy (NCBI): domain Eukaryota; kingdom Viridiplantae; phylum Streptophyta; class Pinopsida; order Pinales; family Pinaceae; genus Pinus; species Pinus albicaulis. The sequence goes on from CM076570.1 coordinate 66,964,683, forward strand.
ATTTACAGTCCAGATCTGCGTTATTTTTAGTGGAAGTTGCTGAGAGGGTTCATTGAGCTCATCAGGAGGGTCTATTTCTGAATGGAGGGATCAACCTTCTATTGAGAAATACCATTGGAGGAGGAAATTATCATTTTATACCTATCATAGCCTCATTCTATTTAGTTCCAGTTTGCAGTGACATATTAACCCTAGGGTTATTTGTCACATTGTATAATTTTGTTGGTATTTCTAGCAATCTTTTCTGGGTTGGCTAGAAATCATTAGAGCCCATATCTTCCTAGGCATTTATTTTGTATCTATTAGCCATATTACATCTATGTATGTTTACCGCGGCAGCTACACTGATATAGACAATGTCGTCACTGCTTTCCAGCATTCTATACAGTAGCAACAACTCTTGTGTTTATTGATATGATCACAGGAGACTTGTTCTTATGGCTTGAGTGGCTTGACCCTCGAGATATTTTTGTATATTGTTGCTGATATTTGAATAAAATGATGGTTGTGTTAGTGTCAGTCTAGTCATACTGCCATCAGTGATCAAAACTGCTCTTTTGCATTTGCATATTAGGAGTCCCATAATAATCAATTTCACCATTCCGCTAGGTCATGGATTCATTGATGGTGGTAATTTTTCATCAGTTTTCCCTCATGAGGTACTTGCTAATTTTCCTCTCTATGGTCTTTAGTCATAAGTCACTTTCATTCTCACAGTCATGTCAACAGGCCATAGGATGGGTCTCATTAGTTTCTAGGGTCTCACCATGGTCAAATTAATGAGTCAAGTGTCAATAATATCAGCAAGGTCATGAGGAAGTCAATAAACTCAAAGTCGCAATTCAGAAGCTGTTTTCTCCACAAAGTGATGTCCCTGCCTTCAGAATATTTTTTCGTAGCATGTTCAGCGCCAAATCATCCTCCAAGAAAATCCGTCAGAAAGAGCCCGGAAATAGCTTTCCAACGGTATACTACACTCTCAAAACTGAATTCTGGATTGAAATTTATGCTTAAGTGAAGTAAAAGTCCTAATACCCTCATATACCCCCCTTTTCCCATCCTTACCTTAAACTTTATATTATTAAAGTTTAATATTTTCTTTATAAATCCCTTTCCCCTCCCCTCCGATTATAAAATTGCATTATTATATCAAATCCGATCCCAAACCACTTCCCCTCCATCCCCCGTTGAAAACCTTATGATAAACATTTTGGAGGTTCATATATATACACCCCCTCGCCATTCCCAAACCACTTCCCCACCATACATCATAAAATAAAGTTCAAAGGTTTTATTATAGAACCCCTCCACAATCACAAAAATTCCCTTCCCCTTTAAATCACATCGCAAATATTAACGCGCCCCCCCCGATTACTCCAATCGCACGAAACTCCGATGCAATCAATTGCGAGTCCTTCCTCCGATCTTCCGATCGCACCCCTCCCTTCGATTACCCGATCGCAACTCTTCTTCCGATCTCCCGATCCGCTCCCTCGATGGCAAACCTCCGATTGATCTCCCCAACGTTGATATCTCCCCACTGATCCGGCGACTCAAATTCGATTGGGCCAATCGCGTCGGCGTTTCACATATGTTGCATTCCTCCTCCCCTCCGATATTGCGATTGTGATTGACCCCCGGGCCCACCATACAATACTTCCACCCGCATATAATAAAGGGCCTTTACCTTGGTTTAAAATCAAATTTTGGTTTTAAATTCATTTATATAAAGCTTTCCCCCAATCGCATCGCACCATTTAAAGCCCATCGCCGATTGAACCCTCCCCACTACAAAACTCCGATGCGATTGGTCGCAAGCCGCTCCTCTGATCTCCCGATCGCATCGCATGTTTGCGATTGCATCAAATTTTTTTATATTCAACGTTTTAAACCACTCCCCACCTCCGATTGCGATTATGATGTGGGTCCTACCTCCTTCCCTTCCCTTTTCCCATTCAAAATACATTTTTCCCTTCACGAAAGCATTATTTCGTTCTATGTTATTTCAACGGCAGTTTATTAAAGGGTCAGTTTTATTTAAATGAATAATGGAAAGCAAAGAAAACAGTCAGTTGGCCGAAAGAGCTTAAAATAAATAGAGATATCTACAATAGCAAAGGAATAGGATCGGATTGCCTATTTTTTTCCTTAGTTACGATTAAGAGGGATCCACGCTATAGGTTTCGCCTCCTCATTGGTTATCAACAAACTTCAAGTGGCATAATGTAACACATCTCTTCCATTACGGAGAGATTATTGGCTCTTGGTTTTCCATCTTCAGTTATGATTTCTCCTCTTTCCATCGATTCGTATTCCCACAAAATCTGTCTATTTATTGTAAATGCTAATCATTTGTAAAGGGTTGAGGTCTGAAAACTCAGAAGTAGGGGAAACAGTGTGGTGGTGAGCTCTGTGCTCCATTGTACAGTTTGGCAGGGAATTAATAAAGGGATTGAGCTCTGATTTGTGGGATTCATGTGGCATGAGTTTTAGCATATGTCTCTCCTTTATGTTTCATAATGTACATTGTTATGTTTTACCATTCATCCATAAACATTTCTAGTTGAATGCTTTCAAGTCAGAAAGGTAGAATCCATTTTATATGCTCTGCCTTGGGGAACCATTCATACTCTGTGTATTTTCTTCTGTTTGAAGAGGATTCATTTATTATGCCCTTTTCAGCTTCTCAACAGTCTTTCCACTCCATCTTATTTCAACTTGATTGCTAAATATCCTGCCTATCTTGCCCCATGAAATACCCTGTATCCTAATTTAATTCCTCGGTTCATACTGTCCTGTTGTTCCATATATCCTTGAAATTTCAGTCATGCATCAAAACTCCTTTTCCCTTTTATATATCTAGCCTAAAATCAGTTCATTATTGTGTTATTGAATATCTATTCTACGGAGAGAGCCCTCTCCTGTCCTTATAGGGCTAGCTACAAGACTGAGTGTGGTTTATTTTGTTACCCTGATTTGCCTTTTTCAGCCTGAGGTTCGAATTGGGTGCTAACATCTCTGGCGAAAATACTAGGGATGTAATTTATTTGAAACAGTAGAGAATATCCTCCCCGGTAAAGAATGACAAAGTTTAGAGCTGATTGTTGATGGTGAACAATAGTTGGATATATATAAAGGCTGAATCGTTCACCTGGCGACTCCATTCACTGAAAAATCCAGAAATCGATGCTTCATGGTGATTCCACTGCAGGAAGATCAGTAGATTTAAGATTTTTGTTTTAAGATGGAACGTATTGCAAGACGATATGCTCCCATGAGCCGAGATCATATTCCAAGTTTCCCAAATAAAATGCCCAAGGTGGATTGGCAAAGGAATTTGCCTATGTTCAGAAATGTGGAAGGTAATGACGCTGCTCTTCATCTGGTGAAATTTCACATTCATGTGCATAAATTAAAGATTGATTTTCCTGAAGACTGTTTGATGAAAATGTTTACGGCTACTTTGGAAGATGAAGCTCGATCATGGTATGAAAGTTTTCCCCTGATTGTATTTATGGTTTAAAGGATTTTCATACCATATTCTTTGAAAGGTACAAAGAATCTTGTTCGTCTTTAATGTTAGTTCAGAAATGTTGCAAACATGTTAACAGTTTCATTGAAAATCTTGAGAATTTTTATGGAGATGATGAATTCATGGACGAAGAAATCATGGAAGCACTGCATGAAAATCCATTTCAGCAGCACACAAAAATCATAGAGGATATTTATCAAGATCAGCAGGTTGAAGATCTTTGTACAGCTGAAAATGATGAAAGAAGAGGTTTTATTTCGAATCTGATTGAAACAAAGGACGAGATGCCACTAAAGGATGTTCCAATGTCACATAGTGATAAATTTAAGCCAGATCTAGAGTTAAAATGTGATGAGGAAGAATACGTTGTTCCGGGTCCCATAAAAGAGTGCTCTATTGTTAAGGATGCCTCAAACGAAGAAAACATAGTTACATATCTAAACGCACTCATCCCATCAGAACTAGATCTTCACAAGGAGGTCGTCCATTCTCTTAATGAAGAACGAGACGAGATCTTTGTTCAAGTAAGTGAAAGAGTTTCTTTGGATGAATTTATGGTAGATGATAGAAATGACAATGTTGGATCTCAAGAATCATCTGAAGTTTCTTCTCTTATGACTGACAAATATGATGAGAAACATGAAAATATGGTTGCCATATCATATGAAGAACAATGTATTCAGATTACAGAATATCAGAGCGTTCAAGACTACCATTCAGATTCTTCTTCCTATGTCTCATGCTTTGAAATATTTTTTCAAGAGGAAATCTGCTCACCTACTTTTTTGAAGACCAGGAACACACTCTGACTGAGGTACATTGTGAAGGAAGATCAAAATCAAGAGAAAAAGACAACTTGTTTCTTCAGCAGGAGGCCAATCTTCATGTTTTTCAGGATCCATTGGCAAATTTATTGCAGTTAGCAGTGAAGGTAATTATTGCAGTATTCAGTGATGAAGGAGATCATGGTCAACTATGCTTTTGGATACCCAGTTGCAAGTATCTATTGTTATCCAAAGCATCTGATCAGGAGAATCAGTCAAGGAGGCATCTTATTGATTGGTTACATTGGCATTTTGATATAGCCTGATGGTACATTGGCCTTCAAGAAACACAGGTGGTTATCATCAAGATTTGAAACCTCAAGTCTTGGTCATATACTGCCATCAAGATTTAAATGTTAAGTTTTGTTTAGGTTAGTTTTGAGTCACTTTTGAGTCAGTTTGTTTGGTCAAAGTTTCTTTTAGTATTCAGTTGGGTTTTTAGTTATTGACTCCATGCCCAAATGGATAAGGCTACTTGGTCTACGGTGTTCTTGGCACCTCCAAGGAGCTACCATCCCCATTGGAGCCAATGTTAGTGTCAGTCTAGTCATACTGCCATCAGTGATCAAAACTTCTCTTTTGCATTTGCATATTAGGAGTCCCATAATAATCAATTTCACCATTCCGCTAGGTCATGGATTCATTGATGGTGGTATTTTTTCATCAGTTTTCCCTCATGAGGTGCTTGATAATTTTCCTCTCTATTGTCTTTAGTCATAAGTCACTTTCATTCTCACAATCATGTCAACAGGCCATAGGATGGGTCTCATTAGTTTCTAGGGTCTCACCATGGTCAAATTAATGAGTCAAGTGTCAATAATATCAGCAAGGTCACGAGAAAGTCAATAAACTCAAAGTCACAATTCAGAAGCTGTTTTCTCCACAAAGTGATGTCCCTGCCTTCAGAATATTTTTCCGCAGCATGTTCAGCGCAAAATCATCCTCCAAGCAGATCCTTCAGAAAGAGCCCGGAAAGAGCTTTCCAACGGTATACTACACTCTCAAAACTGACTTTTGGATTGAATTTTATGCTTAAGTGAAGTAAAAGTCCTAATACCCTCATATACCCCCCTTTTCCCATCCTTCCCTTAAACTTTATATTATTAAAGTTTAATATTTTATTTGTAAATCCCTTCCCCCCCCCCTTCGATTATAAAATCGCATTATTATATCAAAACCAATCCCAAACCACTTCCCCTCCATCCCCCGTTGAAAACCTTATGATAAACATTTCGGAGGTTCATATATATATACCCCCCGCCATTCCCAAACCACTTCCCCACCATACATCATAAAATAAAGTTCAAAGGTTTTATTATAAAACCCCGCCGCAATCACAAACCTTCCCTTCCCCTTTCAATCACATCGCAAATATTAACGTGCCCCCCCCGATTACTCCAATCGCACGAAACTCCGATGCGATCAATCGCGAGTCCTTCCTTCGATCTTTCGATTACACCCCTCCCTCCGATTACCCGATCGCAACTCTTCTTCCGATCTCCCGATCCGCTCCCTTGATGGCAAACCTCTGATTGATCTCCCCACCGTTGATCTCTCCCCACTGATCTGACGGCTCAAATTCGATCGGGCCAATCACGTCGGCATTTCGCATATGTTGCATTCCTCCTCCCCTCCGATATTGCGATTGCGATTGACCCCCGGGCCCACCATACAGTACTTCCACCCGCATATAATAAAGGACCTTTCCCTTGGTTTAAAATTGAATTTTGGTTTTAAATTCATTTATATAAAGCTTGCCCCCAATCGCATCGCACCATTTAAAGCCCATCGCCGATTGAACCCTCCCCACTACAAAACTCCGATGCGATTGATCGCAAGCCGCTCCTCTGATCTCCCGATCGCATCGCATGTTTTCGATCGCATCTCAATTTTTATATTAAGTGTTTTAAACTGCTCCCCACCTCCGATTGCGATTACGATGTGAGTCCTGCCTCCTTCCCTTCCCTTTTCCCATTCAAAATACATTTTTCCCATCACGAAAGCATTATTTCATTCTATGTTATTTCAACGACAGTTTATTAAAGGGTTAGTTTTATTTAAATGAATAATGGAAAGAAAAGGAAACAGTCAGTTGGCCGAAAGAGATTAAAATACATAGATATATCTACAATAGCAAAGGAATAGGATCGGATTGCCTATTTTTTTCCTCAGTTACGATTCAGAGGGATCCACGCTACAGGTTTCGCCTCCTCATTGGTTATCAACAAACTTCAAGTGGCATAAAATAACACAACTCTTCCTTTACAGAGAGATTATTGGCTCTTGGTTTTCCATCTTCAGTTATGATTTCTCCTCTTTCCATCGATTCGTATTCCCACAAAATCTGTCTATTTATTGTAAATGCTAATAATTTGTAAAGGGCTGAGGTTTGAAAACTCAGAAGTAGGGGAAACAGTGTGGTGGTGAGCTCTGCGCTCCATTGTACAGTTTGGCAGGGAATTAATAAAGGGATGCAGCTCTGATTTGTGGGATTCATGTGGCATGAATTTTAGCATATGTCTCTCCTTTATGTTTCATAATTTACATTGTTATGTTTCACCATTCATCCATAAACATTTCCAGTTGAATGTTTTCAAGTCAGAAAGGTAGAATCCATTTTATATGCTCTGCCTTGGGGAACCATTCATACTCTGTGTATTTTCTTCTATTTGAAAATGCTTCATTTATTATGCCCTTTTCAGCTTCTCAATAGTCTTTCCACTCCATCTTATTTCAACTTGATTGCTAAATCTCCTGCCTATCTTGCCCCATGAAATACCCTGTATCCTAATTTAATTCCTCGGTTCATACTGTCCTCTTGTCCCATACATCCCTGAAATTTCAGTCATGCATCAAAACTCCTTTTCCCTTTTATATATCTAGCCTAAAATCAGTTCATTATTGTGTTATTGAATATCTATTCTATGAAGAGAGCCCTCTCCTGTCCTTGTAGGGATATCTACAAGGCTGAGCGTGGTTTAGTTATTTACCCTGATTTGCCTTTTTCAGCCTGAGGTTCAGATTGGGTGCTAACAGGTTGCATATTTATTCCTCTTACAATATGTTCATAGTTGTTGTGTTTCACATTATTATGTCTTGTATTGCTGCTATTTCCCTTTTGGGATATTACATGAGGTGTTACTCCAAATAATATTTTAGATGTAATATTATGTAACTTATCTTCCCAATGCCTATACACATGCCTCATTTTGATTTCTCAACTAAAAGCCATTTCTCTTTGAAATGGACAATTTCCCCCTTTCTTGCATATGGCTAATTGATATAATAAATCTCAGAGGCCAACTTATACCACTTATATAAGAAAATGTTTTAGGAACTAGATTTTTTTTTGTATCAAGCATAAATAATACTCATTAATATGACTATACAACATCTTCAATGTTGGTGATTTGATGCACTAGTCAAATTTTGCATAAATTTGGAATTATCATCTTCATCCTTTTTGAATTTTCGATAGGCTTAGTTTGTTTAGCAATATGTGCTATCTCATAAGTAAAGAAAAACTAGGAGAATTTTAGTGTGACAAAGTTGTCTAGCTTGCGAGGAGGTAAAATGTCAAATATTTTTTTTCTATATTTGTGATATGGGGTAACTTTTTTTCCTATAAAGATCTAAAAAGTCTCCAAAAACTATCCCAAAATAGTGGATTTTATCCCATTTGTTTGTCTCTATTCAAAATACCTTCGAATTTTCCTCAAATATCATTTGGGTTTCATCTTCTCTAATTCCATTTCCCATTGTAAAAATTTCAATAGCAACAAGACTTCTATTAAGGATTGCCATCTTGTTCTTAAAAAAACAATATTTTATGAAAGACTAGGGAAAAATTGGCCAGTGTCACTCACTAGCATTGTGTATTATTAATGCCTGGGAAAATCCTTGGTAGACAATGTGGAAAAAACACCTGATCAAGGTCCTGAGTCAAACCTATTAATTTCAGGTGGTGATTCTCATGAGTATATGGGCCCGATTTCCACTAAGGGGATTATGAAATCAACAATTGTTGATCCAAATTTGATAGAGTGTTTATCTCTATGATGCAATCTAAAGTAACAAAATCAACGCCAACTTTTAAGTGAAATGTAACTGTTGGTAATCATTAAAACTAATCTATCCCAAGAGCATTCAAAAAATGATTACATGTGAGAACAAAGATAAATTGTTTAATCTTTTATGAAGTAGTTCTAAAAAAATAAACAGTTTTTGAAATAGCCACTAAAAATTAAAATATTCAACAAATAGTTATGTGAACAATGGTTTATGTGTGCTCATATTTATTTTACTATAATTCATATTAAATTCAATTAAAACATAATTAAAATGTATAATCACTCAATTATTATAAGAATAGTGTAGAAAACAGAATACTTAAAAAAAATCACAGATGAATATAAATGAAAGATATAATGACTAATAATTGGTATCCCATTTGAAAGAATAATAATATTTGGCAAATTGAAAACAAAATATACAACCACCAAAGGTTTTCAATTCCACAAAAAATAGACTCTGAAAATAGTGCACTTAATCCAGTTCTTCAGAATTTCCAACCCTTAATTTGATTGGAATTTTTTTTATATATACATTAAACTTATTAACAAAGAAACCAAAAAAACTCTTCATCAATCTCATCATTTAATGACTAGATATGAATTTACTATAAAAATAAAATCTTGTCACAATGTTTTAGGATTTTTTCTCTTGATCATTCTCATTTGAGTTTATCTCACATGAGTAAACGTTTCCAACAATAACTTTGATTTCTGCTCTGAGCTTTTGAGAGAAAATTGTTGATGAATTTTTAACAAGTTATTGGATTGATAAGGAGTTGATTAATCTATTGAAAATTCCATCTATCCATTTTTTGCGATTGTTTCTTTGTCTCATCTTCATTGTTGACTATATGCTATGCATGAATCACTAAATACTTCTTCTCCCATAAATTGTACATTGGGAATATCAAAATCAATGATAATATCAACCACATTCTCCCATAAACATGAACAAAAATTGGTTTTAAAACTTGAGAATAGTTTAACTTATGAGACCAATCATCTAACGTAGCTTACATCTTTATTTATTCTTTTGATATTCTTGAAATGTTGGTTGGTGCTTATTTATATTTTATCTTCTAGCCTTTTAATTTCCTGAAAAGCATTGTTTTCTATGTTGTATTTTCATAACTTGGTCTTGATGGCATAAAATAACTCTTTGAGTGTTTTATTATATTTATGGATTCGAATTAGTTTTTGATCAAACTCCTCTTAAGATTCTTATAGTTGTTTGTTTGATTTGATAGCCTCAATCTTGAGAAAATTTTGGCTCAATTGTTTTTCACGTAGATCCTTGATTTTAGAAATTAGTTGATTTACCTTATTGTTATTGTCATTTGTAATGCTAGCAATCATATTTGTTGATTCTTCCTATATTTGTGCACATTCCTATTTCAGGTATTTCTTCCAATCTTTAAGTTGATCCTGATACTATGGATGTAAAATATTAGTTTTATGTTGATGCTCCTTTTCACTGATAGAGTTTTTTTGTTGTAATGTGGCCTCGAGAGACTCAATTTTATCTTTCTGTTTTTTAATAATATTTCTCATTTTTTTGACAGATCGTCTATTTGCACGTGCATAAGCGCCAATTGAATTTTCTACCTCATCAACAAACTCTTCTTGATTTAGTTTAGAAGCATCCAAAATCATGACTTTTTTTGTTGGAGATTCTTCAATTTTCCATATCTTTCTCTTCTTTGGCTTCCCTTTAATAATGACCTTTTTTAAATTTCTATAAAAGTAGTCACTTTGAGGAGCTTATTCTTCCTTTATTGGTTCAATAGAATACAAAATAACATTAGAGGAAGTAATTCCTGGGTATGTTGATATGGGAGTTTTGTTGATTGCAATTCTTGTGATAGCCTGTTGGACTTCTTCAAATTGACCTTGATGAATATTTTGTCACAGGAATGTGCATTTCCACACTTTGGTATGGCCAAGGTTGTGATTATGACTAAGACCATAAATGAAATTGTGTATGTTGTACATAATGAGAATGTAAAACATTGGTTTATAATTCCTTTGTTTTCATTTAGGTTATCCTTTCCCATGTTTGAACTTTTTCTTCTATTAACACTTCATATATTTTCATTTGGTTCTATATTTCCTATGATTGCAACTCTTCCTTCTATAGTTTCTTAGGATGTGATTGTTCAAGTGGTATTTGTTCTATGAGCATTTGTTCAACAACTTGCACTAGGTCATCCTGTATTACTTCTTCATCTTCAATTTCAATATGGAATTGTTCACCATGTAAGTGCTTTGTTTGACTACGCTGGGGATGATCTTCGATTAAAAGTTCGATTCCCAATGAAAAATTTCTTCGCCCTTGGAAAGCTATGAAATATGTCATGATAGGGCCTTATGGAATTTCATGATTTCTTTTAATAAATTCACCATATGATGTTGTCCTCTAAAAAACTTAATCAAAAGGGAGTTTATCATATGTGCATATTATGAAACTTTGTTGGGTTTTGTAATTTTCTTGTATAATATTACAAGTGTCACACTTTTTTAAATATATACAAGACAAATTAAGAAATTCAAGAGCTAGTGTTTCTTGTTTGGCATGATTTGGGTTTGACAAAGTATAAATTTCCAATTTGATGGGAAAGGAAGGCCATATTTTCTTTCAACCAGATAGTAAATTCCCTAGAAATACCTATGCTTACTTTCTGGTATGAAATTTTTCTAAGAGATAATCTATCAAGAACACGTATAGGGAGAGCATGTGGAGGAGCTTCACATCCATAAATTATAATATATGAAATTGAATCATCAATAAACCAATACCACTGGGTGAGATAACTTCCATGGCTTCATGAATAAATATAAGAGGTAAAGAGATGAATAGGACTTGATGTAGAGGAATCATAAAATTAATGAATATTTCAGAAAACTAAACTTTTTCTTTTATATCCCATAACTTGGAGAAATAAATGAATTGTTCTGAATCAATATTCCAATGGAAATTCATCATGGGAAAGGTTTTCTAACACAAATAACATTAGACAAATTTGTAGACATGAAAAATTGTGGCATAGAATGTTGAGAATGCAGCAAGATGATGGAGCTTGGTGAAATGAAGTCGCCTTCACCAAGTGGGCCCGCAGGCGAATTCTGGCGCAAAGTCTATTTTTAGACTATGTCTATTTTTAGACATATGGAGCATGGTTCGGGGATTCCAGTTTGAGATTCTTGGAGCATTGGTCATGTTGTTAAAAATAGATGAGACTCTATTTTTTAGGTCGAAGAGGTCGAAGTCTATTTTTAGACTGCCTCTCCTAAAAATAGGGAAGTCAAATATTATTTACCCTTAATAATATTTGGACTATAAACAACAGTTTACTCTCTTGGAGCACTTCAGTTCGAGCCTTGGAAGTGGCTCATGCATCTGACAGAGGAATTATGCTATTCCCAAGGGTTTGATGGCATCATGCATGGTTGACTTCAGTTAGAACTTCAGTGGCAGAAGTTTGGTGGAGTTAATGAGACAGATAGTGGAGTTGTGTTCCATTTATTTTAGTTGAACCAGTTGAGATTAGTTTAACTAGCTAATCAATTAGTTATGAGTGGAGTGAATTAAATATTATTTAATTCATTAATTAGTAACTCATTATTCAACTCAAGAACACATCACTTCACTACAGTGCATGATCAGTTCAGTGGAGACCAGTGAAAGAGGTAGATGAAAGGGTGGAGTTAGCTATCAGTTGTGACTATACTGTTGCTATTTGCAACACACAGATAGGTGGAGTAAGCCCATGAGGATTGCGCAGTTCAGGCTGGTGGTTTATCTATATAAAGAGGCTATCCCATAGCATTGAAACACGCAATAGAGGCAAGGCAATTGGCGGTGAGTTTTGAACCAGTAACCTGTTCAAAACTGAGCTAGATTGTGAGTAACTTCATGAGAAAGTACTGAGTACTTGTGAGGAGTATTGTACTGAGTTTGTTACTTGATTTATCCATTATAATATACACAATAGCTGCAGGGTTTTCAGCTATAAGCTTTCCCCATACATACTGTGTTAATGTGTATGATGATTTGATGTGTTATCGCTTGATTTTATTTCCGCATGTTTGATGATCTGAGTTGATCTGAGTGGAAGAGATTATGTGTTGTGTATGAAGTTCAAATAGTATGTGACCAGGATAGTCTCGGTGGATAATTAATCATTATTCAGCAAATTTCTACATAGAACCATGAAGAGCACTAAAATATTCTTGATTTGTTTTTTCAAATTGTTTGATAAATAAACTGAACAATTGAAAACCGTTCCCTTGTCTAGAACTTGATGCAATTAGGTAGCCTAGTCTATTTTAAACTAGAGAGAACTTTGCTCTCCATGTAGTATGCATAACATGGTAGCAATTGTGGTAAGAGTTGTTTTCATTTTTTCAATGGAGTATAAGTTATTTACTTTGATCTTAAATGTATCCTCATAATACCACCAGTATTTTATTAATTCTTCCAACTCCATTTCATTGGTAATAGCCTTTTAAGACATGGAAGCTTTTAGAAATTCGTTCTCAAACTTATCCACGAGTTTGGGTAGGTTATACATAATCTTCATATCTTCTGGTCTAAATGAACCTACCACTTCTCTCCTATAATTGGTTATGGTATGATTTTTAATATCAATACAAATTATAATCCAACCTTAGTATATTGACTAAGAGTGAGCCTTGTTGCGACCTTATAAAGAGTGGACCACCATATAGTTTAGTAGTCATCTACATCTTCTTGGTATCCATATGAAAAATCTCCTTTTTCCAGAAATTCATAAATCTTGCTACAACTTCTGCATATTTTTCCAATTTTGTAAGATGTATCAAATAACAAGGTTGAATTAAGGCTAAATTCAAATTTCTTTCATCCTCATCCACAAGATCAATTATATTTGCTTGCTTTCTTACTCTTTTAGGAGACATATATTCCAAACCTGTAGAATTAGTCAAGAGAAAGTCAAATAACAATTAGTAATGAACAAAATAAGAATAAATTTAACTCTTCAGAAAACAAAACTTACTTCTACTACAAAATAATTTCAATATTGTTATGCAAAATAGTTGAAAACTGCAATGTTCACAACAACCAGAAACAACAACAATGACAATGTACAATGAACAATGTGGGGATTTCCTATTTTTAGGGGTTTTCATTTTAGTTTTGATTTCAATTATAAGTGTCATAAATGACATTTATTTGGTTTCAGACCAATATCATGCAGGTAATCAACACTTTTATTTGAATTTTAATTAAACTTCAGTAGTAGGAAATAATATTAAAGTGGATTTACAAAAACATTTTTTTATCTTACTAATACCATATTAATATTTGTCTTGTTGTTAACATGCTTAATATTTGTTTAAACTGTTGAAAAGTCAACAAGAAAAGTGTGTCTAATTTAATTTTCCCTTAATTAATTTGGACAATAAATTGTAATCTTATCTCAAAATCACTTGTAATAGTTAATTGAGTGTGATAAACTCAGTTAGCTCATGAATTTCGAGTTGAGGGTGGTTGGTGAGGCATGCATAGTGATTCTATTAGTTTTTGAGTCCAAGTTGCAGTTAGTGCATTAGTTTAATGCATGAGAAATCAATTAACTCAATTAATTGAGTTAAAATGAGTTAAACTAGTTGTAACTATTTGTTGCACTAGTGAGAGGTCAAGTGAATTAAATCAGATTTAATTCACATGTAGTGATCTGTCAAAGTAATTGATGATTTACTATTAATAGCTGCATGCATGTCAGTTCTGATGAAGACCCAGTTGAGAAAAAAGTTAAAGGGATGTTAACTATCAGTTGTATTATTAGTAAGCTGCTCGCATGCAGTAAAAAACCCATAGGATTTCCCATGAGCATTGCGTAGTTTTGGAAGGTTGAAATTCCTAAATAATAGGGATTGCATTCCACATGAATTGTGCAAGCAAGGCAGGCTGAGTAGAGGCTGAAAATTGTTTAAGTGTTGGTCGATTTTGTCCGAAACAGTGTGAGAAAGTTGTGAGAGTGCAACAGACTCTTGTGAGAAGAGTGCATTGTAAATGTTTCATGATTCCCTGGTGAATATACAATCGAAGATAGAGGGGTTTTGAGTAGTAATATTTTCCCGGGAAAATATCCATGTTGTGGATTGATTTGCTTCTTTCTTTAATTCTTGTGATTGGCGATGGTGTTTATTTTCTACAATTGATGTGTAGAAGGATTCAATATCTTGATTTATAATATCACATGATTTGATTGAATCCATTGGTATACATATTGTTTGTATAATTTCTACATGGTATCAGAGCGCAGGAAATCACTATAGTGGAGAAGAAATTGAGTTTGTGCTGAATAGCATTCCAATTTGCAAAAATATTCTTTGGTGTGACAAGCACATCAAGATGGCTTTCAATGGCTTGAGATTGGAAAATGCACTCGAGGGAATTTCTAATTATATTGCGTGGAAAGATAGGATGGAGGCAGTTCTGGAGGACAATGGGTTGAAATAATTCATTGATAATGACATTCCAAGGCCTGCAGCAGCAGATGCTGCTCTTATTGATGCCTTAAAAAAGAAGGTTGCAAAGGTGAGGAGGATCTTATTAGAGCGAGTACGAGACCACATTGTCTCAAGTCACCATGGAAAAGAGACTCCATATGCAATGTGGAAGGCTTTGAAAAATCTATTTCAGAGTAGAAGTGACCACAGAAAATTGGCACTGAAGGAAAAGCTCAGGAAAATCAAAATGGAGAAAGGCGACACTATTCTGAAATATTTAACCAAGTTCGTCCAATGTCGAGATGAGCTTGGGAGTGTCAGAATTAATGTAGCATATGATGACTTGGTGAGCCTAGCTCTTTTAGGCCTTCCCAAGATTTGGCATAGTTATCAGGACTCTATCAATGGGAGGGAGAAGCTACTGGATTGGGAGTGACTTTGGTCAGATTTGGTATAAGAAGAATTCAGGCGGAATACTAGGGATGGATCCTCATCCAAGAAAAATGATGAGGAAAATTGCGCCTTGGATGCTAAGGAAAAGAAGGGGAAGGGAAAGAAATCCTATTCCAAATATGAGACCGAAAAAGAAGGCAAGAAGCGTGACATGTCTAGAGTGAAATTCTTTTGCTATCATGAGCATGGACATTATGCCACTAATTGTCCACAAAAGAAGAAGAATAAGAAGGCTTCAAGATCTGCGGTTGGTGAGGCTTTAGCCTCGCATTTGAGTTGTAATTCTCGCTCATCGCATGGACAGTGTCTAGTGTGATGGGATCAGTGTGGTACTTGGATAATGGTGCATATTTCCACATGACGGGAGACAAAGAAATTTTTAGTAGCTTGGAGGAGAAGGATCTCCGGATGCATATCGAAATTTGTGATGACGAGAGGTATAGCGCTACCGGGATTGGTACAATTACCTTCCAGATACATTCAGGTAAACCCTTCTTATTAAAATATGTAATGCAAGTACCAGGTTTGAAAAAGAATTTAGTTTCAGTTGCTATGTTGGAGGATAGAGTATATGATGTGGTTTTCAATGAAGGGAAATCATTTCTTCATCACAAAGCCACATGAAAAGTCAAGAATATTGGGATTCATGTGAAGAATCTCTACAAACTTGATGTATATGGCTGTGCAACATTAATGGGTAAAGCAAAAAAAATGGTGAGCCGAGATGACGGTGAGTTATGGCACAGGAGATTGGGCCGTCTACACTACGGTGCTTTGAAGGTCATGTAGAATATTTCTACGGGGCTTCCAAAGGGTAATCTTGCATAGATAGACACATGCAAGGGATGTACCATGGGGAAATATGCAAAATCCACTTTTTACAAGAAGGAGAATCAAGCAACAGAAATACTTGAGAGAGTTCACTCAGATATGTGTGAAACATTCTCTACAGCTTCGACAGCAAAGCACCAGTACTATGTGATTTTTGTTGATGATTTTTTTAGAAAGTGTTGGATCTACTTCATGTAGAAGAAAGATTAGACGTTCTAAAAATTTTGTGAGTTCAAAGCACTGGTGGAGAAAGATACAGGGAAGCATGTGAAGGCTCTAAGGAGAGATAATGGTGGTGAGTACATATCTAATGAATTCAAGAACTTCTATAGAAAAGAAGGAATTTAGAGAGAGTTTGCGCCTCATAACCCACAACATAATGTGGTTTCAGAAATAAATAATAGAACAATTTTGGGTGTGGCACGAGCGATGTTGCATGATCAGGGCCTACCGTTGCATCAGTGGGTAGATGCATGCAACACAACGGTATTTTTATAGAACCGTAGTCATCGTCGGATACTTGGCATGAGTACATGAGAGGAGGCTTTTTATGGTAAGAAACTTGATTTTTGACTCATCTTTCTATTTCCATGTCACCAAAGATTCCAGAAAGAAGCTAGAACCAATAGCTGAGATTGGGATATTTGTGGGGTACACTGATACTCCCCACAACTATTGGGTTTATTTTATAAACAACATGATGACTGTTGTGAGACGGGATATAAAGCTTGATGAGGAGAAAGCCATGCGATTGTCCCTTGAGAGGGAGCTTGATTTGCATGCAGATGAGGAACTCTTAGTTTCAAAGGATGAACTTCAAGATGTGAAGTAGCCACATGCGGAGGATTATGGAGTGACATAAATCACTCATGCAGAGCCATCCACCAAACATGGTAGAAGGCACACCACCGAAGCTGATAGATTGAGACTTGCTGCGATAGAACATGTAGGAACAACTACATCACTACGCAGATATAGAAAGTCTCTTGACAGGTTTACTGGATACATGGCTCTTATGAGCCAATGTATTGTGGCAGAACCATCCTCTTTTTAGGAAGCAATGTAGCAACCAATTTGGGTTGCCGCCATGGTTGAAAAGTATGAATCCATCGTCAAGAACAGTGCATGGGAAGTTGACCCAGGACCAGTCAGGAAATCAGTGGATGGATCTAGATGGATCCATAAGGTGAAGCAGGCGGAAGATGGGATTGTGGAGAAGTACAAGGATAGATTTGTAGCCTGGGGATTCCCACAAGTTGAGGGGATTGACTATGAGGAGAATTTTGCACCGGTTGCAAGGTACTCATCGATTAGATATATCCTTGCACTCGCAGCGCATATGGGGTGGTAGATACATCAGCTGGATGTGAAGACTGTGTTTCTTAATGGAATTATTGAGGAAGAAGTGTACATTGAGAAACCAAAAGGTTTTGAGACCTTTGACGGGGAGTCACATGTGTGCAGACTCAAGAGAGCACTGTTTGGGATGAAGCAAGCACCTCGTGCTTGGTACACTAGGATTGACATCTAATTCAACGGGTTGGGCTTCACGAAGAGTGAAGCAGATGCGAACCTGTACGAGATTTTTTATAAAATTATATATTACAGAGCAATGCAACACATAAAATATGCGGAAAATACAAGCACACAAAACACATAAAACCAGAGAGACACAAATATATGTGGTTCACCCATTTTGGGCTACATCCACCCCGAACAGCCAATCCTTCCTTTCTATTATCCAACAAAATGAAGAGACACAACCTACAATAGATCTGCTATAATATCCTTTGTTCTCTCTCATAGTCTCCCTATCTGTTTCTCGCTCTGAGAATACACATACAATACACAGCCGCAATACAATACCCTCATACAAGCGAGGGGTTGCCTTCTAGGGAAAAAAACCCTAAACTAAACAAAAATTCTACCGTCAGATCATCCTTCTAATGAACAACTGAGATTGACTAGAAATTACTATACTTTTACAAGGTAATTTTACATCTGTTTTTAGCTTTGGGGGTGCTGCCCCCGAAACCCCCCGCCAGGAGGGGCTCCATAAATTCGTAGCTGCCCCCCCTGGACCCCCTAGGTAGCATACAATTATGGGTGGCGTTGCTGCCCTATTAAGGTACAGGGGTCCAATGCTGTGATACAAAATAAACAAGATAATTAGGCTCCACACCCAACAATCTCCCACTTGGAGACTGATTGTAGCAACTCCACCGCTGCTTCATTTGTTGGACAATGACTCCACTTTAGACCTGGTTGTTTCTCATCTTCATCATCATACTTGAAGACCAATTGAAACTAAGCATATTCTCAGTTTCTCCTTGGTTACAACTTTTGTTAGCATATCTACAGGATTCTGGCTAGTGTGTATCTTTTCCAACTTCAACTATCCATCTTCCAACACTGACCGTATGCAATGGTACTTGAGCTATATATGTTTAGTCTTGGAATGAAATGCTGAGTTCTTTTCAAGATGAATGGCACTTTGGATATCACTATATAACGTGCCCATATCATGCTTCTTACCCAATTCATCCATAAAGCTTTGTAACTAAATCATTTATTTACTAGCCTCTGTAGCAGCAACATACTCTGCTTCTGATGTTGAAAGTGCAACAACACTTTGAATTTTTGAAACCCAACTGACAACTGTTCCACCTATAGTATATACATATCCTGTAGTGCTCCGCTTGTTATCTCTGTCACCTGCCATATCTGCATCAACATATCCTTGTAGAGAAATGTTTGAACCACCAAAGCATAATGCTTGATTTTTAGTACCTCTCAAATATCTGCGAATCCATTTCACTGCCATCCAATGTTCTTTTCCTGGATTGTTCATGTACCTGCTTACAACTCCCACTGTATGTGAAATATTAGGCCTTGTGCAGACCATTGCATACATTAAGCTTCCAACTGCTGATGCATATGGAACTTTAGACATATAGTCCATTTCTTCTTGGGTCTTGGGGCACATCTCCTTACTAAGTCTGAAATGGCTAGCAAAAGGTGTACTAAATGGTTTTGCATTCTGCATATTAAATATTTTCAACACCTTTTGTATGTACACATTCTGATACAATGTTAATTTGCGATTTTTCCTGTCTCTAGTTATTCTCATACGAAGGATTTGTTTTTCAGCTCCCAAATCCTTCATTACAAATGAATTTTCCAATTTTCTTTTGAGCACATTTATTTCCTGCATGTTAGACCCTGCAACAAGCATGTCATACACATACAATAACAATATAATATAGCTTCCATCATTTTTATTTTTCAGATAAACACAATGATCAGAGTGACATCTAGTATAACCTTGTTGTTGAAGAGGTAAATCCCCTCTACGGACAGAGGCGATCCCACTAGCCCAGATCGGGTCTAGCAACATTCAAGTCACGTAATGATGTTGGTTCCTAGTTACAAAAGACCAAGATTACGATAAGTAGCCTACCTCTAATCCCACGCAGTTGTCGTTGAAGAAAAGATGACGTTTCTCGTCCCTCGCTTGACAGATCATGATCCTTCCATTCGACATGTCCGAACACCTGTACACACGTAAGGAAACAACAACATACAACGTAAAATCTAAACATGTAACCATATATCAGTCAGAGAGGATATAATTCATTGCATTACATAAAGAACTGAACACATGAATGGAACCAAAATTAGAGTCACTTATATTATAAATGACAAAAGGGAGATTACAACCAAATGCTCTGATGCTATGATCTTCCTTTGGAAGATTTGACAGTGGAGCATGTCTCAACAAAGCCTGTTGGGAATCTGGACGAAGCTCTCTCTCTTCGGCTTGGCTCTCAAAGGTTGCTCGGCTATAGTTTCCTTCCTACAAGTTCAGCTAGCTTGCTAATGGAGAAGGCGAGATTTTATAGATGGAGGAGAGGAAGTTGGGATCCCTATAATCATGGGATAGGCCCTATCTCTAAGGAAGCTTCCATGATAGGTGGAAAACCACTTCCTATACATGGAGATCCGGAGCCAAACCACACAACTCCTTTTGATGATTCATTCAGGAGTTTGTTGAAATCAAAATTCCACCATTTATTTTTAAAAAACATCCCTTATTAAGCTTGGCACGAGTGAAACACAGAGACAAGGCGCTAATTGGCGTGCCCTCTCGTGTGGATTTCCCCTATTGGCGCGGGGGCTAAACTAGATAGTCGCGCCAAGGCTAAAAATCTATTTTTAGGGTTTTTCAGAGGAAATGTTCTTCAGGGGAATGTTTGTCCTTATGCAAGGGGATGTCATGAAGGTGGTTTCAGGACATGTTACTGCTCACAAGTCACGGGAATAGTCCTCTAATGTGCAGGACGAGGGATTGCAGGGATGGTGAAAAAATACTGTGTAACACTTGTTCAGACATAAACTTGTCAAATTTTAGATACCACTGCCTTGGAGCCTGTTTTAAGCCATAAAAGCTCTTCTTTAGCCTCCACACTAATTTTTCCTTCCCTTTGACCTCATATCCTTCTGGTTGTTGCATATAGATCTCTTCCTCCAAATATCCATGGAGAAATGATGTCTTTACATCTAACTGTTCAAGATGCAAATCTTCGATTGCTACAAGACTTAAAATAGTTCTGTTTGAAGTCATCTTAACAACAGTAGAAAATATTTCATCAAAATCAATACCTTTCTTCTGTGCAAACCCATTCACCATAAGTCTAGATTTGTACCTCTGTTTTCCTCCATATTATTCCTTTATCTTGTAAACCCATTTATTTTGCAATGTTGTTTTACCTGCAGGTAACCTGACTAAGTCCCAAGTATAGCTATGTATTAAGGAGTCCATCTCTTCTTCCTTGGCTAGCTCCCACTTCTTCTTGGTTTCAACCTGCATTGCTTCTTCATAACATTCAGGTTCACCAGAATTAGTCAACAATAAATAATATAATGAAGGAGAGTATCGTTTAGGGGGCATACTTATCCTGCTAGATCTTCTAACACCACTTTCAAGTGTTTGAGGTGCATGTTGCTGCTGCGATGGTTGCTGTTGTTGTGGCTATTGATTATTATTATTTTTATGCACCTTTACTTTTTCTGTGATCTCATCAAGAACTATGTATTCTTTGTTTTCTTTTTCTTGTTTCTTTTCCTGCAACTGATTCTTATACAAAACCTTTTCATTGAATATTACATCTCTGCTCCTAATGATTTTGTGATTTTCATAATCATATAAGCGATAACCAAAATCATTAACACCATATCCAATAAAGGTACATTTCTTTGATTTTTCCTCAAGTTTTGTTTTGTTTTCTTTATTAATATGGACAAAGGCCTCACAGCCAAAAGGCTTTAAAAAAGAGTAGTTTACCTTTTTACCTGTCCAGGCTTCCTCTGGAATACCACCATACAAGGAACTTGAAGGCCCTATATTTATTAGATAAACATCAGTATCTACAACATTTGCCCAAAATTGTAAAGGCAATCCTGCATGCAATCTCATGCACCTTGTATGCTCCATGATTGTTCTGTTCATCCTTTCTGAAACACCATTTTCTTGTGGTATTATTGGAACTGTCTTCTCTCTGTGAATTCCATGCTCTGAACAATACCTATCAAACTCTTTGCTGCAATATTCACCTCCATTGTCTGATCTAAGACACTTCAACTTCTTTCCTGTCTTAATCTCAACCAAAGCTTTTCATTTCTTGAAAGTATCAAATACATCAGATTTATTCTGAATACAATAAATCCAAGTTTT
This sequence comes from Pinus albicaulis, assembly GCA_034641835.2. NCBI lineage: Eukaryota > Viridiplantae > Streptophyta > Pinopsida > Pinales > Pinaceae > Pinus > Pinus albicaulis. Next base: position 66,986,625 of record CM076570.1, read on the forward strand.
TCTAGTTGCATCATCAATAAAAGTAACATAATAACGAGAGCCACCGAGAGATTATACCCGAGCAGGTCCCCATAAATCGGTATGCACAAGATCTAATTTTTCGCTCTTCTTTTCTTTCCCAACTCTGAGAAATCTGACTCTCTTCTGTTTTCCATAAATACAATTCTCACAGAAATCCAAATCAACATTCTTCAAACCTGGCAACAAATTTCTTGAGTGAAGAATCTTCATCCCCTTCTCACTCATGTGTCCGAGCCTATGATGCCATAATGCTGCATCTACTCCTTTGGAAGTTAAAGTATTAATAGAGTTAGAAATACCATTGCATAAATACAATATACCAACCTTTTCACCTTTTTCTATTACCAGGGCTCCCTTAGTGACCTTCCAAGTTTTATCTGTGAAAGTTGTCACACAACCTTCATCGCTTAACTGCCCTGTTGAAATCATATTTTTCTTCAGATCTGGAACATGACTTACCTCCTTTAATAGGCATTGGTTTCCAATCTGTTGTTTTACAAGAACTTTACCCATTCCAACAATTTTATAGGGTTTATTATCACCCAAACGAACTTGTCCAAAATCTTCTTGAACATAGTCATAAACATATTTCTTATCAGGTGTAGCATGGAATGAGGCCCCTGAATCTACCACCCAGGAATCAGTAACACTTTCGAAAGAAAGAATCAAAGAATCTTGTAACACATCACCTGTCACATTTGCTTCATGATTGTTTTTTTGTTGTGCGTCTCCTTCTTTTCCCTTCCGAGATCTACAGTCTTTCTTCAGGCGTCCTTTCTTTCCGCATTTCCAGCACACTATCTCTGATCTAGAATTGGATCTGCCTTTCCTTGATTTACTATGATATCCTGAGCTCTTTCCTCTTTCCATTTTTCTTCCCCTAGACTCTACACTCTAAGCATTAACTGATGTCTCACCGGAGCTTTTTCGTCACATTTCCTCACTAAGGATAGCATCGACAACATCATCAAACTATAAAGTACTAGATCTAGAGACAGAGCTACTAATGGCCATAAATAAACCATTCCATCTTTCTGGCAATGAGCACAGAAATAAAAGATTCCTACATTCATCATCAAATTTTACCCCTACAGAACTTAACTGACTAGTAACTGTATTAAAATAATTTAAATGGTCTGCAACATATCCACCTTCCGACATCTTCATATTAAATAAATGTTTCATAAGAAATACCCTGTTTGAGGCCGAGGATTTTTCATATAGTTTCACCAATGCCTTAATCAAGCCCTCTGTTGATGTTTCCTTCGAAATATTGAAGGCTACCGATGCCGCGAGGCACAACCGTACTGTTCCGAGTGCCTTTCTATCGAGAATATCCCATTCTGCGTCTGTCATAGTCGTCAGAATCTTTTTTTTTCCGCTCAATGGTAGGTACATATCTTTCTAATACAGATAATATTCCATCTGCATCTTCCACAGCGGGAAGTTTTGGCCATTAAATTTCTCGACCCTAAATTTACCATCTTCCGCTATTGCTCCCACTCGAACCAAGAACCCTTATTTCTTGTGATTTTATCAACCAAATAGACCTTCGGCTCTGATACCAGTTGTTAGAAAATTATATATTACAGAGCACTGCAACACATAAAATATGCGGAAAATACAAGCACACAAAACACATAAAACCAGAGAGACACAGATATACGTGGTTCACCGATTTTGGGCTATGTCCATGCCGAATAGCCAGTCCTTACTTTCTATTATCCAGCAAAATGAAGAGACACAACCTATAAAAGATCCGCTGTAATATCCTCTGTTCTCTCTCACAGTCTCCCTATCTGTTTCTTGCTCTGAGAATACACATAAAATACATAGCCGTAATACAATACCCTCATACAAGCGAGGGGTTGCCTTCTAAGGAAAAAACCCTAAAATAAACATAACTTCTACCATCAGATCATCCACCTAATGAACGGCCCAGATTGACTAGAAATTACTATACTTTTACAAGGCAGTTTTACATCTGTTTTTAGCTTTGGGGGCGCTGCCCCTGAAACCCCCCACCAGGTGGGGGCTACATAAACTCGTAGCCACCCCCCTTGGACCCCCCAGGCAGCATACAATTATGGGCGGCAACGAAGTATAGGGGTACAATGCTGTGATACAAAATAAACAAGATAATCAGGCTCGACACCCAATAAGATTGTGGTTGATGGTAAGCTTTTGATAATCGTACTTTATTTTGATGATCTTATTTTGACACGTGATGAGAAACTCATAACTTCTTACAAAGAGGATATTTTAAGAGAGTTTGAGATGAAGGATATGGGACTCCTTCACTATTTCCTTGGTTTGGAGATATGGCAGCGTGATGGGGAGCTATTTGTTTCTCAAGGAAAGTATGCCAAAGAGATTCTGAGAAAGTTTCACATGAAGAGTTGCAAACCCATGGAGACTCTATTAGTGTCAGTATTTGCATACTACCCTCAGTGATAAAAAATACTCTTTTAATATCATTTTAGGAGTCTCACTCAGAAATTTTTGTCATTCCACCTAGGTCTTCATTCAAAAATTTACTCATTGATGGTAGTCCTAAGTCTAAAAACATCACTCCTCCTAAAAATTTATAATTTCTAGCCCACCTTCATGTCTTATTGAGCATACTTTAGTCATGAATGTCCATTTCATCATGTCAATATGTCAGTCAGGTCATCATGAAGTCTGGTCACTCAAGGTCTTCATTAGGTCTCTAGGTTTTCATTTTTTCCAAGGTCTAAATAAAACACCCTTTCATTGCATAAGGTCAACAAAAATAATGAGAGTGATCAAAATAATATCCCTTTACCATTTAAAGAGGATTTACAGGCATGTAAAGATAATTGTAAAAGTTTTAATTCTGCTTTCAAGGGTGAGTTTCATTCTAAAATGTAATTTTATTCCAAAAACATAGATGTAATTTTATTTTTCATTTATGTAATTTTATGTTCATTATATGTAATAAGTACCCAATTCCAAAGTTGACAACTCAGTTCCACATACCAAACAAGCACATGTCAAAGTGAAAGAGTTCTCAATTCATCCACTGATCAAATGTCAAAGAAAAAGTTCATAAGTGTAAGGGTATTATACAAAGTTTAAAAGTGAAATTTGAAACATTAGAAAAGTGGGTTTCAAAGGATTAAAATCAAATTCACTCAAGTATATTGACACTCATGACATCAAAACAAACTTCATTTGTCTCCTCCATCCTTGAGCAACCTCAGAAAAATCACAATTTTCAAGTTTGAGGGTGAAATTTTACAAAACAAAGTGTGCACTGCGTGTTTTCTCTTTGCGTTGCACGTTTGCTTAGTGCAATGCACATTTTATCTTTGCGCTACACATTTGCTTTGTGTGCTGCACGTTTCGTCTTTGCACTGCACGTTTTCCCGATTTCTATAGCAAACTCCAAAACTTGTGCTATCACCTTCAAATCTTTAGCTGAAGCACTCCACAACCTCTCGCAATCAAGTATGTTACCATTAGCACCATTCCTCTCCTCATAAAGTAAATTTGTTGGTGTTTCAGTTTTTTCAAAGAGTTGGTGTCTATTTTGAAGTTTGAAACCCTAGTATCATTCCTTAAATCCCAATTTCATATCAAATTTCACTCCCTAGCACTTTCATTCCCTTCTCACATCATAATTAACCTATCCTTACTCCATATAGCACATAATACCATTTCCATAAACCTTTCATCCCCAAAACCATAAACCCTAGGCTTCCAAAATCCCTAAACTGTAATTAAATTCCCCATTCCAATTCCCTCATCATTCCTACTCCCTGTCACCTCCCTCAAATAAAAAATCCATTCCCCCATCTCCCTTAATTTTCTCACACTATTCCTCACTCCCTTTACCTACATTCCACTATCATCACATCTCCCTAGGGTTTCATACTAAGACATCTATAGATGAAGAACATTATAGAAACTACAGTGAGGGATAAGAAAGAAAGGAGAAGAAGTCAAGAAGAGGAGGGAGAATCCTTGGACTTGAGCCAACAAATACCAGGGAACTCATGGCATCTCCCATAACTATGAAATTTTTTAAGCATGTAGGCCATTTTGAATTCCGTGAGAAAGTACAAAGGGCCTAACGTCATCCTATTTTGACCAGACTATTCATCTCCAATCTCCATGACAACTAGGTAACTCTTGTTGGTGTCACTTTCACTTTTTCCACTGTCATCATATTAGATGCCACTGGAATCCCAAATGTTGGGGAAGAATGGTTCAAGAAAACAAACTTGGAGGAGAAATACTATAAGACATACATTAAACCTAGATACAAGAATGAAAGAAAGATGAATTTTACTTTCTCTTATCTCCTGGGGAGATATGATCCCATAATGAAAATAATCATGAGATAATTTTCTCGTGAAGGTAGGTTCTATAGACTTTATACCTATCATGTCTGGCTACTTATGCACTTCACAAGGGTCAAGATGCTTAAGATACCTTATTTTCTCCTCCGAAGCATTGAAAATATGGAATTTATTGCCCCAAAAAGAGATTATGACCACAAAATGAAAAGTATTTTTCACCACTCCCTCATCAAAATCATAGTCCTCCATCACCTCAAACAATTGAACATTCCATGGAGTTCATTCATAGCTAATGACATATTCATTGCTCAACCTATTCAGCATGACAAAGACGTAACTTCATCATTTCACCCTTCCACATCCATTCCTCCATCTCAGCCCAAAGTTCATGCATAATCATCAGAGCATTCTCCTTCATCTATTTCACCACCATCATCTCCATCCCACATTGAGACTGGATCACCTAACATAGCTGAAATTAGAGAGCCTCAAAAGACTAAGCAGAATAAGATAGAGCCATTAGAAAAAACATACCAGAGAGGTCACATGCAAGTGTTTTCCCCACAGATTGTTGGAGGGGCCCTGCCTTCTACATCAAAAAAATAGGTAGACAAATGGAAGCAAAAGATGACAGAGGTATAAATTCAGACAGAGGTCACACATGAGGAAGAGGAAATCCATGAGATAGAACTTGATTTTGATCTTGTTGACCTAGATGAGCATGATGATGATGAGATCAATACAATAATAATCAAGGAGAAGGAAGCCAATATTAGAGAGGTTAAAACTAATCTTGACAGGTCTAAATTTGTCATTGTGAGCAGGAGAACCAACAACTGAAAATAAAACATGTCATTGATGAGGTCAAATTCATCAAAGCTCAAAGAGAGGCAGAAAAAGCCAAATTTTTGCTTGAAGAGACACTTGAAACATATGGTGTGACAGAAGAGGCAGTAGAAAAAATTCCAAGGAGAAGGCCTAAGACTAGAGGGATGGAAAGAGCTCTAACACTACGAAGGCAAAAAGAGGCCGAGCTTGCTAATAAGCTCACTCTGAATGAACAACTTGTAGTGGTAGTCAATGAGAACCGAGAGCCATGGCTTGATAAATATAACCATCACTTAGAGAAGTTTTTGGAGAAGTAAAACAGAGATAATGATGTATTGAGGAAAAATTTCAAGCACTATGCCTAAAGAGACAAAATTGCAAAGGCCAAGCTCAAAAGGGCCAATGCAAAAATTGAGGCTTTGACCATGAAAGAAGAGGAAATAGAGCTTGAAATATTTTCTGAAGCATCACTTCATGTCTAGCCACATCATCAGCATCAACTTATCAAATTTTGAGGAGTTTTGGGTAAAATTTTGAAGTTTTTATGATTTTTTGCAAACCTGAACAGTCTTGTGACAACTAGACTGTCAAACATGCAACACCCTAGGCGCTGCGCTTTTTTTTTAGGCACTTTTTGGCCAAAATAAGACCACCAATAGATGCATAATGATGAAGACATGTAGGAAAACCAATTTTCTAGCCTTTTTCTGGAAAAATGGTAGTTGAAAGAGTGAAAAAATACTCAAAAAATCAACGTTCTGCCCATTTTTTTGCCTATGCACTGCGTGTTTAGCAGTCTTGGGAGAATCAATTTTTAGAATGTAAAATCAACTCCAATCTGAAAAAAAAAGATAAATTTGGAAATTAGACAGGATAGGCTTTCCAAAAAGCCATCCCGAGCCCAATTTGGACACTGGGAAGGCACTAAAAATCAGGCTGCAACATGGATGGCGTGTTTGACAATTTTCTGATTTTTTCTACAAATTAGCTTTTATCTTGGGGAATCATGTTTTTACCTCTGTAAATCAATGATGTAAATATAATTATGGTGTTTTTAGTGTTACCTAGGGTAAATACATTAGGTAAATGAACTCAGTGAGGTGTAATGAATTAGTTCACAGAATTTAGGGATGAGTCACTTGGACCTCCCTACACTTCAACTTTCAACTTAGTTTTTGGTGGAACTGCTCCTCCTCTCATGGATTCGACTCCTGAGGCTGGAAGGAGTTTTTTTGAGTTATATATCATGTAGTTTTCAGTCATTTCACAGGTTGGAATCAGTTGGATGTTGGCATATTGATCAAAGACTGTATTGTAATCATTTTGGCAGGAGCTTAATAAAAGTGTTGTAGCTATTTCTTTGGGATACCTATGGTATGGTTGTATAACATTGTTTTTTCTTCAATTTCATATGTTTGAATGTGTTGTATTCATAATTCATTGCAATTCTATTGTATGATCACTTTCAAGTTAGAGAAACAAAATTCATCTCACATCTGTTTTGGGAAAGTTTACATAATTTGTTCATCTTTCTTTCAGTTTAGGAAGAATTCATCTTTCATGCTCTTCCTAGCTCCTCACCTACCTGAATCATTCCATCCCAAGAAACCTAATGTGCTAGCCTTCTTACCTACCTTTCCCCATTGAATGGACCGTAAACCTAATCCTATTTTCCCTGACGTAGCCTCTTTGACCTAATATCCTCATCCAACAACCCAATCAAATCAAAACAAACCCCTGTACTCATAGCTAGCCTAAAACGCTAAATTATCCAACCATCTTGGCTGTGACCTTGTGGAGAGAGCCTTCTCTGGTTTGGTAGGGCTAGATACCAAGCAAAAATATTGGTTTGTGGTTACCTCTGTTGGGATCTCTTCTTCAGCCTTAGAGATCCGGCGGGGTAGAGTGATAATAGACTCCTCTTGTAGGAAACTGGAGGAAGGAGGATGCTAATTCAGGTGAGGTAGTGGACGCTACTGTTTACAGGCAGCTCGTGGGTTCACTCATGTACTTGGTGAACACCATACCAAACATTTTCTATGCAATTAACCAACTGAGTCAAGCTATGGTTAAGCTGACCAAGCTCTTTTGGAATGTGGGGAAGCATGTCTTGAGATATCTCACAGGCACTACAGAGTATGGATTATGGTACAGATGGACAAAGGGAGTGAAGCTTCAAGGCTTCACCGATGCAGATTAGGCAGGCAGTCCATCAGACAGAAAGAGCACATCAGGAGGGATCTTCAACATAGGACTGACAAAAATTTCTTGGTACAACAAGAAGCAGAGATCAGTTGCACTCAGTTCAGCCGAGGGAGAGTACATGGCAGCCAGTCAGGCTACATGTGGGGCCATCTATATGAGAAATATTCTTGTTGGTTTGTTTGGTCATCAGATGGATTTGACGGTGATACATTGTGATAATCAAAGTTGCATAAAACTCTTGGTTAATCCGGTATTCCATGATAGGTCTAAGCATATAGACATCCGGTACCACCATCTCAGAGGTTGTGTTCAGAGACGCATTATGTTAGTTCATTACATTCCCACGGAGGATCAAGATGCAAATATTTTGACGAAGGTGCTCACCAAGAGAAAATTTGAATACCATAGAGGCAGGATCGGGGTAGCTCATAATCCCTTTCTTGTTGAAAGGGAGTGTTGAAAAGTCAACAAGAAATGTGTGTCTAATTTAATTTTCCCTTAATCAAATTGGACTATAAATTGTAATATTATCTCAAAATCACTTGTAATAGTTAATTGAGTGTGATAAACTTAGTTAGCTCATGAATTTCGAGTTGAGGGTGGTTGGTGAGGCATGGCGAGTGATTCTATTAGTTTTTGAGTCCAAGTTTCACTTAGTGCATTAGTTTAATTCATGTGTAATCAATTAATGCAATTAATTGAGTTAAAATTAGTTTAACTAGTTGTATCTGTTTGTTGCCCTAGTGAGAGGTCAAGTGAATTAAATCAGATTTAATTCACATGCAGTGATCTGTCAAAGTATCTGATGATATACTATTAATAGCTGCATGCATGTCAGTCCTAATGAAGACCTTGTTGAGACAAAGGTTAAAGGGATGTTAACTATCAATTGTATTATTAGTGGGCTGCTCGCATGCAGTAAAACACCCATAGTATTGCCCATGAGAATTGCACAGTTTTAGAAGGTTGAAATTCCTAAAGAATAGGGACTGCATTCCATATGAATTGTGCAAGGCAGGGAGGCTGAGAAGAGGCTGAAAATTGGCTAAGTGTTGGTCGATTTTGTCCAGATCAGTGTGAGACAGTTGTGAGAGTGCATTGTAATTGTTTCATGATTCCTTGGTGAATATACAATAGAATATAGAGCGGTTTTGAGTAGTAAGATTTCCCTGGGAAAATATCTGTGTTGTGGATTGATTTTATTCTTTCTTTACTTGTTGTGATTGGCGATCATGTTTATTTTCCACAATTGATTTGCAGAAGGATTCAATATCTTGCTTTAGCATATCGCATGATCAGATTGAATCCATGAGTATACATATTGTTTGTATAATTTCTACATAAACTCGTGTTTAACCTACGTATCTTTAATTGATATCAAGATATTTGATATCGAGATTTTTGTGAGAGTAGAATTATGAAAACGCCTCATATTCAAATATTTTGATATTTCAATATCAGTATTTTTAAAGGCGTGATGTCATATTGAATGCCATGGAATTACAATGTGAGTGAAATTTATCATTTGGAAAAAAACCTTGTTAGTTTACTAAAATTTCTTAAATGAGTGTCACATGTCGAGGGACACGTAATTACCATTCCACATGTCATATGATTCCCAGACATCAACATGTGAGGTGGCATATCATATATCAGGGATATTATATGGATAATGAATCTTACTTCTATTGAAAATCTGATATTTGATATTGGAACTATGGTATATCAGGTGTATCAAATATTTGTAGGATTGGAACTCCAACATATCGTATTTGTTGGCATTCATAATTATACTGAGACAGGGGGTGAATCAGTATAATGAAATTTTTTACTTACTTAATTCCATTCAAACATTATAAAACATCAATCTCATAAACTAAACAAGTAACACAAGATATACATCGAAACCCTTATGGGAGAAAACCACAAAACGCCTTTATATGAAAGATACTTTAGAGACCAATCTACTATTACATCAATTTGTAGCCACCAACCTACAAGAGACACCAATCTCCTCTGTTACTTTCTAGGCACCAAACATTGAACCCCTTTGTTTCTATGTAGGCACTAAAATACACGAGAAATCACTCCCCTGTATTGCTTGTTAGGCACCAACCTACAAAAGATACCAATCCCCTTTGCTACTTTGTAGGAACCAACCTATAGGAAAAAATAGTCACCTCTGCTACTTTGTAGGCACTGTTATAGGTCAATTTGGGCACCATTCCCAATGACCTGGTTAAACTGGACATAATCCCCATAACCAATGAAATAGGGTCTATCATCCCCTATCATTTCAGTTTCTACATGCCCTAAGACAAGAACAAGAACAAATCATCCATGACTTCCATTGCAAGGTTTCCAAGATTTGAATTACATGTTATATCACCTAAGAACTCATCAACACAGCCTCTCAAGGGAATAACTGCTTTGCATATGTAGTTACGTCCATTTAAGGGTGCTCTGCAAAGCACTTCCTGACATTCAAGAGTGCGTTGGTCAAATGGGAGCGGAATTATCATTGTTATGGAATCTCCACATGGCTAGTGCCTTCTAAAAGAGTCGATATGTGTCAAAATTAGAATCCATGTGTCCATCTAACACCTCTGAGCTTGGGAACATGTATTTCCTATTATTAGAAAGTCATTGATTGAGAAAATACCTTCAGCTGCTCTATAAATTGAGCACAGATCCTAGTGCTTGAGGAGGAAGAAATTTGGTAAAGAAATGCTATTGAATTCTCAATTGAGTGGGATAAGAGTGATATGCTGTAGGTGAGATGTTTATTGTGATGAGGTTGGGATGAATGTTGGAGCTAGTGACATCAAATCGATTGCTGGTTGTAACCTCCCCTTTCTATCCATTAATAAATATGGATTCTCATTTTCTCATATATGTATCTATTTATGTTTCTACTTTTCATATGATGGATTCTTAACTGATATATATGTTTCATGTTTAATCGATTTAACTGATTAAGATAAATATACATCTATATATTGCAATATCTTTGATGTTTAGTGTTTATACTTGCAGGAACTAGTCTGGTGATCTAAGTTGGATTGGAAGCTACGACAAGAGCGACAAAAGGAGAATAGGAAGCGCTTGGATCACAAGTAGGTTCCTCTATCTTTTTGTGTGTTTATTCACTCTTAGAGAAAGTGTCTGCAAAGTCTTTGATTTGTTGTTCTAAATATATAGCACCACATTTAGGGAATGTGTTTTATCCGTAATTCATAATTTTGCATAACAAATTGGCGACTCCGGTGGGGAGTTTCCCTTCATCCTTAGTGTGTTTTTTCCTCTGCTTATCCACCCAGTGGCATATACTGTCAATTATTAGACTTTTGAAACAAAGAAATGCATTAGAAGTGTGTTTAGTAGTTTGAATTTTGTTCTCTACTGCGCCCAACGCAATGTTGGTCAAGACACAATGCTTTGCATAACACTGTCTCCCACTCAGGGGTGCTTTGAAACGCACTGTCTCCCCTTAGAGACTACGTAGCCCCCTAAGCCAACCAAATTCCCTTTGAATTTGTCATTTCCATCACATTCAACCTTTTGTTTGCTGTGTTTTCAATTGTCTGATACCTCATAGAGACCAGTGGATTTGCTTGAATCTTCCTGTTACACAACAATTTGTCACTGTCCCTGCAATCCCCCGTCCCGTACATTGGAGGGCTTATTCCGTGACCTGTGAGCAGTGACATGACCTGAAACCACTTTCATGGCATCCCTCGGGACAAGGAAAATCATTCCCCTGAAGACAATTCCTTGTGAAAAACCTTAAAAATAGCCTTTTTTTCCTTGGCGCGACTAGCTAGTTTAGCCCTCACGCCAATGGGGGAAATCCTCCAAAGAGGGCACGCCAGCTGGTGCACTGTCGCAGTGTTGTACTCGCGCCAGGCTTATTAAGGAGTGTTTTTAAAAAATAAATGGCGGAATATTGACTCCAACCAATTCCTGAACTGGTCTCTAAATTGAGTTGGGAGGTTTGGCTCCGGATCTCCATGTAGAGGAAGTGGTTTTCCACCTCTCATGGAAGCTTCCTTGAGGATAGGGCCAATCCCATGATTATAGGGATCCCAACTCCCCTTCCACCATCTATATAAGCTTTCCATTTTCCTTTTGTAAGCTAGCCTTCAAGAGCCCTCAATAGCCTAGAGAATGATGAAAGAACCTTGATAGTCCTCATAGAGCCAAATCAGTAGCAAGGAGATTATTGTCAAGACAACCGAAGAGAGAGGCTTGTCCCATTCCTGACGAGCTTTATTGAGATGTACTCCACTATTGACCCACCGAAGGAAGATCCAGCATCAGAGCGCAGGTTGTATCTTTCTTTGTATTGATTAATGATAAGTGACTTTGGTTATGGTTCCACTCGTATTGTTCATACTTTGTGATTATGAGTTGTATCTTCTCTGACTGATACATAATTGCATATATTGGGTTTTATGCTTGTGTGTTCGTCGTGTTTCTTGTATGTGCAGGTGTTCGATTGCGACAAGCGAGAGAATTGTGATCTGCCAGAGCAACGAAACGGGAGCGCAATCTTCTCCGCAAACGACAACAGCGTTGGACTTAAGGTAAGCCTTTCTCGCAATTTGGTGTATTGTAATTAGGAACTTGCGCCTTAGTGTGACACAATTTTCGCTAGACCCAATTTGGGCTAGTAGGGATCACCTCTGTCCACAGAGGGGATTTACCTCTACAACACTTCCTCCTTTGAAAACTAACTTTGTTCAATGTCTCTTTAAGTGTTTTTCTTTATCATTGAAAAATAAAACTCAAAGTATTTTATTTCTGCATTAGATCCATTTTTTTATAAAGGAAATTGTCGTTAAATTCTTCTTTTCATATAGGAAAAATTGTTGTAGTTCCATTCTTCATTTTCCCTAAAAGAGAAATTGTTGTTAAATTCATCATTTCTCAAAAAAGAAAGCATTTGTTTTTTGTTGATTGGATGCATACAGTTTCCTTTTTGCATTCACATTAAGGGGATTGAAAAGAAAAACATGCATTTGCATGTAGTGGATTGTGTGTTTTGCATAGGAAAAAATTAGGAAAGTTGCATATTAGTTTGTGCTCTTTGTTGTTTGCTCTCAAAACTAATTTCTCTTTCTCCTTAGTAGCTAATATTTTCATTGAAAAAGATAAAATTGAAAATTTTGCTTATCATTTTAGTTTGCATTTTAGGAATTTCCATCTCATCATCGCGGTGAACCTTGAAAGGCTAATTGATAAACAAGATCAACTTAAAATTTACATCAATTTACCTAAAAGAGCATTGGAACCATAACGATAACATTTAGAAGGTCTAGGCTAGAGACGTGTTCCGGCATCATAAAACATAGCAGCTGTCGTTAATTGTCTGCGATAAATTCCGAGTGTGATACCTCACTCCACGTATGTAAGTATATCGTAGCTCCTCCACGTACCTTCGGGTATTTCGGGCGGTGTTATAGTATGAAAAGTATAATGGGGTGCTCTCACTGCGCAGTTTCGCATTAGACAACACTAATATGGAATTGGGACCCCACGTACCTTCAGGTATATTAGGGAGGAAAAATTTAGGTTTTTATCCATCCATAGTGAACCGAGTCGGCTGCCTTATAAATTGTGATACACTGAACACAACATTCGGGGAGATTGCCTGCTTGTACTTCTTGGTTTGCCAGGAGGTATTCTGCAGTTCACAGTTTCTTGGTAAACCTTTTTCCTAGCATTACCCTTTTATTTTGTTTATTTTTTTTTGGTCATAAAATAAATCAGTCATCATGGAAGAAGAAAATCACTTTCCCCGTTTTTCATGTAGACTTGCATTGAAATCACCTTTACCATCGGAAGTCACTTCTGGTCGGCAAAGGTAACGTCGCTCTACTGAAACCAATACCATCAGTACCTATGGTGAAGCATCATATTCACATATACCAGAGTTAGCACAAGTTATTTCTACAAATCCTGGTTCATCTATTGTTGTCGAGACGAAGTCCTCACAGCTACCTGTGGTCATGATCCATCCAATCAGTGAGACCATACCTCCCAAACCCGACGTTGTTCAAGTGGAAGTTAATCCAGATCCTATCTCTTTTTTACCAGAACATCTGCATCTCAAAGTTGAATGACCGGAAGTTGTTCTTGTATCGGTCACCCCACAATCTATTATAGCCATTGAGTCCACCATATCGCGAAGTCAACCACCTGAAATATACTTCGGGCCTGACGACGAAGTTATTCCACCTGGTTTGATTTTGATTGAAGAAATACCACAAGACAAGACACCTTTAACTCCAACTCATTTTTGGTAGGAGATTTACTTGTACGAGTCTTTTCGTCAATCACCTTCCTCTGCCGTTGTTGATCTTGTTTCACTTCCAGTTCCCATAGATTCTATAGGGTATACACTGGGTCAGTTGACCATGGCTGAGATATCATCCCAGACTGAACCATCTATTTCAGCTGCGACAACATCTACTGTTGCTTCATCTTTGATGTTTAGTCCATTGACTTCACCCATGTCATTATCTGGAATCCTATCTAGTTCCTCCCTTATGAGTACTGAACAACTTGATCCTTTATTCACATCTTCAGTGCAATATCAAATTGGTCCCATCAGTTATTATCCTTGGTGGCCGGCGATTTCACTAAAATTACCCTCTCAAATTTCAAAGTTCAATGAAAACCTTGGAGAAGACCCATCAACGCATGTTATAAATTTTCATTTGTGGTGCTCATCAAACTCCTTAAATTATGAATCCATTAGACTACGTCTTTTCCAATGCACACTCACTAGTCCAACTGCACAATGAGGATGGTTCTTTTCTTGTGTCAACCTCACGTCGAACCCTTTTGGTACCTTGGAGATTGCATGCCTCAATGGCAGGTTCTTCACATTTGACGTGAGGTTTTCATCATTGGCCTCTGATCGAGTGATTCTACGGGTGTTCGATGTCAGCTCACTTTTCACATTCCTTGGATTGTACCTGTAGTACCTTGAGGACCATTGTCACTATTGGTGGTACCTCTCGCGTCTGTTAACATCTTTCATCATTCGCTGGTAATCAGGCGATGTTCTTGCATGTTCGACTTCAGCTCATTTATTCACATGCTTGAACTTGTACTTTTTTCGGGTCGATATGGAGCGCAAGACCCTGGGTTTTTGTCTGTTGGAATCCAGGCTGCAATTTTGTGGATTATTATGATTGGTTACATGACTCATTCATTGGATGGATACAACCATACCTGAGTCTATTTATCGATCCTTACTAGATGGTTGCGTCCATGCCTTGGTTCTTGATTATTGTATACTCTGTTATGGATGGCTGCGCCCATACCACATATATCATGTATTTGAGATATCAGTTGTACTTTTCTATGTAGATTTTCTGATGGCAGTGTTTTCAGTTGGACACGTTCTCATAAAGCATTTCACCCCTCTCTCTCTCAGGCCTCAGGCTTTAGGGGGCATTTGTTACACATAAATTTGTCACCGTCCTTGCAATCCCCCGTCTCACACGTTGGAGGGCTTATTCCATTATCTGTGAGCAGTGACATGACCTAAAACCACTTTCATGGCATCCCCCTGGACAAGGACAATCATTCCCCTGAAGACAATTCCTTGTGAAAAAACCCTAAAAATATCCTTTTTGTCCTTGGCGCGACTAGCCAGTTCAACCCTCGTGCCAATGGGGGAAATCCTCCAAAGAGGGCGCACCAGATGGCGCACTGTCATAGTGTTGTAACTGCGCCAGGCTTACTAAGGAGTGTTTTTAAAAAATAAATGGCGGAAGATTGACTCCAACCAATTCCTGAACTGGTCTCTAAATTGAGTTGGGAGGTTTGGCTCCGGATCTCCATGTAGAGGGAGTGGTTTTCCACCTCTCATGGAAGCTTCCTTGAGGATAGGGCCAATCCCATGATTATAGGGATCCCAACTCCCCTTCCACCATCTATATAAGCTTGTCATTTTCCTTTTGCAAGCTAGCCTTCAAGAGCCCTCAATAGCCTAGAGAATGTTGAAAGAGCCTTGATAGTCCTCATAGAGCCAAATCAGTAGCAAGGAGATTATTGTCAAGAAAACCGAAGAGAGAGGCTTGTCCCATTCCCAACGAGCTTTATCGAGATGTACTCCGCTGTCGACCCGCCGAATGAAGATCCAGCGTCAGAGCGCAGGTTGTATCTTTCTTTGTATTGATTAATGATAAGCGACTTTGGTTATGGTTCCACTCGTATTGTTCATACTTTGTGATCATGAGTTGTATCTTCTTTGACTGATACATAATTGCATATATTGGGTTTTACGCTTGTGTGTTCGTCGTGTTTCTTGTATGTGCAGGTGTTCGATCGCGATAAGTGGGAGAGTTGTGATCTGCCAGAGCAAGGAAATGGGAGTGCTATCTTCTCCGCAAACAAAAATACCGTTGGACTTAAGGTAGGCCTTTCTCGCAATTTGGTGTATTGTAATTAGGAACTTGCGCCTTAGTGTGACACGATTGTTGCTAGACCCGATCTGGTCTAGTAGGGATCCCCTCTGTCCACAGAGTGAATTTACCTCTACAACAAATTTGTGACTCCACTGGGGAGATGTTGAAATGGAGTATTGTCTTGTCTTTTCGGTTGAGTCTTGACTTTGCTTGCTTGATCAGCTCTTTTGGCTGGCTCTTTTCGTGTGTTAAACTTTTGTTTAGCTTCACCATCACTAGTATGTTTCTTAGATTTCTCTATTTTATTTATATGTAGTAAACTCGATTGGCGCGCTTATTAGCTTGACAATCACACCAATTGGCGCATTTTTCCAGTTTATTACCCGTGCCAATGCTGTTCTGGCGCTATTTGCGGCCTAACAGTCGCGCTAATTCTGTAAGGTGCTAGGGTTTGCTTGGGCTTGAGTTTTCTGGGCTTGATTTGTGTTTTTCGTGCCATGTTTTCAATTGCCTGAGTGTTTTGGAGCCTTCTTTGACTGAGTGTGACCTTCATCCTCCGGTTGTTTGCTTTCTACCATCGATTTTACATTCTAGCCCTAGGGCATCTAGGTGCTATAGTGTGTCGAGCCTCTCGTGGGAGTTTTTTGGTTTCTATCTGTTCAGTCAACTTTGTGATTGCTTCTATGCATACGTTTGGTGGTTGCATATCATTTTGTTGCGTTGTTTGAGTGATTGGGTTCTTCCTTATTCGAATTCACCCTTGTCTCGTTTTGGGCCTAGATTACATGGTTCATTTGAGTCTTTGGGATTCTTTTGGTTTTGAGGGATTGTTTTGTCAATTTGAGGTCTGATTGTGTGTTTGCATTGAGTGAAACTTGCTTGTTTTTACTCCTTTTCTATCGCTTCTCAAATTGTTTGTTTCATTAGTTTTCATTTGTTTAGTGCACTTTTCCCTTAAACACTGAAAATATAAAAAAATCTCTTTTTCTCTTGATTAGTTAATGCAAATCGAATCTTTTCTGTGTTATTAGTGATTTATAACTCTGTTATACAGTAATTTGTCACCGTCCCTACCATTCCCCGTCCCGCACAATGGAGGACCCATTTTGTGACCTGTGAACATTGTCATGCCTTGAAAACATCATCAATGCATTCCTCTAAGCATGAGCTTCAATTGCCCTAAAGACATCTCCTTGCAAAAAACCATAAAAAAATCTCCTTTTGCATTGGCGCGGGCAGACAGTTCACCACTCGCGCCAATGGGGAAAATCCTACAAATAGGCCGCGCCAACTGGCGCTCTGTCCCAGAGCAGTAGTCGCGCCAGCCAATTTAAGGAGTGTTTTTAAAATAAAGATGGCGGAAGTTGTGTTTCAACAAACTCAGAAACCATTGCCTATCTTGAGTTGGGAGGTTTGGCTGCGGGAGTTCTATGGAAGGGAAGTGGTTTGCCACCTCCCATGGAACCTTCCTTGTTGATAGGGTCAATCCCACAATAATAGGGATCCCAACTCCCTCCTTCCCCATCTATGTCACCAATTCTTCCATGGCAGTGTCAGTCTTAGTGGGTCTGGGCTTGAATTCCACCCCAAGAGCCGGAAATGTAAGAGCCCTCTTCTTCCTTAAGGCCGACTCAAGTAAGGAGACTATTTCTTGTGAGACCTGTGAGAGGGTTGCCTTTCCAAGTAGCTTTGCGAGACCAACGATCGGAGACCCATCCGAAGGAGACCACGATGTCGTAACATTATTAAACTTTTCGATTGTTATTTAATGAATGATTACGATTATGGTTCCACCGTTTTCGATTACATATGAGTAGTATCCTTCCGACCGATATTTAGTTGCGATGCGTCGGATTTTATGCTTGTGACCGTTTTTGTTTCTTGCACGGCGGTGTATCCGTGTTCGTATTATCGTGGGAGGATCGTGATTCCGTCGAGGTCGAGGAACGAAAACGCTTTCTTCGTATTCTCCCATGGATTCTGCAGGCCTCCATCTTTGGTCTTTTATTCGTAACTAGGAACCTGCGCTGTAACATTTGATGATTGTTGCTAGACCCCTGTTGGGCTAGTAGGGATCGCCTCTGTCCGCAGAGGGGATTTACCTCCTCAACAATTTGGCGACTCTGCTGGGGATCGTCTAGATTTCACTGTCTCGTTTGGATTGTCTCGTTTGATTGTTTTATGATTTTCCTTGCTTGATGAGCCTTCTGGGTTGGGTTCTTTTGCTGTTTTTTACTTCTTGGTTTGCTTAGTATACATTGATCTGCTTCTGGAGTAGTTATTTTTTGTTTTTGGCTGAGAAACTCGACTGGCGCGCTTTTTAGCTCGACAGTCGCACCAATTGGTGCATGTTGCTTTTGTTTAGCCCGCGCCAATTGCTTTCTGGCGCCAGTTGCAGCCTTACAGTCGCGCCACTCCTGTAAGGTTTTTGAGTTTCCTCAATTTTGAGCTCTTTGGGTTTGGTCAGTGCTTTTCTTCTTGATTTTCCGACTACCTGAGTGTGTTGGAGTCCTGTTTGATTGGGAATTCACCTCCGTCCTTTGGTTGTTTGCTTTTATCTATCGATTTCATGTTTTGAGCCCTAGGGCATCTAGTGGCTTAGTGTATCGAGCCCTCCTTGGGAGTTTTGGTGTTTCGTTTGTCCAGTCGACTTTCTGATTGCTCCTCCGCATCCTCTTAGTAGTTGTTCATTGTTTTGTTGCGATTTTTGGGTGATTGTTCATTCCTTCATTCAAATTTTGTTTGGTCTTTCCTTGGGCCTAGATCACACGGTCCATTGGAGCCTTTGAGTCTTTTCTTGGTTTTGAGAGACTTTGGTCGATTTGGGATCTGATTGCTTGTGTTGTTGAGTGGAATTTGCTTGTTTTGCTCTCTCAATATCATTTCTCAAGTTGTTCCGTTTGTTTTCAGTTTGTTTAGTGCATATTAGCTATCAAACGTTGAAAAGTACAAAAAAAATCTCTTTTGTTTTTGGTTAATTACTGCAAATTGTAATCTTTTCGATTTCGCTAGTGATTAGTGATTTGAATGAAAATTTTTCAATTTCATTAGTTGCATTAGAGATCTCATTGTTTGTCTTCCGATCATTTCGTTTGTGTAAAAGCTCTCAACTCTTCTGTAACTAGTTTTCATCGAACGAAATGTTGGACTGTGGCATGTAGCTTTGCATTTAGGAGCCTTTTAAGACATTACATATGATAGGGCTGAAAATTGAAACTTAATTGAAGATCAACTTTAAAATCTATCCAATTAACCTAAGGCAGCATTGAAATCTAACGAAACATATTTAGAGGTCTAGGCTAGAGACGTGTTCCGACGTCTTTAAACCTAGCAGCTGTCGTTCGCCTTTTGGCTTTAGACAGCGCTAGTACGGACTTGTGCTCCCCGTACTGTCACGTATATAAAGGGAGACCCCTCTAGGTTTTCAATCCTTTATCCACAGGAAGCTGAGTCTGCCGCCCTATACCCGTGATACACCGAACACAGCATTCGGGGAGACTACCTGCACGTACGGAAAGTCCTTGGTCGATTTTTGTTTCATTATTGAAACCAAGGTGTATATTGCAGTTCACGGATATTTGGTACACCCTTTGTGCCTAGTTTTTCCTGAGTAGTCATTTGGTCTTTTCTGACTCCCTAAACTTGAAAAGACCATCGAGCGCTTGTCCTTTCACGCTTGTATCAAATCTGAAAGAGATAGAGTCATCTTTCTATCGTTTCTCGACTCTTAAAATATGAAACGGTAGAGTTTCTTACTTTTCAATGTGGTAAAAATTAATCACCCACGATTACACGCCCGCTTAGATATTGCTTGTTGACCATTTGATCGTGTGTCTTAACTCGTTTTCAGCCCGTGTGTGTGTTTGCTTCTTTTTCTCTGGTCTTTTGCCACAGTGGCGGAACCTTCGGTTTCGTCTACTGGTAGTCCTTACACGGACGATTCTTCAGAGGCTTCCCAATCCTCTGTCGAACCATAGCAGCCTGTTGTTTCCGAGTTTCCCGACGGGGGACCGGTTCTCGCTGAGCAGCCCTTTGGAGGACCAGTTGAGTTCAATTGGCCCTTTTCGGACCCTGTGTCTGAATTGAGATTAGGAGCTGATTTCCTTTCTCTTACCTCGGGTTCGCCTTTTGTTGCTGCTGTATTTCCTCCTAGTCCTCGCCGTCTTTTGCATGATTTAACGGCAGGATCAACCATGAGTGATTCAGGTGAGGAAATCCCAACGTCTGGTGAAGACTATCAGCTCTTCCCACGAAGATTGTTTGAGGGAGACAACTCTGAGCTGGCTGCCATGTCAACAGCCAGCCCTTATTTACCACAGGGATACAGATCTTTGGGTCAGATCATTTCCGCTGCAGCCTCTATGGGAATATCATCTCCTGCTTCGAGGCCAGCTGCTACTACACCCGGGGTGTCTCCTCAGACGCCTGTCACTTCTGTTCCCGTTTGGCCCACTGTCTGTGTGGCCGCCTCTTCTCCTGTTGTCTCAGCATCTGCTAATAGGGCTGGGCCAACTCCTAAATATGTTTATCTAGCTACTGCTATACCGGAGAACATCTCTCTGGAGGAGTATCGGTTGTCCTTGCAACAGCCGAACGCCGAGGTTGGACCGTCCTCCCAAGATCCCTACTGATCTTACTTTTCGCACTATGCACAGGATGGTACTCCCGTGTATGCTTTCCCAGGTCAGTATGACGAGCACGGGGAGATTTTGCGTCTACCCGCTCTTGAGGCTTATCTCTATGATCAAGGTTTACCGTATAACCAGGCTTATAACCCGCAAGGACAGCCTTTCCAAGGCCAACCTACGGGCCAACCGGGCTATCTTTATGATCCACAGGGGCAGCCCATTCAAGGCTACCCTGTCGGCCAACAAGGGCCATCGTACGGTCCGCAAGGACAGTATTATAGCCCTTCTGGTCAACCTGTTCAGCCTCAGCCGGGGTATCAACCGGGACCGGTCTATGGTCCTGGGGGGAAAATCCAGCCTTCTTTACCGATGCAACCGCAGTATCCTGTTGTTTCTAACGTTGCATATCAGCCAGGACCATCCTATGGTTCTGCCTCAGGTCAAACCGATTTCCAGCAAGCACCTGGTCTTGTTCCACCACCGGGCCAACCGGTTCATCCGGTACAACCCGGTGTCCCGCCTCCGGGCCAACCGGCCCATCCGGTACAACCTGGGGCTCAATTACAACCAGGTCAACCTGCGCAACTGGTGCCGCCTGTCTATCCAGGTCAACCTGGTCATTCAGGTCAGCCCTCACACCCGGGTCAACCTGTTCACTCAGGTCAGCCCTCTCAGTCGGGTCAACCTGTTCATTCAGGGCAGCCCGCTCATTCCATTAACCCTACACAACAGCCGGTTCATTCAATGCCGCAGCCAAATCAACAGCTGCGCCCTACTTATCAGGCTCTGCAAGGTTCCACTTTTCAGCAGCCTACTCATCCTCAGGGTGGTTATTATCCTCATGGTCAGTCTCAACCGAACTATAACCACCCCAGAGGCTCTTAGTATTATCCTCCTCCACCCGGTTTTACCTACACTCAGCAGCCAAATCCAAACGCTGCTTATACAGGGCCGACGCATAATCAGGGTCCGTACCCTGGTTATCAAGCCCCACACTATGGTTACCAGCATCCAAATCAGTCTGGTTATACGACCTACGCCCCCTACGGTCAGAATCCTGCAGGACAGAACCCGTGGGGGCAAGGATATTCACAACCATCGTGGAGTATGGGTACCGGACCTCATCCTGAGCCTGGCATGGCAGTTAATCCTCCATTGCCGTTCCTGGGTACCTTGGAGCTGCCAGATGTTTCAAAGTTGACCAATGATCCGATTTTACATAATCCGTATTGGCCTCCGGTTCCCACCAAGATACCAGGTGATTTCCCAGTGGTACATAGAGTTATCCCGTGGCATTTTCCAAGATTTCAACTCTTTAGCCATGGCTTTCCTCACGCATTTCTAGTTACCGGTTCGGTATGAAGCCGGGACGCACCTCCTGACTTTCCTGAAGCAGGATAAAGCCACTCAAATCTCAGATCACATTCATGAGTGGCGGCGTTGTCGTAGACTGATCAAGTTTCACATACCTGATCAGATACTGACTCACTGGTTCACCACCTCCTTTGTGATTAAAATCACTCGTGATACGTGGCGAGAGTGCAGACAGAGAATGCTTGCACGCGCGTGCTCAATACCCGGACCTTCGCTCATTCTCGTCCGGGCACACTTTATGATATCTTGACCGATGCTCCTCGGTCTTAACCACTAAGGTCTACTACCCCTGCGGTGATGGTGTCATTCATTCTGATTTTAATTCGAAGAAATCTTCGAATGGGAAGCAGAAGGCTAATTCTTCCAACAATACCTCTGCTAATCCCGCCTCATCTGATTCTGGTAAAACCGCGGAGATGAATGCCGTTCAGGCCAATCCTGCGGACAAATCCTCCAAGGGGAAGAAGAAGGGCAAAGGCAAATCTAAATCTGATGCCCTGAAACCAGAATCTAAATCTCGTACCGAGGATGGCTCCCAGTGTAAACCGAAGTACCCTTGCCTCATCTGTGAAGGGGACCATTATACTAAGGATTTTCCATGACGATCCGAGGTTAGTCAACTTCTTAAAGGCCCTAAAGGGACTCCGGCTGTTTTGAAAGAGCCATTTCCATCTCAACAGACCCAGATGGTCGAACATCTGTCACCATCTGCACCGTTTGGGTCTCAGGTTTTCATGATGAAGACTATTGCACCTATCTCCGTCGCTACGCGGTTGAAGGATTACAACGAACCGCGTGCACTCCGGAAGCAACAGTGATGGGTCGCTCTAATTGGTTTGTTTAAACTGAGCCCGTGTGATAGACTGAACCTGCCAGAAGCTACGATTTATGAAATCGGTGTCCTTCGAAGATCTTCTTATAATCCAACGCCGTGCCGCTCAACATTAAACATTGTTGAGGATCCGCCACAGCGCCATGTGTGCTATGTCCGTACTTGAGGTTCTTCAAAGTTGTCTCCTCGCAACGGAAGGTTTTACCGTTCGCGATCGGGGGCACATCCCGCCGACCTTAGCCCTCCACCTTCGATCCGGAGACCACTCCCCGCTTCACATCAAATCGTCGAAGCTAATTGGCCGCACCACCCGTCCGAACATTCAGGCTACCGAGATGAGGGCATCCACCGCCATGTCCTCCGTCGTTGGCCATCGAATCTCCACTTATCGGTTATCTCCCAATGCCCTCGAGGCATTTGATGGTTGGGAATCCAAACCCCTGGGTGTTCTCGAAAGTTTAGCGATCACACACAGAAAACTCGTCAACGTAGAAGTGAAGAAGGACGCTAAACTCAACCTGCGCTCACACTTTCTGGCCGCAATGACCCATGCTGGCTGCTCGTACGTCGCTCACCGTCTTTTGATCTTATTAAGTTCCCCGCCTAGGCAAGATTGTTGCCATGACCGCCTGCTGCCTTTTCACCTCTAACTCTCGAGAAAACGTGCCATATTGTGTGGGATCGTCCGAATCCTCGTACAAAGGTAGGACCTCGGTTCCTTCAAAGACCCAGTCCTCGCCGGGTATTCTTCGCACCGCCACCGCATACCCTTGTCAACATGTTGTCCAGTCCGATGACCCCTGGCACATTCTTACACCGAGCAGTATAAGCAGAGTTCGAGAACGCCATGCCTTGGACGCCGGAGAGATCGTCCATCGTGAGATTGCGCGTCGCATCTGATCCTCCACCTCCTCAGCATGCTCCCTTGAGCATGGCTCTCGACGTCTACTCTCAATCCCCCTGGCTTGGTCAGGCTGATTCACCTGATCCTCTCAGAGAGACTTTTCCTTCCGATGAGGCTATCATTGAAACTATGTCTCTTGAGGAGCTGCCTTGGGGCGATGGACATCATCGCTCCTCATTTATGCCTAGCTTGGGGGCAATGACTGATTGTCTGGAGCGTTATGCTACTTAGGTTCCTTCCCCTCCTCTTCAAATGCCCATCTTGACGCACGAGGTTTTTTCGGAGGGTAACCTGAGTAACATTACTCAAACTGTTCCAATCAACATCTCCGTTAAACCGGGGATCGTTGAGAATATTCACGTGGGTGTGACTTGTTCTCCCGATGAGATTCAAGTCTATACTGAGCTTTTCAAAGAATTCAGAGATGTTTTTGCGTGGTCTTACGAGGAAATGCCGGGGATTGATCCCAATATCATAGTGCACGAGATTCCAACCTATCCAGGTGCGAAACCCGTGCACCAACGCTTACGCCCCATGCATCCTCGAAAAGCCGCCGCCATCAAGGCAGAAGTTGAAAAACTTCTGAACACGGGTTTCATTTATCCCATCCCCCTCACAGAATGGGTGTCTAACATTGCCCCTATCGATAAAAAGCAGGGTACGATTAGAGTCTGTGTGGATTATCGCGACATCAATTGCGCCTGTCCAAAGGATAATTATCCCACTCCGTTTATAGACCAGATCATCGATGAATGTGCTGGGAGTGAGATCTATTATTTAATGGATGGTTTCTCAAGATATAACCAAATCAATATTGCACCTGAAGATCAACACAAGACCACATTCATCTATCCGTGGGGTATTGTCGCGTACAAAAAACTCCCGTTCGGCTTGAAAAACGCTGGAGCCACTTTTCAGCGTGCGATGTCCTACGCTTTTCATGACATTCGTCATATCGTTCAGCCTTATCTGGACGACTTGCCAGCCCATTCGGGTAAGCGAGAGGACCATCCTGAGCATCTCCGCCAGATCTTTCTTCGCTGGCAGCCACAATATCGTGCCCGTCCCCAGCAAATGCCTTCTGCGTTGATTCGGCCATCCTTAGGGATCCAGCAGTCTCGAAAGATCGACCGCCCTTGACCCTTGTGTTGTCGAGGCCATTGTAACCTCCCCATCACCCTCTCCCCCGTACCGCCATGCAGTCCGGGAAAGCGAATTTTCTTAGGCGCTTTATCCCGAATTACGCCGAGGTGGCCAAAGGATTCACTCATTTGTTAAAGCAGAATGTTCCCTTTCATTGGGACGAAATTGCTCAGGAATCCTTTGAGAAGCTGAAGACATTGCTAGTCAATGCTCCGTTGCTTCGTCCTCCGGACTACCACCGCGACTTCACTTTGTATCTAGCCGCCACATTTAGCACCATCGCTATGGTCTTGGTGCAGGATGACGATAACGGTGATGAACATGTTGTTTATTACCTCGGCCCCGAACCTTTCTCGACCCGGAAACGCGTTATGCACATGTCGCAGAAGCTGGCATATAAGAGACAACACCGTACAACGCTTTCACCATTACATCCTCGCACACGATAACAAATGGTTTCACCCAACCCTATGACGTATACTATTTCTAGACAATTACTGGGGGGCAAGTACTCCAAATGGATTGTGATCCTGTAGGAGTTTGACATAGAGTTCACTACTGTTAAGTCAACTAAATCACTGGTCTTCGCGGATTTGATATGTTCTCTCCCTACAGACTCTGCTCCCTCACACTCTGAAGACCATATACCGGATGAAATGCTTTTCCTCATCAGTACTCGTGACCCTTGGTACGGTGACATAATAGTGTATCTTCAGACCTCGACATTTCGGTCTGAGTTGGATAAAGCTGCCCGCCGTCAAATTCGGCACCAGTCCCAACCCTACCGTATAGTAGGAGATACCTTATATCACATTGGAGTAGATTCGGTGCTCCGGCGATGCCTAACCTTGGAAGAGGCTGAGAAGGTCCTAAATGACCGTTGCTGTTGGTGCCTGCAGAAATATGTCCCAGAGCATCGCTGCACATTCTCGCGAGCAAAGAAGCCGTTTTCCATATTCAAAGACCGTATCACCGGGCATTCGTAAATGTGTCATCCATGCCGTATATTTTCAGCGTGAAGACAGTGCTGCCGCCGCTTACCATTGTATCCTATTAATACCGTCGTCCTTTTTGCGAAATGGGGCGTGGATTATGACGTGTAACCTCACTCGGCTTGGGGGTGCGCATCATTGTCGCTTGCCGACTACTTCATACCAAGTGGGCCGAAGCGATGCCTACACTTGCGGCCGACGGTAAAACAACTGCTCAATTCATCTTCAACTATTTTATTGCACGGCTTCGGGGTTCCTGCTTGGCCTGCCACCGATCACGACCACTTCCAAGATTATATGATGGCGGAGTCACCTAACGTTGGGGCTTGCGTCACGGTTAACTCGACACCATATTAACTTTCTACAATGGTCGTGCTGAAGAAGTGAACAAGGTTTTGGTCACAATGCTTCAGTTGAACAACAGATTACAACCAATTACATCTCCAAATATTCTCACTGGCATACCGAACATCTGCAAAGAGTGTAACTGGGTTCACACCATTTCAATTGGTGTATGGCCTGGAAGCAACTCTTTCGGTTGAATGTGAGATTCCTTCGTTAAAATTAGCTGTGGAGCTTCTACCTAATACTTTTGCTGAGGAAGAACGTCTTCTGTATCTGGAACGGTTGGATGAAACCCTTCGTCTAGCTGCTTTGGTTATCGAAGCACAAAAGAAGAGGGTCAAAACTCATTTTGATCAATCTGTTTCTCCTCGTTCCTTTATTGAAGGGGACCTCGTCCTCCTGTACGATCAAGCACATGATAAGCTTGGGGCTGGTAAGTTCCAACCTATGTGGCATGGGCCCTATATAGTTAAAAGAGTATTGAAGAATGGGGCTTATGAGCTTATAGATTATGAAGGAGCTCCGCTGGCGCAGCCCAGAAATGGGCTGTTCCTGAAAAAATACTACGCTTGAAGTGATTTTTGGTGTGGTGTGTGTGTACATAGGTGTGTTATTTCATTTGTGTGCATGTCTGGTGTGGTGTGCGTTGTAAACATATTTCTTCCGATCGGGTCTTCCCGGCTGTGTGTATGTTCATCTATCCATTTGTTGGTTTCGATGGTGCCTCCCGTACTGGTGGGAATCGTCTTCGGCACTGCACCTATGATCCTGCTGGTGAGTTGATTGACCTGCAAGGAGTGTGTCTAGGACATACCACGAACAACATCGCGGAATATAGTGCTGTGTTAGAATTATTAACCGAGGCAGTAAACCTTGGTATCCGTGAATTTCTCGTGTATCTAGATTCGCAACTTGTAGTGTTACAACTAAACGAACACTACTCGGTAAGAAACCCGTCCATCTTACGTCTGTATCTGCGTATTCGATTACTGGAAAGAAATTTTGACTACATTACATATCATCATATACCCATACATTTGAATACATTAACAGATGCAGTAGCAAATTTGGTATTAGACAGACATTTGCGCAATTTATAAATCATCATCACATGTAAAGAAAGATCCATCCACAAATAGATATGCATATATATATAGATATCGAAATGTTTACATAGAGTGTGTCACATAAAAGTAAAAATATACATAATCGTCTTAAGTACATCCGGAGACGATATGTCTCTCAAAAAATAGGTGTGGTATAAATCCTAAGAGCTAATCCGCATGGTGCTCATGATAGCATGTGACTGCACGCACTAAGCGTCTCAGGATTCGGTGGATCCGACCCGGAACTCCCACCGTGTGGCGCTGGTATGCCATCGGTACGTCCGCCAGCCGAGCATAGTCCGGAATCCCTCGGGCAATGCCCTCAAGATTCTGGATCAACTCCTCTCCTTCAGTGCCCTCTCCCTGAGGATCAGGGGCGAGTTGTGTCCTCCGTGAGATTGGAGACATCCCAGCTGGTCTCTCAGGTCCCACATCTGCATACATATATAAAATGTGTTAAGATGAATGTGTATTAACAAAAAAACATAAAACATAAAAAATCAAAAATATGAGGTCTTACCCAACTCCTCGTCCCAGTCATCTCCTTCTGGCAGTGGGAGATCTGGGTCTCCGGTGAAGTCAGTTCCTGCATAGGGCCAATCTTCCACAACAATCAGCTGGCGCCGTAACCACCTAAAGAATTCCGGCCTCCAGGACATCTGTTGGCCGCCTCCAGCTCTGGGCATCAATGCTGCCCAGCGAGCCATTCTTGGCTCTCGTGGTATCGGATCTGCTACTGCGGCCCCTTGGCCCTGGAAGATTGGTAAGCGTTCCAGAATGAACGATACCAGGATGGAACCATAACCAAACTGTTTTAGTTTACCCTGTTTGCATTTTGTGAGCTGCCTTTTCATATTGATTGTTACTGTTGTTGCCCAGTCAAACAGTAGGGGACTCATGCATTCTGAGGCCAGCAGGAGTTGGGCCTTTGTGGCCTCGTGCAGTGCCTGCGACCCTGCAGCCCGCGTGATGGTATGTAGGACCACTCTCAATGCTAGATCAGGGATAGTGTGGATATCCACTTTCTTGCTTCCTGATCCCATTTGTGCTCCTCGGCACACTCGTGCCATCACTTCTTCCATCTTCTCCCCAGATGGTCTGCTTCCAGTCAAGACAGGGATCGGACCTCTGCGGGACAATCCGGTGATAAAATAAACATCAGAAACCTCCAGCTCTAATACCTGATTTCATAACCTGAACACCTGTTCATGTTCATCCCAGATACTAATCAAATATTGGAGGAGCTCGGGCTGAGCTCGTAGACAGGGTGTGAGGAAGAACTTTTTCAGCCCACAGTTTCTGAGGGCATTCATGCAAGCTTCACTTTGGATGGCTTGTTCATCCTCTTCCCCATGCTCTCGTTCTTTCCATTCAATCGCCATTTTTCTTGATTACCTGCATTCATATGGTCATAAACCCTTAGTTAGATCTCTGATAGGCCTCAAATTCCATGAAATTTGGTTTAAATATCGAATTTTTAGGCGGATTTTTAGGTTCGGCCGCTGGCGCGGCTGTTTTGTGAACATTCGCGCCACGTGGCACGAGCCCTTTGTATAAAAGAGCCCATTGGCGCGGGTCCGTGCCCAATACCCACGCCAATGAGCGCGGCCCTAAAATTTCAAAAGTGGCCACATAGAACTGATTTTCAAGGGAAAATTATCAAAAAATGGATGAAAATGTAGAGCAAGGGAGCGCCTCTTACCTGTAGCAGACGAGAAGCTGAATGGTCAACTGGATTTGTCGCAATCACCGTCAGAAGTTTCTGCTCCAAATGGATAACTGTTGCTTTTTACCAAGGTAAATAGTAAATGTAATTTTATTTTTACCAATTTGACATATTTATAACTTTTTGACATAAAATGAGTTGTAAAAAGTCATTTTTATCGAATATTTTTATATATTATGTCGAAAATGGGTTTTACGCTTGCTTGGTATGTGCAGCAGCAGGTTTTTGCGACTTTAACGATGGAAACGAGTTGTATTTTATACTTTTTCGGACTCGGTAAATACACGAAAAGTCACTTTGGAGTCATCTTTCAGCTCTTTTCTGACTCTCTAAACATGAAAAGATTGCCGAGGCCCTTGTCGTTTCGATCTCGTTATATTGGACACGAATCGACATCTACCCAGTATACGTTTAACCCTTTTTCGGGCTGGGATAGATTGATTACGAAAAAGGAATACCCTAGCCTATCGCGACTAGAGGTTTTCCGTATTATTGTTTTCTTACCTTTTCAGATCCTAGGAACTATCTACGAAAAGGGACCTATGGAGTTTACTTTTCTGCTGTCTTTTCAAACTCTCTAAACATGAAAAGACACCGAGTTCTCTCTTTGTCAGACTCGTTAAACCCTAATGACATCGGATCCAGTCGAAATGACGTTCTCCGAGTTCCTCCTTCCTAGGACTCGTTAAATGCACTAGGATGGATTCGCCCGAAGGGCGGACTTATATTACAAGCATATGCTATCCCCTTCAAGCTTGTTATAAAAAATAATTGGGTACTCGCTTTTAAATGTAGGAACAATCCATCGTCGTTGTCGTCGGCAGTATGTCGCTCTTGAACATGGCACTTGTCTGCATTCGTGTCGGGTTGGGGACATCTCATCTCGCTGCTTCACTTTGCTTCCGTGGGTTTGGGTAATCTCTTTTGACCTCTCATCTGTTCACTGCCTCGTCGCCATGACCTTTGATCCGTTGATGTCAAATACTGCCAAGTCCATTGTCGTGCCGTTCATGTGTTCAAGAGAAGTTGACCTCTGCAAATATCAACCTTCCTCTGTTTCTCATATGATCCTGATTCACAACAAAAACACCATGTTCCTCTGTCTCGTGTCGATGATGTGGGAATCATTATGGCCCACCTTCGATCAAGGTCACTTCCTGTCGACTTCAACTCATTATCCAGGAAGTTGGTCTAGAGACTCCTGATGGTACCTTGGAGCCCCAGATGCCCTGAATGACAGGGTTTGTCGATTCGACGTGGGAGGTTTTCGCTCATTGGTCTCCGATCGAATGATTCTGCGGGTGTTCGACATCAACTCATTTATTCACACGCCGTAGATTGTACCTGTAGTACCTTGAGGACCATTGTCATTATTAGTGGTTTCTCTCGCGTCCGTTAACAACTTTCATCATTGGCTGGTAATCAGACGATGTTCTTGCATGTTCGACATCAGCTCACATATTCACATGCTCGAACTTGTACTCGTTTGGGTCGAGATGGAGCGCAAGACCCTGGATTGTGTCTGTTGTAATCCAGGCTGCGAGTGTGGATTATTATCATTATGGACAAAATCTGGCTGATTGGATGGTTGCGACCATACCTCGAGTCCATACACCCGATCCGACCGGATGGTCGCGCCTACACCGGATCCGGATTATAGGCTTCATGTTTCGATGGTTGCGCCCATACCACACATACATCATGTACTTGAGATATTAGTTGTATTTTTATGCGCAGGTTTTCCGACGGTGGGCCTTCAGTTGAACATGTTCTCGTAAAGCATTTCACCCCTCTCTCTCTCGGGCCTCATACTTTAGGGGGCATCTGTTACACAGTAATTTGTCACCGTCCCTACCATTCCCCGTCCCACACAATGGAGGACCCATTTTGTGACTTGTGAACATTGTCATGCCTTGAAAACATCATCAATGCATTCCTCTAAGCATGAGCTTCATTTGCCCTAAAGACATCTCCTTGCAAAAATCATGAAAAACATCCCTTTTTGCATTGGCGCGGGCAGACAGTTCAGCACTCGCGCTAATGGGGAAAATCCTGCAAATAGGCCGCACCAACTGGCGCTCTGTCCCAAAGCAGTAGTCGCGCCAACCAATTTAAGGAGTGTTTTTTAAATAAAGATGGCGGAAGTTGAGTTTCAACAAACTCAGAAACCATTGCCTATCTTGAGTTGGGAGGTTTGGCTGCGGGAGTTCTATGAAGGGAAGTGGTTTTGCCACCTCCCATGGAACCTTCCTTGTTGATAGGGCCAATCCCACAATAATAGGGATCCCAACTCCCTCCTTCCCCATCTACAAAAGCCTGCTCAATTCCATGGCAAGCTAGTCTTGAAGTGCCTAAGCTTTGAATCTCCAAATTCCCAAGAGCCTTTGTGCTGTAAGAGCCCTCTTTCTTCCCTTAAGGCCGACTCAAGTAAGGAGACTATCGTTGAGAGACTCAGGAGAGGTTTGCCCTTTCCCTGGCGAGCTTTGCGAGACGTGAACGACTGGAGACCCATCCGAAGGAGACCACGACATCAGAACATTGGTTGTAATCTCTTTCGATTGTTATTTAATGAATGATTACGATTATGGTTCTACTCTGTTTTCGATCATGTTAATATGAGTAGTATCCTTTCCGACTGATATTTAGTTGCGTATGCCGGATTTTATGCTTGTATCTGTTTTTTTCTTGCACGTGCAAGTATCCGTCCGCGAAGATCGTGGAGGATCGTGATCTGCCGAGGCTGAGGAACGGGAACGCTCTCTTCTTCAGATCATAGCATTGGATTCTAGGTAGGCCTCCATCTTTGGTTTTTTCATTCATAACTAGGAACTTGCGTTGTAACATTTCGTGATTGTTGCTAGACCCCTGCTGGGCTAGTAGGGATCGCCTCTTTCCGCAGAGGGGATTTACCTCCTCAAAAAACTCTGAAAGAAAATATTTTTAGTTTTCATTATCTTGCATTAGAGACATTAGTGATTGTTTTCTGGTCATTTTTTTATTGTATGAAAATCTCTTAACTCTCTCGTAATTAGCTTTCACCGAATGGAATGATATATTGTGGCATGTAGTGTGCATTTAGGAGATTTTGAGACATAACACTCGTTAGGGCCTGAAAATTGAAACATAATTGAAGATTAACATTAAAATTTATTCAATTTACACTAAGGCAACATTGAAACATTAACAAAACATTTAGAGGTCTAGGTTAGAGACGTGTTCCGGCATCGTTAAACCTATTAGCTGTCGTTCGCCTCTTGGCTTTAGATAGGGCTAGTATGGAATTGTGCTCCCCATACCGTCGCGTATATAAAGGGAGACCCCACTAGGTTTCTATCCTTTATCCATAGGAAGCCGAATCTGTCGCCCTATACCCGTGATACACCAGACACTCAAATGCCCGTGCCACCCAAATGCCCATGCCACGCAGCACTACAGTATTGTTGAGGATTGGGCATAGGCACCTTCTTCCATGTCTGCATTGGAAGTCCTTCAAAGTTTCCCATCGCAACGGAAAGCTCTGTTGCCTGCCATCGGTGGAATCGATCCTGCTGATTCTAATATTCTCACCTTTGACCTAGAAAATTTTTCCCCCCAACTTCCACATCAAATTGCTCTTGTTATACAAGTCGGGATCAACTGCCTCAACATCCATAGGGTCATTGTGGATGAAGGTGCTTCCACCTGTGTCATGCCATCCGCCTGCTAGAAGGCCATTGGCTCTCTGGCTCTTTCATCATCTCCCAATGCCTTAGAGGCATTCGATGGTCGGGAATCAAAACCCCTGGGTGTTCTCGAGAGTTTGTTGATTACGTTACAAGGGAATACAGTCAACGTATAAGTAGAAATGGTTGACGCCAAGCTTAACTACAATCTTCTTCTCGGCCGCAGTTGGACTCACGCCATACTATGCGTGCCGTCCACCCTCTTCCAACTTCTCAAGTTCCCTCATGAGGGAAAAATCGTTACTGTGGATCAGTTGTATTTCTTCACCTCATCCTCTAAGAACAACGTTCCTTACGTGGATCAGATCCCAAATCCCCCTGACAGTGTCGGACCCTGTCTCTTCAAGGACCCTATCCTCATGGGTATTTTTCCCGTGCCACCACCGCACACCGTTCAAGTTAATATGATATCTAGGTCTGACGACCCATGGATCATCCCTTCGCCTGAACAGGCGACTGATTTTGGAGAATCAATGCCCTTAACTCCAGTAGAGATTAGTTACTGTGAAATTGTCGCCGCATCCGACCCTCCTCCTCCTCAACATGCTCCTTCGAGCATGGCTTTATATATCTATTCTCAATCCCCCTGGCTTGGCGAGGCTGACTCGTCTGATCCTCTAAAAGATATCTTCCCTTCTAACGAAGCCATTGTCGAAACAATGTCTCTTGAGGAGCTGCCTTGGAGTGATGGACATCATCGTTCCTCCTTTATGCTCGGCCTGGGGGCAATGTCATATTATCTAGAGTGTTTTGCATCTCAGGTTTCTACTCCACCTCTCCAGACACCCATATTGACTCATGAGGTCCTTTTAGAGGGAAACCTGAGCAACATTACCCAAACCATTCCGATCGACATCTCCATCAAACCGGGGATAGTCGAGAACATACATGTGGGAGTGACTTGTTCTCCTGACGAGATACAAGTTTATACCGATCTTTTCCATGAATTCAGAGATGTGTTCGCTTGGTCCTATGAGGAAATGCCTGGGATTGATCCCAGCATAGTAGTACACAATATTCCTACCTATCCCGGTGCGAAACCCATGTGCCAGCGTCTACACCCAGTGCATCCTCGCAAAGCCGCTACCATTAAAGCAAAATTTGAAAAACTTCTGAACGCAGGCTTCATTTACCCGATTCCCCTCACGGAATGCGTCTCAAACATTGTCACTGTAGATAAGAAGCAGGTTACTATAAGAGTTTCCGTTGATTATCGTGATATTAATCGGGCCTGTCCTAAGGATAATTACCCCACTCCCTTCATAGATCAAATCATTGACGAATGTGCTGGGAGTGAGATTTATTCCCTGATGGACGGCTTTTCCGTGTACAATCAGATAAATATTTTACCCGCTGATCAACACAAGACTGCATTCATCTATCCGTGGGGTACCTTTGCTTATAAAAAGCTCCCATTTGGCTTAAAGAACGCTGAAGCTACTTTCCAACGTGCTATGTCTTACGCATTCCATGACATATGCCATATCATTCAGCCTTAAATGGACGATCTGCCAGCTCATTAAGCTCGGCGAGAGGACCATCCCGAACACCTCCATCAGATTTTCCTTCACTGTAGACGTTGTAATATCCGACTTAACCATCATAAATGCATCTTTTACGTGGATTCTGGCCATTTTTTGGGGTTCATTGTCTCCAAGGACGGAATTCACCTTGACCCCCTAAAGGTCGAGGCTATTGTCAATCTCCCATCACCCTCCTCATTACACCAACTGCAGAGTCTACAGGGAAAAGCTAACTTCCTACGACGCTTCATCCCGAACTACGCGGAAGTGGCCAAAGCATTCACGCATCTTTTAAAGCAGGACATTCCCTTTCATTGGGACGAGATTGCTCAGCGATCCTTCGAGAAGCTCAAGACGTTACTCATTAATGCTCTGTTGATTCGTCCTCCAAACTATCACCGTGATTTCACTCTATACTTGGCCGCCGTCTTTAGCACCATAGTTATGGTTCTGGTGCAGGATGACGATGATGGAAATGGACACGTTGTTTATTATCTATCATGGAATCTTCTCGACACAAAAACGTGTTACACTCATGTCAAGAAACTAGCATTAGCCGCAGTGCAAGTTGTGCAGCGGTTCCGCCACTACATCCTGTTGCGTACATTAACCGTGGTTTCGGATTGCAACCCCATGATGTACATTCTATCTCGAAAATTGCTGGGGGGCAAGTAATCCAAATGGATTGTCATCCTTAAGGAGTTCGATTTAGAGTTTACCACTGCTAAGTCGACCAAATCATTGGTTTTTGCAGATCTCATTTTCTCCCTCCCGACAGACTCCACCCCATCTCACTCCGAGGATCATATCCCAGACGAAACACTCTTCCTTATCAGCACTCACGATCCATGTTATGGTGACATCATTGTGTATCTTCAAACATCAACATTTCGGTCTGGGTTGACCAAATATGCCCGATGTTGGATTCGGCATCAGTCTCAACCCTACCGCATTGTAGGAGATACCTTATATCGGGTTGGAGTAGATTCAGTGCTCCGCCGATGCTTGACCCTGGAAGAGGCTAAAAGAGTCTTGAATGACTATGACAGTGGTGCCTATGGTAGTCACATGTCCATATATGTCACCGCCCAGAAGATTCTGCGTGCGGGCTACTTCTGGCCGTCAATATTCAAAGACTGTATTGTTGCAGTCCGAAAATGTCATTCGTGCCAGGTTTTTCAGCACAAGATGCACGCACCACCCCTCCCTCTGCACCTTGTCATTATCATAGGCCCTTTTTCGAAATGGGGCATAGATTTCATGACCTTTAACCCTCATTCGGCCGGGGGGCATGCATATATAATCGTCGCTGTAGACTACTTTACTAAATGGGCTGAAGCAATACCTACACTAGCCGCCGACGGTAATACATCTACCCAGTTTATTTTCAAACACATTATTTCATGTTTCGGGGTCCCTTAGGCCATTGTTACCGATCATGGCACTCATTTTTGAGATTACATGATGGTCGAGCTGACGTCAAGATTGGGCTTGCGACATGACAGCTCAATGCCATATTACCCCCAGGAAAATGGCCAGGTTGAGGCTGTGAACAAAGTTTTGGTCACAATGCTTCAATGGAAAATTGGTATTCATAATTCCAATTGGAATCTCCAATTTTTCTCAGATCTATGGGCTTATCGAATGTCTGCAAAGAGTGCGACCGGATTCACACCGTTTCAATTGGTGTATGGTTTGGAAGCAACTCTTCCGGTTGAATGCGAAATTCCTTCCCTAAAGTTGGCTGTGGAACTTTTGCATGACACTTCTCCTGAAGAAGAACATCTCTTGTATTTGGAACGGCTGGATGAAACACGCCACTTGGCTGCCTTAGTCATTGAAGCACAGAAGAAGCGGGTCAAAGCTCACTTTGATCAATCAGTTTCTCCGCGTTCCTTTGTCGAAGGGGACCTCGTCCTCCTATACGACCAAGCGCACCACAAACTTGGAGCAGGAAAGTTCCAACCCATGTGGCATGGGCCCTATATAGTAAAATGAGTATTGAAAAATGGGGCTTATGAGCTTATTGATTACGAAGGAGTTCCATTAACGCAGCCTAGGAATGGGCTGTACCTTAAAAAATACTACGCTTGAGTTATTTTTGGTGTGGTGTGTGTACATAGGTGTGTATATTCATTTGAGTGCATGTGTGGTGTGGTGTGCGATGTAAGCATCTTTCTGTTGATCGGGTCTTCCTGATTGTGCAGATGTCCACTACTCCGTTTGTTGGTTTTGTGGATGGTGCCTCCCGCAGTACCAGGAATCTGTCCTCGGCAGCCTGGGTAATCTACGATCCTGCTGGTGAGTTGGTCAACCTGCAAGGTGTGTGTCTGGGGCCTGCTACAAATAATATCGCGGAATATAGTGTCGTGTTGGAATTATTAACCGAGGTTGTGGACCTCGGTATTCGTGAATTACTTGTATATGTGGACTCACAACTTGTAGTATTACAGCTTAATGGTCATTATTCAGTTAGAAACCCATCCATTTTACGTCTGTATCTACATTTTCATTTACTGGAAAGAAATTTTGATTATATCACATATCAACACATACCCAGACATATGAATACATTAACAGATGCAATAGCTAATATGGTTCTAGATAGAAATTTGCGCAACTTGTAGAAACATGATCACATGTAAAAAGATCCATCCAAAAAGAGGTATATATATATATATATATATATATATATATATATATATATATATATATATATATATATATATATATATATATATATATATTCTGTGTGCTTAAAATGTCGTATTCTTATGTAGAGTGTGCATCACATAAAATAAAAAATATACATGTTCGTTCTAATACAGTCGGAGACGACATGTCTCTCAAAAATATATGCATGAAAAAAACCTAGATGTCTAATCAGCATGGTGCTCGTGGTAACATGTCACCGCGCACACCAAGCGTCTCAGTAGTCGGTGGAGGTGACTAGGCACCCCCACGGTGTGTCTTTGATATGCCATCGAGACATTTGCTAGCCGGGCATAGTCTGGAATCCCCCGGGCAATGCCCTCAAGGTTTTGGATCAGCTCTCCTCCTTCGGCACCCTCTGCCTGAGGGTCGTATGCGAGATGAGTTCTCCGTGCAATAGGCGACATGCCGGCAGGTCTCTCTGGGCCAACATCTACATACACATAGAACTGTTGTTAGAATAGGCATGCATCATAAAAAATCATAAATACATAAAAAAATCAAAAAGAGTCATACCCAACTCCTCATCCCAGTCCTCCCCCTCCGGAAGCAGAAGATCTGGGTCTCTAGTGAAATTGGTCCCAGCATAGGGCCAATCCTCAACTACGATCAGTTGGCGCCGTAACCATGCAAAGAACTCAGGCCTCCAGGACATATAATGGCCCCCTCCTGATCTGGGCATGAGTGTTGCCCATCGAGCCATCCTCGACTCCCTCGGTGTTGGCTCGGAAACTATTTCCCCTTGCCCCTGAAAAATGGGTAGTCGTTCCAAGATGAACAACACCAGAATGGAACTGTATCCAAAATGTTTCAGTTTTTTTTTCTTGCATTTTGTTAGCTTCCTTTTGATGTTGGTTGTCACTGTGGTGGCCCAATCGAACAATGTAGGGTTCATGCACTCAGAGGCTAGTAGGAGTTGCGCTTTGGTTGCCTCGTGTGGCGCCTTCGATCCCGCAACCCACGTAATGGTGTGAAGCACTACTCGGAGTGCTAGATCGCAGATAGTGTGGATGTCTACTTTCCCACTCCCCGATCCTGTCTGTGCCCCTGGGCACAATCTTGCCATTACTTGCTCCATTTTCTCTCCAGAGGGTCTACTGCCTGTCATGATTGGCACTAGGCCTCTGTGCGACAGTCCGGTTATGAAATAGACATCGGAAAATTCAAGTTGTAGCACTTGGTCCCGGAGTTTAAACACTTCCTCATTCTCATCCCATATGCTAACCAAGTACTATAATAGCTCAGGTTAAGCTCGTAAGCATGGCGTGAGGAAAAATTTCTTGAGACCATAGTCTCGGAGTTTGTTCATGCAAGCTTCATTTTGCATGGCCATTTCATCCTCTTCTCCATGTTCCCTCTCTTTCCATTCAATCACCATTGTGTTTGGATATTTGCACCAACATGGTCAAAAATGCCTTATTAGATCTCTTTTACACTTAAAAAATCAATTGAGTGGCTCATATTTTGGAAAATTAAGGCGGAAAACCGCATTGTGCCATTGGTGCAACCCCTTTGTAAGCAAGAGCCAATTGGCGCAGGTTCGTGCCCGATACCCGCGCCAATTGGCTGAGCCCTAAATTTTAAAAGGGTTCCCCCAGAGATCAAATACACAATGGAAATCTACAAAAAATGGATCAAAATAGAGCTTAAGGGAGCACCTCTTACCTGGAACGGACGAGAACCCAGATGATGTACTGGATTGGTCGCTATCACCGCCACAATTTCGCACACCAAAAGACCACTGTTGCTCTCCAAATGAGGTAAAAAGTAAAAGTAAATATGTTTTTACCATTTGTGGCATATTTATAAATTTTGAAGTCAAAATTAGGTTTTGAAAGTCATTTTTCTCAATATTTTAATATATTTTGTCGAAAAATGGATTTTACACTCGCTTTTATGTGCAGCAACAGGTTTTTTCGCAGCTTCGACGGTGATACGAGTTGTATTTTATACTTTTTCGGACTCGGTAAAAAACACGAAAAAGTCATTTTGGAGTCATCTTTCAGCTCTTTTCTGACTCTCTAAACATGAAAAGATCACCAAGTTGCTTGTCGTTTTGATCTCGTTAAAGTGGTTACGAAACGACATCTACCCAGTATACGTTTACCCATTTTTTGGGCTGGGATAGATTATTTACGAAAAAGGAATACCCAAGCCTATCGCAACTAGGAGGTTTTCTCAGACATAGTTTTCTACCTTTTCGGAACTAAGGAACTATTTATGAAAATGGACCATCAGAGTTTACTTGTCTTCTATCTTTTCAAACTCTTTAAACATGAAAAGACGCCGAGTTCTCCCTTTGTCAGACTCGTTAAACCCTGATGACATCGGATTCAGTCGCAATGACGATATTCGAGTTCCTCCTTCCTAGGGCTCGTTAAATGTACTAGGATGGATTCGTCTGAACGACGAACTTATATTACAAGCATATGTTATCCCCTTCAAGCTTGTTTTCAAAAATAATTGGGGTACTCGCCAGAAATGGTGGGGAAAATGGAGCCAGTATCATCGTCGTGTCGGCAGTATGTCGCTCTTGAACTTGGCACTTGTCTGCATTCGTGTTGGGTTGGGGACATCTCATCTCGTTTTCTGCTTGCCTCCGTGGGTTTGGGTAATCCCTTTTGACCTCTCATCTGCTCTTTGCCTCGTCATCATGACCTCATATCCTTTGATGTCAAATATTTCCAAATCCAATGTTGTGCCGCCGATATGTTCAAGAGAAGTTGACCTCTGCAAAATTTCAACCCTCCTCTGATTCTCATCTGATCTTGATTCAAAAAAAATTATGTTCCTCTGTCTTGTGTCGATGATGTGGGAAACACTATGGCCCACCTTCGATCAAGGTCACTTCTTGTCGACTTTAGCTCATTATCCAGGAAGCTGATCTAGAGAGTCCCTTCTGGTACCTTGGAGCCTGCATGCCTCAATGGCAGGTTCTTCGCGTTCGACGTGAGGTTTTCATCATTGGCCTCTAATTGAGTGATTCTACAGGTGTTCGACGTCAGCTCACTGTTCACATTTCGTGGATTGTACCTGTAGTACCTTGAGGACCATTGTCACTATTGGTGGTACCTCTCCTGTCTGTTAACATATTTCATCATTGGCTGGTAATCAGGCGATGTTCTTGCATGTTCGACTTCAGCTCACTTATTCGCATGCTTGAACTTGTACTTTGTTAGGGTCGAGATGGAGCGCAAGACCCTGGGTTTTGTCTGTTAGAATCCAGGCTGCGATTTTGTGGATTATTATGATTGGTTACATGACTCATTCATTGGATGGCTACGACCATACCTAAGTCTATTTATCGATCCTTACTAGATGGCTGCGTCCATGCCTTAGATCTTGATTATTTTATACTATGTTATGGATGGTTATGCCCATACCACATATATCATGTATTTGAGATATCAGTTGTACTCGTCTACGCATATTTTCCGACGGCAGTGTTTTTAGTTGGACATGTTCTCGTAAAGCATTTCACCCCTCTCTCTCTCGGGCCTCATGCTTTAGGGGGCATCTGTTACACAACAAGTTTTCACCGTCCCTGCAATCCCTCGTCCCGCACATTGGAGGGCTTATTCCATGACCTATGAGCAGTGACATGACCTGAAACCACTTTCATGGCATCCCCCTGGACAAGGACAATCATTCCCATGAAGACAATTCCTTGTGAAAAACCCTAAAAATAGCCTTTTTGTCCTTAGCGCGACTAGCCAGTTCAGCCCTTGCGCCAATGGGGGAAATTCTCCAAAGAGGGCGCGCCAGCTGGCGCACTGTCCCAGTGTTGTACTCACGCCAGGCTTATTAAGGAGTGTTTTTAAAAAATAAATGGCGGAAGATTGACTCCAACCAATTCCTGAACTGGTCTCTAAATTGAGTTGGGAGGTTTGGCTCCAGATCTCCATGTAGAGGAAGTGGTTTTCCACCTCTCATGGAAGCTTCCTTGAGGATAGGGCCAATCCCATGATTGTATAGATCCCAACTCCCCTTCCACCATCTATATAAGCTTGCCATTTTCCTTTTGCAAGCTAGCCTTCAAGAGCCCTCAATAGCCTAGAGAATGCTGAAAGAGCCTTGATAGTCCTCATAGAGCCAAATCAGTAGCAAGGAGATTATTTTCAAGACAAACGAAGAGAGAGGCTTGTCCCATTCCCGATGAGATTTATCGAGACATACTCCGTTTTCGACCCGCCAAAGGAAGATCCAGCGTCAGAGCGCAGGTTGTATCTTTCTTTGTATTGATTAATGATAAGCGACTTTGGTTATGGTTCCACTCGTATTGTTCATACTTTGTGATCACGAGTTGTATCTTCTCTAACTGATACATAATTGCATATATTGGGTTTTACGCTTGTGTGTTCGTCATGTTTCTTGTATGTTCAGGTGTTCGATTGCGACAAGTGGGAGAATTGTGATCTGCCAGAGCAAGGAAACGAGAGCGATATCTTCTTCGAAAATGACAACAGTGTTCGACTTAAGGTAGGACTTTATCGCAATTTGGTGTATTGTAATTAGGAACTTGCGCCTTAGCGTGACAGAATTGTTGCTAGACCCGATCTGGGATAGTAGGGATCGTCTCTGTCCGCAGAGGGGATTTACCTCTACAACACTTCCTCCTTTGAAAACTAAGTTTGTTCAATGTCTCTTTAAGTGTTTTTATTTATCATTGAAAATAAAATTCAAAGTATTTTATTTCTGCATTAGATCCATTTTTTTTTATAAAGGAAATTGTCGTTAAATTCTTCGTTTCCTATAAGAAAAATTGTAGTTACATTCTTCGTTTTCCCTAAAAGAGAAATTGTTGTTAAATTCATCATTTCTCAAAGAAGAAAGCATTTGTTTTTTTTTTATTTGATGCATACAGTTTCCTTTTTGCATTCACATTAAGGGGACTGAAAAGAAAAACATGCATTTGCATGTAGTGGATTGTGTGTTTTGCATAGGAAAAAATTAGGAAAGTTGCATATAAGTTTGTGCTATTTGTTGTTTTCTCTCAAAATTGATTTCTCTTTCTCCTTAGTAGCTAATATTTTCTTTGAAAAAGATAAAATTGAAAATTTTTCTTATCATTTTAGTTTGCATTTTAGGAATTTCCATCTCATCATCGCGGTGAACCTTGAAAGGCTAATTGATAAACAAGATCAACTTAAAATTTACATCAATTTACCTAAAAAAGCATTTGAAACATAACGATAACATTTAGAAGGTCTAGGCTAGAGACGTGTTCTAGCATCATAAAACACAACAGTCGTCATTAATTTTCTGTGATAAATTTCGAGTGTGATACCTCACTCCACGTATGTAAGTATATCGTAGCTCCTCCACGTACCTTCGGGTATTTCGGGCGGTGTTATAGTACGAAAAGTATAAATGGGTGCTCTCACT
This sequence comes from Pinus albicaulis, assembly GCA_034641835.2. Classification (NCBI taxonomy): domain Eukaryota; kingdom Viridiplantae; phylum Streptophyta; class Pinopsida; order Pinales; family Pinaceae; genus Pinus; species Pinus albicaulis. The sequence goes on from CM076570.1 coordinate 67,028,819, forward strand.
GCGCAGTTTCGCATTAGACAACACTAATATGGAATTGGGACTCCACGTACCTTCAGGTATATTTGGGAGGACAACTTTAGGTTGTTATCCATACATAGTGAACCGATTCGGCCGCCTTGTAAATTGTGATACACTAAACACAACATTCGGGGAGATTGTCTGCTTGTACTTCTTGGTTCGCCAAGAGGTATTCTGCAGTTCACAGTTTCTTGGTAAACATTTTTCCTAGCATTACCATTTTTTTTTGGTCATAAAATAAATCAGTCATCATAGAAGAAGAAAATCCCTTTCCCCGTTGTTCATGTAGACTTGCATTTAAATCACCTTTACCATCGGAAGTCACTTCTGGTCGGCGACGGCGACGTCGCTCTACTGGAACCAGTACCATCAATACCTGTGGTGAAGCATCATCTTCACATATACCAGAGTTAGCACAAGTTATTTCTACAAATCCTGGTTCATCTATTGTTGTTGAGACGAAGTCCTCACAACTACCTGTGGTCACGATCCATCCAATCAGTGAGACCATACCTCCCAAACCCGACGTTGTTCAAGCGGAAGTTGATCCAGATCCTGTCTCTTTTTTACCAGAACATCTGCATCTCAAAGTCGAATGACCGGAAGTTTTTCTTGTATCGTTCACCCCACAATCTATTATAGTCATTGAGTCTACCATATCGCGGAGTCAAGCACCTGAAATTTACTTCGGGCCTGATGGCAAAGTTCTTCCACCTGGTTTGATTTCGATTGAAGAAATACCACAAGACAAAACACCTTTAACTCCAACTCATTTTTGGTAGGAGATTTACTTGTACGAGTCTTTTCCTCAATCACCTTCCTTTGCTTTTGTTTATCTTGTTTCACTTCCAGTTCCCATAGATTCTATAGGGTATACACTGGGTTAGTTGACCATGGGTAAGATATCATCCCAGACTCAACCATCTATTTTAGCTGCGACAACATCTACTGTTGCTTCATCTTTGATGTTTAGTCCATTGACTTCACCCATGTCATCATCTGGAATCCTATCTAGTTCCTCCCTTATGAGTACTGAACAACTTGATCCTTTATTCACATCTTCAGTGCAATATCAAATTGGTCCCATCAGTTATTATCCTTGGTGGCCGGTGATTTCACAGAAATTACCCTCTAAAATTCCAAAGTTCAATGAAAACCTTAGAGAAGACCCGTCAATGCATGTTATAACTTTTCGTTTGTGGTGCTCATCAAACTCCTTAAATTATGACTCCATTAGACTACGTCTTTTCCAATGCACACTCACTAGTCCAACTGCACAATGAGGATGGTTCTTTTCTTGTGTCAACCTCCTTAAAAAATGAATTATGTGATGAGGATGGTTCTTTTACTGTGTAAACCTCGTTAAAAAATGAAACATATTCATGAGCATAGTTCCTTGTCTTGTGTCAAGCTCATTAACAAATGAAACAAGGTTCCATGAGCATAGTTCCTTTTCTTGTGTCAAGCTCATTAAAAAATGAAATAAGGTTCCATGAGCAAAGTTCTTTTCCTGTGTGTTACACAACATTTTGTCACCGTCCCTGCAATACCCATCCCACACATTGGAGGGCCATTCGTATGACTAATAAGAAGTGTCATGCCTTAAAAAGACCATCATTGCATCCCTTGCCATGAGGACAACATTCCTTCTATTGAAAATTCCTTGAGCAGACCATCAGAAACACATGTTTTTTGATTGGCCCTAGTAGATTGTTATGCCCTTGCGCCAATGAGGAATATTAACACTGGGCCCCACACCCATTGGCACTTTGTCCCAGTGTGCTACCCGCACCAAGTTGTTTTTGGAATGTTTTTTAAAAATAGAGGTGAAGTTTCCATGATAAAAAGCTCGTGGGAGAGTCATCCTGTGTGGTTCGACTGAATAACCAAAACCACCCTCCTTTGGCCTATTGTTTCCACCTTTTGGGGAAACCTCCCAAAGGATAAGGCCTCCCTTCCATAATTGTAGGGATCCCAACCTCCTCCTCTCCCTCTATAAATAAAGCTATCTCCCATTGATACACTAGCTGAAAAATCATAGCTGAAAGGCTGAAGAGAATTGCTGAACATTTTGCTCGGGAGATAGAAAAGAGAAAGAGACCTTTGGCGAGAGAGAGCTTAGGCTTGTGTCCTTGCCTTGTCCCAATTCCCCGACGATCCTTCGAGACACACTTTTACTGAACCCGCTGAAGGAGGCTGCGATGTCAAGGCTCCAGTTGTAATCTCTTTCTTCTATTTATATATACATGACTATTGTCTGGTTCCCATCTTGTGTTAATATGGTTTATTTTACGCAATGTGTTTAGTCCTCCTTGAAAAAATAGTTAGCTATGAATGCAATTATCGTCTTGTATATTGCTCTTGTATTTGATCTTTATGCAGGAATATGAGTACCGTTGCTGAAAGACCGTGACCTATCAGGATAGAGATCAAGAGGCCGCCACTACTATAGCTGTGACAATCGTGTTGGACTCTAGGTAGGACAATCTACCCCAACCTATTTCATTTGTTAGCTAGGAACCTACACTCTATCTTGTTCCCTTGTTGCTAGACCCACTCTAGGGATAGAGGGATTGTCTCTATCCGTAGAGAGGATTTACCTTTCTAACAAGTTGGTGACTCCACTGGGGAAGCAATGTGAGTTTGTCGTCTCGTTGCTCATTGGGAATTTGACTTGTCGAGTTGAATTCAGTCATTTGATTGCTTGTTTGTCTTTTTTGGCTTGCTTGACTATTTAGAATCCTCCTGTTCAGCTCCAAAGTGTAAAGATTGACCTCTTCTCATTGGTTTCTCCCTTTTCCCATAGTTTTTTGGCTTGGTGCGGGTTTTCTTTGAACAGTCACACCAATTGGTGCTTTTTTCTTTTGTTGCAGTAGCACCAACCCCTGTTTGGTGTGGATTACCACCTTACAGTCGCGCTGAATCCTGTAGGATTTGGTTTGACCTCCCTTCTGAGTCTTTGGTCAGTTGTGCTCTGGGTTGTTTCTTTGATTTTCAATTGATATTCTGGGCTTGTTCAGACTACTGTAAGCTTTTCCTTCTCAATTGTTTGTCTATTCTCTCATCGATGTAGTTTGTAGCAGGGTTTCTAGGTGTCTTTTACTCACTGATCCTTCTGATTGAATTTCAAGTCTTTTGATTGTTGTGATTTCGATTCCTTGATCGATTGTGTTGGTCTTTCTTGATCCATTGAGTTTTGGTTTGTTGAATGATTACTTTCATTTTTGTTTGACTCTCCATTTCTTCATTTCAAGCATAGATCACATTGCTCATTTGGGTCATTTTGAAAGCTTCCTGTTTGTTTGAAAGAGTGCATCATTGGTTTGGGTACATTTTTATGTCTGTATTTCTTTTGAATTATTCATTTTAATATCTCTACATTCGTAGTGTGCTATACTAATGTTAATTTTCTTTTTAATGTAGTAGTGCATCATGTGCTCCATTCATTCAAAAAGCAAAAAAAATTGCATTCTTTCCTTTGCATCGAAACGAAAAGTTATTTTGCATAACTAGCTCTTAGTGAACTAGGAAATAGTTTTTCATTTCTCGTTTGGTTGTATTAGATGCATTAGTGGGTTTCTTCTTATGATTTCATTGTTTGCTACTTTCTAAAAGATCTCTATCCTTCTCTTAATTAGCATTCATTGAACGGAAAATAGTGTTCTTTTGCATATAGCATGCATTCAGGAATTTGAGATCCAATTCGGTAGGGCCTTGAAATTGAAACATTAATTCAAGATCAAATTTAAAATTGATTCAATCAATGTAAAGAAGCACTGGAACTTAACACAAACATTTTTAGAGGTCTAGGCTAGTGACGTGTTCTGACGTTGTTAAACCTAGTAGCTGTCGTTCGCCACCTGGCTTTAGACAGCACTAATACGAACTTGTGCTCCCCGTACCACCGCGTATATAAAGGGAGACCCTCATAGGTTCAAATCCTTTATCCATATGAAGTTGAGTCTACTGTCCTATAATAGTGATACACCGAACACAGAATTCGGGGAGACTACCTGCATGTACGTTAAGTCCTTGGTAATTTTTCTTTCCTTTGATCACCAAGATGTATATGGTAGTTCATAGAGACTTGGTACACCCTCTTGCTTAGATTACCTGAGTAGTCATTTTGATCTTTTCGTGACTCCTTAAAAAGGAGAAAGATCATCGAGCACTTGTCCTTTCATGCTCATTAAATTCTGAAAGTGACTAGAGTCATATTTTTCCTGTTTCGCGACTCGTAAAATATGAAACATCAAAGTTTTGTTCTAGTGTCATAAAATTAAATGCCTACGATCACATACCTGTTAAAAGTTTTATTCTTGGCTTGTTTTCGTATTTCCTTAGACTTTGATCTTGAAGACTTAAATTGGCTATCTCATTTTTCTTCATGTTTTGAAATATTGTCAGAGTGGTGGAACCACTAGTTTGATCGACTTCTTCATTGTGTCCTAGTGGTAGTCCTTTTTCTGAAGTTTCTTTCAAAACCCCTGAGTCCACTAGGTCTGCCGAGCTTGCACAACCTATTCTCCCAAGTGTTCAACCTCTCGCTACCCGGTCACCTCCTGAAGAGTCAGTTGAGTTCAATTGGCCACCTCAGGGTGCTTGGTCTGGTTTTGGGAGTGAGGAAGAATTCCCTCCTCTTACCTCGGGATCACCATTTTTAGCCGCTGCTATGCCTCCTAGTCCTCATCATCTTTTCGAAGATCTTACAGCTTCGTCAAACATGGATTATTCAAGTCCTGTCAGTAGTGAAGAACTGCCTGTTTCTACAGGGGGATATCATCTTTTCCCAGAAGATCTCCCGTGTGTTTCTAGTCATTCTTCTCCTCAATCGGTGTCACTTCCACCTAGTTATCGTACTTTGAGTCAGATTATTTTTGGTGTTGCGTCCATAGCAGAGTCCAGTACATCGACTCCTCCATGGAGTTCGGTCCTTCCTTCATTGGGAATGTTACCTTCGAGGCCTAGCTCGTCAGTTATTGTCACATCTATCCCTGTAAAACCTACCGTTTGTGTGGCTTCATCTGCACCGGTTGTTACGAATCAGTCGTCGGGATATTTTCACACTTGCAGGTCTATTTTTCTTAATCATACGTGGCCTATTAGACCCACCATGAGTAGATCACAAGCTCGTGATATGGAAACCACGCTTGCTTCTAGTACGAATACGGCTTCTACTTCTATTCCTGGTGGCCTTACTTTCGATGAGTATTTGTTGGCTGTTCAGCAATATAAATCTCAGAGTTCTCAACGGCCCCAAGCTCCTGTCAATCCTCCACATCACTATGATGTCTATGGTAACCTTGTTTATTTGCCTCCAATTGATCCTCATCAAGCTATTTATCTGCTTCCGGCTGATCCTTATCAGACTGTTCCTCATCAGGGTCCATTGATGCAGGCAAAACCCTCGGGCCTACAAGGACAACCCTTACAGGGAAAAACTTTGTCCCAACAGGGACAAACCTTTGGTCCTCAGGGAAAATATTATGATTTGCAAGGGTAACCCTTACAGGTTCAACCTTCAGTCCAACAAGGACAACCCTATAGTCCTTCCGGTCAACCTTAGTTTCAACTAGGAGCATCTTAGGTTCTTGGGGGGAAAATGTATCCACCACAGGGACAACCTTTTGTGCAACAGCAATGGCCTTACGTTCCGCAAGGCCAAGCTTTTGTACAACAAGGACAACCCTACGGTCCTACTCCAGTTCAACCTGGTTATCAAGGGAAACCTATTCCATTCCAACCATCAGGCCAACCTCTCCCACAGGAGAAACCCAGTGGCTCTCGGTATTCAGGCCAACCTGCCCCGTAGGAACTGCCTGCCCAGCCTCAACAACTGATTCAGCCCGCCCAGCCTCAGAAGCCGATTCAACCCGCCTAGCCTCAGCAGCCGATTCAACCTGCTCAACCTGCTCAACAGCTGGTTCAACTTGTTCAACCTGCTTAGCAGCTGGTTCAACTTGTTCAACCAGCTCAACAACCCATTCAACCTGCTCAACAGGTACCAACTGCTCAACCTCAAGGCGCTACTTACCCTCCTCAAGGTCAATATTAGGCTATATATAGTGCACCCCAAGGTTTTACTTATTACCCTCAAAATCAATCCCATATGGTGTATAATCCACCTCAATGAAATGCTTACATTCCACAGCAGAATCCATATATTGCTCAGCAAGGACCTCAATGGTATGCTTAGAATCAATATCCCGGTCCTCAACCCCAATATGGGCAGAACTATCAAGCTTATAACCCCTATGGACAGAATCCTTCGGAACAAAACATATGGGGGCATAATTTCTCCCAGCCTGGGTGGAATGTTAACACTGGTCCTTATCAATGACCACTAATGCTTTTTAATCCTCAATTGTCATTTCTCGCAACGTTGGAACTGCTTAATGTGTCAAAACTGACCAATGATCCAATTATTAATAATCCATATTGGCCTCCAGTTCCAACTAAAATTCCAGATGATTTTCCTAAGTTTGAGGGTAAGTTCAGAGAAGACCCCCAAGCACACGTTATGACATACCATCTTTGGTGTTATTCTAACTCTTGGGTTGACGATTCCATCCGACTCCGTCTTTTCCAATGGACTCGTATTGGTGCCACTACGAAGTGGTACATCAAACTGTCTCATGGCATCTTTCAATATTTCAACTCTTTAGCCATGGTGTTTCTTACACATTTTCAGTTACTAGTTCGATATGAGACCGGAACACACCTCCTCACATCCTTGAAATAGGACTGAGCTACCCATATGTTGGATCATATTCATGAAGGGAGACGCCGTCGTCACTTGATTGAGTTTTATATTCTTGATCAGCTTCTTACTGATTGGTTCACCACCTCGTTTGTCAATCAAATCACTAAAGACATAGTTATGGGGGCATGTGTAACCGAAGAACAGTCCATTTCTCATGCCTAGTACCCTGATCTTGTGTACTCCCAGTCTGGAAAATTGTATGATATCTTTCCTAATGCTTCTCAACCTGGAACTTCTAAAGCACTGGTGATGCCATTTGTCGACGATAATATTGGTTATGTATCGCAGACTTCTCAGAAGTCTTCTCCTTCAAACAATGTGAAGCAAAAATCTATTCCTTCCACTGATATTGCTTCTCAGTCTACCTCGAATTTTGGTAAAACCGCAGAATTCAATGCCGTTCAGGCCAATCCAGCGGATAAAACTTCCAAGGGAAAAAAGAAGGGGAAAGGTAAGGCCAAAGCTGATACCCTGAAACCAGATTCTCAAATCTCATGCTAATGATGGTTCACAGCGAAAATCGAAGTATCCTTATTTTATTTGTGACGAAGAGCACTACACCAAGGATTGTCCTCGATGGGATGAGGTAAGTAGATTGCACAAAGGCACCCAAGGAACTCCGGCCATTCTTAAAGAACATTTTCCATCACAGTAGACCCGGATGGTAGAGCAACCTCAGTCCTCTGCCCCATTTGGCTCTCAATTTTTCATGATGAACTGTTCTGCATCCGTTGATATCACTACCCAGTCGAAAGATTATATCGAATCGCATTAGGCAACGGGGAAGGAGATCGCTGATGGTCCCCCTCCTCTTCCTGCTTCTGGCCCTCTTCAGATTGACAGGCTCAGTACTAAGCCCATTGTACGACCACCTTCAAAAGGTGTACTCCGTAAGTCTTCTTACAATCCTAACGCTCGTGCTGCTCAACATTACAGTATTGTTGAGGATTTGGCTCAGGCACCATCTGCAATGTCTGCATTATAAGTACTTCAGAGTTTTCTGTCTCAACGGAAGGCTTTTCTATCTACAATCGGCGGGGTTGATCCTATTGATTCAAGCCTTATCACTTTTGACTTGGAGAATTTTGTCCCACGTCTTCCGCACCAGCTTGCGCTCATCATAAAAGTTGACATTAATGGACTGAATATCCATCGTGTGGTTGTGGACGAGGTTGCATCCACGTGTGTCATGTAATCTTCCTGCTAGAAAGCCATTGGTTCTATAGCCTTGAATACATCTCCAAATTCTCTAGAAGCATTTGATGGAAGGAAATCTAAACCTCTTAGTGTTCTTGCTAGTTTACCGATTAGTTTAGAATGGAAGACGGTCAATGTCGAGGTTGAAGTAGTTGACGCCAATCTCAATTACAATCTTCTCCTTGGTCGCAGTAGGACTCACTCCATGCTATGCATTCCATCCACTCTCTTTTGTGTTTTGAAATTCCTGCATGAAGGAAATATCGTTACTATTGATCAGTTGTCGTTTTTCACTTCTTCCAAGAACAACGTTCCGTATGTGGATCAAATTCCTACGCCTTATGAGAGTGTTGGGCTGGGTCTTTTCAAATATCCTACCCTCATGGGTATTTATCCTCTTCCTCCACCCAATACTATTTAGATTAATGTGATGTCTTGGTCTGATGACTCGTGGATCATCCCTTCACCTGAGCAAATCGATTCTTTTAGAGATTCGATGTCATTAAGTCCAATCGAGATTGACTATTATGAACTTATTTCGGCTTCGGAGCCTCCGCCTCTTGATCATGATCCTTTGGGCATGTCTCTCGACACTTATTCTCAATCCCCTTGGCTTGGCGATTCAAATTCGCCTGATCCCTTGAAAGAGATAATTCCCTGTTGGCAATATGATGCAGAGTGTTGTCCTTGATGGAAACCCACTGAATGAAGATGAAGACATGCGACTGTTGACAGGTGTTGTCCTTGATGGCAATCCACCTGATGAAGTTATTCTTGACGTGATGGACTTGGTAAATGATGTTTGTTAGCAATATGATGATGAATGTTGTCCTTGAAAGGCAACCCTCTTGATGCAGATAATGGAAACTTACCGGATGAAGTTGTGCTTGATAGAATATGTCTTGATGAACTAAAACTAATGTATCTATAGTGAGTACAGAAGGCAATGAAGAAAGAAATTCAGCATGTGCTAAATATATGATGAAAAGAGTATGTTTCAAGGAACATGCGTATCCTGTTTAGGTCGCGTATGCACGTGGAAAAGAACGTGCCAAGTCGCGTATGGGCTAAAGCGCTCAAAAAGTGCAAAACCAAGGGTAACCACCATGGTATTGACCCATTGTATTGGGTAATGATCCGCCTAATTGACCCCGTCCAGGTAGTTTTGGGCTCATGGTATTGTTTTGGCCCATGGTATTGAAAAAGGGGCTCATGGTATCGAAAAGGATAAACCTATATAAGGAGAAGAAATTCATTGTGCAAATCATGAGCGTGAGAGCAAGATGTCTGAGCTTGAATGAATACTTCTCTGTGAAGTATATCTGTATGGAAAGGGTAAAGGTTTGATGATAGATCTGAATCTATGAAGCACCAATGATGAAGAAGGGGATCTAGATATGAAATGTACTTGCATTTGCTAGATCTGTTTATGGAATGATTAGATCTGAGATGAGGCGAACATCTGTCTGAAGCAAAAGGGTAAATCTGAACTGAATATCTAATCTGAAGAAGCATGCTGCTCTATAATAGTTGAAGATCTATACGCTAGTTCGCTGCATAGGAAGCGCGTATATACGCGGCTTCGCTGAAGAGAAAGCGCGTATGCGCAATAAAATTAGCTCTGTAATTTGTACTGAAGTATACGCGGGTTTATGTGAACGAAAGCGCGTATATACGCGACATCGAAAAGGAAAGCGCGTATGCAAACTGGGGTTTACTGAAGCAAGGATTGAAAATGTACGATGCGTGCTGTTTGGTTCTTGATATACATGAGTAAGTTATGTGTATCTATTTCATGGTTGAGCGTACTTAAAAGTATGGAAAGGGTCCAGTGCGAAAATATGATGAAATGTGGCCTGCAAGTGTTTTTCTATTGAAGTTGTTGGATCCAGTGTGAAAATTGATGAAACGTGGTCCAAGGTGGTGCTGAGGGTTGTAGCCTTCAGTCAGGGGGTTGTAGCTCCCTTCCAGGTGAGGCTGGTAAACGAGATCGGGGGGTCGTAGCTCCCTTCCAGGAGAGGCTGGTAAACGAGTCAGGGGGTTGGAGCTCCCTTCCAGGAGAGGCTGGTAAACGAGCGCAGGTGGGTGCCTGTGTGCTGGTAGAGTCTGCACCAGCACATATGTTGTAAGATTTTTTCTCTATAAATAAAATATTGAAGGCTGAGCAACTGCAGCGGTGGTTTTCTCCCGACTTGGGTTTCCACCTAAAAATCTTGGTGTTCATGTGTGATGCTTTGTGTGATGGTTATTCTATTGTTACTACACATGTTTACTGCTAATGAATGAATATTGCAAAGAACTAAGTTAATAAATATCTGCATATTTAGATCTCTGCTAATACGCGAGTTGACTAAAGGAAAGTAGCGTATGGGTTTTAGAGAATGAAAAAGTAAATTTTTTTGAATATGCAGTAAATACTGATTCACCCCCCCCCCTCTCAGTATTTTTCCCAACAATTGGTATCAGAGTAGGTCCTTCTGCAGAAGCTTGATCGCTTGAAGGAGATCCGTCGCAATGGGAAGTCAAGAAGGAGTGATGTCTATAAAGCCACCTCTATTCAATGGAAGCAATCTAATATTCTGGAAGGTACAAACAAAAGCTTATCTGCAAAATCTTGGTGCAAAAGTATGGGCAATCATGAAAGAATGTGAACAAGAATTTAGAGAAGAAAAGGATACTTTTGTGGATGCTCTAGAAGACAATAATTTTCGTGAAGAAAACACTCAACTCAAAGTAAGCCTAGAATAAAAGAACATAATCATAGAGACTCTTGAAAATCAGCTTGAATCAAAAGAAAAACGCATTGAGGATTTGGAGTGTGAAGTAGTAAGTCTAAGGAAAGATAATGAGAAAGTGAAATCTCTCAATCTTAGATTTACTAAAGGTTCAGAAACCTTAGATGAAATTATCAAGGTACAACGGTCCCCTCTTATAAAAACAGGTCTTGGATATACTGGGGAATCTTCCCAGACTTCAGCACCAATTTTTCTAAAAGCAGCCACAGCTGGTTCTCTACATTCAGCCACTCAGCAAGGGAACAAAGGATCTTTACAGGTAAAGCATGATCATCTCAATTCAAGGAACACTAACAAGGAGATCGTTCAAAGAAGCTACAACCAACAGGTAAATTCTAATAGAATATTTCATGATCACAGAAATTTCTACTTCAATGGACAATGTTTCTCATGTCACAATTTTGGTCATAAAGCTGTTCAATGTGTTGCATATAAAACCATCATGACAAGAGAAGCAAGAAACAAAAGGATGAATATCGAACCAAAGAAGAACACCTACAACAACTTTTCGCCTCTTCAAAACGAAGTTGAATGTACTTATTGCAATAACTTTGGTCATGAAGAATCTGAATGCAGGAGCAAGGTCCAGCCAAAAGAACATGTTCCCTCAAGCTCTAAAGTATGGAAAAAGAAAGAAATACCTGTTGAAAATTGTGGGATAGCGTTATTTGCAGAAGGTGAAGAAAATCAATGGTACATTGATAGTGGGTGCTCAAGACACATGACAGGTGAAAAAAGCAAACTTCTTGCATATGATGCTCTAGAAAAAGAAAAGAAAGTTACTTTTGGAAATGATACTCCTGCTATAATTAAAGGAAAAGGGTCAGTATTTCTGAAAGAAAAGGTAAAGGCTAAAAATGTCATGTATGTGGATGGATTAAGACATAACCTATTAAGTGTAAGTCAAATGTGTGATCAAGGAACAGAAGTGGTCTTTAGTTCAAAAGAATGTGTGGTTCGTGATCTTGATACAGGTAAAATCATTATTAAAGGAAAAAGAAATCCAAGCAACCTGTATGTACTGAACAGCATAGATCAATGTTACTTGAGCAAGTCTTTAGAAAATTGGCTATGGCATAGAAGGCTGGGGCATCTGAGCTTCTCTCAAATCAACAAAGCAAGCAGACTTCAAGCGGTTCGTGATCTTCCCAATGTCAATCTTCCAGAAAGTATCATATGCAAATCTTGTCAATTTGGTAAGCAGACCAGAGTACGATTTAATGCCAAAGAAGGATCATCAAGTAAGCCTCTTGAACTCATTCATACTGATATCTGTGGACCTATGAGAAAAAAGTCATTACGTGGGGAAGAATACTATATCTTATTTATTGATGACTACTCTAGAATGTGTTGGATCGGGTTCATTAAACACAAAGATCAAGCATTTGAAAAATTTCAGAGCTTCAAAGCATTGGTAGAAAATGAATTAGATCTAAAAATCAAGTGTCTTAGATCTGATCAAGGAGGAGAATATACATCAAATGAATTCTTTGAGTTTTGTGAACAACATGGCATAAAAAGACAGTTCTCTGTAGCAGGCACTCCACAACAAAATGGCGTAGTAGAAAGAATGAATAGAACAATTGTTCAAATGGCTAGAGCTATGCTTGCTGATTCTGGAACTCCTGACATGTTCTAGAGTGAAGCAGCACATACAGCAGCTAACATTCTCAACAAGGCTCATGTTCGGGTAAATAGTGACAAAAATCCATATGAACTCTGGTATGGTAATTCTCCCACTGTGAAGCATTTTAGAGTTTTTGGAAGTAAATGCTTTATCAAAAATAATGATGAAAAGCTTGGCAAGTTTGAACCTAGATCAGATGAAGGGATATTTCTTGGTTACTCATCCTCAAGCAAAGCATACACATGTTACAATAAAAGGCTTCGAAAGATTGTTGAATGTATTGATGTTGTTATTGATGAGTCTCCTGCAACTCCTAAAGAAGAAAAACAAACAACAAAAGAAGATGATAGTGACATATGGCCTTCTACATCAAATGGAAATGATATAGACAGTGGATCCAATGAAGAACCTGAAAATGATCTATCTGAAAAAGCTCCATCCAGATATGTTCAAAAGAATCATCCTGAATCTCAAATTTTGGGAGACAAGGAATCGGGTGTACGAACGAGGAGAACTCTGGTGGGATATTCTAGTCATCTGGCACTTCTATCCACAATTGAACCACACAATGTCAATCAAGCTAGCAAAGATGAATTTTGGAAGCAAGCCATGGATGAAGAGCTCAATCAAATTGAAAATAATGACACTTGGGAATTGGTACCAAGACCACATGATAAAAATGTCATTGGAACTAAATGGATTTTCAAGAACAAGTTAAATGAGAATGGGGATGTTGTAAGAAACAAAGCTAGACTGGTTTGCAAAGGGTATACTCAACAAGAAGGTATAGACTTTGAAGAAACTTTTGCTCCTGTAGCTAGACTTGAAGCCATAAGAATTTTTCTTGCTTTTTCAAGTTATCAACAAATCAAAGTTTATCAAATGGATGTTAAATCTGCTTTTCTTAATGGTGATCTAGAAGAAGAAGTATATATAGAACAACCGGAAGGATTCATTTTGGGAAATGATGAACATCTTGTTTGTAGACTTAAAAAGGCTCTATATGGTCTCAAACAAGCTCCAAGGACATGGTATTATCGTCTTGACAAATATCTTCATCAACAAGGATTTTCAAAGGGGTCTGCTGATAGCAACTTATACACAAAAATTGAAAATGATAAACTATTTATTGTGATTGTATATGTTGATGATATCATTTTTGGGAGTAACGAAGAATCTATGAGTCAAAAATTTGCTTCTGTCATGCAACAAGAATTTGAAATGTCTTTACTTGGGGAACTAACATTCTTTCTTTGCTTACAAGTGCATCAAACTGCAGATGGTATATTCCTATCTCAAGCAAAATATCTTAAGCAAATTTTGAAGAAGTATGGCATGGAAGAATGCAAACCTGTAAGCACACCAATGATAACCGGATGCAATCTCAGTTCTCATGATGATTCTCCCACGATGAATCAACCAGAATACAGATCAATGATAGGGAGTCTACTTTATCTCACTGGGACTAGACCAGACATTATGCATGCAGTTGGGATTGTTGGACGATTCCAAGCTAATCCAAAAGAGTCTCACCTTCAGGCTATTAAAAGAATTTTCAAATACCTACAAGGAACTCAAGACCTTGGTCTATGGTATCCAAAGAATGTTGATCTTACTCTTCATGCTTACACTGATGCAGATTGGGCTGGAAGTGTTGATGATCGGAAAAGCACTAGTGGTGGTGCATTCTATATGGGACCCCGGTTAGTATCTTGGCTCAGCAAGAAGCAAAATTCTATTGCATTATCTACAGCAGAAGCAGAATATGTGGCTGCCACATCTTGTTGCACTCAACTCCTTTGGATGATGCAAACCTTACAAGATTTTCAAATCAAATGTGCTTCTCCTATCTCCATTATGTGTGATAATACAAGTGCCATCAGTATCTCAAAGAATCCTGTTATTCATTCGAAGACCAAGCACATTCCCATCAAGTATCACTTCTTACGTGAACAAGTGCTTGAGAAAAAGGTGAAGTTGGAGTATGTTCCCTCCAAAGAACAAGTTGCTGATATCTTTACCAAACCTATGCCCAGGGAAGCATTCGAGTATCTAAGACAGAAGCTCGGAGTGTTCTCTTCCAGTCAAAAGAACAAATCTGCATAAAATTTAGAAGATGGCATTGGATACGCGGATGTCCTGAAACACAGTCGCGTATATACGCGAGTTCATGCACAGAAAACCGCGTATGTCTGATTGTTGACAATTTTCTGTCTGGAATCAACTCTCTTCAGCACAGCTGCAGTGCTGTTTGGTATCTCTAATACTGTTTGGTCTCTGGTGGTGTTCTAGTTCTCATAATTCTATTTCTAATGATTTGATGAAGATGTTTTGATGATTTGTTGGTGAAAGTGTTCAGGATGCACAAACTAAGGGGGAACCTTAGTCATATGAAAAGGATGCATGGATGCACAGATTCAGGGGGAGCATTAGCGTTGCTGAGTATAATGCATTGTTGGCATTATGTTGATTCTAAAAAATGTTCTCTTTCTTGAGGACTTTCTGGTGTTGGTCATAAATGGTCATATTTGTAATTTGATGAAAAGGTCTTGTTGAGACCCATGATGTAAAATTGTAATATTCAGTCATGTAAGGTCTTGTCAAATTTGTAAACCCACTTGGTTGGGTAGCTGAGTCAAATTTGTAAACCCACTTGGTTGGGTAGTTGAGTCCCTTATGTAAATCCACTTAGATGGATCTTTGATGAAAGTGTGAGTCATTGGTGATAGGAACTTCATAGAATCATGTATTTCATTGAAAAATATGTTTGAAGATTCAGCATGAACTCAGGGGGAGCTTGGTCACTTCAGTATATATCAGATCTGCAGAATGCTTCTTCCTCATGAGGAGAAAAGGGGGAGAGTAGGTTGGCTTTTGATCTGCCCTTTGCCCTTGATTTCAAAGGGGGAGAGTGACATGGTGTTTGAATGGTGTCAAAAATGGAGAAAGTGACATGGTGTCATTGTATTCTTAATGTACCTATCTGTTGTGGTAACCAAACACCATTGTGGTTGCCATCAAGTCCAAAGGGGGAGATTGTTGGCAATATGATGCAGAGTGTTGTCCTTGATGGCAACCCACTGAAAGAAGATGAAGAAATGTGACTGTTGACATGTGTTGTCCTTGATGGAAATCCACCTGATGAAGTTATTCTTGATGTGATGGACTTGGTAAAATATGTTTGTTAGCAATATGATGATGAATGTTGTCCTTGAAAGGCAACTCTCTTGATGAAGATAATGGCAACTTACTGGATGAAGTTGTGCTTGATAGAATATGTCTTGATGAACTAAAACTGATGTATCTACAGTGAGTACAGAAGGCAATGAAGAAAGGAATTCAGCATGTGCTAAATATATGATGAAAAGAGTATGTTTCAAGGAATACGCGGATCTGTCTAGGGGAAGTCGCGTATGCACGCGGAAAATAACGTTCCAAGTCGCGTATGGGTAAAAGCGCTCAAAAAGTGCAAAACCAGGGGTAACCACCATGGTATTGACCCATTGTATTGGCTAATGATTCGCCTAAATGACCCCGTCCAGGAATACCATCGAAAGTAATGTGGTTTTGGCTCATGGTATTGAAAAAGGATAAACCTATATAAAGAGATGAAATTCATTGTGCAAATAATGAACATGGGTGCAAGATGTCTGAGCTTGAATGAATACTTATCTCTGGAGTATATCTGAATGGAAAGGGTTACAGTTGAATGAAAGATCTGAAAGTATGATGCACCAATGATGAAGTGATGAAGAAGGGGATCTAGATCTGTATTGTACTTGTATTTTCTAGATCTGTTTTGTGATGAGGCGAACATCTGTCTGAGGTAAAGGGTAAAATATGAAGTGATGTACCTGTTGTGAAGAATTGCAATAACATTTAAGTTTGAAGAACCATACGCTATTTCGCCGAAGCGGAAGCGCGTATATACGCGGCTTCGCCGAAGAGAAAGCGCGTATGCGCAATAAAATTAGCTCTGTAATTTGTACTGAAGTATATGCTGGTTTGTGTGGACAGAAGCGCGTATATACGCGACATCAGAGAAAGGAAAGCGCGTATGCAAACTAGGGTTTGATGAAGTTTGTGGTAAGAAATGTCTGATCTGTTCTGCTGGTTTACTGATATCTGTCAGTAAGTTATGTGTATCTATTTCATGGTTGACTGTGCTTAAAATTATGGAAAGGGTCTAATCTGAAAATATGATGAAACGTGGCCTGCAAGTGGTGTCCTAAAGGATGCTTTGGATCCAGTGTGAAAATTGATGAAACGTGGTCCATAGAGGTGCTGAGGGTTGTAGCCTTCAGTCAGGGGGTTGTAGCTCCCTTCCAGGTGAGGCTGGTAAACGAGAGCAGGGGGTCGTAGCTCCCTTCCGGGAGAGGCTGGTAAACGAGTCAGGGGGTTGGAGCTCCCTTCCAGGAGAGGCTCGTAAACAAGCGCAGGTGGGTGCCTGCGTGCTGGTAGGAGTCTACACCAGCACATATGTTGTAAGATGTTTTCTCTATAAATAAAATATTGAAGGCTGAGCAACTGCAGCGGTGGTTTTCTCCCGACTTGGGTTTCCACCTAAAAATCCTGGTGTTCATGTGTGATGCTTTGTGTGATGGTTATTCTGTTGTTACTACACATGTTTACTGCTAATGAATGAATATTGCAAAAAACTAAGTTAATAAATATCTGCATATTTAGATCTCTGCTAATACGCGAGTTGTATGAAGGATATCCGCGTGTATACGCGAGTTGACTAAAGGAAAGTAGCGTATGGGTTTTAGAGAATGAAAAAGTAAAAAGTTTTGAATATGCAGTAAATATTGATTCACCCCCCCCCTCTCAGTATTTTTCCCAACATTCCCTCCGATGAAGCCATCGTGGAAACTATGTCTCTCGAGGATGCTCCGTGGGACGATAGTCATCATCGTTCCTCGTTCATGCCTAGCCTCGGGGCCATGTCTACGTGTCTTGAGAGGTTCTCTTCTTAGGTTCCTTCTCCTCCACTTTAAATGCCTATTTTGACACATGAAGTTTCTATGGAGGGAAACTTGAGTAATATCACATAAACGATGCCTATCAACATTTTTCTGAAACCGATAATTGTTGAGAACATCCATATTGGGGTCACTTGTCCTTCAGATGAAGTTCAGGATTACACTAGCCTTTTTTCACAAGTTCCGCGATGTCTTTGCATGGTCTTATGAAGAGATGCCCGACATCGATCCCAGTATAGTGGTGCATGAGATTCCGACATATCCTAGTGCGAAGCCTGTTCATCAGTGTCTTCGTCCTGTGCACCTTAGAAAGGCTGCCGCTATTAAAGGTGAAGTTGAAAAACTTCTCAGAGCTGGTTTTATCTATCTGATTCCCTTGACAAAATGGGTGTCCAATATTGTCCATGTAGATAAGAAACAGGGCACCATTTGGGTCTGTGTTGATTATCATGACATTAACCGGACCTGCCCTAAGGATAACTATCCTACTCCCTTTATTGATCAAATCATTGATGACTGTGTGGGGAGTGAGATTTTTTCCCTTATGGACGGCTTTTCTGGCTACAGCCAAATTAACATTCTCCCGACTGATCAACATAAGACTGCCTTTATCTATCCTTGTGGTACTTTTGTGTACAAAAATCTCCCTTTTAGTTTGAAAAATGTTGGGGCTACATTTCAGCAAGCGATGCCATACACTTTCCACGATATTAAACACATTATTCAAACTTATCTGGATGATCTTCCGGCTCATTCAGCTAAGCGTAAATATCACCCTGACCATCTTCGTCAGATTTTTCTTTGCTGTCGACGTCATAACATCTGGCTAAATCCGCATAAGTGTGTCTTTTGCATGGATTCCGATAGACTCTTATGGTTTATCATTTCCAAAGATGGAATTCACCTCGATCTGCTGAAATTTGAGGATATCATTAATGTCCCCTATCCTTCCTCATTGCTGAGATTCAACAAGATGATGAGCTTAGTGAAAATCAGTCACCTTCACTAAGTCAGCCTGCAAGCTATTTTTAGGTGAAAGTCTATTTTTAGACATGGTGATCATATTTCAAAAGTTGCAGGATGTTATTTGTGGATGGTTGGTCAAGTTGGAAAAATAGATGAAATTATAATTTTATAATATTGGGCGAAATCTATTTATAGATCGTCGATCTAAAAATAGAAGTGTCGATTATTATTAGCTCTTAATAATAATCCGACAATAAACATCAACTTATTCTCTTGGAGCACTTAATTTCAGTATACAGATTTTTTAAATCAATGGGCTGAAGGAATTACAAAATTCCTAGGGTTTACTGGTGGTTAATGCATGGAGGACTCATTTAGAACTGAAGTGGCAAAGTTATGACAGAGTTGGAAGAGTAGGTCATGGAGTTGTTATTCAGTTTAACTCAGTTAATGGAGTTAAATTCAATTGAGCTAGTTGTATCTAGTCTAACTGAATGACACACTAGTGAGAGTGGAGTGAATTAATTAGTTAATTAATTAACAAATAATAACTCATTAATCAACTGAACAAATAAAACAGTTCACTACAGTGCATGTCAGTTCCAGTGGAGACCCAGTGGAGAGATAGGTGAAAGGGCAAGGTGGACTATCTATTGTGACTATAGTGATGCATTGATTGCACCACACACACATTGGAGTTTCCAATGAGGATTGCACAGTCAAGGCAAGGCCAATTCGAATTCATTCAATGTCTTCTTCAGCAAGGATTGCGCAGTGGAGGCAGGCTATCAGGTGGCAAGAAATCAGTGCATGGATTTGCAGATTACTTCTGATTAGTGTGTGACAATCAATTGTACTGAGAGCTTGATGTACTAAGCTTTGTATGATATTTTTACATGATCTCCATGTTATGTGCAATTGTTTTTATTTCTTCATGTGTTTGCAATTGAGTTTTTAAATTTCCGCAAAAGATTAACAGTGGAAGGATTTTGTATTTAGCAAGAAGATAAATATTGTTAGATCAGGATAATCTGGATATATACATGCATATCTTGTATATAATTTCTACATGGTATCAGAGGAGTGTTAATTCTTGAATATTGAAATTGTGAAGAATTGTTGAGTTTGTGCTAGGGGACAATTCGAATTTGTTGCAGAAAATTCTTGGTGCGACAGTTGAGTATACATTGAAATGTATTTCAATGGGTTATGATTGGAGTATGCCCTTTATGGAAGCTCGAATTACATAGCCTGGAAGGATAGTATGGAGGCGATGCTGGAAGATAATGGACTGAAGGTGCTCATCGACAACGATATTCCTAAGCTGGGATCTAGCGATGTTGCATTACTTGACGCATGGCAAAAGAAGATAGCAAAGACAAGAAGAATTATGTTGGAAGGTGTGAAGGACCATATTGTGTCTAGCATTCATAGGAAAGCCACTCCATTTGCAATGTGGAAGGCTTTGACAGATTTTTTCCAAAGCAGCAGTGACCAGAGGAAGTTGGCGCTGAAAGATAAGCTCAGAAAAATAAAAATGGAGAAGGGCGACAGTATTCCAAAATATCTCAAGAAGTTTGTCTATTGTAGAGATGAAATGGGAAGTGTGGGGATTACTCTTGATGATGATGACTTAGTGAGCTTGGCTCTCCTTGGGCTTCTGAAGATTTGGAATAGCTATGAAGACTCTGTCAATGGACGGGACAAACTGCTGGGATGGGAGCGACGTTGGTCGTATCTTGTGCAGGAGGAGATAAGGCGAAGTATCAGGGATGGCTCTTCATCAAAGAATGAAGATGAAGAGAATTGTGCTTTGGATACCAAATAAAGGAAAGGGAAGGGGAAGAAATTTCCTTCAAAATCCGAAGCTAAAGGCAAAAATCAGGATTTTTCCAAGGTGAAGTGTTTTCACTGTCACGAACATGGGCATTTCGCCACTAACTGCCCACAGAAGAAGAAGAACAAGAAGGATGTTGGAGCTGTAGCTAGAGAGGCCTTAGCCTCGCAATTTTAACTTAATTTCTCTTTGATCACATGCTTGGTTTCAAGCTCTATGGGATCGGTGTGGTATCTTGATAGTGGTGTGTCTTTCCATATGATGGGAGACAAGGAGTTGTTTAGTGACTTGGAGGAGAAGGACCTTCAAATTCATATAGATATGGGTGATGATGGTCGATATAGTGCGATCAGAATTGGGACCATTACCTTTGAGAGGGATTCAGGTAATCCATTTCTGTTGAAAGATGTTATGCATGTTCCAGGTATGAAGAAGAACTTGGTCTCAGTCGCAATGTTGGAAGACAAAGGTTATGACGTTGTTTTCGGCAAGGGAAAATATTTTCTTCAACATAAAAAAATGGGTCAAACCAAGAGGATATGGATTCGAGTTAAGAATATTTACAAGCTGGAGGTAGATGGCTACACTGCAATGATGGGAAAAGTAGAAGAAGTGGTGAGCCGGGATGAGGGCGAATTATGGCACAGGAGATTGGGCCATCTTCACCATGGCGCTTTGAATATTTTGCAACAGATTTCTACTAGAATTCCCAAGGGTACTCTTGCATAGTCAGATCAGTGCAGGGGATGTAATATGGGTAAGTTTGTGAAGACCACCTTTCATGATAAGGAGAACCGTGCTTCGGTGATCCTTGAGAGAATTCACACAAACGTGTGAAGACCTTTCTCGGTTGCTTCAACATCAAAAAATAGGTATTATGTTATATTTGTTGATGACTATTCTCATAGATGCTGGATCTTCTTCATGCAGAAGAAGAGCGAACCATTCTTAAAGTTCTGTGAGTTTAAAGCATTGGTGGAGAAGGAGTCAGGGAAGCAAGTGAAGGCTCTACGGAGCGATAATGGTGGTGAATACATCTCGGGTGAATTCAAATACTTCTGTAGCAAAGAAGGAATTCAAAGAGAACTAATAGCGCCTCATAACCCACAACAGAATGGGGTCGTGGAGAGGAAGAACAGAATGATCATGGGTGCTGCACGAGCTATGCTGCATGACCAGGGCCTACCAATGCACTTGTGGGTGGAAGCATGCAACACTGTGGTTTATGTGAAAAACCATTGTCCTCATAGAGTACTTGGCATGAGTACACCTGAAGAAGCTTTTACTGGTAAGAAGCCTGTTATTTCTCATTTGAAGATTTTTGGATGATCTGTTTACATTCATGTGACAAAGGACGCTAGGAAGAAGCTGGAGCCGACTGCAGAAGTTGGGATATTTGTGGGGTACACAGAAACACCCCATAATTATCGTGTGTATTTTTTAGATAATTGGATGACTGTGGTTCGACGGGATATACAATTCAATGAGGTGAAAGCCATGAAGTTGTCGCTTGAGAGGGAGCTACAATTGCATGCAGAGGAGGATTCCCAAAGATGAACCTCTAGATATGGATCAACCACAGTAGGAGATTCATGGAGTGGAGGAGTCCACTCATGCAGAACCAAACATCAGACAAGGTAGAAAGCATACCACAGAAGCTGAGAGACTGAAGCTTGATGCGACATAGAATGTAGGAGTCCCTACATCACAGCGCAGACAGAGACAGTCACCTGACCGATTTAATGGATACATGGCTCTTATGAGCAAGTGTATCATGACAGAGCCATCTTATTTTGAAGAAGAATCACAGGATCCCACATGGGTAGATGCCATGGTGGAGGAGTATGACTACATTTTCAGAAACAGTGCTTTGGAGATAGTTCCAAGGCTGGTGGGAAAATCAGTTGTAGGATCAAGATGGATCTACAAGGTCAATCAAGCTGCTGATGGGAGCGTTGAGAAGTATAAGGAAAGATTTGTTGCATGGGGATTCTCACAGATCGAGGATATTGATTATGAAGAAACCTTTGCAGTTGTCGCACAATATTATTCCATAAGGACCATTGTTTCTCTCTCAGCGCAGATGGGTTGGCACATTCATCAGATGGATGTGAATACTGCGTTCCTTAATGGGATCATTGAGGAAGAGGTTTACATTAAGTAGCCTGAAGGATTTGAGATCTTCAGCAGTGAGTCACATGTGTGCAGGCTCAAAAGAGCGTTGTATGGCCTGAAGCAAGCACCACGTGCTTGGTACACACGGATCGACAACCATTTCACTGGACTTGGCTTCACCAAGAGTGAGGTGGATGCAAAAATTTACCAAATTGTGGTGGAGGGTAAGCTTTTAATCTTTGTTCTTTATGTTGATGATTTAATACTAACGGGTGATGAGCAGTTTATACACTCATGCAAGGCAGATCTTGTAAAGGAGTTTGAGATGAAGGATTTGGGCTTCCTTTATTATTTCCTTGGATTGGAAATATGGCAGTGGGAAGGTTAAATGTTTGTGTCTCAAGGCAATTATGCCCGGGAGATACTGGAGAAGTTTCACATGCAAGGAAGCCTATAGACACTCCTCTTCCAGGAAATTGGAGGAAATATGATGCTACATCGGCAGAAGTAGTGGATGCCACTGTTTATCGACAGTTGGTGGGTTCGCTCATGTATTATTTAATACAAGACCAGAC
The DNA here is from genome assembly GCA_034641835.2 of Pinus albicaulis. Classification (NCBI taxonomy): domain Eukaryota; kingdom Viridiplantae; phylum Streptophyta; class Pinopsida; order Pinales; family Pinaceae; genus Pinus; species Pinus albicaulis. The sequence goes on from CM076570.1 coordinate 67,051,694, forward strand.
ATATGCTATGCGGTGAACCAGATTTCACAAGCGATGGTTAAGCCTACCAAGCTCTTTTGGAAGGCATGCATGCATGTCCTGAGGTATCTCAGGGGCACATCTGAGTATTGCTTATGGTACAGACAGACGGATGAGGTGAAGTTGCATGGCTTCATGGATGCAGATTGGGTAGGCAGCCCAACGGACAGAAAGAGCACATCAGGAGGGGTTTTCAGTATCGGATCTACAACAGTTTCTTAGTACAGTAGGAAACAAAGATCTGTGGCACTCAGTTCACATTGAGATCCTACAGTGATACATTGTGATAATCAGAGTTGCATTAAACTCTCAATTAATCCTATGTTTCATGATAGATCTAAACATATTGATATCCAGTATCATCATATCAAAGATTGTGTGCAGCGGAAGATCATGTTGCTTAAGTACATTCCTACGGAAGATCAGGATGCAGATATTTTGACGAAGGCGCTCACCAAGAGAAAATTCGAACACCATAGAGGCAGGATCGGAGTGAAGGATAATCCTTATCTTTTTGAGAGGGAGTTTTGAGATTCAACAAGATGATGAGTTTAGTGAAAATCAGTCACCTTCACTAAGTGGGCCTGCAGGCTATTTTTAGGTGCAAGTCTATTTTTAGACTATGTCTATTTTTAGACATGGTGATCATATTTCAGAAGTTGCAGGATTCTATTTGTGGATGGTTGGTCAAGTTGGAAAAATAGATGGAATTATATTTTTAGAATATTGGGAGAAGTCTATTTATATATCGTCGATCTAAAAATAGAAGTGTCGGTTATTATTAGCTCTTAATAATAATCCGACAATAAACATCAAATTATTCTCTTGGAGAACTTAATTTCAGTATAAAGATTTGTCAAATCAGTGGGCTAAAGGAATTACGCAATTCCTAGGGTTTACTGGTGGTTCATGCGTGGAGGACTCAGTTATAACTGAAGTGGAAAAGTTATGACAGAGTTGGAAGAGTAGTTCATGGAGTTGTTATTCAGTTTAACTCAGTTAATGGAGTTAAAACTCAATTGAGCTAGTTGTATCTAGTCTAACTGAATGATACACTAGTGAGAGTGGAGTGAATTAATTAGTTAATTAATTCACAAATAATAACTCATTAATAAACTGAACAAATACATCATTTAACTATAGTGCATGTCAGTTCCAGTGGAGACCCAGTGGAGAGATAGGTGAAAGGGAAAGATGGACTATATGTTGTGCCTATAGTGATGCATTGATTGCACCAGACACACATTGGATTTGAAAATGAGGATTGCACAGTCAAGGCAAGGAAATTCCAATTCATTCAGTGGTCTTCTTCAGCAGGGATTGCGCAGTGGAGGCAGGATATCAGGTGGCAAGAAATCAATGCATGGATTTGCAGATTTCTTCTAATTAGTGTGTGACAATTGATTGTACTGAGAGCTTGATGCACTAAGATTTGTATGAGATTGTTACATGATCTCCATGATACATAATATATGATATTTTGGGTTTTCAGCTTCAGGATTTCCTGTTAAACAACTATGTTATGTGCGATTGTTTTTATTGCTTCATGTGTTTGCAATTGAGTTTTTAAATTTCTGCAAAATATTAACAGTGGAAGGATTCTGTATTTATAAAGAAGATAAATATTGTTATATCCGGAGCATATGGATATATACATGCATATCTTGTATATAATTTCTACATGGTATCAGAGGAGTGTTAATTATTGAATATTGAAATTGTGAAGAATTGTTGAGTTTGTGCTGGTGGACAATTCGAATTTGCTGCAGAAATTCTTGGTGCAACAGTTGAGTATACATTGAAATGTCTTTCAATGGGTTGCGATTGGAGTATGGACTTGATGGAAGCTAAAATTACATAGCCTGGAAGGATAGGATGGATGTGGTGCTGGAAGATAATGGACTGAAGGAGTTCATCGACAGCGATGTTCCTAAGCCAGGATCTAGCGATGATGCATTACTTGACACATGGCAAAAGAAGATAGCAAAGACAAGAAGAATTATGTTGGAAGGTGTGAAGGACCATACTGTGTCCAACCTTCATGGGAAAGCCACTCCATTGGAAATGTGGAAGGCTTTGATATATTTTTTCCAAAGCAGCAGCAACTAGAGGAAGTTGTCGCTGAAAGATAAGCTCTGAAAAATAAAAATGGAGAAAGGCGACAATATTCCAAAATATCTCACGAAGTTTGTCCACTGTAGAGATGAACTGGGAAGTGTGGGGATTACTGTTGATGATGATGAATTGGTGAGATTGGCTCTCCTTGGGCTTCCGAAGAGTTGGCATAGCTATGAAGACTCTGTCAATGGACGGGAGAAATTGCCGGGATGGGAGCGACTTTGGTCGGATCTTGTGCAGGAGGAGATAAGGCGAAGTACCAGGGATGGATCTTCATCAAAGAATGAAGATGAAGAGAATTGCACTTTCGCTGCCAAAGCAAGGAAAGGGAAGGGGAAGAAATTTCCTTCAAAATCCGAAGCTAAAGGCAAATGGCAGGATTTTTCCTAGGTGAAGTGTTTTCACTGTCACGAACATGGGCATTTCACCACTAATTGCCCACAGAAGAAGAAGAACAAGTAGGATGCTGAAGCAGTAGCTGGAGAGGCCTTAGCCTCACAATTTTAACTTTATTTCTCTTTAATCGCATGCTTGGTTTCAATCTCTATGGGATCGGCGTGGTATCTTGATAGTGGTGCGTCTTTCCATGTCACGGGAGACAAGGAGTTGTTTAGTGACTTGGAGGAGAAGGACCTTCAAACGCATATAGAGATGGGTGACGATGGTAGATACAGTACGACAAAAATTGGCACCATTACCTTTGAGAGGGAGTCAGGTAATCCATTTATATTGAAAGATGTTATGCATGTACCAAGTTTGAAGAAGAACTTGGTCTCAGTTGCAATGTTGGAAGACAAAGGTTATGAAGTTGTTTTCGGCAAGGGAAAATATTTCCTTCAACATAAAACAACAGGTCAAACCAAGAGGATAGGGATTCGAGTTAAGAATCTCTACAAGATAGAGGTAGATGGCTGCGCTACAATGATGGGCAAAGCAGAAGAAGCGGTGAGCCGGGATGAGGGTGAATTATGGCACAGGAGATTGGGCCATCTTCACCATGGCACTTTGAAGATTTTGTAGGAGATTTATACTGGACTCTCCAAGGGTACTCTTACGCAGTCATATCAGTGCAAGGGATGTACTATGGGTAAGTTTGTGAAGACCACCTTTCATGAGAAGGAGAACCGTGCTTCGGTGATCCTTGAGAGAATTCACACAGACGTGTGTGGACCTTTCTCGGTTGCTTCAACATATAAACACATGTATTACGTTATATTTGTTCATGACTGTTCTCATAGATGCTGGATATTCTTCATGCAGAAGAAGAGCAAAACATTCTCAAAGTTCTGTGAGTTTAAAGAATTGGTGGAGAAGGAGTCGGCGAAGCAAGTGAAGGATCTATGGAGCGATAATGGTGGTGAATACATCTCGGGTGAATTCAAAGACTTCTGTATCAAAGAAGGAATTCAAAGAGAACTCATAGCACCTCATAACCCACAACAGAATGGGGTAGCGGAGAGGAAGAAAAAAATGATCATGGGTGTTGCACGAGCTATGCTTCATGACCAGGGCCTATCGATGCACTTGTGGGCAGAAGCATGCAACACTGCAGTTTATGTGAAAAAATACTGTCCTCATAGAGTACTTGTCATGAGTACACCTGAAGAAGATTTTACTGGTAAGAAGCCTGATATTTCTCATTTGAATATTTTTGGCTCATCTGTTTAAATTTATGTGACAAAGGATGCCAGGAAGAAGTTGGAGCCGACTGCAGAAGTTGGGATATTTGTGTGGTACACAGAAACACCCCATAATTATCGCGTGTATTTGACAGACAGTCAGATGACTATGGTGTGACGAGATATAAAATTCAATGAGGTGAAAGCCATGAAGTTGTTTCTTGAGAGGGAGCTACACTTGCATGCAGAGGAGGAACTTCTTGTTCCCAAAGATGAGCCTCTAGATGTGGATCAGCCACATGAGGAGATTTATGGAGTGGAGGTGTCCACTCATGAAAAAACAAACATCAGACAAGGAAGAAAGTGTACCACAGAAGCTGAGAGACTGAAGCTTTATGAGGCACATAATTTAGGAGTCCCTACATCACATCATAGACAGATGCAGTCACCTGACCGATATACTGGATACATGGCTCTTATGAGCAAGTGTATTGTGACAGAGCCATATTCTATTGAAGAAGCAGTGCAGGAGCCCACATGTGTAGATGATATGGTGGAGGAGTATAACTCCATTGTCAGAAACAGTGCTTGGGATATTTTTCCAAGGCCGGTGGGAAAATCAGTTGTAGGATCAAGATGGATCTACAAGGTAAAGCAAGCTGCTAATGGGAGCTTCGAGAAGTATAAGGAAATATTTTTTGCCTAGGGCTTCTCATATATCGAGGGGATTAATTATGAAGAAACCTTTGCACCCGTCGCATGGTATTATTCCATAAGGACCATCCTTGCTCTCTCAACACAGATGGGTTGGCGCATTCATCATATGGATGTGAATATTTCATTCCTTAACGGGATCATTGAGGAAGAGGTGTTCATTGAGCATTCTGAAGGATTTGAGATCTTCAGCAGCATGTCGCATGTGTGCAGGCTTAAAGGAGCGCTATATGGGTTGAAGCAAGCACCATGTGCTTGGCACACATGGATCGACAGTTATTTCACTGGACTTGGCTTCACCAAGAGTGAGGCGGATGCAAACCTGTACCAAATTGTGGTGGAGGGTAAGATTTTAATCATTGTTCTTTATGTTGATGATTTAATACTAACAGAGGATGAGAAGTTTATACACTCATGCAAGGCAGATCTTGCAAAGGATTTTGAGATGAAGGATTTGGGCCTCCTTCATTATTTCCTTGGATTGAAAATATGGCAACGGGAAGGTGAACTGTTTGTGTCTCAAGGCAAGTGTGCCTGGGAGATACTGGAGAAGTTTCACATGCAAGGCTGCAAGCCTATCGACACTCCTCTTCCAGGAAATTGGAGGAAATAAGATGCTACATCGGCAGAGGTAGTGGATGCCACTGTTTATCGACAGTTGGTGGGTTCGCTCATGTATTTAGTTAATACAAGACCAAACATATGCTATGCGGTGAACCAGCTTTCACAAGTGATAGTTAATCCTACCAAGCTCTTTTGGAAGGCATGAAAGCATGTCCTGAGGTATCTTAGGGGCACATCTGAATATGGCTTATGGTACAGACAGATAGATGAGGTGAAGTTGCATGGCTTCATGGATGCAGATTGGGCAGGCAGCCCAACGAACAGAAAGAGCACATCAGGCGGGGTTTTCAGTATCGGATCTATAGCAGTTTCTTAGTACAACAAGAAAAAAAGGTTCGCGGCACTTAGTTCAGGGGAAGAAGAATACATGGCAGCAAGTCAAGCTGCATGTGAGGCTATCTGGAAGAGGAAGATCCTGGTCAGTTTGTTCGGTTCACATTTAGATCCTACAGTGATACATTGTGATAATCAGAGTTGCATTAAACTCTCGATTAACCTGTTTTTCATGATAGATCTAAACATATTGATATCCAATATCATCATATCAGAGATTGTGTGCAGCAGAAGATCATGTTGCTTCAATACATTCCTATGGAAGATCAGGATGCAGATGTTCTGACAAATGCGCTCACCAGGAGCAAATTCGAATACCATAGAGGCAGGATTGGGGTGAAGGATAATCCCTATCTTGTTGAGAGGGAGTGTTGAGATTCAAAAATATGATGATCTTAGTGAAAATTAGTCACCTTCACTAAGTGGGCCCACAGGCTATTTTTAGGTGGAAGTCTATTTTTAGACTATGTCTATTTTTAGACATGGTGATGATATTTCAGAAGTTAAAGGATGCTATTTGTGGATGGTTGGTCAAGTTGGAAAATAGATGAAATTATATTTTTAGAATATTGGGAAAAGTCTATTTATAGATCATCGATTTAAAAATAGAAGTGTCGATTATTATTAGCTCTTAATAATAATCTGACAATAAACATCAACTTATTCTCTTGGAGCACTTAATTTTAGTATACAGATTTGTCAAGTTAGTGGGCTGAAGGAATTATGCAAGCCCTAGGGTTTACTGGTGGTTCATGCATGGAGGACTCAGTTAGAACTAAAGTGGCAAAGTTATGACAGAGTTGGAAGAGTAGTTCATGGAGTTGTTATTCAGTTTAACTCAGTTAATGGAGTTAAACTCAATTGAGCTAGATGTATCTAGTCTAACTGAATGATACACTAGTGAGAGTGGAGTGAATTAATTAGTTAATTAATTCACAAATAATAACTCATTAATCAACTGAAAAAATACAACAATTAACTATAGTGCATGTCAGTTCTAGTGGAGACCCAGTGGAGGGATAGGTGAAAGGGAAAGATGGACTATCTGTTGTGACTATAGTGATGCATTGATTGCACCACACACACATTGGAGTTTCCAATGAGGATTGAACAGTCAAGGCAAGGCCAATTCGAATTCATTCAATGGTCTTCTTCAGCAGGGATTGCGCAGTGGAGGCAGGCTATCAGGTGGCAAGGAACAAGTGCATGGATTTGCATATTTCTTCTGATTAGTGTGTGACGATTGATTGTACTGAGAGCTTGATGTAAGAATATTTTTATGAGATTGTTACATGATCTCCATGATACATAATATATGATAGTTGGGGTTTTCAACTTCATGCTTTCCCGTTAAACAACTGTGTTATGTGCGATTGTTTTTATTGCTTCATGTGTTTGCGATTGAGTTTTTAAATTTCCGCAAAAGATTAATAGTGGAAGGATTCTATATTTATAAAGAAGATAAATATTGTTAGATCCGGATAATCTGTATATATACATGCATATCTTGTATATAATTTCTACACTCATTACATTGGCTACAGAGTCTTCAAGGGAAGGCTAAGTTTTTACGCCATTTTATACCTAACTATGCCGAAGTGGCTAAAGGATTCATGCAATTAATGAAGCAGGGCATTCCATTCCTTTGGGATGAGATCGCTCAAAATTATTTCAATTCCTTAAAGAAGTTTCTTGTTAACGCTCCTTTATTGCATCCTCCAAATTATCATCGCAATTATTCCCTCTATTTGGTCGTCACTTTCAGCACGATTGTCATGTTTTTGGTACAAGATGATGATGGCGGTGACAAACATGTTATTTACTATATATCTCGTAACATTATTGATACTCAAACACGATATGCGCATTTCTAGAAGTTGGCGTTGGCTGTTGTTTAAGTTGTTCAACGTTTTCGTCACTATATTCTGTTGTGTACGATGATTGTGATTTCAGACTACAACCCTATGACCTACATATTGTCTCGTCAATTGCTTAGGGGAAAGTACTTGAAGTGGATTGTTATCATCCAAGAGTTTGATTTGGAGTTCACCACAACGAAGTCGAATAAATCATTAGTCTTTGCCGATATTATCTGCTCTCTCCCTTCCGACTCAACCCCGTCTGGTTCCGAGGAACGCATTCCAAACGATACGCTTTTTCTAATCAGCACCATCGATCCTTGGCATGGTGATATCATCGTATATCTTCAGACTTCTACCTTTAGATTTGAGTTGATGAAGGATGCTCGCCAGCGCATCCGTCTTCAATCGCAAACTTATCATATAGTCGGAGATACACTCTACTGCATCGAAGTTGATTCCATTATCCATCGATGTTTGACTCTTGAGGAGGCTGAGAAAGCCCTGAATGACTATCACAGTGGCGCCTGTGGTGGTCACATGTCTGGTTATGCTACTGCACAAAAAATCCTTCGTGTTGGGTATTTCTGGCCCACCATCTTCAAGGACTACAATGTTGTTGTTCGTAACTGTCATGACTGACAGATCTATCAGCACAAGATGCGCGCGCCACCTTCCCATCTCCACCTTGTCATTACTGTTGGTCCCTATGTGAAGTGGGGCATCAATTTTATGACGTGTAACCGTCACTCGGTCGGGTGGCATGCTTATATCATCATAGCTTTTGACTACTTCACCAAATGGGTCGAAGCAATGCCTACACTTCTGGCTGATGGTAAGACAACAACTCAGTTAATATTCAATCACATCATTTCTAAGTTTGGTGTCCCTCAAGGCATCATTACCGACCATGGTTCCCATTTTCGGCATTATATGGTGGTGGAGTTGACTTCCAAGTTGGGCTTGCATCACGACAGCTCAACGCCATACTATCCTCAGGCCAATGGCCAGGTTGAAGTTGTGAATAAAGTTCTTGTCACCATGCTTCAATGTACGATTGGGATGTATAAATCAAACTAGAATCTCATGTTATTTTTGGCTCGTTGGGCGTACCAAACCTCAGTTAAGGATACGACTGGATTCACTCCATTTCAACTTGTTTACGGTTTGGAAGCTACCCTTCCGATTGAGTTTGAGATACCTTTGCTCAAGTTGGCTATTGAATTACTGCCTGTAGAAATTTTTTGAATAATGAATATTTATCCACTGAGATTATCCTGGTCACACACTAATTCGAATTCATGCATAAGACAACCTCTTCTACAATTTATCATCAATTTGCAGAAATAGAAACAGTCGCATGCGCACATAAACACAATATGTAATGGGGAAAGCTTATAGCTGAAAACCCCCAGCTATTTTGTATATTATAATAGAAGAGAACATGTAACAATATCAGTACAATACTCCTCACAAGTACTCAGTATTGTCTCCAAAAGTTACACACAAACTAGCTCAGTTTTGAACAAGTCACAGGTTCAAAACTCATCCACTATTTGCCTGCCTCTATTGCGCAATCCAAGTTGGTGTAATGAGAGATCCAAGTTCGAATCTCCTTGGCTTCAACTGCGCAATCCTCATGGTCAATATCCTCCAATGCTTGTGCAAATCTCATGCACAACTAATGTCACAACTAATATCAAACTCTCCCTTTCATCTACCTCTTCCACTGGTCTTCACTGAACTGTTCATGCACTGCAGTCAACTGATGTGTTCTTTAGTTGCATAATGAGTTAATAATTAGTGAATTAAATAATATTTAATTCACTCCAATCATCTCTAGTGTATTAGCCAGTTAAACTAAATACAACTAGTTCAATTAAGTTAACCAGAACACAACTCCACCAACTGTCTCATCAACTCCACCAAACTCCGCCACTTGATTTCTAACTGAAGTCAAACATGCATGAGCTCACCAAACCCCTAGGAATAGCGTAATTCATTCTGTCAGATGCATGGGCCACATCCGTAGCTCCAACTGAAGTGCTGCAAGAGGATAAACTGAAGTTTATAGTCCAAATATGTTGAAAATGGCAACAAGAAACAGTGACGGAGGCCTCCTGAAACATCTTTCCTGATCCTAGTTGGTGTAGAAATTTGTTGAATAATGATTAATTATCCACCGAGACTATCCTGGTCACATACTATTTGAACTTCATACACAACACATAATCTCTTCCACTCAACTCAACTCAGATCATCAAACATGCGGAAATAAAAATCAAGCGATAACACATCAAATCATCATACACATTAACACAGTATGTATGGGGAAAGCTTATAGCTGAAAACCCCGCAGCTATTGTGTATATTATAATGGAGAAATCATGTAACAAACTCGGTACAATACTCCTCACAAGTACTCAGTACTTTCTCATGAAGTTACTCACAATCTAGCTCAGTTTTGAACAGGTTACTGGTTCAAAACTCACCGCCAATTTCCTTGCCTCTATTGCGTGTTTCAATGCTATGGGATGGCCTCTTTATATAGATAAACCATCAGCCTGAACTGCGCAATCCTCATGGGCTTACTCCACCTATCTGTGTGTTGCAAATAGCAACAGTATAGTCACAACTGATAGCTAACTCCACCCTTTCATCTACCTCTTTCCCTGGTCTCCACTGAACTGATCATACACTGTAGTGAACTGATGTGTTCTTGAGTTGAATAATGAGTTACTAATTAATGAATTAAATAATATTTAATTCACTCCACTCATAACTAATTGATTAGCTAGTTAAACTAATCTCAATCAGTTCAACTAAAATAAACAGAACACAACTCCACTAGTTGTCCCATTAACTCCTCCAAACTTCTGCAACTGAAGTCCAACTGAAGTCAACCATGCATGATGCCATCAAACCCTTGGGAACCACGTGATTCCTCTGTCAGATGCATGAGCCACCTCTGTAGCTCGAACTGAAGTGCTCCAAGAGAGTAAACTGCTGTTTATAGTCTAAATATTATTAAGGGTAAATAATATTTGACTTCCCTGTTTTAAGGAGAGGGAGTCTAAAAATAGACTTCGACCTCTTTGACCTCAAAAATAGAGTCTCATCTATTTTTACCAACATGACACATACTTCAAGAATCTCAAACTGGAATCCCAGAACCATGCTCCATATGTCTAAAAATAGACATAGTCTAAAAATAGATTTTGCGCCAGAATTTGCCTGCGGGCCCACTTAGTGAAGGCGACTTCATTTCACTAAACTCCATCATCTTGCTGCATTTTCAACGGTTTGAAAGTGATCACCTAAACAAGGTGGGGACCACACATGTGATTTTTGTCGAAAAGTCGATTTTTAGACTATGTCTATTTTTAGACATATGGAGCATGGTCTAGGAGTTGCGGGATGCTATTCTTGGATGATTGGTCAAGTTGGTAAAAATAGATGGACATATATTTTTAGACATTTAGGTCGAAGTCTATTTTTAGACTGCCTAGCTAAAAATAGAACAGTCGAATATTATTTGCTCTTAATAATATTCGGACTAAAAACATTATCTTATCCTCTTGGAGCACTTCAGTTTGACCCACGGATGTGGGGCATGCAGCTGACAAAGGAATTACGCTATTCCTAGGAGTTTGGTTGAGCTCATGCATGATGGACTTCAGTTAGACTCATGTGGCATAGTTTTGGTGGAGTTGATTGAGGAGTTGATGGAGATTGTGTTCCGGTTAACTAGTTGAACTAGTTGTAATTAGTTTAACTACTATTACACTAGAGATGAGTGGTGTGAATTAAATATTATTTAATTCACTAATTATCAACTCATTATTCAACTAAGAGAACACATCAGTTAACTCAGTGCATGTACAGTTCAGTGCAGACTAGTGCAAGAGATAGGTGAAAGAGCCGGCAGTTGTACATTAGTTGTGCATGAGATTTGCACAATCAGTGGGATGAGTATGCCAATGATGATTGCATTGTTCAAGAAAGAGGAATTCAAATTGGTTCAGCCTATTCCCTCCTTTTGGATTGCGCAGTAGAGGCAGGCAGCTAGTGGAGGAGTTTTGAACCCGTGATCGGTTCAAACTAAGCTAGTTTTGTGTGTAGCTTTTGGAGACAGTACTGAGTACTTGTGAGGAGTATTGTATTGTGTAAAGTTACATGTTTCTCATCCATTATATGATACATATAGCTGGGGGTTTTCAGCTATAATCTTTCCCCATACATGCTGCGTTCTATGTGTGTGAATTGATGTTCTGTCGCTTGTTTTATTTTCCACATGTGATGATTAATTTGTAGAAGAGATTATGTGTTGTGCAGCAAATCGAATTTGTGTATGATCAGGTTAATCTCGGTGGATAAATATTCATTATTCAGCAAATTTATACATGGTATCAAAGCAAAATTAATTGTCAAGATCTATTACGGTGATTGCATTTTATTTCCTCGGACATAGCCTGCATACGAGCCAGATAGCCTCCGGATTCATCCTTCTTTTGAAGGTGAAAGGTCTGGTAAATTCCCATGCAGTCAATCTCTGAATTGGAAATAATTTGTTCTCAAGTGTAGATCGGAAGCGGTTGAGTTATCAGCTGGTGGTGAAATTCAAATTTTCAGATTTGTGTTCTTGGTGCCGAGGCGAAAATGTCTTTCAATGGATTGCGACTAGAATATGCCTTGGAAGGCAGTTTGAATTATGTTGCATGGAAAGACCGCATGGAGGCTGTGTTAGATGATAATGGGTTGTTGGAATTCGTGGAGAAAGAGATTCCAAAGCCTACTTCTACTGATGCTGCTGTTGTCGAAGCTTGGCAAAAGAAACAAGAAAAATGTCGAAGGATTCTGTTGGAGGGCGTAAAGGATCACATAGTGTCCAGCCTGCATGGAAAGGCTTCTCCATATTTGATGTGGAAATCCTTGATAGATCTATACCAAAGCAAGAGTGACCAAAGGAAGCTGGAACTCAAGGATAGACTCAGAAACATCAAGATGGAGAAAGGAGAGAGCATTCCTAAGTACCTCACGAGGTTCACCCAATGCAGGGATGAGCTAGGAAGCGTGGGAGTGACTGTGGAGGATGAGGACTTGGTGAGCTTGGCTCTCCTGGGTCTTCTGAAAAGTTGGCATGCATATCAGGATAGTGTCAATGGTCGGGAGAAATTGCCTGGATGGGAAAGACTGTGGTCTGATCTGGTGCAAGAGGAGATCCGGCGGAATACCAGGGACGGATCTTCATCAAAGGCATCTGATGAAGAAGACTGCGCTTTGGCTGCCAAAGCAAGGAAGGGGAAGGGCAAGGAGAAGGCTTCTCAATCCGGTGCAGATGGTAAAGAGCGTGACATGTCCAAAGTGAAGTGTTTTCACTATCACGATCATGGACATTACGCCACGAATTGCCCAAAGAAGAAGAAGAACAAGCAGGCTGCTGGAGCTGCAGCTGGTGAGGCTCTTGCCTCGCAATTTGAGCTGGAATTCTCATTGATCGCATGCATGTTTTCTAGTGCATTGGGATCGGGGTGGTATATTGATAGTGGCGCTTCCTTTCACATGACGGGAGATGCAAATCTTTTCAGTGACTTGGTGGAGAAAGGTCTCCGGATGCATGTTGAGTTGGGCGACGGTGGACGATACAATGCGACCGGTATTGGTACCATAACCTTTCAGAGGGAGTCAGGTAAACTCATTCTTTTACAAGATGTATTGCATGTACCAGGTCTAACAAAGAATTTGATCTCAGTTGCAATGTTAGAGGATAAAGGGTATGAAGTTGTCTTCAGAGAAGGACAAGTTTTCCTTCGGCACAAGGCAACGGGACAAGTCAAGAAGGTTGGGATTCGGGCAAAGAATCTCTACAGACTTGAAGTAGATGGGATGTCTACGGAGCTTCCTACTGTTGGGAAGCAGGAGAAAGACATGCAACTGATGCTTGAGAGGGAGCAAGTTTTGCATGCAGGTGATAGTGAACCTCGGGATGTGGAGCAGCCACAAGAGGATCATGGAGTGGAAGAAACCACTCATGCAGAGAAATTTCGTGCCAAATGGGCAGAGGGAGTGCATGCAGCTATACCACCAGGTGAGAGGTGGGGCGACATGCATGATTGATCCCAAGAGGAGATTTCTGGGCAGGATTCATGAGATGGTGTGGATCTCATGAATTGAACCTGGCTACGAGGTGCCCACAGCGCAGCAGTAGCATGATCAGTTGGATTGATGCAGGCAGATCAAAGTGACAATGTCGGATACTGGAGCGCGGATCAGAGTTGACAACAAGTGCAAGAGTGCATGGGTGCAAGAGTTCAACAGCGCAGTGGTTCCTGATGACATGTGCAGTAGCTAAGCAGAGGTCGAAGACTTTGATGATAGATGCTAGATGCATCAGACTGATTGAGTTGTTTGGAGCCTATTCAGTTTCAGAGATGTTGCATGCAAAGGGTGCATGGTGCATGCATGGAGTTGCATGGTGCATGCATGAGTTTGCATGGCGCATGCAAAGGGTGCATGGCGAATGCATGGAGTTGCATGTCGCATGCATGGAGTTGCATGGCGCTTATGGAGGTTGCAGGGTGAATGCATGGAGTTGCATGTCGCATGCAATGACAGTCCTTTCTTGTTGAGAGGGAGTGTTGAAAATGGCAACAAGAAACAGTGAAGGAGGCCTCCTGAAACATCTTTCCTGATCCTAGTTGGAAAGTGATCACCTAAACTAGGTGGGGACCACACATGTGATTTTTTGTCGAAAAGTCTATTTTTAGACTATGTCTATTTTTAGACATATGGAGCATGGTCTAGGAGTTGCAGTATGCTATTCTTGGATGATTGGTCGAGTTGGTAAAAATATATGGACATCTATTTTTAGACATTTAGGTCAAAGTCTATTTTTAGACTTCCTAGCTAAAAATAGAACAGTCGAATATTATTTTCTCTTAATAATATTCGAACTAAAAACATTATCTTATCCTCTTGGAGCACTTCAGTTTGACCCACGGATGTGGGGCATGCAGCTGACAAAGGAATTACACTATTCCTAGGGGTTTGGTTGAGCTCATGCATGATGGACTTCAGTTAGACTCATGTGGCAGAGTTTTGGTGGAGTTGATTAAGGAGTTGATGGAGATTGTGTTCCGGTTAACTAGTTGAACTAGTTGTAATTAGTTTAACTGCTATTACACTAGAGATGAGTGGTGTGAATTAAATATTATTTAATTCACTAATTATTAACTCATTATTCAACTAAGAGAACACATCAGTTAACTCAGTGCATTTACAGTTCAGTGCAGACTAGTGCAAGAGATAGGTGAAAGAGCCGGCAGTTGTACATTAGTTATGCATGAGATTTGCACAATCAGTGGGATGAGTATGCCAATGATGATTGCGCTGTTCAAGAAAGAGGAAATCGAATTGATTCAGCCTATTCCCTCCTTTTGGATTGCGTAGTAGAGGCAGGCAGCTAGTGGAGGAGTTTTGAACCCGTGATCGGTTCAAACTGAGCTAGTTTTGTGTGTAGCTTTTGGAGACAGTACTGAGTACTTGTGAGGAATATTGTATTGTGTAAAGTTACATGTTTCTCATCCATTATATGATACATATAGCTGGGGGTTTTCAGCTATAAGCTTTCCCCATACATGTTGCATTCTATGTGTGTGAATTGATGTTCTGCCGCTTGTTTTATTTTCCGCATGTGATGATTAATTTGTAGAAGAGATTATGTGTTGTGCAACAAATCGAATTGGTGTATCATCAGGTTAATCTCGGTGGATAAATATTCATTATTCAGCAAATTTCTACAAAATATTATTAAAGGCTAATAATATTTGACTAACCTATTTTTAGACAGGCAGTCTAAAAATAGACTTCGACCTGTATGTCTAAAAATAGAGGTCCATCTATTTTTACCAACTCAACCAATCATCCAAGAATAGCATACTGCAACTCCTAGACCATGCTCCATATGTCTAAAAATAGACATAGTCTAAAAATAGACTTTGCGCCAAAATAGCCTGCGGGCCCACTTAGTGAAGGCGACTTCATTTCACTAAGCTCCATCATCTTGTTGCATTTTCAACACTGCCCAACACTTCACCAAAAGAAGATCGTCTTCTCTACTTAGAAATTCTGGAGGAAACTCGCTGCTTTGCTACTTTGGTCATTGAAGCACAGAAGAAGCGGGTCAAAGCTCATTTTGACGAGTTGGTTTCCCCTCGCTCCTTCGTAGAAGGATACCTCATCCTCCTATACGACCAAGCTCATGATAAGATGGGGGCAGGAAAATTTCAACCCATTTGGCATGGGCCCTACATTGTTAAACGTGTTTTGCGGAATGGGGCCTATGAGCTTATTGATTATGAAGTTCATCCTTTGGATCAACCCAGAAATGGGTTGTCTCTTAAGAAATATTATGCATGAGTCATTCATGCATATTTTGTGTACATAGGTGTTCTTTTCATTTTTGTAAATTTTTGGCTTGGTGTGCTTTGCGAGCGTTTTCCTGCTTATTGGGTCGTTGCGTTTTGCGCAGATGTCTTTTACCCATTATGTCGGTTTCATGGATGGTGCTTCCTGCAGTACCCAAAACCTGTCTTCAACAGCCTGGGTGATTTATGATCCTGCTGGTGAGTTGATAGATCTTCAAGGTATCTGTCTAGGACGAGCTACAAACAATGTTGCTGAGTATAGTGTTGTTATTGAACTATTAACCGAGGTGATTACCCTCGACATTTGTGCATTGGTTGTAAATCTAGACTCACAACTTGTCATTCTTCAACTTAATGGACATTATTCAGTTATAAACCCTTCAATCTTAAGGTTGTATTTACGTGTTTGTTTGCTGGAAATACATTTTAATTACATTACATATCAACATATTCCTAGGCGAATGAATGCATTAACTGATACAGTGGCTAACATTGTATTAGATAGACATTTGCGTAATTTGTAAAATCATCATCACATGAAAGTATCCATAACAGGAAAAATAGATGTATATATATATATATCGAATGTTTGCATCAGTGTGCATCATAAAGTTCAAAAAATATGTGTGTTTCTGTTACATCCTGAGAACCCATGTCTCTCAAAATACGCGGAGATAAAACCTAGATGTCTACTCGGCATGACGCTCATGATAGCATGTGTTACACGTCATTTTGTCACCGTCTCTGCAATCCCCCGTCCCGCATATTGGAGGGCCTTTCCCGTGACCTGTGAGTAGTGACATGACTTGAAACCAATTTCATGGCATCCCCCTTGACAAGGAAAATCATTCCTCTGAAGAAATTTTCCTATGAAAAACCCTAAAAACAGATATTTTTGCCTTGGTGAGACTAGCCATTTCATCCCTCACGCCAATGGGGGAAATCCACCATAGAGGGTGCGCCAATTGGCGCTCTGTCCCAGTGTCTCAATCACGCCAAGCTTAATAAGGAGTGTTTTTTAAAAATAAATGGTGGAATTTTGATTCCAACAAACTCCTGAACGAGTCACTAAAATGAGTTGGGAGGTTTGGCTCCGGATCTCCATGTATGGGAGGTGGTTTTCCACCTATCATGGAAGCTTCCTTAGAGATAGGGCCAATCCCATGTTTGTAGGGATCCCAACTCTCCTTCCACCATCTACATAAGCTTTCCTTTTTCCCTTAGCAAGCTAAGAGCTAAACTTGTAGCAAGGAGACTATAGCCAGATATCTTTTGAGAGCCAAGCTGAAGAGAGAGAGCTTTGTCTCGTTTCTGACAAGCTTCGTTGAGACATGCTCCGCTGTCAGCCCCACCGAAGGAAGATCCAGCGTCAGAGCTTTGGGTTGTATCTTTCCTTTGTTATTTTAATGATAAGCGACTTTGATTATGGTTTCATTCATGTGTCTATTTCTTGATGCAATGAATTACATCCTCTCTGACTGATGTATGGTTACAAGATCTAGATTTTACGTTGTGTGTCATTGTCTTCTTCGCATGTGTGTAGGTGTTCAGACGTGTCAAGTGGAAGAATCGTGATCTACCAAAGCGAAGGACAGGAAGTGTCATCCTTTCTTCAATGACCACTGCGTAGGACCTGAGGTAGGAAATTCGTTATGTTTTTGTCATTTTGTAACTAGAGACCTGCGTCACTGCGTGACCTGATTGTTGCTAGACCCGATCTGGGCTAGTAGGGATCGCCTCTATCCGCAGAGGGGATCTACCTCTCCAAAAAACTGGCGACTTTGCTGGGGAGTTAGTTGGAGTCAGTATTGTCTCTTTCGGTTGTTTTTGGCTTTTGTTTGATTGATTTTCTCTTCTGTTTTGCCTCTTTTCGGTGTAAAACCCCTGTTCAACCCCCAGAAGACCTGATCTACTCTCTGTTTCCTATTTTTTCATTTCTTTCCTTAGTAAACTTGATTGGTGCGGTTTATAGCCTTACATTCGTGCCAACTGGCGCTTGTTTCTGGTTAGGCCCCCATGCCAATGCTGTTTTGGCACAAGATACAGCTAAACAGTCGTGCCAACCCTGTGTGGTGTTAGGGTTTGCTTGTTTTTGAGCCCTCTGAGTCTGATTTTTGGTTCTGGTGTCATCTTTCTGACTGTCTGAGTGCCTTGAAGCCTTTTTTGACTATGTTTGACCCTTATCCTTCGGTTGGTTTCCCTCTACCATCATTTTTTCATTCTAGCCCTAGGGCTTCTAGGTGCTATAGTGTGCTGAGCCTCCCGTGGGAGTTTTTGGTTCTTGTTTTTCCAATCAACTTCATTTTCACTTATTTACATTCGTTTGGTTGGTTTTCATTGTATCATTGCGTTATTTGAGTGATTTCTCTCTTTTTCATTCAAGTTTCGCTTTGTCTCATTTCGAGCCTCTCCAATAGCATGTCACTTCTCGTACAAGCTGCCTCAGCAAGTGGTGAACTCAGTTTGACACCCCTGCAGTGTGTCTCTAGTATGCACGAGGAACATCATCGAATCATGTATAATCCAGGATCACATGGGAGATTCCCTCCAAATTACGTATGATTTCCTCCTCCTCGCCTCCCTCACCATGAGGGGCAACATCAAAGTCGCGAGGAATTCACCTCACTATCAAGGACATGCCTGCAGGTCTCTTTAGGCCAACATCTGCATACATAGATTCAATGTCAGAACATGCATAACAAAGAAAAAATCATAATACTCATGAAAATGAAAAGGATTCTTACCAAGTACTTCATCCCAATTCTCTCCTTCTAGGAGTGGGAGATCTGCATCACTAGTGAAATCTGTGCCAGAGTAGGGCCAATCCTCAACGACGATCAACTGTCGGCGAAGCCACTCAAAGAGCTCCAGTCTCCAGAACATCTATTGACCACCCCCTGACCTTGGCATTAGAGCTTCCCAATGGGCCATCCATGGCTCCTGTGTTGGTGATGTGGGGACTATAACCTCCTGACACTGAAAGATTGGTAGTCGTTCCAGGATGAATGATACCAGAATGGACCCATAGCCAAACGGCTTCAGTTTTCCTTTCTTGCATTTTGGCAGCTGACGTTTCATGTTGATTTTCATTGCCTCTGCCCAGTTGTAGAGGATCGGTGTCAAGAAATCTACAGCAAGTAGTAGCTATGTCTTTGTATCTTCGTGTAGTGCTTGCGATCCTGCAGCTCGTGTGATGGTGTGCAACACTACTTTTAGTGCCAAGTCTAGAATAGTCTGGATATCTAATTTTCCACTTCTTGGTCCTTTCCTTACCCCTAGACGCACCCTGTCGATCACCATAATCATGTTCTCCATTATGGGCTGGGTGTCGGTCAGGATTGGTACTTCCCCCCTCTGTGATAGCCCTGTGATGAAATAAATTTCAGAAAATTCAATCTCGAGTTCCTCATCATGAATGATAAAATTTTCCTGATCAACGTCCCAGAGACTGATCAAGTATTGTAATAGCTCCGGTTGAGCTATGAGGCATGGTTTCATGAATAATTTCTTGAGCCCACAATCTCTAAGAGCTTCCATGTATATTTCATTCTCCATGGCAAGTTCGTTTTCTTCACTGTGTTCTTGTTCTTTCGATTCAATCACCATTTTTCCGCTTTATACCTACAAAAACATTCATATGACTGTTATTAGTTGAATTCAAAGATTTTTTTTGGTTAAAATGGGCCTATTTTCTTTCATTTTTAAGCTAAAATTGTGTGCTACGGTTGGCGCAACTGTTTTAGAAACAGTCGCACCAATGGGCATGCCCTAGTTCGAAAAATCAGTCGGTTAGCACGAGTCCATGCCTCATACCCGCGCTAACCGTCGCGCCCTAAAATTTTCCAAATTCCTCCATAGGCACATAAAAATGGGTTGCAGGTAATAAAAATGGAATCAAAATGTAGGAAAGGATGTTAGCTCTTACCTGGAACTGATGGATTCGAGATTGGTCTGCCAGATTGCCTGCTATCACTGCTTCAAAATCACTGTCTAAAATGGGTAACTATTGCTCCATAAGAGGTAAAAGTGAAAAGTAATTATTTTTTACCATTTTTGGCATTTTATAACTTTTCAGAACCCTAATGAGGTTTTAAAACATATTTTTCAATTATTTCACTATGTTATTTCGAGAAATGGGTTGTACGTGTGTCTCTTGTGCAGCAACGTGTTTTTAACGTAACAACGATGAATTAACGAGTTGTATTTTATACTTTTTCAGTTTCGGTAAAATCATGAAAAAGTCCCTGTTGGAGTCATCTTTCAACTCTTTTCTGAATCTCTAAAATTGAAAAGATTTCCTATACTCTTGTCGTTTTGAACTCATTAAATGGTTGCGAAATAATATCTACCCAGTATATGTTTACTCCTTTTTCAGGCTGGGATAGATTATTTACGAAAAAGGAATAACTTAGCCTATCGCGACTAAGAGGTTCTCTCAGATATTGTTTTCTACCTTTTCGGATCTGAGGGAATATTTATGAAAAGGGACCTACTCAAGTTTTCTTTTCCACTTGTTTTAAAACTCTCTAAATATGAAAATATGTCGAGTTCTTCCTTTGTCAGACTCGTTAAACCCTGATGACATCGGACATCGTCACCATGACGTTCACAAAGTTCCTCCTTCCTAGGGCTCGTAAATTTTACTAGGATGGATTTGTCCGAAGGAAAAACTTACATGACAAGCATATGGTATCCCCTTCAAGCTTGTTTTTAAAAAATAATTTGGGTACTCGCCAGAAATGGTGGGGGACAATGGAGCCAGTTCTCAGTCGTGTCGGAAGTATGTCGCTCTTGAACATGACACTCATCTGCATTCGTGTCGGGTTGGGGACATCTCATTTTGTCATTTTTTTCCTTCATGAGTTTTGGTAATCTTTTTTTTCCTCTCATCTACTCTTTTCCACGTCATCATGACCTCAGATCCCTTGATTTCAAATACTGCCAAATCCAGAGTCGTGTCGCTGATATGTTCAAGAGAAGTTTGCCTCTGTAGTTTTCAACCTTCCTCTGATCCTCTGTTTTGTCCTGATTCACTCTCATCATGTTCCTCTGTCTCGTGTCGATGATGTAGGAAACATTATGGCCCTCCTTCTACCGGGTCACTTCCTGTCAACTTCAGCTCATTATGCAGGAAGTTGACCTAGAGACTCCCTTCTGGTACCTTGGAGCTTGGATGCCTCAATGTCAAGTTCTTCACATTTGACGATAGGTCCACATCATTGGCCTTTGATCGAGTGATTCTGCGGGTGTTCGATGCCGGATCATTGTTCACATTCTGTGGATTGTACCTGTTGTACCTTGAAATCCATTTTCATTATTGGTGGTTTCTCTCGTGCATGTTAACAAATTTCATCATTGGCTGGTATTCAGGTGACATTCTTGCATGTTTGACTTCAGCTCACATATTCGAATGCTTGAATTTGTACTTGTTCAAGTCGAGATGGAGCGCAAGACCTTGGGTTTTGTCTGATAAGATCCAGGTTGTCGGATATTATGGTTTATCATGAGCATATGCATGACTCTTTTGATTGGATGGCTGCAACCATACCTGAGTCTATTTTTTGATC
Source organism: Pinus albicaulis (assembly GCA_034641835.2). NCBI lineage: Eukaryota > Viridiplantae > Streptophyta > Pinopsida > Pinales > Pinaceae > Pinus > Pinus albicaulis. The sequence goes on from CM076570.1 coordinate 67,072,972, forward strand.
CTTACTACTGGATGGCTATGTCCATACCTCATATCTCAGTTTTTATATACTCTATAATGGATTTGCGCCCATCCCACATGATCATGTATCAGAGATATCAGTTGTATTTGTACTTGCAGATCTTCCGACAATGATGTTTTGTTCGAACGCGTTCTCGTAAAGCATTTCACCCCTCCCTATCTCTCGGACCTCATGCTTTAGGGTATCACATTTACACCAGAAATTTTGTCACGGTCCCACAATCCCCATCCCACACATTAGAGGGAGCCATTCTTGTGACTAATAAGAAGTTTCATGCCTTGCAAAGACCATCATTTCATCCCTTGCCATGAGGAAAACATTCCTTTAGTTGACAATCCCTTGAGCAGACCATTAGAAACACATGTTTTTGGGTTGGTGCTAGTAGACCATTATGCCCTCGCGCCAATGAGGAAGATTAACACTAGTCCCTGTGCCTATTGGCACTCTATTCCAGTGATCTACCTACGCCAATCTATTTTTGGAATTTTTTTTAAATATAGAGGTGAATTTTCCATGCTAACAACTTCGTGGGCGAGTCAGCTTGGGTGGTTTGATTGAATAACCATGAACACCCTCCTTTGGCCTCTTGTTTCCACCTTTTGGGAGAACCTCCCAAAGGATAAGGCCTCCCTTCCACCATTGTAGGGATCCAAATCTCCTCCTCTCCCTCTATAAATAAAGCTATCTCCCATTGATACACTAGATGAATAGCTGAATAGCTTAAGAGGAATTGTTGAACATTTTGTTGGTGAGATAGAGTAGAGAAAGAGACCCTTGTTGAGAGAGAGCTTAGGCTTGTGTCCTCGCCTTGTCCCAATTATCCGATGATGCTTTGAGACACACTTCGATTCAGACCCTCTGAAGGAGAGCTTTGAAGGAGAGCTGCGACGTCAAGGCTTAGTTTGTAATCTCTTTCTTCTATTTATAAAACCCTCACTATTGTACGAGTTTTCCCACATTGTGTTAATATGGTTTATTTCCCTTGTGTGTGTTTAGTCCTCCTCATACAAGCTTAACTAATTAGCTACGAATGCAATTATTTTCATGTATGTTTCTCTTGTCTTTGATCTTTTTGTAGGAATATGAGTACCATTGCTGAAGTACCATGACCTATCGGGACAGAGGTCAAGAGGCCGCCACTACTATAGCTACAAAAATCGCGTTGGACTCTAGGTAGGACAATCTATCCCAACCTATTTCATTCATTAGCTAGGAACCTACACACTAGCTTGTTCCCTTGTTGCTAGACCCACTCTAGGGCTAGAGGGATAGAGTCTATGTCCGCAAGAGGATTTATCGTTCCAACCTTTGTGTCAAACACGTTAAAAATGAAACAAATCCTATCCTAATTAAGATGAGTCTTCCATTTGATCACATAAATGAACCTTCATTCCATCCAGCTATTAGTAACTAGTAGTCTACTTAGGTGAATGAAATGAAGCTTTGGGGGTGTCTACTCTTGGAGGGGGCATTCGACATGTGCTCTTGCAGAGGGCATTCAAAACATTCTTACCAATTACACCCAATCAACTGCTGAAGTTCGGGGGAAAAAACAAGTTTAGAGCTCAAAAATGCAAATGGTAACTTTAAAATGGTAAAAATGAATAGTAAATCTCTTTTAAATTAGTCACTTGATTATTTTCAATTCATATTTATTGCTGTGACTATGGTTTTATTCATTTTTTATCATGAAATGGGTATTTTTAATCCATTTGATATTGTTCTGAACAAGTTTACAAATGATGAGAAAATTAGTCGTGCATATTTATTTCAAGAATGATTTGACCACAAAGCATACTTTTATCCTTATTTTTCAAGCTTTGATAAAAACGAAAAAGGACCTTAAGTGCACTTTTATCTCTTTTTCGAGCTTCGATAAAAGCGAAAAAGGAACCCCTGGAGTCTTCGTTTAGCTCTTTTCAGACTCCGATAATGTGAAAATATTGCCGAGTACTTGTCTTTTTGAGCTCGTAAAAATAAATGAATTGATATCTACTCAGTATAAGTTTAACCCTTTTCCGGACTGAGATAGATTATTTATGAAAAAGGAATGCCTTAGTCGAACATGGCTAGGAGTTTCTCTCAGATATTATTTTACACTTTTTTGGATATGAGCTACAAATTTACGAAAAAATACCTATGGAGTTTCCTTTCGTCCTCTTTTCCAAACTCTCTAAATATGAAAAAGGACCAGGCTGTCACTGTTGTTAGGCTCATTAAAACATAAAATAGCAATGGGCTTTTCGATCATGGCAAGTATCGAATTTCATTCATCGCTAGAATTGTTAAATTATTAAATAGCGATACATGATTCACCCAAAGGGTTGAATTATAGATCAAGCATATGTTAGCCTCCTCAAGATTGTTAAAAAATAAAGAGGTACTGGTCGACAAATGACCGGGGAACATTTGGGAAAGTGAACAGAACTTTTACGGTAGGAGGTCGCTCTTGAACACGACACTTCAATCCATCATCGTGAATGTTTGGGTTTGGTAATATTCTTGACGATTCATTCATACCTATGGTTCATCATACCTTCACTTCGGTTTTGGGTCAATGTTGCCAACTCATCTCAGTGTCGCCGATATGTTCAAGAGAATTCATTCAGTGAATAATCGTCCTTCTACAATACTCATAAACCTTCATTCTCATGACAGTCATCCCTGAACATTGCTATATCAAGTCACATTTTGCCTCCAAAATCAGTAACTCCCGTTTCGCAATAAAGTGGATTCTTTTCAACGTCAAATCATCATCTAGGAATTTCACTTAGAAACATCATCTTCCAGTACCATGAGGCTTGTTACGGCATCGACAAGATCCTCGTTTCCGGACTTTTGACCGAAATATTTTGTTTTACGTTTGACATCAAATCATCTATTCATGCCTTACGAAATGTACTGCATTACCTTGAGGACCATTAACATCAATGGTGTTTCTCTCTCGTTTGTTAACAAATCACATCATTGGCTGGTAATCAAACGATGTCTTACCATGTTCGACTACAAATCATATATTCGCATGGCTAGAATTGTAGCCCAATGATCGAGTGAACACGATAAGAAGACCCCAGATCTAATTTCAACCATCCGGGCTAGGATTTCAGGATTTTTATACACATCATCTGTACAGTGACCTTACATACAGATCGTCATCCGAACATGGGCCTATATCTGTAGGCATGCCTGTATTGGGAAACATTCCAATGTAGACAACTTTCTACACTATTTACATGTTATTAGATAGTTTATGTGCTGAGCATGGGAATGCCTTCCCTCAGTAATTCATGATCAAGAGGATATATCATGATGTAATGTATTGTAATATTGATGTAGGTCACCATTTCTCTTCAGTTCCAACCCATCACAGTGTAAAGCAATTCTTTCAAAAAATATTGTTATTATTATTCTGACTTCATGCTTTAGGGGGCAGCTATTATAGGTCAATTTGGGAACCATTCCCAATGATTTTCATTGCCTCTGCCCAGTTGTAGAGGATCGGTGTCAAGCAATCTACCGCGAGTAGTAGCTATGTCTTTGTATCTTCGTGTAGTGCTTGCGATCCTGCAGCTCGTGTGATGGTGTGCAACACTACTTTTAGTGCCAAGTCTAGAATAGTCTGGATATCTACTTTTCCACTTCTTGGTCCTTTCCTTACCCCTAGACGCACCCTGTCGATCACCATAATCATGTTCTCCATTATGGGCTGGGTGTCGGTCAGGATTGGTACTTCCCCCCTCTGTGATAGCCCTATGATGAAATAAATTTCAGAAAATTCAATCTCGAGTTCCTCATCATGAATGATAAACTTTTCCTGATCAACGTCCCAGAGACTGATCAAGTATTGCAACAGCTCCGGTTGAGCTATGAGGCATGGTTTCATGAATAATTTCTTGAGCCCACAATCTCTAAGAGCTTCCATGCATCTTTCATTCTCCATGGCAAGTTCATTTTCTTCACTGTGTTCTTGTTCTTTCGATTCAATCACCATTTTTCCGCTTTATACCTACAAAAACATTCATATGATTGTTATTAGTTGAATTCAAAGATTTTTTTTGGTTAAAATGGGCCTATTTTCTTTCATTTTTAAGCTAAAATTGTGTGCTACGGTTGGCACAACTGTTTTAGAAACAGTCGGACCAATGGGTGTGCCCTAGTTCGAAAAATCTGTCGGTTAGCACGAGTCCATGCCTCATACCCGCGCTAACCGTCGCGCCCTAAAATTTTCCAAATTCCTCCATAGACACATAAAAATGGGTTGCAGGTAATAAAAATGGAATCAAAATGTAGGAAAGGATGTTAGCTCTTACCTGGAACTGACGGATTCGAGATTGGTCTGCCAGATTGCCTGCTATCACTGCTTCAAAATCACTGTCTAAAATGGGTAACTATTGCTCCATAAGAGGTCAAAGTGAAAAGTAATTATTTTTTACCATTTTTGGCATTTTATAACTTTTCATAACCCTAATGAGGTCTTAAAACATATTTTTCAATTATTTCACTATATTATTTCGAGAAATGGGTTGTACGTGTGTCTCTTGTGCAGCAACATGTTTTTAACGTAACAACGATGAATTAACGAGTTGTATTTTATACTTTTTCAGATTCGGTAAAATCATGAAAAAGTCCCTGTTGGAGTCATCTTTCAACTCTTTTCTGAATCTCTAAAATTGAAAAGATTGCCTAGACTCTTGTCGTTTTGAACTCGTTAAATGGTTGCGAAATAATATCTACCCAGTATATGTTTACTCCTTTTTCGGGCTGGGATAGATTATTTACGAAAAAGGAATAACTTAGCCTATCGCGACTAAAAGGTTCTCTCAGATATTGTTTTCTACCTTTTCGGATCTGAGGGAATATTCATGAAAAGGGACCTACTGGATTTTTCTTTTCCACTTGTTTTCAAACTCTCTAAATATGAAAATATGTCGAGTTCTTCCTTTGTCAGACTCGTTAAACCCTGATGACATCAGACATCGTCACCATGACGTTCACAAAGTTCCTCCTTCCTAGGGCTCGTAAAATTTACTAGGATGGATTTGTCCGAAGGAAAAACTTACATGACAAGCATATGTTATCCCCTTCAAGCTTGTTTTTAAAAAATAATTTGGGTACTCACCAAAAATGGTGGGGGACAATGGAGCCAGTTCTCAGTCGTGTCGGAAGTATGTCGCTCTTGAACATGACACTCATCTGCATTCGTGTCGGGTTGGGGACATCTCATTTTGTCATTTTTTGCCTTCATGAGTTTTGGTAATCTGTTTTTGCCTCTCATCTACTCTTTTCCACGTCATCATGACCTCAGATCTCTTGATTTCAAATACTTCCAAATCCAGAGTCGTGTCGCTGATATGTTCAAGAGAAGTTTGCCTCTGTAGTTTTCAACCTTCCTCTGATCCTCTGTTTTGTCCTGATTCACTCTCATCATGTTCCTCTGTCTCGTGTCGATGATGTAGGAAACATTATGGCCCTCCTTCTACCGGGTCACTTCCTGTCGACTTCAGCTCATTATGCAGGAAGTTGACCTAGAGACTCCCTTCTGGTACCTTGGAGCTTGCATGCCTCAATGTTAAGTTCTTTACATTTGACGATAGGTCCACATCATTGGCCTTTGATCGAGTGATTCTGCGGGTGTTCGATGTCGGATCATTGTTCACATTCTGTGGATTGTACCTGTTGTACCTTGAAAGCCATTTTCATTATTGGTGGTTTCTCTCGTGCCTGTTAACAAATTTCATCATTGGCTGGTATTCAGGTGAAATTCTTGCATGTTTGACTTTAGCTCACATATTCGAATGCTTGAATTTGTACTTGTTCAAGTCGAGATGGAGCGCAAGACCTTGGGTTTTGTCTGATAAGATCCAGGTTGTGGGATATTATGGTTTATCATGAGCATATGCATGACTCTTTTGATTGGATGGCTGCAACCATACCTGAGTCTATTTTTTGATCCTTACTACTGGATGGCTATGTCCATACCTCATATCTCAGTTTTTATATACTCTATAATGGATTTGCGCCCATCCCACATGATCATGTATCAGATATATCAGTTGTATTTGTACTTGCAGATCTTCCAACAACGATGTTTTGTTCGAACGCGTTCTCGTAAAGCATTTCACCCCTCCCTCTCTCTTGGACCTCATACTTTAGGGGGTATCTGTTACACAGAATTTTGTCACCGTCCCTACAATCCCCATTCCACACATTAGAGGGCCATTCTTGTGACTAATAAGAAGTGTCATGCCTTTCAAATACCATCATTGCATCCCTTTCCATGAGGACAACATTCCTTCTGTTGACAATTCCTTGAGCAGACCATCAAAAACACAAGTTTTTGGGTTGGTGCTGGTAGACTGTTATGCCCTCGCCAATGAGGAAGATCAACACTGGGCCCCGTGCCCATTGGCACTCTATCCCGGTGTGCTACCCACGCTAAGTTGTTTTTGGAATGTTTTTTAAAAATAGAGGCGAATTTTCCATGATAAAAACTTTGTGGGCGAGTCAACCTAGGTGGTTCGACTGAATAACCACTAACACCCTCCTTTGGCCTATTGTTTCCACCTTTTGGGGAAACCTCCCAAAGGAAAAGGCCCCCCTTCCACCATTGTAGGGATCCAAACCTACTCCTCTCCCTCCATAAATAAAGCTATCTCCCATTGATACACTAGCTGAACAATCATAGCTGAAAGGCTGAAGAGAATTGCTGAAAATTTTGCTAGGGAGATAGAACATAGAAAGAGACCTTTCTCAAGAGAGAGCTTAGGCTTGTGTCCTCGCCTTGTCCCAATTATCTGATGATGCTTCGAGACACACTTCGACTGAACCCTCTGAAGGAGGCTGCGACGTCAAGGCTTTGGTTGTAATCTCTTTCTTCTATTTATATATATATGACTATTGTCTTGTTCCCATCTTGTGTTAATATGGTTTATTTTACGCAATGTGTTTAGTCCTCCTTTACTAACTAATTAGCTACGAATGCAATTATTTTCTTGTATATTTCTCTTGTCTTTGATCTTTGTGAAGGAATACGAGTACCATTTCTGAAGGACCGTGACCTGTTGGGACATAGATCAAGAGGTCGTCACTACTATAGCTGCGACAATCGCGTTGGACTCCAGGTAGGACAATCTACCCCAACCTATTTCATTTGTTAGCTAGGAACCTACACACTAGCTTGTTCCCTTGTTTCTAGACCCACTCTAGGGATAGAGGGATCGTCTATGTCCGCAGAGAGGATTTATCATTCCAACACTGTGTCAAGCTCGTTAAAAAATGAAACAAATCCTCTCCTAATTAAGACGAATCTTCCACTTGATCTCGTAAATGAACCTTCATTGCATCCAACTATTAGTAACTAGTAGTCTATTTAGGTGAATGAAATGAATCTTGGGGGGGAATCTTCACTTGCAAGGGGCATTTGACATGTTCTCTTGCAGAGGGTATTCAAAACATTCTTACCAATTACACCCAATCAACTGCTGAAGTTCGGGGGAAAAAACAAGTTTAGAGCTCAAAAATGCAAATGGTAACTTTAAAATGGTAAAAATGAATAGTAAATCTCTTTTAAATTAGTCACTTGATTATTTGCAATTCATATTTATTGCTGTGACTATGGTTTTATTCATTTTTTATTATGAAATGGGTATTTTTAATCCATTTGATATTGTTCTGAACAGGTTTACAATTGATGAGAAAATTAGTCGTGCATATTTATTTCAAGAATGATTTGACCACAAAGCATACTTTTATCCTTATTTTTCAAGCTTTGATAAAAACGAAAAAGGACCTTAAGTGCACTTTTATCTCTTTTTCGAGCTTCGATAAAAGCGAAAAAGGAACCCCTGGAGTCTTCGTTTAGCTCTTTTCAGACTCCGATAATGTGAAAATATTGCCGAGTACTTGTCTTTTTGAGCTTGTAAAAATAAATGAATTGATATCTACTCAGTATAAGTTTAACCCTTTTCCGGACTGAGATAGATTATTTACGAAAAAGGAATGCCTTAGTCGAACATGGCTAGGAGTTTCTCTCAGATATTATTTTACACTTTTTTGGATATGAGCGACAAATTTACGAAAAAATACCTATGGAGTTTCCTTTCGTCCTCTTTTCCAAACTCTCTAAATATGAAAAAGGACCGGGCTGTCACTGTTGTTAGGCTCATTAAAACATAAAATAGCAATGGGCTTGTCGATCATGGCAAGTATCGAATTTCATTCATCGCTAGAATTGTTAAATTATTAAATAGCGATACATGATTCACCCAAAGGGTTGAATTATAGATCAAGCATATGTTAGCCTCCTCAATATTGTTAAAAAATAAATAGGTACTGGTCGACAAATGACCAGGGAACATTTGGGAAAGTGAACAAAACTTTTATGGTAGGAGGTCGCTCTTGAACACGACACTTCAATCCATCATCGTGACTATTTGGGTTGGGTAATATTCTTGACGATTCATTCATACCTATGGTTCATCATACCTTCACTTCGGTTTTGGGTCAATGTTGCCAACTCATCTCAGTGTCGCCGATATGTTCAAGAGAAGTCATTCAGTGAATACTCATCCTTCTACAATACTCATAAACCTTCATTCTCATGACAGTCATCCCTGAACATTGCTATATCAAGTCACATTTTGTCTCTGAAATCAGTAACTCCCGTTTCGCAATAAAGTGGATTCTTGTCGACGCCAAATCATCATCTAGGAATTTCACTTAGAAACATCATCTTCCAGTACCATGAGGCTTGTTACGACATCGACAAGATCCTCGTTTCCGGACTTTTGACCGAAATATTTTGTTTTACGTTCGACATCAAATCATCTATTCATGCCTTACGAAATGTACTGCAGTATCTTGAGGACCATTAACATCAATGGTGTTTCTCTCTCGTTTGTTAACAAATCATATCATTGGCTGGTAATGAAACGATGTCTTACCATGTTCGACTAAAAATCATATATTCGCATGGCTAGAATTGTACCCCAATGATTGATTGAACACGATAAGAAGACCCCAGATCTAATTTCAACCATCCGGGCTAGGATTTCAGGATTTTTATACACATCATCTGTACAGTGACCTTACATACAGATCGTCATCCGAACATGGGCCTATATATGTAGGCATGCCTGTATTGGGAAACATTCCAATGTAGACAACTTTCTACACTATGTACATGTTATTAGATAGTTTATGTGTTGAGCATGGGAATGCCTTCCCTCAGTAATTCATGATCAAGAGGATATATAATGATGTAATGTATTGTAATATTGATGTAGGTCACCATTTCTCTTCAGTTCCAACCCATCACAGTGTAAAGAAATTCTTTCAAAAAATATTGTTATTATTATTCTGACTTCATGCTTTAGGGGGCAGCTATTATAGGTCAATTTGGGAACCATTCCCAATGACTTGGTTAAACTAGAACCAATGAAATAGGGTCTATCACCCCCTATCATTTCAGTTGCTACATGCCCTAAGATAAGAACAAGAACAAATCATCCATGACTTACATTGCAAGGTTTCCAAGATTTGAAGTACATGTTATATCACCTATGTGCTCACCAACGTAGCATATCAAGGGACTAACTACTTTGCATATGAATTTGCCTCCATTCAAGGGTGCTCTGCAAAGTACTTCCCGAAATTTAAGAGTGCGTTGGTCAAATGGGAGCGAAATTCTCATTGTTCCAGAATCTCCACATGGACAATGCCTTCTAGAAGAGTCCATGTGTCAAAATTAGAATCCATGTGTCCATCTAACACCTCTGAGCTTGGGAACATGTATTTCCTATTATTAGAAATTCATTGATTGAGAAACTACCTTCAGTTGCTCTATAAATTGAGCACAGATCCTAGTGCTTGAGGAGGAAGAAATTTGGTAAAGAAATGTTGTTGAATTCTCAATTGAGTGGGATAAGAGTGATATGCTTCTCATGAGATGTTTATTGTGATGAGGGTGGGATTAATGTTGGAGTTGGTGACGTCAAATCGATCGCTAGTTGTAACTTCTCCCTTCTATCCATTAATAAGATTGCTGGTCATTTTCCCATATATGTATCTTTTTATGTTTCTAATTTTCATATGATGGATTCTTAACTGATATATATGTTTCATGTTTAATCGATTTAACTGATTAAGATAAATAGACATCTATATATTGCAATCTCTTTGTTGTTTAGTGTTTATACTTGTAGGAACTAGTCTAGAGATCTAAGTTGGATTGGAAGCTACAAAAAGAGCGACATAAGGAGAATAGGAAGCACTTGGATCACAATTAGGTTCCTCTATCTTTTTGTGTGTTTATTTACTCTTAGAGAAAGTGTCTGCAAAGTCTTTGATCCGTTGTTCTAAATGCATAGCACCACATTTAGGGAATCTGTTTTATCCATAATTCATAATTCCGCATAACAGGGACCAACCTATATAGGAGACACCAATCCCTTCTACTATTTTATAGGAACCAACCTACAATAAACACCAATCCCATTTGTTTATTTGTAGGCATCAACTTATAATATAAACCAATTAATACCCTCTATTTCTTTATAGGCACCAACCTATAAGAGACACCAATCCCCTCTGGAAAGTTATAGGGACCAACCTATAAGAGACTCCAATCCCCTTTTTTACTTTGTAGGCACTAACCTACAAGAGACACCAATCCCATTTTCTACAAATATTTTCAGGCACCAATGTACTTGATTGCTTCTTCACAATGTCTATCACTTGTTTCTGCTTCACCAAGTCTTATTGCTACTTCTATCATTACTAGCTCTACTAGTTTCTTTTTCCTTCACCAGGTCTTCTTGTTTCTTCTTCCTTCACAAAGTCTACTTCTCCCAAAATTTGTTGCTTTTGGATTTTTCTAGAGAACATATTTACAAAGAATACCATGTATTCAATTTTTCAAATTTGGATTTGAAATTTCTACCACTAGTATCTAGAGATATCTTCCCTATCTCATCCAAATGTCATAGTTCAAAACATCTCAGAAAGAAAGTTATTATATAAAATGACAAGCTAACTTGTTTGAAGCATGTTTCACAAGCATTCAAGAATAACAACTTCCTCAAATCATATATTTGAAATTTTAGTGAAATAAGGTCTAAAATTTCTACTACAAGTACCTTGAGATATCTCCTCTCTCTCCACCAAATTTTAGATTATGATAGAAAGAAAGATACAATGGAAATACCAAGCTAACCTATTTGAATATGATTTCAAGAGAATTCAAGAATCCTAACTTCCTTCGACCATATATTCAAAATTATAGCGAAAAAGGTCTTAAAATTGAACCACATGTACATGAATATCTTCTATTTGTGTCCTCCAATTTTCACGGTTTAAAACATCACAAAACAAAAGTTATAGTGAAAATTCCCATTTGACATGTTTGAAGAATATTTCAGGAGAATTTAGGAAGCCTAACTTCCTTTGGGCATATATTTCAAATCATAGGTCTAATATTTTAACCATAGGTACATAAAGATGCTCTCTATAGATCTTCCAAGTTTCTTGGTCTAAAACATTAGAGACAAAAAGATATAGTGAAAATGCAAGATGGTTCATTCACTTCATAAATCACATTTTGTCTTCCATTTTTATACTACAAGAATCACCCCAAAAGTTACTCCTAACTCATCTTGCGACCTCAGATATGTTCTTCGATAAATTAAGGTTAAAATGAACTCATATGTCCTTTATTTCTAGTGTTTTTACGATCACTTATGTGACTGACTTGTAAAACTGGCTGGGTCAACTTGCTTGTACTTTGGATGGGTCATCCTAATGAAATATTTCATATCTCCTCATTCGTATGGAATTAGAGGGAGTGTCATATACCATTGGAAAGGTATCAAAGTAGTATTTCTAACCATATATGTTATGCTCTCATATGATCTAGATAATTTGAGTAAAAATGCCTTCAAAGATAGGGTATCCATTAGGGCATGATTTTACTTTGGCTGGATCACCTTGAAAAAATATTTTATATCTTCTCATTCCTATGGAATTATAGGGAGTGTCATGCACCATTGGAAATGTCTCGGAATTATATTTCCAACCATATATATTATGATCCTATTTGAGCTAGATAATTGGATTAAAAATACTTTCAAAGATAAGGTATCCAATTGGAGCATCAAAAGTACAAAAACAATATTTCTTATAATCTTTATTTTGAAATATTTATATTGGACATGAGTACACACCCCCTATTTTGACATATGTGACAATAATATTTCCAATAATCTCCTCCTCTGTCATTGATGGAAACCTTTATACAATTCTACAATAAGAGCATAAGACTCCACATATCTAAAATTATCATTGTGCCTACAACTTCTCCCCATTTGTCATCAATGGGAAAGGAATGCTCCGCGTCAACTTGTGTTTCTCCTTATTTGTAACTCTTCTTCTATTGGAAATTTTTTTCAATGATTGCAATTTCTCCCCCCTATTTTCTGTCTCTCCTTATGTTTGCATGTTCTTCCTAAAACAATGATTGTCCTTATTTATCTCTCCCCCTTTGTTGATATGAAGGGAAACACTCCCCCCAAACTTATGCATTGTTTTTAATTAAAATACATCATTTAATTCACTTTCTCACACATCATATAATTTCTATATCATGCATACTCATCATTCCTTCCTTGCAGCTTATGTTCTAACACTTCCATATGTTTTATGAGACTTGCCACCTCTTGCTTCACTTGGAGCTATATTCTCTTTTACTAATGATATATTAGGGATATTACACCCATAGATGATATTTTATTTATTTGAATTTCATTGAGGACATATACATTATTTGGAGACATGATTGCATTTTCTACTAATCTTCATGAACTTGCAATTATTATTTCACATCCTTTGGAATTTAATGTGAGATCATACCCTTGATTGACCATTTGACCTACAATCAATATATTTTTCTTTAGTCCTTCAACAAGGAAAACATTTAGAGATTTTGTTCTTCCATCATCAATGTTTATTGTGCCCTTTCCAATAATCCTTCCTATATCATTATTTCCAAGGATGAAACTACCTTCTTCAACTTCCTTTATAGAGAGAAATTTGTTTTTATCACCTATCATATGATTTGAGAATCCATTATATGTGCCCCCTTGGATTTCCTTGACTTGAACACATTGAGTTAGATTTGATTCTCCACACTGCTCTTGCTTTCTTCTCCATATCTTCATACTTTGATTTCCATTGATGATGTTGTATTTTTTATTCTTTGATTTTGAGGCCTTAATATATTACTTCTGCAATCACTAACTTTTTTCCCAAAATTGTTGCACTTGTAACATTAAAAGTGATCTAATAAGGGAGAAAATAATTGGGGTTATTGATTCCATTATTATAAGAATTTCTACAACTAATATATATTCTTACTAAGATCTGATAAGGAATTTTGCTACTTATTAATTTATAATAGTTTTCTTTGTGGCCAAAGTTAAGACAAATAAAACATTATCCATTAAATAAATTTAAGTACCTTGATGTGAATGGTTTTCTCGGAGGAATTTATCATTTTCAAGGAATTGACTTACTTTAGATGCTTTCTTGAGGAATTTCATACTTGCATTGCTTTCCATCGCTACTTGTGGGGTTGATATGCTTTTTATTTAACTGAAATTCACTTTATTTCTTGTTATTTGTGTGGTTGGTTTGATCAATATTTTGTTGATATTTGGCTTTGTTTCTAACTTTGTTTGACTGATTGTTAGTTCCTTTGAGAACATTGACATAGCTCTTAGGTTCTTTCTGCCTTTTATGTGTTTACACTTGATTCTCCCTTGACAAATTCATGGTAACAAATGCCTATGTTAATAATTAAATGAGCTTATTCATAATTTTATTTTGGGCTAGAGTGATCACATTCCTTGTGTCCTTTTATTTTCTTTAATGCTTTGAAGGATACTTCCTTTGGCCAATACTTCTCTTTTCCTATTATTGTCTCATATGTAGTGAGTATTCCATGTATTTCATCCATCTTCAAGTTTTCGAGATCTTAATTTCTTCAACAACTAAAACCTTTGTATTGAACCTCAATGGAAGAGATCTCAAGACATTATAAACAATTTTTGTTTCTTCAATATTTTCACCCAACCATTTAATAGTGTTCACAACTTCATCTAATCCAAGGATAAAATATGGAATGTATTCTTCTTCATTCACCTTTTAATTTCAAATTTTATTATAAGAGTTTGGAGTTTATACCTTTTTACCTTTTCATCTCCTTCATAGATGCTTTGAATCTTGTCCCATATTTCTTTAGTAGAGTCATGGTGCATTACCTTGACGAAAGTCGATTTATTATGACCATTTAAAATTGAATTCGTTGCTTTGGAATTATTCACATAAGCCTCCTCCTGATCTGAATTTGTTGGAGAAATTTATGAAAATTTACAAACTTCTACGACTTAATGCCAAAAATCAGCACCAAGATACATTAAATTTTCCCTCATTCTCATCTTCTAGAAAACATAATGTTATCCATCCTAAATGGAACTATCATTATGTAATATCCATCCTGAAAATACATGGTCCATTTGAAATCAACATTCAAGTGGTTAAAATGCTTATGATGGAACTTTCTTTAATACCAATTGTTGGAATTCACAATTATATTGAGAGGGGGGGGGGGGGGAAGTTGGTGGTGGGGGGAAGAATCAATATAATTATAATTTGTACTTATTTAATTCCAAGGAAAATTTTAAGGATGGAAAATTATCTTGAAGTTTAAAAAATTGGCGAATCTCACTAGTCCCTAATAGGAAAACTATAAAATGTTTATTGATGTATTTGTAAAATTATTCAAATTTATAATGATTCTATATATACTCTCTATATAATGTTGGCAATTTTTAACGTAAAATAATTTTATATTGTAAAATTTGGGCAAATCATTTTTATAAAAACTGGAAATTGGAGAATCTTTTTTTTGGAAAAATCATGGAAAATTAGCCCATCTACGAATATTAGCCCCTAAAATTTCCCATGTTTAATTCCATTCAAACATCATAAAACATAAATATCATAAAATGAATAAGTAACATAAGATATATGTGAAACCCTTATGGTAGAAAACCCATAAACCTTCTTTATATGAATATATTGTAGGCGCCAACCTACTATTATATCAATTTTTAGGCACGAACCTACAAGAGACACCAATACCCTCTGCTGCAAATATTTGTAGGAATCAACCTATTTGCTTGATTATTCACACTGTCTATTACTTGCTTCTATTTTCACCAATTCCACTTACTTCCTCTATCCTTAGAAACTCTATTAGTTAGTTCCACCTTCACTAGATATACCCATTTCTTCTTCATTCACCAATTCTACTCCTCCCAAAACTCATTCCTTTTGGCTTATTCCCAAGAACAAATTTGTGCAGAATGCTATGTATTCAATTTTTCTAATCAGTTTTGAGTTTCTATGATAGGTATATAGAGACATATTCTCTGCCTTATCCAAATTTCATAGTTTGAAACATCTCATAAAGAAAGTTATAACAAAAATGACAAGCTAAGCTATTTGAAGCATGTTTCATGAGCATTTAGGAATACAAACTTCCTCAAATAATATATCTGTAATTGTAATGAAACATGGTATACAATTTCTACTATAGGTACCTTGAGCTCTTTCCTCTGTCTCGAAATTTCAAATTCGGAAACATCATAAAAAGAAGAATATAATGAAAATACCAAGTTGACCTATTTGAAGACAATTTCAGGAGAATTCAGGAAGCCTAACTTACTTTGACCATATCTCCGAAATAATAGAGAATCACGGTATAAAAATTGAACCACAAGTACATGAATATCTTCTTTATGTATCCTCCAAGTTTCATAGTTTGAAACATCCCAGGACAAAAGTTATAATGAAAATTCTTTGTTGGCGTATTTGAACAAGATTTTAGGAGCATTTAAGAAGCATGACTTCCTTTGGCCATATATCCAAAATGATAGAGAATCAAGGTATGATATTTCAATAATAAATGAAAAAATATCTTTTGTATATCTCCTCCGAGTTTTATGGTTTTAAACATTACAAACGAAAAGATATAGAAAAAATTCCAAGATGACTCGTTCACTCCATAAATCACATTTTTGCTTCCACCTTTAGACTCAAAAAATCACCCTAAAATTTCTCCTCAACTCCTCTTGTGACCTCATATATGTTATTTGATTAATTTATGTTAAAATGAACTCATATTTCCTTCATTTATAGTGTCTGTATGATCACTTATGTGGTTGACTTTTAAAACAAGTTGGGTTATCCTACTTCTACTTCAGATTGGTCATCCTGACGAAATATTTCATATCTCATCATTCCAATGAAATTATAGAGAGTAACATACACCATTTGAAATTTCTCAGAATAATATTTCCCGCCACATATATTATGCTCCCATTTGAGTTAGGTAATTGGAGTAAAAATGCATTTAAAGATAGGGTATTCAAATGGGGCGCGCTTGTATTTTATTTGGGCCATCTTTAAAAAATATTTCATATCCCCTTATTCCTATGGAATTAGAGGGGGATTGATATACTATTGTAAAGGTATTGGAATAGTATTTCCAAAGATATATTCTATGCTCATATTTGAGATAATAAATTGGAGTAAAAATACTTTCAAATATAGGGCATCCAATTAAGGCATAAAAAGTCCAAAAACAATATTTCCAACAATCTTCATTTTCCATTGTTTATATTGGACATAAGTAGGCTCCCCTTATCTTTGATATTGATGAAAACAATATTACCAACAATATAATAAGATATTGGATATTATAACTCTAAGCCATATATGATATTATAACTAGCTATTTGAACCTCTAATATCCAATATAGGATGTCGAGAAAATAAACATGAGATAACGTGAAATAAAACCAATATCCTATCCAAAGTTGTTCCTAAGGGGTGATGTTAGGATATTTAGATAATTAGGAGTTAGTGAATTTCAACTTGGTCCAATATGTCTATTAGGTAAAAGTGTGTTTCTTTCTGTGCTTCTTTAGTATGCATTAGTTACATTGCAATTTGATGGTCACGATATGTTATAGGCATAGAGTGATCCAATGGATCATAGTCTCATCAATACTAACACCTATTGATATGTGGCTTTCTACTCAATTGGTCCATGATCTCTATTTAAAGGGTGTGGAGGGTCATGGTTGATGATATTTTCTTTTGCATTAATAAAATTGCCTTAAGTGGTTACATTGGATGGTGTCATGGTTTTTTTCCCTTTCATAGGTTTTTTAACCATGTAAAAATATTGGCATTGTGATATTTGATCTAGTTGGGTGAGTGGTTTGTGAAGGTTTTCATCGGGCCACTATCTGATATTACTTTGAAAATTGAGGTTTTTAAAAAACAAGGAAAAATGGGGAAACACAATTTTTTTAGGTTTTGCTTGGATTTATTATTATTAAAATATTTACAAACCTATGAATTAGGAATGTTCATAATAAAATAATATTTTACAAATGTAAATACAATCGACCATCAAAAGAAAATTAAAATAAACAAATATGATCAATTTCCAAATAATTTGATAAAACAAAATTTAGGAGGGTCCCTAAAGCTTAAAGAGAAAAAAATAAGGGGGGGGGGGGGTGGGGGCGCGTGTTGTTGAGGATGAACATGTACCTACACCTGAAATTTCACAATTTTTTAGTTTTTCCTACTCTTGTTATGGGAAAAATGAGATTGTATATATATATATATATATATATATATATATATATATTTGTTGATGTATCAACTTGGATAATGTTTCATTGATTTCCACCTTTCAACCCTTGATGTGGCTATGTCTTTATCCTCCTTTCCCTTCATTGTTGATTAGGTGATTTCTTCCATGGATGAAATTTAAATTTCTTCCCCATAATCAACTACAAATTTTGTAACAACCCCGCTTCTACACATTTTTTTGTATATGTAATTATGATTGTGAAAGCCATTACTGGATAGGACAAAATTTAGGAATAGGTAAAAATTTTATTTGTTGAATTTAAAATGTTTACTTGAAGGAAGGGATGCATGGATCAATGTCTTGGTTGGTGGGGTTGTGGGGGGGGGGGGGGTAGTTGTTGGAGGTAGTGAAGTGCCACAGGTTAGCTTGAATTAAATTTGGGGATTCAATTATTGGCCAATTGAAGCCACCACCATCCCATATAATTAAAGAGATGAGACTAGGGTAATGGGGAAGAAAGGATGACACCCGTCCACCTCGAAAATTGATGAGGTGGTTGAGTGGCCCCTTAGGATCGAAAGTGGAAGGTAGTGTGGAGGAGCGAACTCCTTGAATTGCAAGAGGAAAGTAGGAAAATGAAACAACTCCTTAGAAATAGAGAAGACAATGAAATAAGGGAAAAATGGTAGGATTGATAACATTAAGTACAGATGGAGTGAGACATTAGATACAAATAAATACAATTATAAATAAAAGTGCACTTAGTAAGGGAGGAATGCACAACTGAGGAAACTCTCATGTTGGTTCATATACATGAGCTCTCCCTTTTGTTCGAGGACATAGATAGTGAAGACTACTTGTGGGCTTGCGTGGAGTTATGGAGAAATAATAACAGGAGGCTGGAAATTAATGTAAATGATTTATAGATCCCATGCCTAATTTGAGCTTTGAGTTTTTGGGTGTAATCATAGTATATTCATTTAACACCATTGAAATAGTAGTCTAAGCCTATGTGGTCAGTGGGGCGGCTCAGTGGTTGAACAAATCAATATGGTGCTTGTTGTACAGTTGATAAACCACCCGGAAAGGGCAATCCAAGTCATTGTGGTGTTTTTTAGGTAGCTAATAAACCACATGGATAGTGGATTGTAGATCCATGTGATGCTTGCTATGAAAAGGTAGATAATAAACCACCCAGAAAGAAAATTCAATCTCTTGGACTAAGAAATACCCCATATGGACTAAGAATTTGTGTGAATTTCCCTAAGAAACGTCCCCTCACACTTTGGATCCGACTCAGAGTGGTCAAATACAAGGGATTTGTATTGTAGTTTTCCTATGGTTGGGTGGGGAGTGGAAGTCCCTCCTTTAGTTTCCAACCACTTTAATATGCACATACATATAATTATTGATACATGCTGAATTTTAGACAATGATATTACTTTTTTTATTATGATTAATTCATAATCATATATGTTTTTTTTCCCAAGGAAAGATCATAATTTTCATTATAGTTGAAAATTACATGTTGTATATGCATATGCATTGTCTGTCTTTGTGATCATGGTCACTTCAAAATTATAGTTCATCAAAATGCACCCAGTGGGTGTACAGTTTTAACGGTCAAAATATGTACAATAAATAAAATAATAAAAATGGCCATGTTAGTTCATATATATGGTCAAAAAGATCATTCTTCCCTATGTCTAGCCATGAGAGGGTGCATGGATGGTGATAGTAGCTGTAATGTTGCTGGTCATTTTGTTCTTCTATATGCCATAACCCCTAATGTTGGACCGCTACCTCCTTGGATATAATCCTATATGTTCATGAGTGAATGCTTGGAAATAATTGTTATGTTAATGAATAACCATTTGTCTTATGTTTTTATGAATATATATTGTATGATTTAACTATGTAAAGAATTGTCATATGCATAATTGCACGATATCTTAAACGTTTATAATTGATCACCTAGATTTACTATTATACTCTTAAGTGACAAGTTATCTTATGGGTCTATGGTCGTATTGAATACTTGAACTATGAAGATTTATACCACACTTATGAATTACAACTATCTTGTATGTTCATGGTTGAAATAAATATCTGGGCTATATTGGTGAATGATATGCTCATGATGAAAGTGATAAACTAGATGTTTATACCTTCTCTTTTACTTGATATTGGTAGTTTATTATCACTAGATCAAATTTATCAGGAGAATTTGGTATGCCTGATAAATATACATTAGCTCTCTCAGAGAAATTATATTGATACGCATGTTTCTTGTTGAGTTAACGAGTGGGTCACACCTACTTGAATAAATATATTCTGCCTGCAAGAAGGAAACAAATTTGAACTGCTTGTATGCTCTTATTATACGACACTGCATGCCTATATGTTTTGATGATTGGAGGTTCACCTAAGTTTAAACAACTTGTTCAAAAAGGAAGTAGAATTGGGTTCACTAGTACATAAATCCATGTGAAAATTTGATAGACTATGTGAAATTTAGGTTGGGGCTTTTCCCATAATCTTATTTAAACAACCTATGAACTGAAGATTATGGGAACTTATCCCCTTTATTGGTTACCAAGTCATAGCTTGAGGATCACTGTTTTAAGCCTTAGGTCATAGCTCAAAAACTTTGGAATCAAGGAAATTACCTTTATTCTATGTGAAAATTCAAAATCTAGAGCATTTCCATGAGTTAATAGACCAATGTAGTATTGTGGATTCTATATATTGTGTATTGAAGCTTTAGGTCCCAACATGTCAATGTCATCCAAAAGAAAATATTTTTATATGCATTTCTTGCTAATTTTTAGTACTTCATGCAGGGATCTGAAATGAAAGGATAAATATTTGTGTTCCACCTATTCGTTTCACACTTTTTCATATTTTGAATATCAAAACAAAAGCAAAGGTCCACCAGATATTATTTTAAAGAGTAACATCATCCAACTGTAATGATTGCATAAGCCAAAAAAATTCCAAGACAATGTAACTTTTGGAAACTTCACAACATATGCAAGAATTTACATCATAACATCTTCAAGCCAAAATAATTCTAAGACAATGTAACTTCATTTGGATAACTTCACGACATATGCAAGAATTTACATCACAACATCTTCAAGCACCTCTTCAACTCTAACCTCTGCAACATACCTTGCTTCTCACCAACACATTCATCAATTGTGGAGTGCATGCATCAACTGTATTTTGGACCTTGTGGTTTAGACCAATACAGGAAACCTTCAACACCCTTTTCCATTAATGAAAACTTTTCTATTACAAGTAACTCATTTGGAAACTATAATCACTTATGATTTTGACAACAAGGAAGATTAAAGAGGAATTGACACATGATGAGTATTTCAAACACGTGAAGGAATGCTTACAACAAGAACCATAAGGAAAAATGGGCAAGAACTAAAAGCTCATTGATGATAGTATGTTGATGTTCAAGAAAAAATCATATGTTCCTTTTATGAATAACTTGAAGAAGCTCATAATGTATGAGTTTCATAAAATACCTTACTCAGGTAATTGTGGATATGAAAAAATAATAAAGTTCATAAAGAAATATTATTATTGACCATGAATGAAAAAGGAAGTGGGTGTGTACATTGCTAGGTGTCTGGAATTCCAACAGTCAAAGTAGAATGCATGCACCTAGTAGGATTGCTACAACAGACTCCAATCCCTGAGTGGAAATTAGGAGTCATATATATGGACTTCATCAGGGGATTTCCAAAGATAACCAAATAACATGATTCCATCATGGTCATAGTGGAAAAATTGAGTAATGCAACCCAATTTATAGTTTTTAAGTCCATCCATAAATCCATCGACATAGCTCTAACTTTCATGAAGGAAATATTCAAATTGCATGGCATATCTAAGAAGATCATTTCATATTGGGATGCCAAGTTCACTTCCAATTTTTGGAAGGAATTATTTGTTGGCTTCCCAACTAGCTTTTAGTACGATGAATCATCCTTATACAAATGGTTAAACAAAAAGGGTAAACAATATTATCGAAGACATGCTAAGGATGTATATCATGCATTAGCTAAAGAGGTGGGAAAATTTCCTATCATTGGTTGAATTGGCATACAACAACGGGTACCAAGAGTCACTACATATGATCTTGTTAAAGGTATTATATGGAAGGAAATTAAACACTCATATTAGTTGGGATGATCCACTGAAAAAAGTGGTTCTTGGACCTGACATGATGAAATAAATAGAATGGGAAGTAATTAATATTAGCTAGAAATTGAAAGCATCCCAAAATAGGAAAAAGAGTAATGCATACAAACTGAGAATGCATAGAGAATTCCAAGTGGGAGATCATGTGTATATCTACATCAAAATAAGAAACAACTCATTAAGATTGGGATATTGTAGTAAGCTAGTACACATGTTTTTTTGACCATTTTAGATTTTTGAAAGAGTGGGACTGTAGTATCCCAAAAGGGAGAATGCAGTAATGCTAAAAAACAATATAAGAACTGCAAAAAAGTAAATAATAAATCTATATACACATCCGAATGCACAGAAATAGCTGAGCCATTTTATTATATTGGAGGTGAAAAAACAAGTACAACAGTGCTCAAAATATGAGACACTCAAGCCACAAGGGTGGCCTAGAATGACCCTGCAATGATATCCCAAGAGGGACTGTGTAACTATTGCTTTGCTGGAAGGTAAACTGCGTTGTCCCTGCCGCAACTCTAGGGACTGCAACTGCCTTAAAGATAAAAATTTAGATCTAGGTAGAATGGGAGCTCCGATGATGCTGAAATTGTAGATCTGGGCTCAATGATGGATTCCCAAGATAACCCAAAAGGGATTTCTCATATTTGTAAGTCTAAGAAAACCACTCTCTTAGGCTTCACATATATGCTGCTAGGAATGCATATCTAAAGCTAGATATGATGATATGATGGCTGCAACAACGTACAATCAGATCTATGCAAGTAGGGTTGATCCCTTCACCAGATCCTTGGGATAAAATCTCAAGATCTAGCTCCTCCAATCTCCTCCACTAAAAATAGTTGTTGTAGGAACAACAACTTTAGAAAACTACACTTTCAGAGAGGGAGGCTCATTAGCCCACTGCTAGATGTGTCAAATCAGCTCCTGAGTGAAGGAAACAATAGATCCAATGTGAGGAGGTGATCCCTCACAGGGTTTCTAGCTGAAATACTGGAAACTTCCTTCCTGTAATAGATCTACAGGACTGAAATGCGCAATCCTTGAAGGGATGGTTGCTGTATGGAGGTAAAACCCAATGGTCTGAATGCTGGATGTAGATCTGCTACTCCTGAAAGGTGGATCTGAAGAACAAAGTGGTAGGATGAATCCTCCACTGGTTTCCTAGTTGAATGCTAGAAACAACCTCCTGAAGTTGGCACCAATTCCTGATAAGGAATGAAAAAAAATCCTCTTTCCAGAGCTACTCAAAGAAAGAGGTGAGATTCCTGCTCGGGAACACCTAGTGCTAAATAGCATTGAAAACTTTGCTAAACAACCCAAGTCTGCATAGAAATTTCCTAAGACAAATCTATATCTAAACAGATCAAGAAATGAATAATCCAAATCATGCCTTCCTTTTTGCCTTCACCTTCATTAAATGCATGAGCTTTCCATATCCTAGGCCCACTCCAAATCTGCGTTGTACATGTGGACATAGTCTCCAGGTTTGACTGTGCTATAGCCTCAAGTCCTCCATCATGTTCACATGGGGTGAACACCCTCTCCATAATATATGCATTAAATGCACCACTCCCTCCACTATCTTATCATAAGTGCTTTATGATCTTCTTTGAATGCACTATGATCTCAGTTGACCTTATCAAAGATCCTCATGATTTTATATATAAGATCCATGATCTTATTTGACTGTTTCATCCTCCATAATCTATCTCATAAATGAGACATGATCTCCATAAATGGAGCTGCTCCACTACTCCATGAATCTAGATCTAGATCTAAAATATCCACATACACACATTACAAGTGGATTTTATTCATCTTTGAGGTTTTGGGTCCCTCCACCCTTTTATTTACTTAATTTATTAAGAAAATAAAGGACTCTAATATTCCAATTATGATATGAAAATTTGGGAATATTACAGTCTCCCCCCCAGAAAAATGTTGCTTGTCCTCAAGAAACTCCAAAAGTATATGCAAAGCCATTTATTCCCCTCCAAATGGCATCCACATAAGGAATGCTTCCTCCATTTGCTGTAATGTGTTAGGCATGTTTGGTTCCAAATTTGTCTTTCAAGAATATATATAATGACTTCCAACTGCATGGCTAGATGTCCTCCTTCCACCATGAAGTACCGAGTGACAACCCTATGATGTCCAAAATCATCACTAATACATGAGATACATAAAATAAAGTGGCTCTTCCCACAAAGGAAAAGCTCCATCTCACAATACATCTCTCCATCCCATGCTTTATGAATTTGATTGAGCATTGATATGCTCTCATCCTTAGCCCTGTTGGCCTTGTTGGATCCAAGCATCCTTCCAACGTTATGAAAAAGAAGAAGGAAAGGAGTTATATGGGTAGAAAAATATTTCAAACCATATTCTCCTAATAGTAACCACCGGAGTAAGGCCCTTTGCTGCCATCGTCCATCTCCTCCATGTAAGATGGACAAGACAAACTCCCCCAAAAGCAACCAAAGCAACAATTTGAGGAAGAAGACAAGAGGCATGGAGATGGATGACACTTGGATCATGAGATTCAAAGTGAATACCTTGCAGAATATAAATCTCAGCCTAGAGCTTTCAAGGAGAATCTAACTCTCCCACAGTTCATTTAGCTCAAAGAAGAAATAATACCTTGCAGCAATAGATTCCTATTGCCTACATTTGATGGGTCATCTACATGTACAACAAGATCTTGGGGAATGAAGTTGGATGCATTCTTCCTACTACATCCAGTGGTAGAAAGAGAATTTGTTGAGATTGTAAAGTTGTACCTTGAGGGTGAAGCAAACATTTTGTGGTTCAGCCATTTGAGTCATGAAAGAGTGACTGCATATGCAGATTTTACTCAAAGGTTGATCAAAAAGTTTGTCAAGAAGAAATCAAAGGAGAAGAAACTTCCACCACCACTTACTGCAGGAGCACTTGCATCAGGGGGAAGAACACTTGCACCTTTTCAAAGTGGTCTTGATATCTTGACATTTAGAGTCTCATGCACTATTCTGGAGATGCATGAGGAGGAGGAGACTTGTACCAGAACTGATGTAGCTGCCATGGAAGAAAAACCATCATCATCAGTAGTTGGGGAAGCCATTACACCGGAAGGAGGAACCCTTGTAGTAGTATAATATATTCCCAAGCTTTACAAAGGTATGCAAATATTTCCACTTTATATTATTTCAGCACATCTTATGGAGGAGTGTGGGAAGATGGCATTGCATGACCTAGGGTCAAGATACACTACTGATTTGGAGAAACACCCTGTCACTGCACTGGGGAGCCTTGACGAACTCAAGGAAGAGATAAACATTCATCCTAGTTATTCATTGTTGAGATGCACACAACTCTTGAGGTTGGAGTGTGGATTTTTGGAGGATATG
Organism: Pinus albicaulis; assembly: GCA_034641835.2. NCBI lineage: Eukaryota > Viridiplantae > Streptophyta > Pinopsida > Pinales > Pinaceae > Pinus > Pinus albicaulis. Next base: position 67,098,334 of record CM076570.1, read on the forward strand.
ATGAGAATTTTCCTAAACAATCCAATGCAGAACTATATGTTCAACATTGAGCATAAGCATGAGACAGCAAGTACACCATTATGGGGATCAGCAGCGCTGTCATTGATCATCAGTGATGAGTTGGGGGCCCAACTATTATTAGAGCATTCTAATGACCATTATACTTGTGTGACATTGGATGGACAGATGATTGATGAGAGACACCTTGTATTTCATTGTTGTGATGGATCTTTCTTGATGGGCATTGCACAGCTCAATGAGAAGACTTTGCCTTTAGCATACTTGGATCCTTATGGATTCAACATAGTCATTGATGAGTGGTCTTCACTTAGGGATCTTCGAGAGATTGCACTTCAGCATCCCATGAAATGCAAAAATAGAAATCTAATTTGGGAGGATGGTATTCTCCATTGGAGGAGTACCAAAGTGGAGTATGGTAGGAGACACCTACATTTGGATGAATGGGTGTGGGTGGTGAACATGAGGTTGGTGAGCCACTTGCATATCTATGACACAGGGCAGCAGGAGGCATGGCTGCATTGGCTACTCTTGAAAGGGTTTGGACATCATGTGACATATCCTTTTCCACAAGGTATGTTATGGTTTGAGGCATTTCATGGCACCCATATGATATGGCAGCATAATATTTGGTTTTATGGGGCATTCTACAAGTCAATCATCATGATGTTACTTCATGACTTGTATGATGAGGAGATGAGGAGGAAAAAAGAGTTTTTTTTTCTTTGGATACTCTTGGGAGAGTATGGGCTGATTTCTCCCATACTTTGCATAATTTTGCAAGAGTAGATGGTGGCACAATCATGGTGAAAAGGGGCTACTCCTTAGCTTTGGAGGATCAGGAGGTACTTCCACTTTGGAAAGAATCTCCCAAATATAGAAGCACTATGGTAGATGGCTTTGGCATTTGGCATCTCAAAGAATGAAGCTATGAGATGACAATAGCCTTATTGCAAAGGCCAAAAACGTTGTCACTTGGGAGCTTGGTTTTATTAATGGAGTGTTCCTAGGATCACTTCACATATGATGCACTTAATGGACAAGTAGGAGATGGGAGTGATGGAGTAGTGGATGGAGACATCTATTACCATGATATGATCTTCTTAACTTGGATCTCCAGGCATAAGAAGAAAGTTCTTCATGCAGCACATAGTTCATTCCTCTTCATGGGAGTATGTCATACCACTATGGAGGGCTCATCCATGGATCTTATTATCATATTACTCTCAGTACATGGTAAGAATTTTTTTTTTTCATTTATTGATTATCTAACATAGTATTTTTCATTCTCTTGCCATCTCTATACAGTGCATTTCTCCATAAGAGGGAAGGCCTCTATTTGGGCTTCATGGTCATTTTGGGGCCAATATCTATGATGGAGATAGCCATTTCTTGTATGGATTTGGGCAAGTGTTGTACTATTATTTGTATGCTCACTTGATGGACAATTTCAGTTACTACTTGCTAGTAGATGAGATAACATGCACAACTAGAAACTTGTGGGGAGACAACTTCCCATGTTATATTTTGAAACAACAGTTAGAAAAACTGCGTTGTGCCTACTTGGGAGACTGTTGGTACCTTCCAGCACTATGTAAAACCTTCAGTACCTCTCTCATTTGGATTCCATATGATGAAAATGTCATACTCACTTTATAAGGGATAGTCTGGGCAAGAACTAAAGAGCCGGTCTTTGAAGATCCAATTGCCTTTTTTCTTCATGAAGGCAACATTATTGCAGCCCAAAATCAGCAGCAGATCTACACTTATCATAAGTGGAGAGAGAGAAAACATGGGGTAGGCCACTTGGTCTATTAAGTTTAGCAATGCAACCCACCTTCTCTACAGGAGCCTAAGTTGGAGGAGTTCTTTCATGAGTTACCATGTTGGAGGGTGACTCATTTTGTATGGATGATAGCTTGGGGATGGAGGCTTCACATGGGAATGTTAGTTCCCAACATATTTTAGGTTCCATGCCTCAAGTAGGCCTTTATGAAGCACATTGTTTCCTCCATGGGTATTTTAATTCTTCATGATGATAACTATTTGGGATGGTTACCAAAAGCTGACTTGCATACTTGGGAGGGGCAACTTGGAAATTTATTGATGAGACATCATCTTTTTCCTTGGAGGAATTTATCATATGAGGATGATATAGGAGGAGGAGAGGAGGCTCTTCAGTTCTATCCTTGTAGTTGTTTGAGGACAAGCAACATTTGGGAGGGGAGGACTCTAATATTCCTAAATTAGCATGTAGCTAATTAGAATATTAATTTTTCTTTGGTCATTTAATTAGTTGAATAAATGGGTAGGGAGGCCCATAAATCTCTGTAGTAGGCATAAAATCCATATTAGTGTGAAAATGGATCACATTCATTGCTGGATAAAGCACCCTCATGTATGAACAGAGGCTAATGCATGTGGACAAGGTCAAGTTTGACCAAGTAAACAACGCTGGTGTGGAGGGAGTGGATCATCATTAAGAGACATCACAGTGTGAATGGAAGGAATAATCCATGATAGGGGAAACCCTAATGAGTAGGACCCAAGGTGAGAAGGCTCACATTGTTTATAAGGAGGGAAAGGCCACCATATGGGGACATTATTGATTATTGATTTTTTGGTCTGCATGACTTCTTGCATCCTTTAGCTATTTAGTTGAGTTGCAGTGTTGTTTAGCACAGGGTGTTCCCGAGTCGGAATCCCACCTCTTCCCTTGAGGTAGCCTCTTGGAAGAGTATTGAAATATAATTTCCACACATCCGACATTACGGCCAAGCTTCAGTCTTCAGCTACAGCGCAGTTTCTATTCAGATTTGTGTGTTGTAGGGTGTTGCACTGGAGGGTTGAGAAACCCACTTTCTGAGCTAGTTTTTCAGGGGAGGAAGCATTCTTCTCATTAGGAGATCAGAAAAGGAGGTTCTTGAGATTTATTTTACATCTTGGCACCGGGCCAACCTATTACCATCATCTACAATGCAAAATTGTTCCTTGAGTACTACGTTATTCTAGAGAGCACTTGCAGTGGGGGTTTCATTGCTTGATTTGGAGGGTGAGATATTCAGTGTTAGGATCAAAATTTCACTTGAAGGATCTATTTGAGGAGATCTATTCATTACATACAACATATTTAGCCATATCCATCTATTTATTCAGTAGCAACTACAGTTCAGCCTTAGGGCTGCATTCCGACATTTTTGTGTTTTGGCTATTTCCAGAAATCCTCCCCGGGTTCACTTGGAAAGGTGTTTAGGAGTCCAGATCTTCACTCCTAGCATTGTTTGAGCCATATAATAGCATATCTACATTGATCTATCTTTATGCATCGGTTTATTCCCTAAACTGCGTTGTCATTGCTCATGGCACTTGTATAGAAGTATTTCTCATGTATTAGCATATTTTCCTATTGGATGCTTGTTTCCCATTACTTGAGTGACTTGATCCTCAAGATCTTGTGCTTAAATATTTGTTGATATATATAATAAGATGGATATACATTTGTATCATATTATGGTGTGTTGAATTATTCACTGCTATTTCCAGTTTTTTGTTCATATATTGTTGCTTCTCCATTTGGGAATATTACACAAATGGTGCAATGGGGGAGAGACTACTCTCTTTCTTGCACCAACTTATGGTCTGAAAAATGGAATTGTTTGAAGAAAAAGAAAATATGTGCAGGTAAGGGATCATTTAATTCCTTCCTAGTTAAGATGTGTGAATATCCAATTATCAGGAAGATGGTAGCTAATGATTTAGAAACGTTTCATATGTACCGCAGGTTCACTATGTGGTGCAATAGGGGATATTCTAATCTATTTCTTAATAAAACTACTCCTAGTCCCAATCTACAAAAAATTTTAACGTAAAAGATGAAAAAAATCACCCTACTATGATGGCTAACAAAGTAAAATTAAAGGCTATCTAATCCATAAAAAATGCAGGAATTTAGGAAGTTCACTAAAGGCCACCTAATGCTCAATAAAAAAATTTAAAATGAAAATAATGTTATGTCCACAGTCTCGCGAGTTATTCTCTGACAGTTGTGAGTATGTTGCAACTGTTTCTTCGATAGTTGCGAGGACAACTTGAAAAACAAAAATAAAAGGCCACTAAGATGTGGATAGGTCCTGAAGTGACCTGCACCCATGCAAAAAATATTAGGTGACTGAACTTAATGCAAATTAAAAAGAGTAATGGATCATGAGCAACCAATAATATCAAAAAATAAAGTAGTTGAGTCACCAATTTGTGTATTGGGTTTGGTCGTTGCAGTGTCCCAATTTCTCTTTCCTTGCAGGTGGTTGATGTAATATCCCAAAATGGAGAATGCAGTTTTACTGAAACACAATATAAGAACTGCAACTAAGTAAAAAATGAATCTAAAGAAAACATCATAATATACAGAGAAGCTGAGCCTTTTTATTATATGGAGAGGATTCAGTTACCCAATGTACAAAAGATAAGTGGATCTAGCCAAAGAGCTGGCCTAGAATCACCTTGCAATGATGCTACAACTAGCACTGCCTAACTGGTGAGATTACAGGAAGCAATACTACGCTTTCCCTTTTGCTACTGATGTACATGGAGCTACTAAAAAAGGAAACGCAGATCTATGGATCTCAATAGCTCTGATGATGCCAAGATTCAAGATTTGGCCAATGTGATGGGAACCCAAGATAACCCAGAAAGGATTTTCCATATCTACAACTTTGGAAAATCACCCTCCTAGGGTTTGATCCTTTGACTACTGGGTTATACAGATCTGAAGCTAGATCTGATCCAAATATGGCTGCAATATTTTTTACAAACAGATCTGATCTTTGAGGGCTGATCCCTCCTTTAGATCTACAAGCTAGGAGCTTGAGATCTTGTCTCCTCTTCTTCCTCCTTCAAGTTGCAACAATTGAATATGCAGCTGTTATATAAAATGCGTTGTACAAGAGGGAGAGACTCTATGATTTCTGAAATGTGCCGCAATAACCTCTAGGCTTATGGAAATGGTGATGTCAAGGTGAGGGGATGGTCCCTCACAGGATTACTAGTTGAAATACTAGTAATTTCCTTCCTCCTTTGGATCTGCAATGATGGACTGCGTAATCCTTGATGGGATTGCTATTAATAGGAGGTCAATAATGTTTGGCCTGATGCTAGATCTTAAATGAAGCCCTGGGAATGCTAATCTTCAAGCCCAATATGATAAGAATAATCCTACACCAGTTCTCTAGTTGAAATACTGAAGACAACCTCCACCTCCAAACTGATCTTCAGAAATTTCATAATTCCTGAAGGTAGATGTTCTGCAGAGAGTGGAAATGATATGTGGTACCAATTCCTAAATAAGAATGAATTACAACCCTCTTCCAAGAGCTACTCAATGAAAGAGGTGGGATTCCCAAGCAGGAACACCTAGTGCTAAATAGCACTTGCAATCTTAGCTAAACATCCAAGGAAAGCATGGAATGTCACATGACAATTCCAGATCTAAACAAACCTTTACATCCATAATCAATAGCATGCCTTCATTGTTGCCTTCATCTAATTTATATAGTTTATGAGCCTTCCCATGCCTTGGCCCACCTCTAAACTGCGATGTGCATGTGGACATAATCCTCCATGTTTGATTGTGTTGTCTCTCCAAGTCATCCATCATGTTTACATACAATGTACAACCTCACCATCATGTGTGCATTAATTTCACTACTTCCTCCATCAATTCATCATGAATGCTCTATGATCCTTCATTAGATGCCTTCCATGATCTCAGTTGTCTACTTGAACCTCCATGATCTATCTCATTAATGATACATGATCTCCAATCCATTCACATTAGTAGTTGCTCCACTACCCCATTATGTAGATATAGGCTCAATTAATCCACATTCACACATAAAAAGTGGATATTTATTCATATTGAGGATTATGGTTCCCTCCACCCTTTTATTTACTTAATTCATCAAGGAAATTAAGAACTCTAACATTCCAAATGTCATGTGAAAATTTGGGAATATTATAGTCCTCTCCGGAAAAATGTTGCTTGACCTCAAGCAATTGCAAAACTAGATTCAAAATACGTCCATTTCCCTCCAAATGGCATCCACATAAGGAAGGCCTCCTCCATTTGTTGCAATGTGTCATGCATGTTTGGTTCCAAAGTTGTCTCTCAAGAATGTATAGAATGACCTCCAACTGTATGGTTAGATGTCCTCCTTCCACCATGAAGTACCAAGTGACAACCATATGATGTCTAACACCATCATCAATAAATGAGATACATAAAATAAAGTGGTTCTTCCCACAAAGGAAAAACTCCATCTTACAATACATCTCTTCATCCCATGCTTCATGAAGTACATTGAGCATTGACATGGCCTCATCTCTAGCCTTGTTGGCCTTTTTGGTTCCAAGAATCATTCCAACAGTATGAAAAAGAAGAAATAGAGACATATGGGTAGACCAATTGTCAAACCATATTCTCCCAATAGAAACCACTAGAGTAAGGCTCTTTGCTGCCAGCCTCCATCTCCCCCATGCAAGATGGATAAGCCAAACTCCCCTAAAAGCAACCAAAGCAACAAGAGATCTTGTTGCCTTTTCACATCATCATGTGAATCATGGAGCAACAACATCATACTGAAGGACATATGGAATGTCATATCAGCCCAATACAAAAAAACTCCATTATCACACATCATGACAGTATTATGCCATATTAAAAACAATACAAAACACATAAACATGGGAGATTTCATGTGATGGCCAAACTCTCTTAAGGAAAACCAAAATGAACATGCCTTTCTTCGCTGCATTATATCATTGATACACAAGGCATGAGTCAAAGAAATATGAGCTATTAGGTGGTAACCATACTCACCCAAGAGTAGCCAGCACAGCCATGCCTCCTTCTTCATTACATGAGTGTTTTTCATGGCATGGATCAAAGAATTAGGATCCTTTGGGTAGTAACCAAACTCACCCAAGAGAAACCAACATAACCAAGCTTCTCGCTGGCCCATTTCATATATTTTCAAGTGGTCATGCAACCCCTTTCTTATCATTTTCACCCACTCATCCCAATGTGGATGATGAATGATGTACTGCATAAATATGGTATCCTCCCTTTGTAGAATACCATCCTCCCCAAACTGTTGAAGAACCTTGTACCCCATGAAATGTTGAAGTGTGTCTCCAATGATATCTCAACCTTCTTCTCATCAATGGCCTTCCAAAACCAATGAGGTTCTAGATTTGCTACAGGTAGAAGTCTCTCTTTGAGTTGTGAGATGCTAATTGAGAAAGTGTCATCAAGAAAGGAGAAAATATTTCTCATCTCAACATTTCTACCATTTATCATCTTAACCTCCATTTCTTCATGAATTAAGATACCTTCAGAATGGTCCAAGAATGATGTGGCCTCTTCATTATCACTGTTACTAAGTGACAACGATGTAGATCTGCATGGTAATACATGTGTTGTCTCAAAGCAAGGTACAATATTGATCTCATAACCAGTCATTGTACATAGGATCATGCTCATCCCCTTTTCTGAAATTCTAAACTTCAACTCAAAGGGTTGAATGTAGTCCATCAATGATGAACTGGGATAGCTCTTCATCTCCTCCTTGATTAAATCAAGGTTCCTCTGCGCTGTGATATGTTGCTGCTTCAAATCAGCATTTTGTTCTAACCCTTGGCTATGCATTGGCCCTGATGGCATGTCCCCATAAGTTTCAATAATATCTACTGAAAAAATATGTGATGAATATGTATGCATACTTTGGATCAAATGATGTGTGGGAACCTCTTTCCAAAACACAAGAGTTCCCCCTATCGAAAAAATGTTTTCTCCAACTACTCGTAAGAGAGATGGTTGTTCTTCTATCAATGTACCTGCACTGGAATCTTCCTCTTCCTCGTGCATCTCCCAAATCATGCATGGGACTCTATATGTCAAGAGCTCAAGAATATCTTGCAAAGTTGCAAGTGTCTCTTCTCCAGATGCAGGTACTTCTGCAGCTAATGGTGAATGTAGTGACTCCTTGTCCAGAGTGACAAGATTGACATTCTCCTTTGTTTCCTTAGGAAATGTCTCTTTTTGGCACATCTCTATTTTTCTCACATCAAACTTCTTCCTCAACTTGTGAAATAAATCTGAATATTTAGTCACCTTTGTATGCTCCATGTGACCAAACCACCAATCATTGGCTTCACCTAAAATATGAAGTGCTACAATTTGGACAACCTCTTTTTCACCTATAGGATGTAGCATGAGGAATGCGTCTAACTCTTTCCTCCAAGCCTTAACAGTGCTTTAGGAAGATCCATAAAATGGAGGAAAATAAAATCTATTGTGCCTCTTTCTTCTATTGCTGCTATAGGATCTTCTTTCTTCTTTGAGTTAGAATAATTATTGGAGAGTTAGACTCTCTTTGAATGCTCTAGACTGTGATTTGTACTCTTCAAGATATATCATGAGAGTCTCATGAGTCTCAGGTTTTATTCCTTCTTCATTTTTATGCCTCTCACCCTCTTCAGAGTAAGTGGGCATACTAGATATATGAGGAGATCTATCATTCTCCGATCTTCTTTGTTGCTGATAGGAAGTGCTTGGACCTTCCACATCAAATCTTCTTCTTGGAACCTCTCTTTTTCTTTCCCTCTTCATTTAATTGACCTCCTTGGAGATATATTGCATGGATCTAAAGAGAGGAGTGGCAAAACTCAAATCCTCCTTCATGATAGATATCATATATCTGCTTCTTATTTTGATGCAAAAGATGAAGTGTCCACAAGCTGAGCTAAAGATCATGCTCTGATACCACTATAATAACCCAAAAGGGAGAATGCAGTAATACTGAAACACAATATAATAACTGCAACTAAGAAAACAATAAATCTAAAGACAACATCAAAATATACAGAGAAACTAAGCCTTTTTATTATATGGAGAGGATTCATTTACACAATGTACAAAATATAAGTGGATCTAGCCAAAGAGATGGCCTAGAATCACCTTGCAATGATGCTACAACTAGCACTGCGTAACTGGTGAGCTTACAGGAAGAAATACTGTGTTGTCCCTTTTGCTGCTGATGTACATGGAGCTGCTACAAAAGGAAATGTAGATATATGGAGCTCAGGAGCTCTGATGATGCCAAGATTCAAGATCTGGCCAATGTGATGGGAACCCAAGATAACCCAGAAAGGATTTTCCAGATCTACAACTTTGGAAAATCACCCTCCTAGGGTTTGATCCTTTTAATATTGGGTTATATAGATCTGAAGCTAGATCTGATCCAAATATGGCTGCAATATTTTCTACAAATAGATCTGAGCTTTGAGGGTTGATCCCTCCTTTAGATCTACAAGCTAGGAGCTTGAGATCTTGCCTCCTCTTCTTCCTCCTTCAAGTTGCAGCAATTGAATATGCAGCTGCTATAGAAACCACATTGTACAAGAGGGAGAGGCTCTATTCCTACTAAAATGTGCTACAATAACCTCCAAGCTGATGGAAATGGTGATGGCAAGGTGAGGGGATGGTCCCTCACAGGATTACTAGCTGAAATACTAGTAACTTCCTTCCTCCTTTGGATCTGCAATGATGGACTGCGCAATCCTTGATGGGATTGCTGCTAATAGGAGGTAAATAATGTTTGGTCTAATGACAGTTATGAAATGAAGCCCTGGGAATGCTGATCTTCAAGCCCAAGAATATAGGAATAATCCTACACCGGTTCTCTAGCTGAAATATTGAAGACAACCTCCACCTCCAAATTGATCTTCAAAAATTGCGTAATTCCTGAAGGTAGATCTTCTACAGAGAATGGAAATGATATGTGGCACCATTTCCTGATGAAGAATGAACTACAACCCTCTTTCAAGAGCTACTCAATGAAAGAGGTGGGATTCCCGACCAGGAACACCCAATGCTAAACAACACTTCAATCTTAGCTAAACAGCCAAAGAAAGCATGGAATGTCACATGAAAATTCCAGATCTAAACATACCTTTACATCTATAATCAATATCATGCCTTCATTGTTACCTTCATCTCCTTTATATAGTTTGTGAACCTTCCCATGCCTTGGCCCACCTCTAAACTGCACTTTGCATGTGGACATAATCCTCCATGTTTGACTGTGATGTCTCTCCAAGTTATCCATTATGTCTACATACAATGTACACCCTCTCCATCATGTGTGCATTAATTGCACCACTTCCTTCATCACTTCATCATGAATTCTCTATGATCCTTCATTATATTCCTTCCATGATCTCAGTTGACTGCTTCAACCTCCGTGATCTATCTCATTAATGAGACATGATCTCCAATCCATTCACATTAGTAGTTTCTCCACTACCCCATTATGTAGATATAGGCTTAATTAATCCACATTCACACATAAAAAGTGGATATTTATTCACCTTGATGATTATGGGTCCCTCCACCCTTTTATTTACTTAATTCATAAAGGAAATTAAGAGCTCTAATATTCCAAATGTCATGTGAAAAGTTGGGAATATTACAGTTGAAGTATACGAAGAGTCACACAAATAATTATTGATGTTAGTGATAAAATGTGAGACAAAATAAGCACTTTAATAGATGGAAAACAATGCATCAAACAAACTAAACTAAACAATGAAAAAAACACATGAAATTATGAGAAACAAGTCAACAAAGTTAATGGGAAAAGGTCCATTTCTATTGATTGATGGTAGAAGAGATATAATTATTTTCAAAGACACTTGAAGAGATTCTAGAGGAATGGTGCTCAATGGCTCTCAACAAGGAATTTGTTTTCCAATATCCTTGCAAGCTCTCTCTCTCTTAACAAAGTGAAGGAAAACACTCAATGATGGTGGAATCCTTCCTCTTGCACAATGTTGCTTGATTTCTAAGGGAAATTTTTGGGAAACATAACAATGCTCAACTTTCTCTTTCGATTTGGTCTTCCAATGCCTTGCATTTATAGAATTTGTGTCCTTCCTTCTGTCTCTTGGCTCATTGATGAGAAAATGACTTGGGGGAAGGACAAGAGGATTTCTTGGGGGCTGCATATCTCCAAATTTGAATTAATCAACTTGAAACCAACTGTCCTAAGGTGGTACTGTCAGGTAAATTCCCCCCTAATCATGTGGAGTGGTCCCAGAATTCTGACTGTTTTCTTTCCAAAATCCTCATGTCTATTGAAGAAAAATATGCAAGATATGAAAAAATTGTCCTTTGGCGCACCCACAAGGATTTATTTTTTAATTAAACTTTGGAAAAGATTTTAATTTTTTGACCTTCACAATGTTTCCATTTGGGAATTTTTAACTTGTACATGTTGTCATTTGACTTTGATTGTTATTTGACCTTTAAAAAAGTGTGCATGATTTTTCCATATTAGCATTATAAATAATTAAAATATTATTTGTTGAATTTTGAATTCTAGTCTAAAGGAAGGGATGCACAGATTGAAGTCTAACGAAGGCTTGTTTTAGGCATTGAATATCCATAAGTAAGCTTGAATTAAATTTGGGAAGTTAGTTGCAGGACATTCAAAGCTACCATCTCTTTACATAATTAAAGAGAAGAAACTAAGGTGATGGGGAAGAGAGGACGACACCTACCCCCTTCAAAAATTGAGGAGGCAACTAAGCAACCCTTTAGAATATAAAGAGAAAGGTGGTGTACAGGGGAGGTCTCCTTGATTCATAAGAGGAGACTATGAAGAGATAATGACTCCTCATAAATAGAGAAGATGGAAAAAAAAGAAGAGAAAAAGGATAAGTGCGAAAACAACAAGTACAAAGGGAGTGACACGTTGGATACACAGGTACATAATGTGAAAAATAAGTGGACTCAACAAGAGAGGAATGCACAACTAAGGAAACTCTCATGCTAGTTACTGTACTTGAGCTCTCCCTTTCACGGAAGGACATAAACAATCAATATTGGTCATGGAATTGCATGAAGCTATGCATTAATAACAAAGGGAGGCTGAACCATTATGGAATTGATTTACAAATCCTATTATTGATTCGATCTTAGAGTATTCAGGTGTAATCAGGTTTATTAAGCATGTCTGGTCTATAGGAGTCTTAGTGGATGAGTAAATCACTATATTTATTGTTGTATAACTTATAAACAACTTGGACATGAAAATTTGAGTAACTTTGGTGCTTTCTGGGTCACTGATAAACTACCTAAACAATGGACTGCATACCCTTGTAGTGATTTGTATGAAAAGACAACAAATAAACTACCTAGACAATAGATTCAATCTACTGGACTAAAAAATACTCCATCCAGACCAAGGGTTGGTGTAATTTTTTCTAAGCAACATCTCATATCTGGTTCGGTGGTTGAAAACTGCAAGAGAGTTACAATGTAGCTACCCTACTATTGGGTGGAGAGTGGAAGTCCCTCCAATTTATAGCGACTTTAGTATATAATTGTTGATGCATGTTGGGTTTTAGACTATGATATTCCTGGTTGTGCTTATGATTAATGCATAATCCAATATTTTCATGAGTGAATTCCTGAAACTCACTGTTATGCTAATGACTTACCACCTGTCTTATGTGTTTATGAATATATATTTATTCTTGAACTATGTAAAGCACTATCATATGCATAATTGCAATATATCTTAAATGTTTATAACCCATTTCTTAAATTTACTATTATACTCAGAAGTGACAAGTTATCTCACAGGTATATGGTTGTATTGAATGATTGAACTATGAATATTTCTACCACACTTATGAATTATAACTATCTTGTATATTTGTGGTTGAAATAAAGATCTATGTTATGATTTTTTTTTACAAGGAAAAATTCGTAATTTTCATTAATTGTAAGGAAAATTACATGTTGCATTTGCAACAGATAACATCGTGTATAATCTATATAATATCCAAAAAAATATGGCAGTGTTCTGTAAAACATTTCAATAGGAAAAAAAAATATATAAAAATTTACTGTGCATGTAAATATAGACATAATATCATAAAAAAGTAGAGAGTCTGTGTGCAAAAACTGTAAAAATAAAAAAAGCCTTTGATCAGACAAGTTGTTCAGCAAGCTCTAGGGACCCAAGATCCTCAATGAAGGGCATATGGTAATGCTAATATATAACTGGACCCTTGTGTTCAGTGATATGCCAATGCCCCCAAGTTAGGTGCACGACCTCTTTGGACAAGCAATCAACACTCTGGTTCTTTTGCCTGTAAATGTGAGTGATAGTAATAATGTAAAAAAGATTTTTAAGAGCCAAAAATTCATCCAACAAACTCCTAAGTGTGTGTACATGACATGTTGCATTATTATTGAACCAATTAATAATGATCTTATGGTCCCCAAAGATATGTATCCCGTTGCATATTTTTTCTAAGGAAAATATGAGGAGCAGTCTAAGACTGTTGAGCTCCGAGTAGTTGCTAGTTCCCGGGCCTAATCCTATTTTGATTTGAAAGAAGTGTGAGTCTGATAGATGCAGTATGGACCCTCCTCCACATCCATCAATACCAACAACACCATAAAAACAAGACCAAGGGAGACTATTTTCAATAGATTCGGGCACAATGATCCTATCAACCTTTGAGCTGGCCTCTTCAGGGATGGAATGATAGAGGGCATACATGGAATTGCAGATGGAATTCCAAGAGATCGAGGAGCTATGGAATATAATATGGTTTCAAGTCAGCCAAAGGCCCCGAGAGATCAGGAGAGGTAGGTTGCAAACATTTATCGTGGAACAAGAGCGCCACCGGTTATGCCAAGCCATGGAGATAGTCTCCCCCTGTCAAGAGTTATTGATGCCAAGTTCCTTAGTAACCATCTGCCAGGTATTACATGTCATAGAGAAATTGAGGAAGAGATGGTTGATATATTCAACTTGCTCTTTGAAAAGACCACACCTAGAGGGACCATGAATGGATCTCTTTTCCATATTTTCCTTCGTAGGCACACAATTAGTAAGAAGGCACCACATAAAAAGCCATGCTTTTGGGGGGGCGAGGGGGGGCGGGGGGGGGGGGGCGCGGGGATTTTAGCTTCCATAGAGTTTTCCACCACCAGATTTGTTTAGGAGGTTGTAGGATTGCTGTGAGGGCAGAATAACCATCTTTGGGTGTATAATTACCTTTGGGGGAGATGGCCCAAATAAATTCATCCGCTGCTTCTGAGATTATAATATGAGAAATATTGAGGGCCTTGATATATTTGTTCCAAGCCATCCACCAGTTCACAGGGATGTTCAGATCTTGTGGTGATTTTAGCTTCCATAGAGTTTTCCACCACCAGATTTGTTTAGGAGGTTGTAGGATTGTTGTGAGGGCAGAATAACCATCTTTGGGTGTATAATTACCTTTGGGGGAGATGGCCCAAATAAATTCATTCGCTGCTTCTGAGATTATAATATGAGAAATATTGAGGGCCTTGATATATTTGTTCCAAGCCATCCACTAGTTCACAGGGATGTTCAGATCTTGTGGTGATTTCCAATCTTGATTAATCCAATCAGAGTTTTCCCCATTCTCCACCTGACTGAGCTGAGTAATACCAAGCATCCAAACCTATCCGAATTTGAGTGCCTGATCCAATGCACCAAGCAAGACCTTGTTTGATGAGTGCTATGGATTTCAAGATAGCATGACATACAATAGATGAGCTAGTCCAGAGTCTATTAGGTCTTCTTTTCCAATCAAGTGTGGAAGCAAGAGAGATGTATTTTGAATAGGTGAGTTCCTTCCATAGACTGTAGGAGGTCAAGAGATGGAATCCCATTTTGGTAGCCAGTGCAGTAGCGAAGATATTAAGATCCTTGAGTCCCCAAACCCCCAGAGTTTGGCATGTGTGATCTTCTCCCATATAACCCAAGAGAAAGTGTGACCATCATCCTTACCACACTAGAGGAAGCATCAACATATTTGTTGTATTATGTTAGTGACACCTTTTGGAATCCAATCTAGCACCATCCAATACACCGGGATCACTTCCAACACAGACTTGATCAAAACAAGTTGACCTGCTCTAGAGAGCCATTTTTGCTGCCAAATATTGATTCTTTGCTCAATTTTTTCTGAGAGCCAATTCCAATTTGTGATTCTATAATCATTGGGCTTGAGTCTAAATCCCAGATATTTTAGGCCCTCTTCAATATGCCAGTGATCAAATTGAAAAAGGTGAAGGGTATGTCTACTCTCCTGGTAGGAGCATTTAGAAATCATTATGGTGGATTTGCTTTCGTTAGGTAGAATTCCAGTAGCAGTGCAGAATGTGGTCAATATATTTTTGAAACATATGGAGTCCCACAAGGAGCCATCTAGAAATATGAGAACATCATCAACAAAAATAAAGTGCGTCGGATGAATAGTATCATTTATTTTGACTCCAAGGAGCTACCCTTGATTTCTAGTAGAGGCAATGAGCTTAGTGAGACCCTGTTAGGTCCCTATATTACTAGTATAGTCCCTTATTGTTGTTAATGTAACCCCCTTATTGTTATTATTGTGCCCTTAAATTATTATTGTGAGGTCGTCTAGCATTACATTGTGGCCCCACTAGGATTACATTGTGGCCCCATGGACTCCTATATATAGAAAGGAGGTTTTGTAATTTGTATCATCCAAGAATTTTTCATTCATGTAATGTATTGGAGGTTTCCCCCTTGAAGTGGCTTATTTATAAGGCGTTGATATCTCTTTTCTTCTATTTTTGGAGCTGGTTTCACAACATTTGGTATCAGAGGTTTGGATTCTACGGTTTCGCTGCTCCAAACAGGTCATCGTGGAATTTTCACTATAACATTTTTTCTACGAAGGTTAAGAAGCTGAAATTTTTAGAGTACGAAGCCGAACTCCTGAGGAACATCATCGCAAAATTTCAAAGCTTGGTTCGCAATATTTTCGGAGATATGATTTGTGGAAGTTAGGGTGTTTTGCAGGCTCCTGAATTTCACTTAAAAAGGTCATCATGGAATGTTCGCTATAAATTTTTTTCTACAAAGGTTCAAAAGCTAAAATGTTTAGAGTGCGAAGCAGAAATCTTGAGGAACATCGTAGAAAATTTTCAAAACTTGGTTCATAATATTTTCGGAGATATTATCTGTGGAAGTTAGGTCTTTTTCAGGCTCCCGAATTTCATCTCAAAGAGGTGATCGTGGGAAAATATTCATAACTCTCTATGAGCATCAGATTAGAATTCTATAACAATTGACTAGAAGTACACGGACTGTAGTTTTTTGTCTATAAATTTCAGAGCCAAAGGAGCAAACAGTGACACGTGGCAAGTTGTACAAGTTCGCTCTATTGAACCAGTCCATAATTAAACACTGTTACCGATGAAATATGTAACTTGACCTCAAAACGGGAACTCTAGCCCAAAAAGACTCAAAAAACATGAAAAAACACCCCCAAAACAAACAAACAAAAAGTGTATTCCAGAACGCACTTGGTTTTTTTTTAAGGTCAAATTTCAACATTTTATAAAATTATGCTAAAAACAAAATTGTTTCTTGAAAAAAGGATGGGAAAAACACCCTCAAAACAAAACCAGTTGATGCTGGAATAACAAAAAATAAAATAAAATTGTGTCATATTTTTGACATTTTTAAAAACAGAAATAACATTTTTTAATTTTTAAAATTCAAACATTAAAAAAAACCTAAAATTTAAGAAAAAAAATAAATTTAAAAAATAAAAACATTTTAAAGCTTAAAATTTAAAAATATATAGGAATAAAAAAATAAAAATAAAAACTAAATAAAAATTTTAATTCAAACATAAAAAAAAACCTAAAATTTAAGAAAAAAAATTAAAGATTAAAATTTCAAAATATATCGAAATAAAAAAATAAAAATAAAAACAAAATAAAAATATTAAATTAAAAATAAAAACAAGTTAAAAAAAGAAAGAAATTATAAAAAATAAAATATAGAAATTAAATTTAAAACAGAAAAAGAAAATGTTTATTAAATTTTTAAAAAAAATTAAATTTTAAAATAAAAAATTAAATTTAAAAAATATATTAAATTTTAATAAAAAAAATAAAAATAAAAAACATTATTGAAATTAAAAGTAAAAAAATGAAAAATTAATTAAAAATAAAAAATGAAAAATAAAATACAATAAAAATATTAAATTTAAATTATAAAAAATTATATATATATGAAATTAAATTAAAAATATATATATTAGATTCTATTACATTTAAAAAAAAGAAGTTAATATTAAAATAACAAATTAAATTTTAAAAAAAAATATATTAAATTTTAATAGATAAATGAATAAACAAATAAATTTTGAAATAAAAAATAAATTTTAAATATAAGGAAAAAGAAAAACATCATTAAAAAACTTTAAAAATCAATTAAAATTGAAAAAAATATATTAAATAAATATATTAAATAAAAAATAAAATAAAAACAAATTAATTTGAAAATAAGTTTAATTAAATATATATATATATATATATATATATATATATATATATATATATATATATATATATATATATAATTTTAAATACACAATTTTAATTGAAATAAAAAATATATATATAAATTTTATGTAATTAAAAAAATAATAATAAAAAAACTAAAAAAATGTATTAAATTCAAATAAATAAATAAAAAATACAAAATTTACTAAATTTTAAAAAATTAAATGGAAAAACTAAACATAAAATTTAATAATAATAAAAAAATATGAAAAAAAAAAATCAATTAAATTAAAAAAAAATACAAAATTTAATAAAAATTATTAACAAAATTAAAAAATAAATAAATAAATAAAAACAAAAAAATGAATAAAATTAAAAAAAAACAAAACAAATTAAAACAAATTAAATTTCAAATATAAAAATTAAATTTAAAAATAAATAAATAAATAAATCTTTTGAATTACAAAAAAAAAAAAAAAAAAAAATTGATCGTGGTGGCGCCGCCAATCGGCCTCCCGCCCAGGTGGCAGCAGAGGCCGGCCCGCGGCGGGAGGCCGATTCCGAGAATCGACCTCCCGCCGCGGGAGGGCAATTCTCGGAATCAGCCTCCCGTCGCGGGAGGGCCTCCTGCGGCGGGAGGGCGATTTCCGGAATCGACCTCCTGTCGCGGGAGGGCGATTCTTGGAATCGGTCTCCCGTCACGGGATGGCCTCCCGCGGTGGAAGGGTGATTCCCGGAATTGGCCTCAGGGCGATTCCCGGAATCGGACTCCCACTGCGGGAGGGTGATTCCCGTAACCGGCCTCCTGCGGTGGGAGGGCGATTCCCGGAATCGGCCTCTTGCCGCGGGAGGGCGATTCCCGAAATGGGGCTCCCGCGGCGAGAGGCCGATTCCAGGAATCGCCCTCTCGCCGCGGGAGGCCAGTTCCGGGAATCAAACTCCCAAGGCCTCTCGCCGCGAGAGGGCGATTCCCGGAATCGGCCTCCCGCCCAGGCCGGCCTCCGCCGTCACTAGGGCGGGAGGCCGATTGGCGACACCACTATAATAAAAAAAGCTTCTTTTTTTTTTTTTTTTTTTAAATTCAAAAAATTTAAAATTATTCTTTTTTAATTCAAATTTTTGTTTTAAATTTAGTTTGTTTTAATTTAGTTTGTTTTTTTTTTTTTTTTTTTTTCAATTTAATATTTTAGATTAATTATTTTTTAAAATTTAAAATTTATTTATTAAATTTATTAAATTTTAATTAATTAAATTTTTTTTTTAATCTTTTAGTTTATTTAGTTTTTCATTTTTTAAATTTATGAATTGTTTCATTAAAAAAAAAACAGTAAATTTATGGATATTTGTTTTTTAATTATTTGTACGTGGTTTTTTTAACTTTTTTTGTTTTTTAATGATAGTTTTTTTTATTTTAATTCTTTTATTTTAATTTTCTTTTTCAAATTTCAATTTTGTTTTTTTTTTTTCTTTTTAATTTGTTTTTTTGTTAATTTTAAAATTTGTATTTTTGTTTTCGTATTATTATTATTTTTTTAATTTAATTTTTTCTTTTTTGTATTTTATTTTTTTTATCTAAATTTTAATTTTGTAATTTAAATTATTTTTAAATTTTCTATTTAAATTTTTTTTTTAATTATATGGTTTTTTTTAATAACTTAGAAAAAAATGTTTTTGATGTTTTTTTAATTTTTGGTTAATTTTTGTTTTTTTTCTTTAAATTATGTGTTTTTTTTTTCAAATTTTTGTCATTTCTTTTAATATAATTTTCGAAGGTTTTGTTTTTTGTTTTTTGTTTTTTTACGACTTAATTTTGTTTTTTTTTACATTTTTATTGGTTTTTTTTTTTTGTTTTTATATATATATTTTTTATCTAACTTTTGTGTTTTATTACCAACATGAAAATCACCACTCTAAAAAAAAGGTTGATCTTGCATCAATACGTTTCAAAATTAGCATGAAAATCACCGCTCTAAAAAAAACAGTTGATGCTGCATCAATACGTTTCAAAATTAGCATGAAAATCACTAATATTTTAAAACAAATATTCATACTTCATATATAAAAATATTAGTGTCAAAAATGTGCTAAAAAAAAAAAACTTGATTCTGCATCACCACTTTTCAAAATCGGGTGCTTTTTATGCTACCAAAAAAAAGTAGGTAATAGTGCAGTTACCTATTTCACTTGGGTAGCTAGCAGCATAGGTCATCAGAGATTGGACATAACGTTGTCTTTGAGAATCTTGAATAATCCAACTTAAGTCGAATCCGTGGCATTTGAAAGAAGCTTTGATGGAATACTACAGTATTTGATGTCCGGGAGTATTGAGGATCTAAAAGTATAGAGATAATACAATTTCAATATCGAGCTTCTCAAAAGCAAGTAAAAGGTGTGTATTTTTTTTCCGAATTGCATAAGTCTTGTTTGAAGAATCAAGTTGAATTGATTGCAAGGGCATATTGTAGAATAGATATCAGTATTGGATTATAAAATGGCCCTTAAAAAGAATTCAACACCCATTAAGCCTTTGGAAAGCTCTACTATGACTCATGAAGATGAAGAATGGCAACATGACATATCAAAATTACAAGAGCAAGTGCAACAAATTTCGCTCTCGCAAAGAGCAACAAAAAATGACATGGAAGTTTTGAAGAAAGGCATGGAAACTAAGATGGATGGTTTGAAGAAAGGCGTGGAATATAAGATGGATGGTTTGAAGAATGGCATGGAAGCTAAGATGGATGGCATGGAATCTAAGATGGATGACATGGAAGCTAAGATGGAAAACATGAAGAATGATCTAAAAGCAGACATGGAAGGTTTGACAAAGTTGATACAAGAAATGTTTCCTAATGGTGAAAAGATAGTAGAGGAAACTCATGATGAGAAAGTTAATCGTGATTTCATAAACTCTAATGTTGGAGGGAAGAACCACCATATTCCAAAAATGGATATGAGGAAGTTTGATGGAAAGGATCTTGTAACATGGATACTACAGATGGAGCAATATTTTGATCTCGATAATGTGCAAAACACACAAAAGCTACGCATTGCAATTTTACATTTAGAACAAAATACATTTGTATGGTATCGATGGCTTTGCTCCTGTAAAAAAATTGTCACTTGGTCAATTTTTACGGAGGAAATGATAGTACATTATGAGGATACAAAGAGCAACACTTTCTTTAGCCAATTGATAAAGCTCAAACAAAAGTATTCAGTGGGGGAGCACATTGAGTACTTCCAAAAATTGAATATAAGGGTAACTGATATTCTAGAGGAACACAGGATTGATCTCTTCATAGGTACTTTAAATGATAACATCCAACATGAAGTTCGCGTTTTGGAACCTGATTCATTGGAGAAGGCATTCAGGTTGGCAAGAAAAAATGAATCTAAAATTATGGTGACAAGGAATCCTACCACTCACTTCTATAAATAAGGAAGTGTTGCTACTCCTAGAATTCCACAACCTACAAGGTTGACACCACAACAATTGGAAGAAAAAGGAGAAAAAGGGCTTTGCTACAGTTTTGATAGCAAATACACTAAAGGTCATAAGTGTGTTGAGAAGAAATTATTTTACATAGATGGTGAAGAGGAAGAAGAAAATGAACACAAATCTTCAAAAGAAGAGGATATACACTAGGAACCAGCCCTAGAAGAGGAAGAAATGAGTCCGACCATATCGTTTAATGCATTGGCAGGAATTACCACTCCTCAAACTCTCAAGATAGAAGGACATATCAAGAAGAAAAAGGTAATAGTGTTGATTGATTCGTGTAGTACCCATAATTTTATTCATTGTAAGGTAGCCAAGGAATTGAATTGTTTCCTATACCCAGCACCAGAATGTCAAGTGATGGTTGCAAATGGAGGAACTATAAATTGCTCTGGAAAATTCCATAATATCAAGCTAACTATGGGGGAATATGTATTGAATAGTCCAATGCTTTCCATTCCTATGGGAGGTGTTGATGTTGTACTAGGAGTACAATGGTTACAATCTTTGGGGACGGTAGCTTTTAATTTTCAAAAACTTTTCTTGAAATTTTTTTCAGAAGGAAAGGAAGTCGAATTATGGGGTATTTCGGGGAAGCCGGGAAAGATAAAAAGCTCTAATGTCATGACAAAGCTTCTAAAGAAAGAACAACGAGGCGTAATTGCACAATTATGCTCACTAGAAGTTCCAACATCAAAATCATCTATTTCTGCAGATCTCCAACAAGTCTTGGACAATCATTCCAAAGTGTTTGAAACTCCCAAAGGACTCCCACCTATTCGTGATCATGATCATGCTATTCATTTGATTCCAGGAAGTGTTCCTCCAAACATCAGGCCTTATAGATATCCTTATATCCAAAAGAGCGAAATTGAACGTATGATTGCAGAAATGTTAGAGGCGGGTATAATTCAACCTAGTCAAAGTTCTTTCTCTGCTCCTGTAGTATTGGTACACAAGAAGGATGGACCATGGCGAATGTGTCCAGATTATAGGGAGCTCAATAAGCTCACCATTAAAGAAAAATTTCCCATTCCTGTGATTGATGAATTATTGGATGAATTACATGGAGCAATTTATTTTACCAAGTTGGATCTTCGTTCAGGATATCATCAAATTAGAATGAAGACCGAAGATATTCCAAAAACAACATTTCGAACTCATGAGGGTCATTATGAATTTTTGGTCATGCCTTTTGGCCTTACCAATGCACCTTCTATATTTCAAGGGTTGATGAATTCCATTTTCAAACCCTTCCTTAGAAAATTTGTGCTAGTATTTTTTGATGATATACTAATCTACAGTAGGTCTTGGAAGGATCATGGTCAACATGTTGACAGGGTGCTCAAACTATTGCAGGAGAACAATTATATGCAAAAACATCCAAATGTTTCTTTGGAGTACAAGAGGTGGAATATCTGGGTCATATTGTATCTCACGAGGGTGTTAAGGTAGACCCTAACAAAATTAAAACCATTAAGGAATGGAAAGTCCCCACAACCATAAAGCAGTTGCGAGGATTTCTCGGGTTAACAGGGTATTATCGCAAGTTTGTTAAGAATTATGGGAGAATAGCAGTACCTCTAACAACATTATTGAAGAAAGATGCATTTTCATGGACTCCTGAAGCAACTAAGGCCTTTGAACATCTTAAAGAGGCAATGTGCCCAGCACCGGTCTTAGCTACACCAGACTTCACAAAAACCTTTATTGTGGAATGTGATGCCTCAGGAAATGGAATTGGTGCAGTTTTAATGCAGGAAGGAAGACCCATTGCTTTTGAAAGTCCTCCAATCAAAGGAAAGTATTTACAGAAACCTATTTATGAGAAGGAAATGTTAGCAATACTGCATGCACTAAAGAAATGGCGAACTTACCTAATGGGAAGACACTTCAAGGTAAAAACTGATCATGATAGTCTTAAACACTTTTTTGGAACAAAGACTATCTTCAGAAGAGCAGCAAAAATGGGTCACAAAGATGTTGGGTTATGACTTTGAAATAATCTACAAAAAAGGAAAGCTTAATGTTGTTGCAGATGCACTCTCAAGAAAGAATGAAGAGGTGGAAGCATTTCTTTGTGCCATTTTTATTATCCAACCAGATTGGATAACCGAAGCAAGAGATGAATGGAAGAAGGATGAAGAAGTGTGGACACTCATTCAAAAGTTGCAGCAAGATCTTAGTACATCTGATACATTTAGTTGGAAAAATGATTCCTTATGGTACAAAGATCGCTTATATATTTGCAAGAATTCCCAACTAAAACAAAAGATTCTTTTGGAATTGCACACTTCTCCTTTAGGAGGACACTCGTGATTTTTAAAAACTTACCACAGGGTGAAGAAAGAATTTTTTTGGGATGGCCTTAAATATGATATTCAAAATTTTGTGGCGGAATGTTTGGTTTGCCAGCAGAATAAAGTGGAAACAATTAAGACCCCGGGACTTCTACAACCTTTATCCATTCCAAGTCGACGTTGGGAAGAGATTTCAATGGATTTTATCACAGGTTTACCTAAGTCCGAAGGAAAGAATGTCATCATGGTGGTAGTTGATAGACTTACCAAGTATGCACACTTTTGCGCATTATCTCATCCATTTAAAGCAAGTACAGTTGCTACTACATTTATGGACAGAATTCAAAAGCTACATGGAAGCCCAAGGGTTATTGTGAGCGACAGAGATCCCATTTTTACCGGAAATTTTTGGACGGAGTTATTTTCTTGTTTGGGTACTCAATTAGCTCATAGCTCATCTTATCATCCTCAATCTGATGGTCAAACTGAGATAGTAAATAAATGTTTGGAAGGATATCTCGTTGTTTTGTATCTGATAAACAAACACAATGGGTCAAGTGGTTACCTCTTGCTGAATGGTGGTATAACACTTCCTTCCATACTGCAGCAAAAATGACCCCATTTATGGCACTTTATGGATATCATCTACCATCCATCACATCATCTTTAAGGGAAAATTCGAAGGTTCAAGCAGTTGAATATCACATCGAGCATCAGCAAGAAGTTCTCCAACTCTTAAAGGATAACCTGAATTTGGCACAAAATCAAATGAAACAACAGGCAGATCAACATCGCAACGAGAGAATTTTTGATGTAGGAGATTGGGTATTTTTATGGCTACAACCATACAAACAAATGTCCCTCAAGCAAGCTAAGAAGGATAACAAATTATCGCCAAAGTACTATGGTCCTTACAAGGTGTTGCAAAAGATTGGTACTATGGCATACAAATTGGAGCTTCCTACTTCTTCACGAGTGCATCCAGTTTTCCATGTTTCATGCTTAAAGAAGGTTATAGGTGAAAATCTTCCAGTTCAAACAATATTTTCAGAACTTGATGAGGAAGGAAAAATCATATTGGAACCTGAAGCGGTCAAAGAAACAAGAACTCGACAACTATGAAATCGATCAATTTCAGAGTATCTCATCAAGTGGAAGAACTTACCCACTGAAGATTCTACATGGGAGGATGAGAATTTTATACAGAAGCACCCAGAGCTACTCAAGCATTGAGGACAACACTTTTTTAAGGAGAGGGGCATGTTAGGTCCCTATATTACTAGTATAGTCCCTTATTGTTGTTAGTGTAACCCCCTTATTGTTATTATTGTACCCTTCTAACCCCCATTTTGTTATTATTGTGCCCTTAAATTATTATTGTTAGGTCGGCTAGGATTACATTGTGGCCCCATGGACTCCTATATATATAAAGGAGGTTTTGTAATTTCTATCATCCAAGAATTTTTCATTCATGTAATGTATTGGAGGTTGCCCCCTCAAAGTGGCTTATTTCTAAGGCGTTGATATCTCTTTTCTTCTATTTTTGGAGCTAGTTTCAGAGCAGACCCTCTATAATTAGAAGGAAGAGAACAGGGGATAAGTGGCATCCTTGTAGAATTCCATGACCTGCATGGAAGAAAGGAGTAGACGCCCCATTAATAAGGATACTAAATGAGGCGTTGGTAATACAACACAAAATCCATTGAATGAAGGGATTGGGGGGGACCAATATGGGTGAGAATTAGATGGAGGTAGGTCTAGCAGGTGCAATCAAAATCTTTGGCAAGATCAATCTTGATAATGGTACATTTAAGGCTATTTAGATTGATAGAGTGAAGGGATTCATGTGTGGTGTCGATGGCCTCATAGATTTGTCTATTGTGAAGGAAGGAAAAATGCTCCTTGGATATGTTCCAGGATAAGATAGGCTTAATACGATTAGCAATGATCTTAGAAATGATTTTTTATAGACAGTTACACAGAGAGATAGGTCGATAGTCACTGAAGGAGATGGGTATGAGGGAAATGAAGGTAGAGTTGAAGCTGTCATACATTCTACCCGATACTCTGTAGTCCTCAATGACCAATAGTAGATACTTACCAATAAGTTCAAAGAAAGATAGATATAATTCAATAGGTTGACCATCTGATTGAGGACTCTTCTATTTTTTGAACCAATTTAGGATAACTTCTATCTCACCTACTCTGATAGGGGCATTGAGTACATCCGAATCATAATCTTCCACGTACCTAGGGATATGCCTTGCAATACTAAGCACTTATCCAATGTTAGCCACCCTAGGATCTTCGTAGATGTGGGAGAAATGTCTAATTCCGATATCCAAAAGTTGTTGATGAGTCTTGGCCACCCTCACATGCTGATCATTTAATTCCCGGTATTAATTCTCTTTCAACCTTTGGAACATTTCTGAAACAAATTGTTGTTATTGTCCCCTCCCTTGAGATACATAGCCCTGCTCTTGAGCCTCCAACCTTCCTCTTTGAGTCTTAGAAGCTTAATTTTCTTCATTTCCAATAGGGTGGATTTTTCCTTATGCTCCAAGGAGGTGTGCCCCATTTCATAATCATCAAGCATATGGGTGATCTCCCTCTCAATCCTCCTAAACTCTTCTTCATCTCCGATCCTTTTCTCCTTTCCCATTTGATAGTATTCTCCTTAATGTTGGACAAGTTATTGGAAATAATTGTTGCAGGTGGTGTATTGAGCATCTGGTGACAGTGATTCCATTTCTCCATGAATCAGGTTCATCGAGCCAGAAGGAGTTGAAATTGAAAGGGGAGTGAGGTTTCTTGTTCTTGCTATGTATCTCAAGATAGATGGGTCAGTGATCCGAAAAACCACCTGAGCCCACCCAGTGTCTAGCTGCTATCTATCCAGACATCTAACTTTGAGGTAATCAAAAAATGATCCAGCCTTCGAGCAAGGATTGCTTCCCAATCCTTTTGTTACACCATGTGGGCATTTTTTTTTCCATCTATAAGTCAATAAAATTGGTTTTTTCAATAAATTTCTCGAAGTAACAGGACAGGGGATCAAGCGTTTCTTGGGGACCCCAGGAATCCACATGACCCAGAGAGAAATTTAGGTCACCTTCCATAATGATGTGATCCTCCTGCATGATTGGGGAGTGCATCAACTTGTCCCAGAAAGCTGTTCTATTATGGAAAGGCCAATAGATGTTGAGTTTTTTGAAGGGAGTACCAAGATCAAAGGTGGTGATGTCTTCTCCAAGTATCCCATCTAAGCCCCACACATTGTGAATTTGTAGGTTCGGTCATTAAATCCAATGGAACTTCCTCCTGATCATCCACACACATCCAGGGTGTGAACGGTCCAGGATGGATAGATCAAAGAGAGAAACTTATGAACTATCTCTCTCTGTCCTAAATTTTCCTATGCATGATTATGCCCACCTTTTCTAATTCTAGTAGGCGACAGAGGGCCAGTTTGTTGTCCGGGGTTAGCCAACCCTCTACAGTTGAAAGAAATAAATATCAGAGGGAACCCTTAGCAGGGGTTTTCTTTTCTCTAAGAACCCGGTCGATAGTGATTTGTTTCCCTAAGGCCACATATACCCTAGCCTGATGGATAGCTTTGGAGAGTGAGGAGGGTCTACCTTTGGTGGCCTTTAGTGTTGTCTGGTCGAGGTCATTTCCTAACCCATAAGAATTACAGATCAGGGCCTTGGGAGAGGATCAAAGATTTCATCTACATGAAGCGCTAGTACCGGATTTTTTTGGGCATTCAACATTGCCTGGGTTTGTAGAGGGGATGGATGTAGAAGCTAAGGAGGGTTGGGGAGGAGAAAATGCCACATGAAAACATACAAGGACCAAATTATTCTTCATAATAAGAGTAATAGTAATATGAGAAGTTACAGATGAAGTATACGAATGCAAGACATTAAAAATAAAAGGGGAGGAGGTAGAGGACACAATACCCATGATGGGGCTGAGATACTCCTCTTGCTACATTGGAGCCTATGGAGCGGTCGCTTGCAGAATTGATTTGGATGCTATCATTGGAGAAGGTTTTCGAGGTTCAACCTGCTGCTGCATATCCAAATGTTTCTTGTGCCTCTGAGTGAGTACTCCAAAACTCTATGTGGTTTGGGTACCCACATGAACCAGCATTTTGGAATAAGCTTAATTTGTCACTGTAATGAGAGGTAAATCCTTGTACACATGCCCCACCTCATGGAACCTCCTGCACCTAAAAGGGACTCCTTCATAATATAGTATTTTGTACCTGGAGATGTTCATGTATTTCATGACATAACTTTCGACCATACCTTCTCGAATATCCAGGTGTAATAGAATCCACACCATTGATATGCTGCCTATTTCCATGTAGGATCTGTCGTGGTCTAAGTAGATGCCTAGGTTCTCTCATATGCATCTGAGGACATATTTCATCTAAAATTGGAGGGGAAGACCCATTAAACAAACCCAAATAGGACCCACACCCATATTCTCCTTATCAGAGTTGAAAAGGGGAGTCCAATGCTTAAGGAGAAACAACGTCATTTCAATGTGCCAATATTTTGTAAAAACCCAACTAGCCATATCAGGGTGAGGAAAGATCAAAGAAAACCAACCTCTGTTCATGGCAAGGACAACCGAAATTTGTTCAAGGATTTTTCCCCATATTTCAGAGTTCCATCTCTTGAGCCTTGCCGAGGTGTATTTCTGCCCTCATACCCTGCTGGCTAGGACTGTTTATTCTGTTTCCTCAACTTGCTGCATACTAACCCCCTCAATAAAAACCATCTCCCTAGATTCCTCACGGTTCCTCATGCACCACGTCTTCTACTTTCTTTTCTTGTGTGTCAGAGTCACTCTGAGAGATCCCTCTTCCTCAAATAGGGTGTTGTCCGAGTCTGAAGATGTCTTCTCTTTAGGTTACTGAGTTGGTATGGGCAAGCCTTCAAAGCTACTAGAAGGGATGACCCATGTCAGACAACCAAGAAAATTAGCGTGGGTATGTAGAATGCCTCCTATCCCCAAGCCTAGATGCTCAAAGCCAAAAGCCCCTTTGCTTGTACCTCCCAGACCACTCGAACAATCTGCTTGTACCAAAAATTTAGTCAAGTTGAATGATGCCTACTGCCGGTTCCATATGTATAAAGTCGACGGGGATGGGATAGAGAAAACCGGAGATGTTGGGATGTTAGGGCTGAGACCCGGAAACTATTTAGATAGGCTCGAGTTAGGAACCCTAAACTCTTTAAAACCTGAGACTGACACAAAAATCTCCATGTTTGTTTTTCGGGCCTCTAACTGTTCGATACCTTCCAACAAACCACTCGCATGAGCCTCAACTAGCTACTCAGGTGGGTAGTTTGACCATATTCGGTCTGACACCAAAGAGTCTAATGAGTAGTCAAACTGTTCTTCCTCCATAACAGAGTTGCCCACGATTTTGGTAGGTTCCATGAAGAAAAAAACCAAAAACCATTTCTTCCTCTTGCCATGGTCGTTCCAAGATAAGGAGACCATAACCATCAGTAATGATGCTGGGGTCCAGAAGTTGTGTAGGGAAATAATTGTTTCTCGTATTTCAGACTAACTGTTCCTCTGTCCGCCAAAACTATCGAAGGTCAACTCTATACCCTTATTTCCATGACAATTGAGAGTGATGAAGGTTTTTTTATTCATGAGACAGTGGTGGAACATAACCAGGATGAAAATGATATAGCATGTGCACCTCGTCGGTATCTGTGACAGGCTCAACGGAAAACATAAAAAACTTACACAAGCATGAGGGACAAACCAATGTTGAGAACTAGGGCCGCCATCGCTAGGGTTTTCGAGGGTTTACATTTCCTCTGAAGCTCCATTTCCTCTCCATATGAGGCTATATTACCTGAAGCCAGATCTATGTTATGATGGTTAATGATATGTTCATGATAAATTTATAAAAAGGGTGTTTATTCCTTGCCTTTTACTTGATAGTGGTGGTATATGATCACTGGTTCAGATTGTTTAGGAGGATTTTTGATTCCTTATAATTAGATGATAACTCTCTTTGATCAATTATATTAACCTTTATGTGTCTTGTTGAGTTAATTGGTGGGCCACACCTACTTGAATAAGTCTAGACTACCTATAGGAAGGAAACAAAGCTAGACTGCTTGTATGCTCTTCCTATACTATCTTGTAAACATATATGTTTTGATGATTGAAGTTTCCCCTAAGTTTAAATAACCTATGCAAGAAGGAATTAGAATTGGGTTGAATGGTATGTTATTCCATGAAACTTTGACATACTATGTGAAATTTAGGTTGGGGATTTTCCCTTCTTGTTGTGTCAACAAACTATGAACTGGGTATTATAGGCGCATATCCCCTGTAGTAGTTCCCAAGTCAAATATTGAGGATTACGGTTTTAGGCCTTGGGTCATAACTTAAAAACTTTGGTATTGGGGAAATTTCCCCTATTTTCTGTGAAAATAAAAAATTTTAAGAATTTTCCATCAGTTACTAAATTGAAAAAGTATTGTGGATTTTATACATTACACATGGAAGGGTCTGGTCCCAATATGTTAGCGCCTAAACTCTATTCTAACTTGACCAGGTGCATGGTGTGTTAAAAATTAGCATGGGGGAAAGAATAATAGTTATTATTAGTTGATAAGGCCCCCAACAAGCCACCAAGCCAAGGAAAAAGCTAACTATAGAGCGTATAAATCATGTGTCATGTAGGCTTTCTAGGCCTAGGGCAAAACCTTTTCCAGTGGAATCATGCCACTGGGCTACTTGGTCACTAGACCTGTTTTCCTTTGATATGATTTTGGTCAATAATCATTCCAAAGCATCTAAAATTTTTTTTGGGTTTTAAAATATTTGGAGGAGCAATGCATAAGATAGATTTTAATCAAACAGTTAAGTTTTTTAAATCTTGCTGATAATATTAATAATTCAAGCTAAGGGTTGCTTGTTCATCTCATACAGTAATTAAGCTTTTATGATTTCGATTAAGTAGAATTTTTTAAGAAGATATGCTTATTAAACATTCAAATTTAACTATTCAATAAACCATAAGCTAGAAAACTTTTAAACAATGTTCAAAAGTTCAACAAAATATATTTAACATCACCAAAATACTGACAATTTATTGATAAAATGGATTTACATTAACAGATTTTCAAGTAAATAATTCCTTATAATAATTATAACTTCAGGAGGAATTATAAGGTTGTTGAAACACATTCAACCTCACCTAGTTAATTTGATGATAATAAAACATATGAAGAAACATAATGATAGAAAACTGGAAAACTCATAGATAAGACAGAGTTGTACAAGATGAGTTCAAAATCTTGCTTGTATTATTGATGATAAAAAATACTTAGTACAATGTATGTTTTACAAAATCTTCTCATCCAAGGGTGCAACCCTTCATAACTTGTGCTGAGAGTTATTTACACTAACTTACAAAACTTTAGAAATATCTTAACTGATTTACAATAATAGGATAATAAGAATAAAATAAGGAGACAAATAGATAGAGTGTCTCTATTTTTCTGGAGACTGTTGATGATTCGACCTCTTTTGGTGAAAGTTGTTGCTGACTTGTCCAATTTTGCTGGAGGCTGTTGCTGACATGGCTCTTAAAAATCGGATGTAATGGCATGCTAGAAAATTAATCTTTCCACTCAATGGTTTCACAAAAATTATCCCACTAGTATTCACTAGAAATTTCACAATTTATCATTTTCCTGAAAACTTGATCCACTTCAGTGAATCTATCGAAAGTTGTTTTTTGAATAAACCACTGTTTGACTTGATGCTGAATAATCAAGTCAAACTGTAAAGCTTCAAGGAAAGTGTTGGAACGGGGTTCCCTAAGCTGTGTTTTTGATATAATTTTTCAATAGTTGGTCTTTCATAGGGGTTTTTGGGCAGGTCAAAGCCCCCAATGTTTTGTAATGGATTAAAGGGTAAACCTAGGGTCCGCAAACCACGATTTGTGGACCATCAGATAAAAAAGGCTACGATGATATAAATAGATAGATAGTTGGTCTAGTAGGTAAGAAGAAGTAATATTGATGCTACATGTGAATTGTTGAGATCTGTTTCCATTTTTTTGGGTAAGGAATCCTGCCAGCTGTGTGCGCGAAGATCCTCAATCCTAATGTGTGCGGACCCCACTAGGCTGTGTGTGCGGGATGTGTTTTGGGTTGTAATTTGATTTTTGGATACTAATGAATGCAGAATATATTTGAAGTATATTTATGATATTTTCACTAGTCGTGTTCATTACTGAAGTGCATCTGTGTTATTTATTGAAGCTGCGAATGCATCTGTGATCAAGGAATTAGCTGCGATTATAATGTTCTGTGATGGTAATTGTTGATGCAGACATGGATGCCAATGTATTGATTAGATCTGTTGATGATAGTAGATTTGTTGTGATTACTTGTTGATTATATTTTTATAAGGCTACTAATAGACTCGATCTGTGCAAACCTGATAGTTGCAACGTCGATCTGCCTTAATTACCTACTCTCTCCCAGGGTGCGGAAACCTAGTTCCAACACCCTCCCATACTAATTCGGGTGAGACCTTAGCCTGCGAAAGTAGGTCATTGCCGAAAGGGCTAGTCGTATAGGGGTTTGTTGGCAAACCTTAACGTCCAAACGTGGGTCAGGACCCCTCAGGCCAACAAATGGTTCCGTTGTCGGGACCGAGAGCATTTTGAGAGAGAGATCGGGTAATGCCATGACGTTGTTGGAGACTTGAGAGACCAGAACTTGAAGACTGGTTCGAAAGAGAGATTCGGGAATTTTTTGTAAAGGAGAATCACAGCACGAAGTTGGCAACTGAGAAGTTGGAGAACAAATACATTTTCACTAAAGTATATGAAATTTTATTTGTAACTTTTTTTCACGAGCTCCAGGAGTAGTTAGCAAGGCTTGTATAATTCCAAACATGTTGGAAGGACAATTGGGTTACACAATGGATGTCGGAATTGATTCAATAGTTGGAGAAGAATGACAACACGATCACCCGTACGGTAGATCATTGAGTGGATAGAATGCTGGGAGGGTTTGTAATGAAATTCGCAGTTGATCAATTTGTATCCTATTCTGAGGCAGAGCCGAGGTTCTTAAAAGTTTTCCGAGGTAATTTCTTCTGAACATTTCCATTGTTAATTAAAATATTACTATTTGAAAAAGGCGTTCTGTGCAGCCACATCGAAAGAATGACCTTTGATCAGAGCTAAAGTACAATACGAAGTGGTAAGTACTACCGAACCAACCAAGAAGGGGATAGATCCATCTACATTCCATTAAGAGAGTCGATTGCGCATGTAGGAAATAGTCCTCCAGCTACACCACCTTTGAGCCAGCATAAGGGCAAGAACTCCCCCACACCTCCGCCACTACTAGAATAATATATGACCACACACATGAAGCTACCCACCTTCAAGGGTGTATGAGACGAAGATATGGACCAATTTTGGTTTGTAGCAGAATCAGTATGGATTGCACAGAATGTGGCTAGCGATGCTGTAAAGAGAGTGCAGTTATCCCTCGCCTTTGAAGGAAGGGCCCTGGACTAGTATATGGGGTATGTAGGCCAGCATGCAGACCCATCTATTCAAGAGATGAAGAATGCTTTAAAACAACAGTTCTGGAAGCCTAATTCCTACTCTCAGCTAGTAATTGATTTGAAATATTTTAAACAGGGACCCACTAAGTCTGTGTGGGAGGCTGATCAGCAGTTAAAGAAAGTTATTAGAGATGGGGAACTTCAGTATGATGATAGAAAGCACAAGGAATGGTTCATCACCATGCTACTACCTCACCTGCATGGACTTATGGGTCAACAAGTGATTGAGATGCAAGAGAAAGTCTTAGAGATTGTTATGAAGCTAGAAGTTGTGCCAAGAGACGATGCCCAGTTTAGGGTGCAGCAAATCCAAGGACAGTTGTTGGAAATGCACCTCAAAATCCAGAATCTGTGGAAATAATGAGGAAAAGAAGTTAGCCCAGATGTATAGTGCATAAGATGCAGGGTGTCTGGCCACACCAAGGATCAGTGCCCTCTGCTGGCGGACTACATGCAGGCTGGGGGACCCAAACCATTGCGTCCTAAAGAGGCTGCGAGGCCAAGTGGTCTGAAATTATGGTGCACTGACTATTGCATTGACGAACTACATGATACTAACCACTGTCCCCATCTTGGTGCTTATGTTCCAGAATTGAAGCAACAATGGTGTTGCTTCTGTTCATTTGTGGGGCATGACTAACATAACTGTTGGACATATGACTTAATGATAGATCAAGGAAACTTATACAAGGTGCAGGCTGACCCTTCTTCACCACTATCTCCCTCTGACAGAGGAGGCTCCCCGACATGAGGCAGGGGATGGGGAAGGGGTGGAGACGCAGGTCGGGGAAGAGGGAAATTGA
The DNA here is from genome assembly GCA_034641835.2 of Pinus albicaulis. Lineage (NCBI taxonomy): Eukaryota > Viridiplantae > Streptophyta > Pinopsida > Pinales > Pinaceae > Pinus > Pinus albicaulis. The sequence goes on from CM076570.1 coordinate 67,132,027, forward strand.
TCTATTACAACTGTGGAGAAATAAGGCACTTCTCAAGGGATTGTCCGAACCCTGCATGACAATCTTGCCGATATTTTTGAAAATTGGACCATGTGATCGAAGATTGTCCAGTCCTTATAGCACAAATGCAGGAAAAACAACAGACATTAACGCATAATGTGTAGAGGGTTAAGGTAGAACCATGTGATGTGGGACTGAGTATTAAAGTCATAACACATAGCGACATGGCTACTGGAGGAGCTGAGGAGAAAGCTGCAGCTGAACCCCTTATCCAGAAAGCTGCAATCAAATAGGAAAGCTTGGACCTACAGAAGGAGAAAGAAACCTTCATCGAAGCTTGCAAATACTTTCCCAAGGATGAGGCATCTAATTCCAAGGCTACAACAAACCTAAGAGCAGATGACGAAGTTAAACCATTCCTACAAGCATGTATGAAGCTGCTACGCAACCAAAAGGCAGTAGAAAATCTTCAAGCACTGATATACAGTAGCGCAGAAAGAAATGACCCTCCCATAGAAGTTAAGGATGTTCACAAACTATACAAGCATAATAAGCGCATTGGTCGGGAAATGCGGCTAATGGCGCAGATTGGCGATTATGAGATTGACCAGGTCATCCTAGATCTAGGATCTGATGTGAACGTCTTGCCCAAGAAAACATGGAAAAGGATGGGAGAACCTAAGCTGCAATGGTATACTATACAGTTGAGCATGGATAACCAATAGAATATTATACCATTAGGGAGACTGTCAAAGATTATGGTAGATATCGCAGGAGTTAAGGTGCGTGCGGATTTTGAAGTAATTCAGATCGTGGAGGATGTAGACCCTTATCCTGCACTCCTGGGACTGGATTGGGCGATAGCCATGGGAGGCATTATCAACTTGAAGAAGAGAATCATGGTTTTTTAGAATGAGGGTACGAGAGTGATAGTCCCTCTAGACCCTACGGAAGGAGAGCGGTATACAGAGCTGACGCACGAAGAAGATGGCGTAGATCATATTTATAAACTCACCGCCCGAGACAAAGATTGGATTAATCATACAGCTGATGGTGTGCTTTGCTGGGAGAAAGACAGTGAATGCCTCTCGACTCCAATGGGGAGATAAAAAATTGGCAAAAAAGGTTACATGACGTATCTGCGTTGTGATGTCTTAGGATCACGAAGAGCTTCTGGTGTATCTCCTCAGAGGTAAGAGAACTTCCCTACTTTGATGGTTCTGGTAGTATTAGGGAGTTTTTGCGAAAATTTGAAGCTGAAGTCCCAAGGGAGTGAAGGATGTGGGCACTTAACCTAGCCATGCACGCAACCCCTGCAAGGTGGTGGGAAACTCATAAGGGGATTATCCAGGATTGGGAGGAATGCTGTGAAATGATGATTCTACGGCTCGAACCTCCATTTCACCTACGTGTGGAGGCTTTCCTTGGCCAAGGAGATCCATGCAGGTGCGTGGCCGCGTGGATGGAGGCATGGTGTGAAAGGACCATGGACAAATGGGTCCACTTGTTTATCCATGCCTTGGGGCCAATTCCCACTGCATGGTATTTGGATGCAGAGCTACACCAACTCACCCACCAATGAGAGACCATGCGGGACGATTTTGTGGGGACGTTCGGGTTGATAGGTGGAACTGAGGCATTGGATGAAGCCTTAGAAGACATTAATGCCTTGATATTTGATGAATCATTCCCTCGTATGGAGTATGGGGCACTAGCTTGGGATACGCAGATGCAGGATATTGTCAACTACTGCAATATATCAATGCAGGAATGTGATGAAGACCCATAAAATATCACTATCCCGGAATCGGAGGGAGAGAGTGTAGTTACTTGACCCCTGTTGTAGGCCATTGATGTGACCAAGCCTCTTAAGCTAAGGGAAGTTAACATTGGAACATAAGAGAAACCTAAGCTAGCTAAAATTGGGGACTATTGGGATGATGATACTATCGAGAAAGTTGCAGAACTCCTTATAGAGTACCAGGAGCTGTTTCCTACGAAATTCTCGGAACTCAAAGGGATTATAGGGGACCTAAGGTTCATGCGCATCACTTTAAAACTAGATGCGCACCCTATTAAGCAACGACCTTATCGGTTGAACCCCAAGTATAAGCAGAAATTCAGGGAAGAACTTGACAAAATGATAGCCGCAGGTATCATTGAACCAGTAGAATAGTTAGATTGGGTAAGCCTTATGGTGGTTCAAGAGAAAAAGACCAAAGGAGAAATAAGAATATGTGTTGACCTGCGCAAATTGAACGATGCCTGCGTTCATGATCCCTTCCCTATGCCATTTTTTGAAAAAATTATCGATAGTGTGGGAGGGCAGGAAGCGTACTCATTCATTGACGGGTTCTCGGGCTACCATTAGATCAGGATCGCACCTAAATATCGCAACAAAACTACATTCGCCACTGAATGGGGATCCTTCCAGTACATTGTTATGCCGTTTGGGCTCAAGAATGCCCCTGCCATATTTTCGCGTGTGGTGGTCGCATTATTCAAGGATTTCATCCACAAGTTCTTGGAGGAATATTTTTATGATTGGACAATATTTAGTTTAGTAAAGAATCACGTCTCAAACCTGCGCATGATGTTGGACGCTTGTAGGAAGCACTAGATTTCCCTAAATATCAAGAAGTGCATATTTTGTGTACCATTTGGGATATTGTTAGGTCACATAGTCTGTCGGCAGGGACTGATGGTTGACCCTGCCAAGGTGGCAGTTATCATCAACTTAGTAGTCCCTACAATTGAGAAACAACTACGCTCCATTCTTGAGCACACAAGCTACTACAGAAATTTTATTCAAGGGTACGCATTGATCATAGCACCCATGGAGAAGTTTCTAAAGAAGGACATTTCATTTTTTTGGGATGCGGAGTGTCAGAAGAGATTTGAGTTACTCAAGGAGAAGATGGTCTCTGCACCTATCCTCATATTTCCTGATTGGGCGAAGGTATTCCATGTTCATGTAGATGCTTCAGGGATCACCCTGGGAGCTTTCCTTACGTAGCCTAGGGAAGGGTACATCGACCATCCAGTTGCATTTGCTAGTAGAAAACTCTCTAATGTGGAGTACAACTACTCCACTACGGAGCACGAGGGGTTGGCCATGGGTATATTCCCTGCAGAAATACCGACATTATCTATTAGGAGGTCACTTCAAGATGTTCACAGATCACTCAGCTTTGAAGTACCTAGTGAATAAGCCTCTATTGGTGGGGAATATTTTCTGATGGCTGCTGCTATTTCGAGAATATTACTTTGAGATCATGTGAAGCCGGGGAAACTAAATTCTGGGCCAAACCACTTATCCCGAATCGAGAGTGGTGAAGAACCGACCAACCTAGAAGAAGGATTGCCTGATGCACAATTGTTTTCTATTAAGGTGGTTGATGTGCACTTCGCCAACATCATTCAATTCTTAACTATGGGGATGGTGCCTACAAAATATTCGATACAAAAAAAAAGAGCTGGTGACCCACGCAGTGGACTTTACCATCATAGCAGGCCACTTGTATAAGCTGAGAGTTGATGAGGTATTGCAAAGATACGTTATGGAGCATGAAAGCAGGCCATCTTGGCATAAGCCCACGGTGCCATGGCAAGAGCTCACTATGCAGGGAAGGCGATGGTGCAGAAGATCTTGAGAGATAGGCTATGGTGGCCCACACTACATAGTGACTCTCATGACTATTGCAAAGCCTACGATACATGCCAAAGGACAGGAAGACCGTCGCGCAGAGATGAAATGCCCTTGTAGCCATAGATGGACCTGCAAGCTTTTGAAAAATGGACCATAGACTTCATTGGGGCCATCAACCCGCCAGGGAAGAAGACAAGTGCTCGCTACATCATCATTGCGACTGATTATGTAACCAGATGGGCCAAAGCACAAGCTGTAAATTATTGCACTACAGACACCGCTACACAATTTGTTTTTGAACATATCCTAACCAGGTTTGGCTATCCCAAGGTCTTGATGAGAAATAGAGGTATGGATTTTATTAATGAGACAATCCAGGCTTTGACTGAAGAATTTCGGATCCACCACGCCAAAAGTATGCCATATCACCCACAGGCGAACGGAACTGTGGAAGTTTTTAATAAAATTCTGGAATAGGCACAGACCAAGATCTGCAATGTTGAGCACAGCGATTGGGACGTGCATATCCCATCGGTCCTTTAGGCCTATTGAACCACCTGCAAGAAATTGACTGGGAAAGCACTGTTTCAGATGATTTTTGGAAAGGAGGCTATTATGCCCATGGAATATATTGTGCCTAGCCTGCGCATTGCAACCTTTACCAACATGGCAGAGCCTGATATCATGGAGGAGAGTTTAGTGTAGCTCATTGCCTGGGAGGAAGACCGATTCATTGCTAACTTCCATCAGCAAGTTTAGAAGGCGTGGAAAAAATCATGGCATGATTGACATATTCGACAAAAGATCTTTTCGGAGGGAGAATTGGTCTTGTTATACGATAGCCAGTTTGCAAAGCACCCAGGGAATTTTCGTTAGTATGGGCTAGGTCCCTATATGGTAAAGGAAATCAATGACAGAGGAGCTATCCGGCTAGCCACACTATGTGGTGTCATTGTACCAGGGTATGTTAATGGCATCCAGCTCAAACTGTACCGGATCAAATGACTATATGGCTGGCGTAGCTGTATTGGGTGGCATACGCACAGGCAGGATGAACAATACAGGAAAGCCCATTGTACGCGCAGAGGTCAATCCTTGGTCTGGAAGTCCGGGGAGGTGAGCTGGGAGCACAGGGGTAATAAACAGCCGCGAAAACTAGCCGTTGGAACAGTAAAACTTGGTAAAAAGCAAATTTTACCGTTGAAAGGAGCAGGCGGTTGGCAACTAATGAGGCGATTTTCGAAGATTTTTTACCGTTTGCTTGATGGTAAGTTTCAGATAAGCCTTACCCAACCATTGGTCACTATCCAAAGCTATAAAAGCAGGAGGATAGATCAGAAGTGGGTTCCATGCATTCTGGATATCTTGTGCTTTGAAGAATTTCATAACCATTGCACTCTGTTAATTTCTGGGTGGGCTACCCCTTCTGATAGTAGCAATTTTGAATTTATTTTCTAAGCGAGAATGACTGCAACTAATTCGATTGAATCATCGTATACCATGGCCTCCACTGATGAAGTATTAGAGGTCACACCTGAAGTGGAAGAGGTTGTGTCCACACCAACCAACAGGAAGCAGGTTGAGAAGAAGAAGGGAAAAGGGAAAGCCCAGGAGTAAGGACAAGGGAAGGCTGCGAAATGGGATGGAGGGAAGCCACACACCTCCCCTCAGAATGTGAAGTCTGCCCGAACGGTGCCCTAGGTATGTTCGCCTAACCCATCAAAGAGACCTTTGTCTACTCAGGAGGAATCTCAGATTGCTGAACCAATAAACTGGCTACTGCCCTATGTTTGGCTTCGCAGGCCCTCAGTGTGCATGCTTAATAATCTAAATGGTATGCACACTTATCTGCAAATTCCACTGATTCCAGGCGAGGTTCCCATAATTGGAGAATCCTTTAGCAAGCTCCACTCGATAAAATTCGACGATCACGACCTGGACAACCTGGAAGCCTTCCCAGAATTGGCACTGGAACTATATCTCGAAAGGGTATTTGAGGATGATGTGATGAGGGTAGTCCCCATGCCGTGGGAAAGCAGGTTGGCTATTTTCAGGTTATTAAACTTGTTGTGGATGCCCCACTTTTTCCACTACAATGTCACCGACCGAGTTGTGCAACAACTGTTAGCCCTGGTCTATGACGACAGCTTATGGATCCAGGACTGCATTCCCATTGATGCGGTACTCATTCACTGCATTACTGGTCTCCCCATGGAGGGGCTGAACCCCATGGAGTGCGTCGGCAAGAAGTATGAGCAACAGATCACTAATAAGGTGCGTGAAAACTACCATGTCGAGCGGAATACTAGGGGGTTCATGATCAGCACCATTAGCGACCCTGGTGCATGCATGGGTACTTTGTTGCTGGCATGTAAAATGATGCGCAAGCATCAGGTTGTGACCATCCCTGCTTGTGTCATTCAGTTGGGTGGCCGTTGCGAGAAGGGGGTTTGCTTCAACTGGTCCCAGTTCCTGTGCAACGAGTTTTTGGTGAATGTGCACAAGGCCTAGGATCATGGAAGGGAATTCTGCTACTCTTGGCTGCTACTCCTCATCACGTTGGTCGCATGGGAAGCCCTTGAAGACTCGTTCATCCCTAAGCTCAAGACATATATGTGTGAGGGGGCACGCTACGCGAATTTGTTGGATTCAAAGGACGAGCAGCGCATTGAAGATAATAAAGTCTTCTGGGTCCTATTTCAGAATAGGCTCGCAGCAGCAATCCACTCTCAGCCGTGCTTGTCACCAGCGATCTATGACAAGTACAAGAGCATCACAGCGTTCCAGGTCACAATGCACAGTGTGCAGATCTGGGGCCGTAAGGATCTGACATGGGGTATCACTACCATACATGGTCACCGATGAGGAAATCAACCGAATCATTGTTACCTGCCCTCCACACTGTTAATTGGGCTTCAAATCAGGTACAGTTGACACTACAGGTACGAGCACCAAGAATACCACCCCGCCTGATACCACCATAAAGACAGAAGGGCATGGCAAGGATGCTGAGAAGTGTACAAAACAGGACTCACAACAGGATTTCGACACAGAAGGTTTGGATGCACAGGGTGCTGACCCCCTGCATGGTACGAAGCGGACTGCCGACCCTCTCAAAGGCTAATGAAAGAAACGTCAGGCTACAAGGCTAGGTAGGGAGACTAAATTTACTTTGACGGAGGAAGACCTAGAGCAGATTGCAGACGTAGTCACCCTTGCCTCAAAAGATAAATGGCTAGCCTTGGAAGAGCAGTAGAAAGCCACAGTCACTGCACTCCAACCTGAGCTCTGAGCTCTGCAGCTCAGAACCGATACCCTGCAGACAAGCATGATTCAGATGAGGCCACCCCCAACAACCAGCAGTGAATTGATCATCACAACTGAAAGACTCCTCTGCCTTCTAGGCGTAGCATTCGCCTTGATCATGTCTGCCTTATGTGCACAAGTCTAGGCCTGCGCAGAGGTACAATTAGACTTGGCCTGACTTCTGCATGAACCACTGCAAGTCCTCCACACACCCCTCTTTGAGGAGATCTAGCACATGTTGAAGATGGCAACAAGAAACAGTGAAGGAGGCATCCTGAAACATCTTTCCTGATCATAGTTGGAAAGTGATCACCTAAACTAGGTGGGGGACCACACAGGTGATTTTTGTCGCAAAGTCTATTTTTAGACTATGTCTATTTTTAGACATATGGATCATGATCTATAAGTTGCGAGATGCTATTTATGGATGGTTGGTCATGTTGGTAAAAATAGATGGACCTATATTTTTAGACATATGGGTGGTTTCTATTTTTAGACTGCCAGGCTAAAAATAGATATGTCGAATATTATTAGCTCTTAATAATATTTGGACTCTAAACATTATCTTATTCTCTTGGAACACTTCAGTTTGATGCCTGGATGTGGCACATGCAGCTGACAGAAGGAAATACGCTTTTCCTAGGGTTTAAGTGAAGCTATTGCATGAAGACTTCAGTTAGAACTCATGTGAGAGAGTTTGGTGGAGTTGATTGAGGAAGTTAGTGGAGTTGTATTGAGTTTAACTAATCTAAACATAGTTGAGCTTTTTGTATCCAAGTTAACTAATAGATACAATTAGTGAGAGTGGTGTGAATTAATTATTAATTAATTCACTAATTATAAACTCATAAATCAACTAAAGAATACATCAGTTAACTTCGGTGCATGGACAGTTTCAGTGGAGACCAGTGCAGAAATAGGTGAAAGAGCAGGTTAACTATCGGTTGTGACTATACTATTGCTATTTGCAACACACAGATAGGTGGAGTAATCAATGAGGATTGTGCAGTTCAATCCAGGTGGTTTATCTATATAAAGAGGCCATCCCATAGCATTGAAACACGCAATTGAGGTTGGCTATCAAGTGGCTAAAGGTTGGAGCATGAGTTTTGCTAGATCTAGCTTGATAGTGTGTAGCAAGGGAGGTAGTGCATGAGAGCTTGCAAAGAGCTTTGTACTATGATTGCTACATGATCTCCATGACATGTATAATATACAGATAGTTGGGGGTTTTCAGCTTTAAGCTTTCCCATGAAATATTGTGTTCATATGTGTGAATTTTTATGGCTTTAATGTGTGCATGCAATTGATTTTATTTCCGCATGTGATGATCAATGGTAGAAGAGATTCTGTATCATGCATGAAGCTAAAATAGTGTGTGATCAGGAGAATCTCGGTGGATAACATATCAGTTATTCAAATTTCTACATCACAGAGACTGCTAGGTGCACTAGCAGCTTAGTACAGCTGAGCAAACAATTGTGGAAAAAACTGCCGAGGTGTCCCAGGCACAGGCTGCATGCACCCTTGTTGCCACACAGTAGACCGAGTTGGAACCCCTAATCATTAGGCTATGTGAAAATGTAAATGAGGATATCTCAACTTCTGCTACCCCCCAGGCCAAGATTGAAGGGCTTGTTGCAACCCTAAAGGCATTTAGGACCGAGATTCAGAATATCAAAACAGAGATGGAGCAGCAGATTTCTGCCTTGCAAGCCAAATTGCGGCTAGAAACTCCACCTGAGGTAAGATCCCAACGAGTCATGCTGGTCGTAGAGGCCACCAATGCCATTACAGCTCAAATTACTTAGGGCATAGAATTGTTGGAGACAACTATGCATCTATGGTATAAGGTGCAACGTGATCCTCTCCTGCGTGAAATCACCCAAGAGCTGCGCTAGAAGGAAGAAGAGTTCAAGTAGATGGAGGCTACAGTGCCCACACTGGTCCTCGCTCAACGCCTCGCATGATTGCGTAACAACCACGCACTTAGATGATCTTGAAGAGCTCCACCACAAAAATAAGGTTCTCAGTTACCACCTTAAGCCATGGGCCGAAGGCCCTCAAGCTATCTTAGGAAGTGGATGTTGTTGTTAAACAACTGAACCAGACCCTGGAAAGTGTCATTGTTGCTACTGAAAGTCCAACTTCATAGAATTTGGTGGATATTACATAGAATGATGTTGTGCAAAGCGAAAGAATGATGCCCCCTATGGTGGATGTGATCAAGCATCTTTAGGCGAATATGAAAACCCCACGGCCGCTGTGACTCGGGACGAGTCACAATATTGTGTTGGGGGCTTATTAGAACGAGGTTCCCTAAGCTGCGTTTTTGATATAATTTTGTAATAGTTGGCCTTGCGTAGGGGTTTTGGGGTGGGTCAAAGGCCCCAATGTTTTGTAATGGGTTAAAGGGTAAACCTAGGGTCTGCAAACCATGGTTTGCAGACCATCGAATAACAAAGGCTACGATGATATAAATAGATAGATAGTTGGGTCTAGTAGGTAAGAATAAGTAATATTGATGCTAACGTGCGAATTGTTGAGATCTGTTTGGGTTGTTTTAGGTAAGGACTCCTGCTGGCTGTGTGCGCGAGCTGTGTTTTGGTTTGTAATTGGTTTTTTGGATACTAATGAATGCGGAATATATTTGAAGAATATTTATGATATCTAGACTAATCGTGTTCATTACTGAAGTGCATCTGTGTTATTTATTTAAGCTGCGAATGTATCTGTGATCTAGGAATTAGCTGTGATTATAATGTTTAGTGATGGTAATTGTTGATGCGCATGTGGATGCGAATGTATTGATTATATTTGTTGATGATAATAGCTTTTTTGTGATTACTTGTTAATTATACTGTTAGAATCCTGTGAATAGACTCGATCTATGCAAACCTGATAGTTGCAATGTCGATCTTCTTGAATTACTTACTCTCTCCCAGGGTGCAGAAACCTGGTTCCAGCACCCTCCCATACTACTTCAGGTGAGACCTTGGCATGTGAAAGTAGGTCATTTTCGAAAGGGCCAGTAGGATAGGGGTTTGTTGGCAAACCTTAACCTCCGAACCTGGGTCAGGACCCCTCAAGCCAACATAAATCTCTGCTTGTAATGTGACCTTTGATATGTGCAAATTTTGTTTTGTCTATTGCAAATGTATACATATTTTTTCAATAATCTTCTAACTTGACCAACTTATCATCTAATCTAACTAGACCTGTCAGACCTTTATGATTTAAAATTTTAAATTAGTATGAAAACTTTTGACAAGAACATCTAAGCCTTCACACTTGGTTTGCAACTGGTTGATAAAGTTCCTTTTTCGCAAAACATTTTTTATTTCTAAAATGGTTGCAGTCCTACCTAAAATGTCGATTTCTTCAAACTCCTCCTTGTTTTTTGAATTAAGAACCTTAATCATATCTGAAGCTTCACTTGGCTTGTGTTGGAGCTGATCCTTCCTTCTTGAATTTGTGTTCAGCATTTGTTGATGAGTTCCTGCTACTCGAAGATGATCTTAATAGATGGCCACATTTCAGTAATGGACTTACTAATATTTTCCAAAATACTCTGCTTAGCTTCTCCTAAAGTTGATGCCATCATAGTTTCACTTTCCAATTCTTTGATTCTAAGTTCCAATTGATGAGTCTTTTGCATTTCCCCTAGATACAAAGTATCATTTCTAATCTTTTGTGACTCAAGAAGTTGAAACTTCTTATTTTGCTTTTCATGTGCTTGCTTCTGAGTGGCTAATTCTTGAGCAAGTTGTGTTGGATCAGTCATCTTCAAGGATGTTGAGGTTTCTGCACCTGTAGAATATATTTGAGTTGCTAAAGTAGGATCTGCATTTACCTGGAGTGTTGATTTATCTTTTAGCAGTTCTTCAATCTGTTCTTCCATTTTTCTGATCTGCAGATTTTGGTCAATAATTAACTTAATCATTTCCTCCTTTTCAGATTCATTTTGTGCCATTTCTTTAGTCCGTGGGTCTTCAGTCGAGGGCATCTTAAGTTTTTTCATAGGGCAGCAAAGTCTACATTTTTCTTCTTGATGATTTCTTCAGCTGCTTTGCAGTTAGCAGGATCATATCCTACTTTTACTACAAGTTCTTCCAATGTCTTTATCCTATTGTCTTTAGCCAAACAAGACAATTTCTCAATCTTCAACTGGGATTGCATATTTGACAGTGCTACTTTTGATTTTGAAATAGACATGGTTGTTGTAGTCATGGTTGAAAATAACATTTCTCCTGACTACCTATGCATATCCATATGGTCAATTGGATGTAATTGTATTGCATCAAATGAGAGGAAAATCTTCTTATAGTTAGCATGGGTTTTCGGAAATGGCACTGTTTCTTGCAGGAAGGTCATCTGCATCCTTCCCTTCTCACTGTCAAGGGCAGTGAGAATCCTGTGTTGTGATGTAGATGTCTGTTTCCAAAATTGGCTGTAAACATCTGACTTCAGTGCCTCATTCTTTTGTTTTATCTCTAGAAATTTGAAGAAACTATTATACTCTTCTATAGATCTGGCATCTACATGTTGGATTATATCTAGGGGCTCTCATGCAAGTGATTGTGATGAATAAGTCTGGGGAATATTTGCAGATGTGGAGACTCCATTTTCTCCGAAATCTATGATCTTTGGTTATTTATCTTCTGAAATAAAGGAAGAATCAAGCCTTGGTTTCTTATGTTGTAAGATGAATTCTTTCATGAGCTCCTTGGAATTTGGTGTCTCTTCTCTGACCCTCTTTTTTTTTTTACTATTAGGGACTGGTGTTTGTACATTTGAAGTAGAAATAACCTGTTCATCTTCTTCTTGTAAACTACCTTCTACCCATTCATCCTGATTCATGTACTTTTCTATTTCTGGTTTAGAGGTGTGAGTGTAAGAAGTTGTCTTCGATTCAACCCTCAGAGAAGAAATAATTCCATAAGGGTCATATGACCAAGAAAAAATTGGCTGAAAACCCATCTTCTTTAATAATGCATCTGAATCAACACCAGCTGCTCTGGTATTACAAATGAATGATCCAATATTGGCCTTGATTTTAAACTGGGTTTTCCTTTTTCCTGAAACAAAATGCAATTCAACCATATTTAACATATGTCTTATGTATTCTAATGAGAAATTTCTCATAGGTACATATTTTGGGAGCTTTTATGGTGGAAGCTCGCAACCATACACCCTGATATTTGTGTAATTCTTGTATAGGTACCAATCACCTGTCTTTCCTTGCTCACTGAGGTGCAAAATTCTCCTAATGTCTTCTCCAATTCTAGGCTCTGATGAACTGGTAAGGAACTGCCTGACTGGGTGAATGAATAAGTCTATGAATTCTGAGAAAGAAGTAGTTGTTGACGATGCTCTGACCAGTTCTGTCCAGTGAATCACTGATTGATTCACTCTCTGTGTGTCCTACTAGTTGAAGTGAATGGGCCAGATATCTGCCTGCTGAAACAAAACCATATGAATGATCACAGAAGAATAAGTAAATGTTCCTTGAGTAGTGAAATTCATAAGTTTTTCATGTATAATATAAGCCAAAAAGTTGGTTGTAATTGGACATAAACAATGGTGGTTTGTCAAGGCTAAAGATAGATAAGAAACCTAAGATGATTTCATCAACGGTTTCATCATTTAGGTATTCTAAAAGATAAGAAAGGAGGGAGATACATGTTAGGATATTCTGACACATAGCAAATAGTTAAGAATAACTTAGTTTAGTGTAGAGTTAGGTAAAGTGTGTTTCTTTACTATGTACATTTGTAACTTATAATCCAACGGTCACGATTTGTAGTGATCCGACAATTCACTCTCTCCTCGATATTAATGACACTTGATATGTGGCTTAACACCTGATTGGTCCATGATCTCTATTTAAAGAGCATGGAGGGTCATTTTTCCGGTAACCGTTTATAAGAGAAACATATGTAACTTTTCTTTTTATATTAATAAATTGCCTGAAGTGGCCGCATTGGCTCAGACTGTGGATTGTTTCCCTCTTCGAGAGTTTTAACCACGTGATAATACTGGTGTACTGATTTGTGATCTATTTGTGAGCGATGACCTTTGGCTTTTGATCTACCGAACTTAGCTTGTAAATTCCTACATGGTATAAGAGCCATTTTGAGGGCCATATCCGTTGTTGATCCAAATCCAAAGTTGGTTTGAGTGCATGTAACTCCCATTTTCTAGATCTACTATTTCTGAACATTTTCGGGCCCGGAGAACTGCTCTGTTGTGTCCAGTGCATCTATTACAGTGAGGAATGCCTTTCATTTCATGCGAAAAGTTTTCCGGTTGCCCAAGTTATGTCAGTTTAGATCTGGAGGTATAAAGTATTTGTTTTGTAGTTATGTTTGTTAATAGTTTTTCTTATTTCGGTTCCCTATGTTTATTTCGATTTTTCGGTTTTATTTATTTGTCGGATCTATACCCTCTTCTATATGTATGCTCTTTTCTCTGCACTGTGTGCGATCTCGACAAATCAGAAACATGAGGAAGGGATTTTTTTGCTATGTATGCTCTTTCCCCCGCGTCTTTGTGCGATCTCGGGAAATCAGAAATAGTGAAAAAATAGATAGTTGCGGGTAATGCCAACCGAAAATATAACGTTCTACCATAAGGCTTGCATTTCATTTTATTTTTTTTAGCTCAGTATTTTGTGTTTTTTGTGCAGGAAAAAGCACACACAACGAAGACTTAAAAAAAAAAAAATCACTTGGTGAGAAGTTAGTTTTTGAGAATAGAGGTCTTGGGTTCAAGTCTTTTTCCCAAGCTTCTTTTGTAAAAAAAAATTTGTTAAAGGGGCAGGATTTTTTTTTTTAAGTTGAACTTCGTCATCAAATTTCAAACCGTTCCCATAACTATTTGACATCTACAACTCAGTTTTTTCAAAAAGGCATAACTTCTTCATCCGGAAGTTGTTTTTGAGCCTTTTTTTTTTAATTAGCTTAATTTTTCGAGATATTTCCATTGAAGCAGTTAGTTTTAGATTTTTCAACTCAATTTTTTTTTTAAATGGAAAGTGCATGCCTGATTATTCTTAACAACACCAATTATTTCCAATGGCTACCTCACATGGTAGATATACTTAGAAGTAAAGGGCTTTATAGAGTAGCCACAGGACAAGAAATTAAACCTTCCGATGATGATAAAGTCGCTAAATGGGAAAATAAATAAGATCAAGCATGAAGGTTGATAGGAATGTCCATTACTCAAGATCTTCGATTTCATATCCTTAACATTGATACCTCTGATAAAGCCATGGAAAAGCTAAATACTGTCTTTGGCATTCAAAATCAAATCAGTGCCCACTAGCTTGAAAATGAGTTGCTTACTTTGGACCCTAATAATTTCTCCTCTATTGAAGACTTTTTGTCCAAATTCAAGACCCTTAGACTTCTTTTAGAAGGTTGTAAGGTCAAAAAGGAAGATGGTAGCCTCATCTATTACATTCTTGCTAAGCTTGGCCCTGCATACTCTGCATTTTTTTCCACCTTCCATTCCACTAGAGAAGCCATCATTTCTTCAGGAACCACCCACAAGAACCCCACTTTTGATGCCTTTTGAAATTCTTTGATAAGAGAACAAGAAAAACTCTTACGCCTTGGTCTTATCACTTCTAGAAACACTTCTAAGAGAGCCTTAACAGCCCAACAAAAATCATATCAAAAGAATCCCAAGAAGAAGTATCCTAAAAAGTATGGTCCAAAACCAAACAAGGGTCCTAAGAAATTTCAGCCGCAAATTGAAAAAGAAACTCACCAAAATGATAAGGCAAATAAAAACAAAGGGAAGAAGACAGATAGAAATTGCAAATTTTGTAATCGTGATGGCCATATAGAGTCCAAATGTTTTAAGAAAATGGAAGCCTTAGAAGCAGCAATGAAGAAGAACAATATCAATTTGGAGCACTCTTCACCTTCATCTTCAGGAATGGAACTTTCTTCTTATGGTTTTCAAGCATCAAGATCTGGTTATGCATTAAATGTATCTTCTTCTTCTCATTCTCATGAGTGGCTCATTGATTTTGGAGCTTCTTACCATATGGCCAAAAATAAAGCCATGTTTTCTTCTTTAAATGATTGTAACACCAAACATATTTATGTTGGTGATGATAGAAGTCTATCTCAGAATTCAGAATTTGCATGATGATGAAACAAAAATCCAATTAGCCTCTTTGAGAATGGATGGAGCAGCTTTGGTAAGGTGGATGAAGCCTGATACTTCTTCAGAGGCCTTATTTATTTTGGTTTCTATCAGGCCTCTGTGGGCATCCTTGGTCTTCATTAACTATTCTCTGCAACATCCTGCAAGATTCTTTGAGAAATTATCTCTTGAAGCAGTCATCAAGAAGGAACTGCAGTATAATCGTCAACTTTGCGTAAGGCCTGCGGAGATTTGAGACTGAGGAAGATTAAATTTGTCTGAAAGTACTAATGGCGTTTTAGAAGGCTACTTTAAACTAAATTTGGATCATCAGTTTCAGTAATCAGAAAGCTTTTGAGGGTCCAAAAGCTTCCCATTTGGGAGGTGTGATCAGGAGATCAAGTCTCTTGAAGAAAAATGCTCAAAAATGAAGTTGCTTCAAATTGCTTCGAAACAGATCGACTAGAAAGTGCTCGGCGATACGATTCCAACGCCGCAAACGGCACTCAAATCCGACGCCGTATGCAGAAGTTATTCAGCTTTAAAGATTCGCCAATTTCAATTAAAAAATGCCAAAGTGGACTTTATAAAAAATATTTTTATTAAAAAAAAGAATATTCCACAGAATATTTTGGGAATATTTCGTGGAATATTCTACAAAATATTCTAAAGAATATTCTAGTGGCATCCAATTAAAAGGCGCCACGTGGCCAGCCCGGAGGCCGCCACGTGGCCCCAAGGAGCAATGGAATGGCGTATTAAAAGTTTTGTTTGGCCGCGGTGAGGTTTGAACGCGGGTTGGGCGGATAACAATACAATGGATTGACCGTTAGGCCAGAATGGTGGGTCTTGTTATGCATTGGCGCTAGTATATATTTAATGTTTGATGTTGAATGGGCGGGGCCCGTAAAGGGGCCAGCCCCCTATACATGCAACCAATCGCTACGAACCAAGAGCTAAATCCCGAGGCGCGTAATTGAAGGGATAAGGTTCGGTTATATGGGAGAAATTGGTGTATATGCACCGTTTTATATTAAATTTCAACGGTAATGTTCCACGATTTATGCAACAAACAGCGCCAATAGTTCGGTCTTATGGATAAGGCCCTTATCTTTTCAGCCCCCACGTCTGGCGGACTCCCCAAATTCAGCGGCTACTCCAGTTCTGTCGGGGTTATCTGGCAGTTAGCCAGATTTAGTGGAGTTTTGTTAGGGAAAACTAGCAGTTGGAGTAAAAGTGCCATAACTTTGGCTAGGAGAGGCCTTTTGATACGAAATTTTTTTTGATTTTGGGTGTAGAGATCATTCTGAAGCTGTTGGAAGTGTTTGCAGAGCCATCAGGGCATTCTAACAGAGAATTTACCAGCGTTTTTGGTCGTGGAGCCACTAGGGCCTAAGGGAAAAAGAGCTGTTTTGGACTACCTTCATCCAATGGAGGTGAATGTTTAGTCATTTTAGACTGATTTGGACCTTCTAAATCTATTTTTTCAGTGTATTTTTCCATTTGAGGCTTCTATACAGTTGTAATCACATTTTGAGCATTTAATCAAAGGAGAAAAAGCCTAATTAGAGGCTTTTGGACCCAGCGGAGGTAGCCCAAGAGAGGGGTGAACCGCTTAAACAATTATTTGCTGTCACACTGTATAATTTTTCTGCATATTTTCAGATTCTGATAGTTTAAATAGTAAATTTTTATAAGCAAGCTTTTCCCAAACAAGTTTAAACAGTAAACAAAACTTGTTAGTTTATCTTCAAACCTCTACACTTCTATTGCAGAATATGTATACTTGTCTATTCACACATTAAAGTTGGATCAATGAATACTTTGCAGTTAAAACAAATACTTTCATTGATCGGATCTCTGTGATTACATTTTATTTCTTTAGGCAGAGTCTGTAGAAGGGCCAGGTAGCCTCCGGATTCATCCTTTCTAGTAAAGGTGAAATATCTTATGAATGCCCCTACAGTCAATCTCTGTATGAGAAATAGTTTGTTCTCACAATTTCAGATCATTGTAACACCAAACATATTTATGTTGGTGATGATAGATCTCTTAGAGTTGTAGGATCTGGAACCATTCATCTAGATAATGGTCAGTTTAATGATGTACTATGTGTTCCTACCTTTTCATGCAACCTTCTATCTGTTTATCAGATAACTCATTCAGGTGAAGGGAAAATAGTAGAATTCTCACCTCATGATGTTGTCATCAAGGACCTCAAATATCCTAGACATATTTTAGCTACTGGAATTGCTGATGATTCCACAAAGTTGTATAAGTTTGAAAACTTTGGGTCATCATGTCTTCCCTCCGTTTTTGTTGCTCATAATGATGAAGTGAGCAAACTTTGGCATGAGTGATTTGGTCACTTAAACTATCGCTCTCTTCAAACTCTATGTATGGAAAATATGGCGACAGGTCTTCCTATGGTATCTTTTCGGGATGGTGTTTGCTCTGGCTGTGTACTCGGAAAACATCATCGGGATAGTTTTGACAAACTTGCCTATTGGCACGCTTCAAACCCTTTGCAGCTTGTGCACAGTGATTTATGTCATACACTTCCTGTTGTTTATTTCTCTGGTTGCAAGTACTTCTTAACTTCAATTGATGATTTTTCCAGACGCACTTGGGTATACTTCTTAAAACTCAAGAGTGCAGTTTTTAACATGTTCTTGGCCTTTAAGGCCTTTGTTGAGAAACAATCTGGACATCCAATTCTTAAGTTAGGATTAGAAAATGAAGGAGAATATGTTAACAACAAATTTATCAACTTCTACACTGAGCATGGCATTCAATTGAAACATACCATTCCATATACTCCACAACAAAATGGTGTAGCTAAAAGGAAGAATCACACCTTAAAAGAAATGGCTAATTATATGCTTCCATCTAAAGGACTTAGTCTCAATTTTTGGGCAGAAGCAATTAACTGTGAAAATTACATAGTAAATCGCACTCCTACTAAGGTTTTAAAGAATATAACTCCAGAAGAAACTTTGAGCTCAATCAAACTAGATGTAAGTCACTTTGGTGTTTTTGGAAGTGATGCTTGGGCCCATATTCCAGATGCAAAACATAAAGCCTTAGAACCTAAGAGTGAAAAATGCATTTTTGTTGGATATTCTGAAGATGTCAAAGGATATAGACTTCTTCAACCAAAATCCAAAAATATAATCATTAGAAGAGATGTTAAATTTGATGAAAATATATAGGCCTGCGAGCCTAGTTCGGCGGGTGTGCCACCTTTGGCCTGTGAACCTGATTCGACATATGTGCCACCTCTCTCTCTCTCTTCTATTTTTAATAACATTCCTTCTATTTAAGATGATGATAGCAAGGATGAAAATCCTCCTCCACCTCTTGAAGTTATTCCTTTTACTCTATAGCTTCCAATATGGGTCTTCTCTACTTGGGATGCAGCAGGTTCTCTTGCAGATGACCCTACAAATCGACGATGTACACATTCTTAGTTCAAAAGAGCCTCTTCCTTATTAGCTCAAGTTCCAGAAAATCCCGATCCATAAACCCTTGAAGAAGCTTCCGGTCATCCAGATTGGGATGAAGCTATGAATGAATAATATCGTTCCTTATTGGCAAATGATACTTGGGATCTTGTTCATCTTCCAAAAGGAAGAAAACATGTCAGATGCAGATGGGTTTATAAAACAAATTTTGGACCAAATGGAAACATGGATAGACATAAAGCTCATCTTGTTGCTGAAGGATTTTCAGAAGTATACTGAAACCTTCTCCCTTGTTGCCAAAATTAATTTTATCCTCCTTGTTCTTTTGCTTGCTGCCTCCTTTAAATTGGAATTCCATCAGATGGATGTTAAATCTGCATTCTTACATGGAGATTTGCATGAAGAAATATACATGGAACAACCCCTTGGCTTTATCCAAAATGACTCCAACCTTGTTTTTCACCTTAGGAAGTCTCTCTATGGTCTCAAACATGCTCCTCAGGCTTGGTACTCCAAAATGGATAGATTTCTATTAGATAATGGCTTTTCTAGGTGTCATTCTGACAACACTGTCTACACCAAGAAAGTGGGTAAGTCCTTCACCATCCTTGTTCTTTATGTTGATGATATTATCCTTACTGATAGTGATCCCAACCATATAAACCATGTGAATTCTAGCCTTAAAAATAAGTTTGAAATGACAGACTTAGGACACTTTCATTGTTTCCTTTGTCTTCAAGTATTACAATCCAAAGAAGGTATTACCCTTTCTCAGTGCAAGTATGCCTGTGATCTTCTCCACCACTTTCACATGGAAGATTGTAAGCCAGCCCCTTCTCCCTTTTAGTCTGGAGTCAAGACTTTCGTCACTTGCACTACCCCTAAAGTTGATGCTACCTTATACCGTCAACTTGTTGGTAAACTTATGTATCTAACCCATACCCGTCCTAACCTTTCCTTTGCCTTTGGTCTTGTTGCTCGGTTTATGCACCAACCTAATGAAATTCACTCAAAAGTAGCTAAAAGAATACTTCGATATATTCGAGGTACAATTCAGTTCAGGATTCCTTACAGTGCAGGGGCATCTCCATTGTTGATTAGTTTCACTGATCCTGATTGGGTTGGTGACCCTGATGATCAAAAGTTTACTGCATGATATGTATTCACTCTTGGTTCAGGACCTATTACTTGGTCTTGTAAGAAACAAAGTTCCATTTGTCTTTCTTCGGCAGAAGCAGAGTATCGTGGTATAGTTGAAGCCAGCAAGGAAGCCATGTGGCTTCGTCAGATCTTGTCTAAATTTGGTCTTCATCAGCAGCATCCAACTACACTTTGGGGTGATAATCAGATTGCCATTCAACTATGTAAAGATCCAGTTCAACATCAGTGTATGAAACACATTGAGCTCCACATACACTTCATCAGAAAGCTCAGTCATGATCATGTTCTTGAAGTGTTGTACTGTCCAACCAATGATCAAGCAGCCAATATCTTTACAAAGGTTGTCACAGAAGTGAAGTTTACCAAAATTTGATCCATGCTTAGTTCAGGAAAGTTATCATTAAGGGGGGATAGGATCTAATGCCTCCTTACTTATCCTATTTTGTCACCTTTGTAAATCCTTCAATCCTATCCCAATTTGTTCTTAAGGGGGGATGTTAGGATATTTCGACACATAGGAAATAGGATCCTTTTGTGTCACCTTTGTAAATCCTTCAATCCTATCCCATGTTGTTCTTAAGGGGGGGTGTTAGGATATTCCGACACATAGGAAATAGTTAAGAATAACTTAGTCTAGTGTAGAGTTACGTAAAGTGTGTTTCTTTACTATGTACATTTGTAACTTATAATTCAATGGTCACGATTTGTAGTGATCTGACGGTTCACTCTCTCCTCGGTATTAACGACACTTGATCCGTGGCTTAACACCCAATTGGTCCATGATCTCTATTTAAAGAGCATGGAGGTTCATTTGTCCGGTAACCGTTTATGAGAGAAACATATGTAACTTCTCTTTTTATATTAATAAATTGCTTGAAGTGGCCACGTTGGCTTAGGCTATGGACTGTTTCCCTCTTCGAGGGTTTTAACCACGTGATAATACTGGTGTACTAATTTGTGATCTGTTTTTGAGCGGTGACCTTTTGTTTTTGATCTACGGAACTTAGCCTGTAAATTCCTACAATATAGTGTTTGGAAGTAATGGGGAAGATGGAGGATGCATATGGGGGATTTCTCTTTGGTAAATCTACATCCTCATGTAGAAATATGTCGAATATCTGAGCTCTCTGTGGGAAGTATAATGTGCGATAGAGATCCATTAGGGAAATAGGGGAGAAAAAGGATAAGGAGTCAGAAGGAGGGATGAGAAGAATCTGATTGATGGTTTCAAGAGATATGGTTATCAGAACATTTCCATTCTAAGCCACCACTGACCTGGTTATAGGGTCATACTGATTCTGACACCGGGCATTTAAATTTGGGAATGGGTGAGTTTGAGGGAATGCAAACAGAGGTAACATGGACTCCCAAAACCTGATAGGGTCTTGTTTATCTAGGTGCTTCTATTTTAGCCATAGATGTAACTCGTAGAATTCAAATTCACTGTGACAATCAGTATTTTTAAAATAGGTATCGAATAGGGGTGTGAGGTCGAGGTTGATTTGTGGAGCTGCAGGAATATCTTCTACAATAGCTTTGGTGACTTCAGGAATGACCTCGGCAGCTGAATTAGCGACCTCGGGTACAACCTATGCAATACTGTCAACATTCAGGATATATTATGTCACACCTTTCTTACCTTTACCTTTCGGAGTATTTTGTTTCTTCATTTTGGCCTTAGGTGCCATGCTTGAATGTAACAAAATGGTACAGGGATTCAAAGCTTCATGTTACAAAACCAAAGATACGGTTTCAGGAATATGAAGGGAAATTACAGAAGTTAATCAATGTGGAATAATGATGGAGGATGGAAATGAATTGAAGGTGGAAGTAAAGTAATGAACAGGTTACTATGGGAAATTTTATAGGTTGTGGTTTGGGTTTAACAGTCATGGCTAAAAATCAAGCGAATTTATTGCGCAATGGTATGATTAACGAGTAAATGGTGCGAATTTATTGGCCAATGGGAGGATTAACGGGTAAATGGTGGATTAGGGATAATAGATATGTGACGTGGAAGAACATGAGTGGCAGATGTATAAATGGTAATGGCGTGGGAAAATGGTAGTGGAAGTGGAAAACCGGAGGTGCATTTCGGGGGGGTACCCCCCGGTTTGTAGTTTTAGGCAGAGGGAGTGCGAAGTCACCTAATGCTGCTACATTGCGAAAATGGTCGGCCATTGAAATTGGACTTCAGACCATCGCCCTCCCCCCCCCGTGTTAACAAGAAACAGGCGAAGGGGGTGCGAATTCAATCTCTGCCATAGATCTGAGAGAAGGCCGAGATCTACTGTCGGAATCCACGAGCACTTTATCTTATTTGATTTGACCACTTGTCATTTAGTGACTTTACAATAAAATTAATATGCGTGCATATAGACAAATTTAATTAATGAAATCACAAAACCCCTTTTCAAAGGTTCAAAAATCATGAATTAAACTTTACGTTATGAAATTTTGCGGCATTGAAACAGGCGGCCATTATCATTTGGATCACTAAAGCATTTAACATTTTTATTTTATGCTTCTCTAACATTTTTTCCGTTGCCTCCTTTATTTAGAGAAAACTATCCTATCATTTTTTCTCACATGGATGTAAATAAAATATACTTTTCCTAACATTTTCAAATTTCTTTTTCATCCATGTTCTAACTTAGAATTTTTTATTTTTTATTTTTTAAACTACCATGCTAACTTATCAAAATCAAATAATGTTACAACATCGACTCCAGTTGGGTGTTAGCCAGCTATAAAATTTGTTATACCAAATGCTGGCTAAAAAAAAATTTGAGCCTTCAAGGAACAAATTTCATTGCTAAAATTGTTGGCTCTTGAAGACTCTTGAAGGCCTCATGCCTATCCTCTGTCCAAAACTTCACTGCTGTTCCCATTTTACATTTAGAAATCCTGTTGATTTCCAAGCCAGAATACTGTTGCAAGCACCTTTTTCCCCCTTCCCTTCTTCCAAAAACTAACCTCATTTTAACCCTCCATCTCCCGTGAAAAAGCCCTCATTTTCATAATTTTTCCCTTTCCCCTTCATCAAAACCCCTTGACAAGGTTGAAAACTCCTTTTTCGCCTTATCCTAACCTCTCTAACCCTTTGAAAATCATTGAAAAAAAATTATAAAAACCCCACATTTTGGGCATATATGGGTCCTAGCCCTTTTTTTCCATTGACCTTCGGTCACGTCATTTCCCATGTGCCCACGGCCCCGCAATCGGGCGCCAAGCCATTTTTTAATTATTCCCGCCAAAGTTTAAAACCTTTGGTTATATATATAAAACTTCTGTTTATATTAATTTTCCGACGTTTTATTATTTTATTAAATTTTTCGCTGGTACAAGTTTTAAATCGTTCCGCACCGTCGATCTGATCTGAAGATCGGACGGTGTGGAGTCCGTCTCCCAGTGGTCCCCACATTCCACTAACCCATCCCAAAAACTGTGCGGTATTCATCGCATCGCCTTTGGGCAACAGCGATTTTTTCCCGATCGCCAGTGATTCTACTCATCGATTGACACGTGGCCTGGCCACTGTTCACAAAACCGCCGTCCATCGCGCATTAACGTTCGGACGAGGATGCTGCATGATATCGCCGTACACCGTCCGATCTGAGGCCACCCATCCAACAACTATCGCTCACCGAAGTTGCCCGACAGTTAACTGGGCTACGGCGCGCCATCTAATAAATCTCCGTCGTCGATCTGATCTGCAGATCGACGGTCCATATTCCATCGCCTCGATTCATCGCCCGGTCAACATTTCCCGTTTTGAATTTCCATTTTCAGTTCCCGACCATCGATCTCTGTGCGATCGATGGCTCAGATTTGAACATTTCTTCTGCCTTCCCTTTCTTTCCTCCAATCAATCCCGACTGTTGGATGATGCCATCTAATGGCCATGCTTCCTCCACGTGTCCTCTGCAGCAGTAAACCTATATATGCAAGATTTTTTAATATTTGTTTATATTTTGCAGGGTTTTAAATGGTTTTTTCGCCATTTTTTGAAGAAAATGAGAAGGCAGAGGATGACGATCTTCCTGCCTTCAATTCATCAAAGAAAATCATCATAGGGTTTAAAATCCACGTTTTATCAATGATTCATGAAGCATTGATGCTACATAACCCTGCGCAGCCCTGTACATTAGAAAAAACCATGAATTGGGCGCAGTCAGAGAGTATCAGTGACGAAGACCAAAATTTATCAGAACAGAGGATTAAGGACAGATTTTGTAGGGATCATGGCTAAGAATGTTTATCAAAAGCCTAATCCCCGATTTAAAACACAGTTTAAAGAAAACCTAAAGTGTTTTATCGACAGGAAACCCTCCACCGCCACAAATTGAGGAAAATTGTTCCCTCTAGCTACCACGACGCCACCTGTGCCTCAAAGTATTCAATCAGGAGCCGAATTTATTTATCAGGATCATATATTTGTCTCAGCGCAGCCAGAAAGTTACTTCTGCGAGGAAACTTAATGCAAAGAACATCTGCAGAGTTACTTCGACGCCACACAGAGCCTCAAAGGTCAACAAAAGCTCCCACCGAGCTTGATATTTATGTTAATCATTTAATACAGAGGATATGTATGTAAGTTTCTTCATTGAGCCCCTTAAAGGCCAATAAGCCATTAATTTTTTATTAATTGTAATTGAGATCTTTTATCAGATCTCACCTCCTCATCCTTCTATATATACTACTATAGAAGATGAGTGAGGGTTTGGTTGTAGAACTTTGAAATAAATTTGAGCTTAAACTTCTGATTGTAAATAGTGTTCATTAGCCCTTGGAGCTCTGCTTGTGATAGTTTAGTTAGGCTGGATAGTGAAGATGATTGTTGAACTGAAACATTGGACCTGAGTACTATAACTGGTTTGACATCGATAACAAGCTATTTCTTGGGATCCTGGTCTATATCACTGGTGAAGTGCCTCTTTCTTTGTTATTGTTTTCCTTCTATATATGTCATATTGTTCACTTTTCTCTGATAAAGAACAACATTTATAGAGTTAGGACCTACTATATATCAGTAACCTTCTCTAACTGAAAAGCTTTATCTCAATGTTTTCCTCCAATTTGTTTATTTAAGAATGATTTAATACAGTTTAAGCAGTTAGCAATGTTGGAGTTCCCTCATCCTACTGTTTGCTTTAAACATTGTTCTCGAAAGTTATTTTCCTTATTTTTCTTATTAAAGATGACTATGGAAGATATGGTGTGCCCTGGTCCTAGTTTTTCTCCAAAAGCAGATTTTGAAAGTTTCCCTTGGTGTTGACTGAAAGTAGAATAGGTTTAAAAGTACTTTATCTGATCTTAAGTTTATACTTTGTTTCCCTTATATGTTTTCATACTTTCTGAAGGTAATTATGTGGATTACTGGATTGTTTGTCAATTAAGCTACTTTAATACAAACTTTCCCAAGAGGTCAATGGTTAGCCCTACACTTGGTTGGTTTCAAACAGTTACTTAAGAGACTTTTCTTGTTTGGACTGACTATAAATCCTTTGTGAAATTTGTTACACCATTTTTTGGTCATCTCACCTTTTATTATTAGATGGACCCAAGTACACCATGTAAGACCAGTTTTACCCCAAGTAAAACTGCTTTCACTATGTTAATTAAGGAAACCCCAAAAGGAATAATTAATTAAACCACAATTTAATTATTATTCCCAGTCATGTTTAACCCAAAAATAAAGAAATTAATGAGATACACCCATAGTTATCTTATTATTTTCTAGGAATAATTATTTAAATAATATTCCTTGTTAAATATGACCAAATCAACCACTATTAATTAAATAAATCATTATTTATTTGATTATATCTCAACCACTTCCTTAAAAGGATAAAAAAATCATTTATTTATTTATTCTTCACTAATCAAGGGATTTTGACCCAAGTCAAAGTCCCTTTCCCTCCAACAAATAATAATAAAATATTCCATAGAGGTGGATCTAGATGTGATTAACATTATTTTAATCATGCACCAAGATCTAGAAGGACCCAATATTTTGTTATAAATAGGAGGGTTTTCCCCATCATTCTTCACCTTTTGTTGCATATTAGATCACTCTCGATCTATACACTTGGTCTCATTTCTGCCATTTTGCTCCCATTGAGCTCTACCTTCTACATTGGGTTTTTCTACATCTACAAGAGAGAGAAAGCTTAGATCTGAAGGGCTGAGGACTACAAAGAACCCATCCCATTGAGGAGATCTGGATACACCTTCTTGTTTCCTCCCAGGTGCCCTGTAATATAAAAATTCATTCAAAAATCGTGTTCTTGTCTTGTCTGTTGGATGCATGGAGCAAACTTTTTACTTCACTGCTTAATATCTTTCCATTTATAGATCTGTTTGTTGCAGCACTTTAACTACTAATTGCAGATCTGAAGATGTTTTGCAGCCATTATTGTTGTTAGGGCTATTAGTTATGCGTAGCTAAAGTGGTTCTTTTTCGTACACTTCGACGAAGAATTCATACTAACAAATGGCGACTCCGCTGCCGTCATTTCCTTTCATCCCCTCATGTATTGTCTTGTCACACCACCTTGCGCATCCCCCCGTCCACATCCTTTATCGGTTACGCCGATGGTGCAAGTCGCTACTCCAGGAATCTTGCCTCGGCAGGGTGGGCCATCTTCACCCCCTTGCATGACCTCGTACTGTCTAACGGGGTATGCATTGGTTCTGCCACCAACAATCAGGCCGAATACGATGCAGTGCGTGGCCTACTAGCTGATGCTTTGCTGCATCGCATTCGCCATCTGCACGTTCATTTGGATTCCTTGCTTCTTGTCATGCAACTAAATGGTGTTTATCGTGTGCATAACCCTGTGCTGTTTAGACGCTATTTACGAGTAAAAGTCTTAATACGTGCGTTTGACACCATAACTTTCAAACATGTACCCAGACACCAGAATCACTACGTAGATAGTATTGCAAACCATGTTCTAGATTGGCATTTATCACACACAATTCATACAAGACAATAACATTACATCAACCATCAAAAGACGATGCATATCCATAATATGTGTCGCAAACCATATATTGATGAGTCCATCTACTCTGATACACATGACATGCCCATAGCATGTTCCAAAAACTGGGGGCACCATACGCCCCCCCATACATATATATACGACATGCCCATAGCATGTTACAAACAAAAACTGGGGGCACCATATGCCCCTCCATACATTCTAGGGGGCACCACCTGCCCCTACATACATCAGAAGGGGCACCATATGCCCCTAATCACTATCTGGAGGCTCCCGGGCCAATGGCTCTGCCCCTGCAGCATGTAGATCACGCATAGTTTGACCAGCCATCGCCATGCGCCGCATGATACCTCGCCACTCCGAGGGGAGACCAACACATGGCTCTATGTACTGGTCGTCTAAATCCTGCCACCCGCGCTCCGATACTCCGGTCAACAGCTTCTCACATCTACGGCGGATGTCCTCCAGTAGGGCGGCTGCACCCTCATTTTGCGCTGCTCTCGACCCACTCGGACCCGTAGCTCCAGACGCTGCCGGTCGTCCCATATATCCGGCCGGTTTTACCGGTGCTATATCTGCATACCAAAAGTCCCTGAATCAGTATCATTATTTACTATTCAAAAAAAACTTTAAACATGCCCATATAAGAATAGCAATTTGTCACTTACCATCGGGCCCCCAAACTCGACCAGCCGGAAGTGGCAAATCCGGATCCCCATAGTAGCTCATCCCACTATAAGGGTAGTTGTCTATGTACAACGGCATCTGATCCCAATGGGCAAAGAACTCCGGTCGAAATGTTCGCCCGACCGCCCCTCCTCCTCCTTTGCAGAGTAGTCGTCCCCAACGACGCATCCTGGGCTCTCTCGGGCCCCCATCTGGAAGCTGCACGCGAGGCCTCAAGGTCGGGATCTTCTCAAAGCAGAAGGCGCACAACAAAGTCCCATATGAGCAATCATGATTCACCTGCCGCTTGCATAGCGACAACTGTCGCTTTAGCGACACCAACATCATTTGGGCCCACCCAAAGTAGGTCCCACTTAACACACTCTCCACTATCATCATCTGCCCACCGGTGATGTGATGGAACGCCTGGGTGCCCAGGATTCGCAGCACAGCTGCGGCCACTGCACGGGTTTCTAGCCTCTCTAGATCCCCGATCGATATCCGAGTCCCCTTGACTTGGAAACCCGGCCGACAATGGCGTTCCACAAACTCCATGATATGCCGCCCCCGCGGCAACACTGGCTGCGTGTCTCCCACTATCCCCAATGGTGGGAGGCCGGTCAGGAAGTACACATCCTGGACCGTCAGTTCGATCCTGTGCCCCCGCACTACAAAGATCTCCTGATCTAGATCCCAGTAACTGATAATCCGGGCCAGTAATGGTTCCCCTGCTCTCATCAACGGGTTCTCCACAAACTTGAGAACCCCAAATCTGGCCAATACACGACGGACGCCCTGATCCACCTGGATCTCTGCCCGAAGTGTTCCCAGATCCCTCTCTCTCCAGTTGACCCGTAACTCTACCATACCTGCACAAACACATTCTTTTTGTCAGGGTACAGATTGGGCAAACCATAACCACACACAAAAACCCAACTCCCAGCCATCAAACAGCACCAAGCCCCCCTCCCCTCCCAGGTCGCAGTTTTCTACCCATTTCTGGACCAGGTCGCACTTTTTGCCCTCAAACCTGCGTCCTGGGTCGCACTTTTTGCCCCAAAAAGTGCGACCCGGCCGTAGAGAGGAGGGAGGGGCTGTTTCTGGAATGTTGGGCCCTAAACTGCAAATCTCATCCATCAAAATGCAAGAGCAAGGTTAGGCCTCTTACCTCCAACTGACAGATCTCGAATCCAACGGTCGGTTTGTCCGCTACGTTCGCCGCAAGATTTAGGGCCTTCTCTCCTCTCCACATTCACCACAGCAATAATAGCAAATGAATGATTTTGGAGGGAAAACCGCCTCATTAAAAGAGAACCCCTGTTTCTTCTTTCGACTGCTGCGACCACACCGTAGCCCCGTTCGACGAACCGTCAGCACCGCTGGATAGATCTCACCGAGCTCTCAAATGGGTTTTACTTAGTTTTTGGTGATTTGATACTTCACCCGGACACATTTTTTTCCACGAAGGGTCACTTCACCACTCCTTAAAATCGAATTTCCTCACTTACGACACTTGTACTTGGGGCACCACATCGCCCCCTTACTTGTCCATGTTCGTGTTGATTTTCGTCATGAGTGCCCACTTTGTGCTCATGTTTCTATGACCCCCCATTGGGGCCTTTACTGTGTGGCAGCACTCTACAGTCGCCCTTGTTTAGAGCATCCAAGTCGAGTCATCATTGCATTCATGGAGTCTATCCTCCGTCCTTTTGCACCCCACTATAGCCCTCCATCCTTCTTTGCTTGGTTCCTCCCTTGTGTCGCATATCATGACCTTCAGTCCCACTGTCCCCTATCCCTTTCGATATTGTGTCAGTCGTTGCCATGTCATTCATGCCCTTTATGCTCTAACAAGGGAAGTCGTCCATTCGCCACTCCATCCTCCCCCTTTCCACTATCATCATTGGTGTCAGTCTGTCTGTCGCTCTATTGTTCTTCTCTCGTGCCTTAGTTGAGCGTCTCTTATTGCCTCACCTACGGCGGACCTCCTTCTGTCGACAGCAGCGCATTTATTCCAGAAGCAAGGTCTAGAGGGCGGTGTACCTTGGTTCCAGCTTCCACTCTTGTTCGGTGCCTCGGATCAGGCAGGGGGATCTCTCACTTCCTTTTGACTTGATTACTTCTCCAGCTCCTTTCAGCATGATCGAGATGAGTATACTGGACAGTCCAGTGACCCAGCAGCAGCTCTTGATGATTCCCGGGCGTGTGTGAGATGTCTCAGCCCTCATGAGGGGGTGGCCCCGCAGGTAGCCCCCCACATGCCCGGATGACCTCTTCATTGCAGCCTTTGATGCCGCTCCAGATTTTGATGATGTTGGCCTTAGCCACTTGCAGCACCTCTATGATTTGCATGTATCAGTCAGATTTTGTGAGCCCTTCCCCATTTACAGGGGGCATTTGGGTTGTATTTCTCTCATGTACTCAGATATTATTGTACTAGTCCTGGCTGTTATCCCAGGCACAGCATGTATGTGAGACTCTTCATTGTATTTTTATCTGGCCCTTGATTATGCCAGCTGTACTCTATGGTTCGATCCCTTGTTTACTGGACACACTATTATTTTGTACTTTGTCACGGCGGGCATAGGTATACCTCCCCCGCCGCCTTCAGCACAGGTACCCTCTCATAAAAGAGACTTGTTGCACCTGCGAGTCTCGTCTCCTCAGGGTCTAGTCCTTCAGCACACTATCTACCTCACAGTTCTCTCTCTGACACCCCTTTTTGTTGTCTAGTGATTGTGTTCTTACAACGTACTTCGGTCATACGATTTGCTCCCGACACTCGCACGCTGGGGGGCAATCTGTTACACCATTTTTTGGTCATCTAACCTTTCATCATTAGATGGACCCAAGTACACCATGTAAGACCAGTTTTACCCCAAGTAAAACTGCTTTCACTATGTTAATTAGGAAACCCCTAAAGGAATAATTAATTAAACCATAATTTAATTATTATTCCCAGTCATGTTTAACCCAAAAACAAAGAAATTAATGAGATAAACCCATAGTTATCTTATTTTTTTCTAGGAATAATTATTTAAATAATATTCCTTGTTAAATATGACCAAATCAACCACCATTAATCAAATAAATCATTATTTATTTGATTATATCCCAACCACTTCCTTAAAAAGATAAATAAATCATTTATTTATTTATTCTTCACTAATCAAGGGATTTTGACCCAAGTCAAAGTCCCTTTTCCTCCAACAAATAATAATAAAATATTCCATAGAGGTGGATCTAGATTTGGTTAACATTATTTTAATCATGCACCAAGATCTAGAATGACCCAATATTTTGTTATAAATAGGAGGGTTTTCCCCTTCATTCTTCACCTTTTTTTGCATATTAGATCACTCTGGATCTATACACTTGGTCTCATTTCTGCCATTTTGCTCCCATTGAGCTCTACCTTCTACATTGGGTTTTTCTACATCTACAAGAGAGAGAAAGCTTAGATCTGAAGGGCTGAGGACTACAAAGAACCCATCCCATTGAGGAGATCTGGATACACCTTCTTGTTTCCTCCCAGGTGCCCTGTAATATAAAAATTCATTCAAAAATCGTGTTCTTGTCTTGTCTGTTGGATGCATGGAGCAAAATCTTTACTTTACTGCTTAATGTCTTTCCATTTATAGATCTGTTTGTTGCAGCACTTTAACTACTAATTGCATATCTGAAGATGTTTTGCAGCCATTATTGTTGTTAGGGCTATTAGTTATGCGTAGCTAAAGTGGTTCTTTTTCGTACACTTCGACGAAGAATTCATACTAACAAAATTATTATCAGTTTCCACCTCTCCAACACCTTATTGTTTCCATTCCATCATTATAAATCTCAATAATCTTGTGATGTAGATGACTTGCCCCTTGGATCACTCTTGATGTTGTTGTTCAATTAAAGCCCTATTATGACTCCATATCCCAATGGACTAAAAACCAGCATCATATCTATCTCTTTAGCCAAATCTCTTCTATTCACTTGCAACTTCTCACCTTTGAAACTTTTTACACTTAGAACTTTCTCCTCAAAGTAGTATTCATGCTCAACCATCCAAAAAACAAACAAAACCCTTGGCCTTCATAACTAGCCTGATATCATAACCCAAAACTTCAAAGACAAATCCATCTTTGCACTTATTGGAGAGATCCCTCTCCGGATTCAGGAGGGCTAGATCCTATAATCCCAAAGTTGGTTGAAATAATGTTGCTTCTGCAGTTTTAGTCTCACCAATCTGCTAAAATTACAGATTCCTAACACTGGGGACTGCTTCCCCCTGTGGGATGCAGAGAAAAAGCAGTTCCATGTGCCTTCTCCTTGGGCTATCGAGTCTTTTCTGTAGAAAACACACAGAATTTCAAAAGAAAATTATTATATACAATGATGATGTAAGATCTCTTTCAATATTGAATATAGTGTTTCAAAAGTCTACCATTGACAGTAAGTGTTGAAAATTGTCCTTCAAGATTCTGTATAACAAATGTGTTGTTTCCTTTCACCTTTGCAATGCTAAGTGGACCAAACCATAAATTGCCAAACTTTCCTTGTTTTCCTTTATCTTCACTCCTAGCATCCCATCTTAGGACTAAAGCCCTTTCTCTAAAATCTCTTTTCCTTGCTTTTCTGTCAAAGAGGCTCTTCATTTTATTCTGATATTTATTCATTTTATTCTGTATCTCATCTCTATTTTCATTCAACTCAATGATTTGATTAATCCTTCTAGATAAATCATTAGGTTCCTCAGTATATTATTGTAGAAAATTGAGTACAGGGAAAGCTATTTTTGTAGGAAAAATAGCATCTTTGCTATAAAATAATTGGAATGGGGATTTACCTATTGATCTTTTTGGAGAAATTATGTTTTCTCAGACTACAAAAATCAAGTGACTGTCCTAGTTTTTCTTTTGATCTTCTAAAGTTTTCTTAATTAATTTCACTAAACTCTTATTTTATGATTCATCAAGACTGTTTCCTTGTAGATAATAGGGAGTTGAGTGATGCAACATAATCTGATATTTCTAGCAAAATTCCATCTTTTTTATGCTGCTTAATGCTATGGCGTTATCAGTGACTATTTGGTGTGGGAAACCAAATCTAGATAAAATATTCTCTTCAATAAATTTTATTACAACTGAATCTGTAGCACTTCTTACAGGAATGGCTTCCACTCGCTTGGTCAAATAGTCAGTAGCATTCAATATCCATCTGTGTTGATTGTTGGAGGCTGGATGAATTTCACCTACAAAATCTAATCCCCACTAAAGAAATGGTGTTGAAACAACTACTGGAACTAGTGGAAGAGATGCTAATTTTTTCTTTCGAGCAAACATCTGACATGGAACACAGGCCCTGACTTTTTATCCTACTTGTGAAAACAAGGTAGGCCAATAAAATTCTACCTTAAATATCTTGTATGTTGTTGCTCTCCAAGCATAATGGCCTCCAAAAATTCCTGCATGAAACTGATCAATGATTCCTTCAGTCTCTGATTCTGTTAGGCAAAGTAGTAAAATATTAAGAGGATCCTTCAAGTATAAGTTGGCATTGATGATACAGTACTTGATGGATTTCAACTTGAGTGTTTTGAACTGGTTTTTTGAGAACTGAGCTGGACATTCAAAATGAATCAAAAAATGAACAATGTCTGCATACCAATCTGATGTCACAAACTTCTCATCAATATGAATTGGGATTTTCTGAATTGAAGGAGAAGGTTCTTGTGTATTCTTTCCTTGCACTTTACGGGAAGGTTCTTGTGGATTCTCCCGTTTTTCATTCAAGGAAGTTTCTTGTGGATTCTCCCTTTCCAAAATTGAAGAAGGTTCTTATTGATGCTTCTCCAAAACTTCGAAAATAGAGTTGATACCCAAAATTTTACAATTGGATTTAGCTAACATCTTGGCTAAACCCTGCCCCTTCACTAGCTTGGTAGTTTTTATGGTAATATCAAACTCAAGTATCTGAGTTATCCATCTTCCCCTTCTACCATCAGTGTTTGGCTATGTGAGGACTGTTTTGACAGTTTTATTGGGCACATAGGAAATGATAGTGGAATGAAGGATATAAATTCTAAAAGACTTCAGGGCTTGAACTAAAGCATAGGATTATTTTTCAATAATATCATATCTCAGTTTGGAATCTCTCATGACCTTACTAAAGAATTCTATAGGTTGATCATGGTAATCCTCATTATTTTGCAAAAGGACAACTGCAAGGGTAGTTTCAGAGGCAAAAGAGAACATGCTGAAAGTTTCTGAGTAGTTTGGGTTGGCTAAGGTTGGGGCTTCAGAGATGGCTTTCTTTATCTGGTCAAATGCAAATCTTGCAGAAATAGTCCATTTAAATTCATGGTTCTTTTTTAGCATGGATGTTATATCCTTCACTATCTCTGCATAGTTTGGTATTAACCTTCTCAAAAAATCAATTTTGCCTAAGAAAGCTTGAATATCTTTTTTATTTCTAGGTAATGATAATTATTGAATAGTAGAGACCCTTTTGGGACCAATAACTGCTCCATATTTAGAAATAATATGACCTAGAAATTTACTCTCTTTGATGGAAAATAATGATCTTTTGGGATTCAAAGAAATTTCAAACTTCCTGCACCTTTCAAAAACTTTCTTTAAATGCTTGAGATGTTTAGGATCTGATTCAGAGAAAAGAGTTAAATCATCAACATAAATAAAAATGATTTTTTTTACCTTCCCAACAAAATCCAAGTCCATGGCTCTCTAAAATGTCGCTCCTGCGTTTGATAGACCAAATGGAATCCAGGCATACATGAATGTACCCCATGGTATGGCAAAAGATGTCTTCTCCCTGTCTTCTGAATTCACCAATATTTGATTATAACCAGAAAATCCATCCAAGATAGAGGGTGTTAGCACCTGACACTTTTTGAAGTAATTGATCCATATTTGGAAGTGGATAATTATCTTTCAAGGATGCTTTATTAAAGTTTCTAAAATCTACACAGAGTCTTATTTCACCTTTTCTTTTTCTCACAGGGACTAAATTGGCAACCCATTTAGAGTATCTTAATGGGACAATAATTTGGGCATCTAAAAGTTTCTTCAGTTTTTTTTCTATTGTGGGAAGAAGAACTGGGTTCATCATTCTTAACTTCTGTTGGTAAGCCTTTACATCTGGTTTTAGTGGGATTTTATGCTCAATTAAAGACGTGTCATAAGATTTGAGATCAGCATAAGACCAGACAAAGAAATATTTATAATTCTTAAGAAGTTTGACATATTTGAATTTAAGTTCTGGGGTTAATGATGCACAAAGTTTGATATTTTTAATTTCCTCATTAGTGCCAATGTTTATGTCTTCTATGTCATCTTCTGGTGAAATAGAGAATGGATTTTTGGGAACATCGTTTTGATCAAACAATTTTTCTAAAGGAACAAGTCCCTTTGGGATAAAATTATTTGATAATTGAATTATATCATGATCAGCTACCTTTGATTTTAGTTTTGAATTTTATTTGTCTTGGGTAGCTTCTTTACTGTCTGAATTATCCTCTTCAATCTGCAATATAGAAAATTCGTCAATGACTTGCAGAAAGGATTTTAATTCTTCATTGTCCTCAAATATTTTCCAGTGTTTAAGATTATCTGGGATCGAAGGCCTATATGTAATTTTTGTCTGATATTGAATTTGAAAATGTTCTAGAATATTGAAAGAACTAGCTGAAAGAGATAATGAATCTGCATGCAGGTTTTCATCTCTAGGAATAAAAGTGATGTTAAAAGCATCAAAGGTATTTTCAATAATGTCTCAAATCTCATTTCTATAATACTTAAGTCTAGGGTGCTTTGTTTGGAAAATACTCTTAACTTGTCTTACTATTAATTCTGAGTCAGTGAAAACACTTAAGTTTTTGACCTTTAAACTTCTAGCAAGTTGTAATCCTAGGATAAAAGTTTCATATTCAGCAATATTGTTTGTGACTTCAAAATATAATTTACATGATTGTGTAATATTTTTTTTATCAGGTGAAATCAAAACAAATCTTGCTCCAACTCCATCTTTGGTGCAAGATCCATCAAAAAATAACTTCTAAACTTCAGTATGAACTAGTGTAGAGGTGTCAACTACATCCTCAATCTTGAGTTGAGAATCTTGTAAAGTGTCTTGAGATCTTCTTCATGCAGAAGAAGAGCGAGACATACTCAAAGTTATGTGAGTTCAAGGCATTGGTTGAGAAAGAATCGGGGAAGAAGGTGAAGGCTCTAAGGAGCGACAATGGTGGTGAATACATCTCTGGCAAATTCAAGGACTTTTGCAGCGTAGAAGGAATTCGAAGAGAGCTCATAGCACCTCATAACCCACAGCAAAATTGGGTTGCTGAGCGGAAGAACAGAACGATCGTGGGTGCTGCACAGGCAATGTTGCATGATCAGGGCCTTCCCATACACTTATGGGCTGAGGCATGCAATACTGCAGTATATGTGCAGAACCGTTGTCCTCACAAGATACTTGGCATGAGTACACCCGAGGAGGCGTTTTCTGGTAAGAGGCCTGATATTTCCCATTTGAGGATTTTTGGTTCACTTGTTTACATTCATGTGATGAAGGATGCCAGGAAGAAGCTGGAGCCAACTGTGGAGGTTGGGATATTTGTGGGGTACACTGATACGCCCCACAACTATCGTGTGTATTTTCTAGACAGTCGCAAGACTGTTGTGCGACGGGATATCAAATTTCATGAGGAGAAAGCCATGAAATGTTCGCTTGAGAGGGAGCCACACTTGCATGCAGATGAGGAGCTATTAGTTCCTAAGGATGAGTCTCAGGATGTGGATCAGCCACAAGATGAGGTTCATGGAGTGGAAGATACCACTCAGGCAGTGCCAACCATCAGAGGGCGGAAGCGCACTACAGAAGCTGAGTGACTAGCTCAAGATGTAGAGAAGGTTGTAGGAGCACCTACATCACAGCGCAGACAGAGACAGTCACCTGACCGATATACTAGATACATGGCTCTTATGAGCAAGTGTATCGTGACAGAGCCATCCTCTTTCAAGGAAGCTGTGGAGGACCTTACATGGGTAGATCCCATGGTGGAAGAGTATGATTCGATTGTCAGAAACAGTGCATGGGAGATTGTCCCGAGACTGGAGGGGAAATCAGTGGTGGGTTAGATATGGATCTACAAAGTGAAGAAGGCAGCTGACGAGAGTGTGGAGAAGTATAAGTCAAGATTTGTTGCCCGAGGCTTGTCACAGATTGAGGGGATCGATTATGAGGAGACCTTTGCACCTTTCATAAGGTATTCTTCCATACGAACGATTCTTGCTCTCTTAGCGCAGATGGGGTGGCACATTCATTAGATGGATGTGAAGATTGCATTCCTCAATGGATTCATTGAGGAGGAGGTGTACATAGAGCAGCCCGAAGGTTTCGAGATCTTCAACAGCGAGTCGCATGTGTGCAGGCTCAAGAGAGAGTTGTATGGGTTGAAACAAGCACCTCATGCTTGGTACACACGGATAGACAGTTATTTCACCGGACTTGGATTCTCCAAGAGTGAGGCGGATCCTAACCTATACTAGATTGTGGTGGAGGGTAAGTTGCTGATCATTGTACTTTATGTAGATTATTTGATTTTGACAGGTGACGAACTGTTGATACACTCATGCAAGGCTAATCTTGCAAAGGAGTTTGAGATGAAGGACTTGGGCCTCCTTCATTATTTCCTAGGATTGGAAATTTGACAGCGTAGTGGTGGACTGTTTGTTTCTCAGGGTAAGTATGCCCGGGAGATACTGGAGAAGTTCAACATGCATGGCTGCAAGCTTGTTGATACTCCTCTTCCTGGTGGTTGGAGGAAGGAGGATGTTACTTCAGCGGAGGTAGTGGATGCCACTGTTTATCGACAGTTGGTGGGGTCGCTTATGTATCTGGTCAATACACGACCCGACATATGCTATGTTGTTAACCAGCTTTCACAAGCTACGGTTAAGATAACCAAGCTCTTTTGGAAGGCGGGGAAGCATGTATTGAGATATCTCAGAGGCACATCAGGATATGGATCATGGTATAGATAGGAGGATGAGTTGAGGTGGCACGGCTTCACAGATTGGTATCATCATATCAGAGATTGTGTGCAGCGGAAGGTCATGTTACTTTCATACATTCCCACGGAGGATCAGGATGCTAATATCTTGAGGAAGGCGCTCACCAGGAGAAAATTTGAATACCACAGGGGCAGGATAGGGGTTTCAGATAATCCTTATCTTGTTGAGAGGGAGTGTTGAGATTGCAACAAGATGATGAGCTTAGTGGAAAGAATTCACCTTCACTAAGTGGGCCCGCAGGTTATTTTTGGCGCAAAGTCTATTTTTAGACTATGTCTATTTTTAGACATATGGATCATGTTCTATGAGCTGCAGGATGTTATTTGTGGATGGTTGGTCAAGTCGGAAAAAATAGATGGACTTCTATTTTTAGAATATTGGGCGGAATCTATTTTTAGATTGCCAGTCTAGAAATAGATATGTCGAATATTATGAGCTCTTAATAATATTTGGACTCTAAACATTATCTTATTCTCTTGGAGCACTTCAGTTAAGTGCACAGATGTGGCACAGGAGCTGACAAAAGGAATTACGCTATTCCTAAGGGTTAAGTGGAGCTATTGCATGGATACTTCAGTTAGAACTCATGTGACAGAGTTTGGTGGAGTTGATTGAGGAAGTTAGTGGAGTTGTATTCATTTTAACTAATCTAAACATAGTTGAGCTATTTGTATTCAGTTTAACTAATTGATACAATTAGTGAGAGTGGTGTGAATTAATTATTAATTAATTCACTAATTATAAACTCATTAATCAACTAAATAATGCATCAGTTAACTTCAGTGCATGGACAGTTTCAGTGGAGACCAGTGCAGAAATAGGTGAAAGAGCATGTTAACTATTAGTTGTGACTATACTGTTGCTATTTGCAACACACAGATAGGTGGAGAAGCCCATGAGGTTTGCGCAGTACAAGCCAGGTGGTTTATCTATTTAATGAAGCCATCCCATAGCATTGATAATGCAATAGAGGTTGGCTATCAAGTGGCAAAAGATTGGAGCATGTGTTTTGCTAGATCTAGCTTGATAGTGTGTAGCAATTGAGGGTGTGCATGAGAGCTTGTGAGGAGCTTTTTTACTATGATTGTTACATGATCTCCATGACATATAATATACAGATAGTTGGGGTTTTCAGCTTTAAGCTTTCCCATTAAATAATGTGTTCATATGTGTGATTGTTTGTGGTTTTAATTTATGCATGCAATTGATTTTATTTCCGCATGTGATGATCAATGGTAGAAGATATTTTGTATTATGAATGAAGCTAAAATAGTGTGTGATCAGGAGAATCTCGGTGAATAATATATCAGTTATTCAAATTTCTACAATACTTAGAAATCTGAGAATTATCTTGGATTTCTTGAGGGATTTGGTTTTGGGAAATAGGGACAATGGAAGTCTGAAATGATGATTGATCTACAATATTAATTTCTTCAGAAATGGAAAAAGTATTTTCCTCAGGTTGTTGATCATCAATAAACAATGGCGTATGAACTTGTTGTTCATTATGAGGCCTATGAAGAATTTGCAGTGGAGAAAATTTCTTGTACTGACCTTGGGCCTGGGTTTTTGGTCTAGAAATAGTTTGTTGGACTGTTCTTGGTTGAGTTTCAATCTTTGAAATTATATTGGATAGATTTCTAAGAAGAGATGTGATTTCATCAATCTTTGAATCTTCACTTTTAGATTTAGAGGAAGATGCTTCGTGATTTTTTAATTTCCTTTGGGCTTTCTCTTATTTAGCTCTAATTTTACTAGAAGTTGACCTATTGGCTTCTACCTCAATAGCGTTAGTCTGCATATCTTGTAATGTTTTAGAAATTATCTCCCTCAGCATGAATGCAAAGTTATCATCGAATGCTTTGGAAAATCTGACCTTTGCAGCAACTACTGGAGGTTTGCAATCAACAGGCATTTTGTGGTAGAGTTTATTAAATTGTTTGATAAATTCAGCTACTGGTTAACCATGATTTATTTTTAACTCTTCAAATTCAGTGAGAAGGTAAACTACATCTTTCTTTACCCACCATTGGTTTTTAAATATAGTTATAAGTTCATTCCAGGTTTGAATAGAATCTGCACTAATTTGTCTAAACCAGATTCTAACATGACTTTCCAAAGACTATACAAATAGTCTCATATAATCATCTTCATGCTTGACGTTCATATTGTCTGCAAAATCTGAAAAGGCAGCTATATTATCTTCTGTTGAGGGACATGTCTCTCCATTAAATCTTGGTAAATGTTTAAAATATCCATCAGGGAAATTTCCCAAGACGTTAGGGAGAACAAGAGCAACATACCTAGCTTGTATAATGGGTTTAAAAGGCATGGATGATGAATTTTATGTTGATATTGATGAAGATGATGATGAAGAGGTTGAAGAAGATGGAGGTGAATGAGTGTTAGAGGGTGGAGGAGAATCTGAAGGAGGAGGAGGAAGTGAAGATCTCAAAGGTATTTTAACAACTAGTTTTTGAACTGATGGGGTTAAATATTCTTCCTTATATTCGAATAATGGATTAGAATAGACATAAATTGTCTCTTTTGGTTGATTAGAGTCTAATGGAATAGGGTGATATACTGGAGTAAAAAAATTAATAGTATTAAATTCGTGCAAACGTAAGCCCAATTCTATCTCAGACGTAGGTGAATCTACAGGGAAGGATGGGACTTGATATGAGTCAAGTAAGGCTGCCAACAAAGCTGACTGAAGATCTACTCCTTGTGAATAAAGTTCAACACCTCGAGGAGGTAATTGAGTCAGCTAAGGTTGGGATGATAATACTGAATAAGGGTCTATGGATGAACTTTATTTAAGGTGTAAGGCTGAAGAGGAAGAAGTAAAAATGTTATGTTTTCTTTTCAAAGAGGCTTCCCTAACAAGACTTTTTGGATCTGGTAAAGGGTTAACATTCTTAGATTCAGATCGATATCTAGTGTGCTTAAAAGGAGCCAGTTGAATCAGTGGAATCGCTAGGTGAAAGGTTTTCACCTATATATTTATCCTTTATTTACCTTAAAGTAAAAGAGTAAAAATCGTTGTCACAAGAAGATTTAGTTTTTACTCTTCGTCTCCCCAGCAACGGCGCAAATCTAATGTTGTCCTTTGAGATAATTTCGGTCAATAATCACGCCAAAGCATCTAAAATGTTTGTTTGGGTTTTAAAATATTTGGAGAACCAATGCATAAGATAAATGTTAATCAAACAGTTAAGTTTTTTAAATCTTGTTGATAATATCAATAATTCAAAGTAAGGGCTGCTTGTTCATCTCATACAATAATTAAACTTTTATGATTTAGATTAAGTAGAATTTTGTAAGAAGATATGATTATTAAACATTCAAATTGAGCTATTCAATAAACCATAGGCTATAAAACTTTTAAAAAATGTTCAAAAGTTCAACAAAATATATTTAACATCACCAAAATACTGATAATTTATTGATAAAAGGGACTTACATTAACAGATTGTCAAGTAAATAATTTTTATAATAATTATAACTTCAGGAGGAATTATAAGGTTGCTGAAACATAGTCAACCTCACCTTGTTATTTTGATGATAATTAAACATATGAAGAAACATAATGACAAAAAACTAGAAAAATCACAAAGAAGATAGAGATGTACAAGATGAGTTCATAATCCTGCTTGTATTATTGATGATAAAAAAGACTTAGTACAATTTCTGCTTTACAAAATTTGCTCATCAAAGGGTGCAACCCTTCATATCTCGTGCTGAGAGTTATTTATACTAATTTACAAAACCTTATAAATATCTTAACTGATTTACAATAATAGGATAATAAGAATAAAATAAGGAGACAAATAGA
The DNA here is from genome assembly GCA_034641835.2 of Pinus albicaulis. Classification (NCBI taxonomy): domain Eukaryota; kingdom Viridiplantae; phylum Streptophyta; class Pinopsida; order Pinales; family Pinaceae; genus Pinus; species Pinus albicaulis. The sequence goes on from CM076570.1 coordinate 67,173,363, forward strand.
TAGAGTGTCTCTATTTTTCTAGAGACTGTTGATGATTCGACCTCTTTTGGTGAAAGTTGTTGCTGACTTGTCCCTTTTTGCTGGAGGCTGTTGCTGACCTGGCTCTTCAAAATCAGATGTACTGGCATGCTGAAAAAATAATATTTTCACTCAATGGTTTGAAAAAACTTATCCCACTGATATTCACTTGGAATTTCACAATTTATCATTTTCCTGAAAACTTCATCCACTTCAGTGAATCTATCAAAAGTTGGTTTTTGGATGAACAACTCTTGACTTGATGCTGAATAATCAAGTCAAATTGTAAAGCTTCAAGGAAAGCTCCTCCTGTAATGTGACCTTTGATACCTGCAAATTTTGTTTTGTCTATTGCAATGGTATACAACTTTTTGGAATAATCTTCTAACTTGACCAACTTATCATCTAATCCAGCTAGACCTGGCAAACCTTTGTGATTTAAAATGTTAAATTTAGTATGAAACCTTTTGAAAATAACATTTAAGGCTTCACACTTGGTTTGCAACTGGTTGACCAAGTTCCTTTTCCACAAAACCTTTTTTTATTTCTAAAATAGTTGCAGTCATGTCTGAAATGTTGATTGCTTCCAACTCCTCCTTGTTCTTTGAATTAAGAACCTTAGTCATATATGAAGCTTCACTTGGCTTCTGTTGGAGCTGATCCTTCCCTTCTTGAATTATTGTTCTGCATTTTTTGATGAGTTCCTTTTGCTCGAAGATGATTTGAATAGATGACCATATTTCAGTAATGGACTCACTGATATTTTCCCAAATACTCTACTTAGCTTCTCCTAAATTTGATGCCATCATAGTTTCGCTTTCCAATTCTTTGATTCTAAGTTCCAATTGATGAGTCTTCTGCATTTCCCCTAGATACAAGGTATCATTTCTAATCTTTTGTGACTCAAGAAGTTGAAAATTCTGATTTAGCTTTTCATGTGCTTGCTTCTTAGTGGCTAATTCTTGAGCAAGTTGTGTTGGATCAACCATGTTCAAGGCTGTTGAGGTTTCTACACCTACAGAATATATTTGAGTTACTAAAGTAGGATTTGTATTTACCTGGAGTGTTGATTTCTCTTTCAACAGTTCTGTTGGTCATCAGTAATTTTTACTATCTGAAGATGAATAAATGTCAGTCCTAGATTTCTAAAAACAAAATGCATGGATATTGTGAGTTTTAGAAATATCATTGCCTTCATTATCCTTAAAACAAAATTTTCACTATGTTACTACTCTACCATTCCCTGTTTAAATTATCACTCCTAAAGGGCCCCTCTTGGGCTTATGCCACTCATCTAGTTTGTTTTTTCCACCTATCACCCCAGCCCTCTATTTTGCCTTTACCCCACTACTTCACCTTCATCTATGAATATCAATCAACCTATCCTTTCCCATGCTCATCAGGTTCCTAAAAACTTGATGATCTCACAAATACCTCTATGAGCTCTTTAGATCAGTCAATTACATCAGTTTCTATAGGTTAAAATACACCTATTGGTGAAAAAGCTATGTTTTTACACTGTTAATATCCCAAGCCTAATTTCAGTCAAGAACCAAGTTAAAACCCTACCAGTAGATCATTAGTTTTTCCCTAGGTTGTAGGATCTTCATTTTTTTTTCAAGCTCTTTTCTTCTTATACTAAGACTTGTTTCAAATGAAAAAGAAGAGAAACACATGATTTCGCAAGAAAAAGTAGAGGATCTCCAAAGAAGGCTATTTGATCAATTTCAAAGTTGTGAAAAACGTAACTGTGATTGACATTTCTGCAGGAATGTCATGAAGTGAATCAACAAAGGAAATTAATAGGGTAACTCTTGAGTCTCTAAAGGAAAGCAGGGAGCACTAAGTCTAAAAGAGAATCCAGGTTTTAAAGCCTAATTGGGTCAATAGTATGCCAAAAAAAATCCCAATGCAGCAAGACACATAAAAGAAGATCAAGCTCTCATCTCAGCCATTTTCATTCAGTGGTTAAAGAACAAAAAACATGGTATGAGCTCCAAGGTAAAAATGAAGATCAACATGTTCAAAGGTCAGAGGGAAAAGTAAGTTTATTTACCTACCAAAGTAAAAATGTTCAAAGAAAACTAACCAAATAAGGTAAGCTTTGTCACTCAAACAAAATCTGCAGAACAGGGAGGTTAAGATTATCAATGCACAAGTGTTAAAGCATAAACTCAAACACCTGCAAAAAAAAAGGGTTAAACGAGATATCAGTGAAAAGGTAAAAGGTTTAGCAAACATTAGCAAAGTGTGTTTTCTTGTTTAATTTATTCTCCTCAACTACAAAGGCCCTTTTCCATCCTTCATTTACTCATTTTGTTGGTAAAGGTCATTTAAAAATGGTCAGAGAAGGAATTTTGAAGTTCTGGAAAACTTGGGCAAAGTTTCCCCTATGCTACGCTCCTGGGACCCTGTGCTACGCGCCTGTGGGTGTTCTCTTTAGAAAAATTGCCTTTGCGCTGCGCACATGTCATCGTGTGCTACGCACTTGTAGAGCTGACCCAACAGACCTGGGCACTACGCATTTGGCGCTGCACACAGACTGCCCGATAGACCCATTCACGCGGACTGCCAGACCTTTTCCTATGTTACACAAGAATTCATTCAGGATTTCCTGGCCAAGTGACCTGACAGAACCATCGTGTAGACTTTCCCCGTTCAGCAAAAGGCCCAATGCTATGCGTTCAGCAGTGGCCTTATAGGCTCGTGCAACCTTTTTCCCGACGCTATGCGCTTGCGCTGCACGTTCAGCAACGGCCCGACAGGCCCATTCAACCTCGCCCGACTGGCTCGGAGCTATGCGCCTGCACTGCGCATTTGGATAGGAGGTTTTATGCAGCAACTCAAGACTAGAATTGGCTCAAAAACTCCTCAAAAGTTAGTTCTAAGGGTTTCCTAGCACCTTTGAGGGGTAAGTACAAACAACAACATTTCATTTCCAAAGCTCTTGTCATTAAATTAGAGGAATAAACCCTAGGTTTCTCCATCAATTTCACAAAGAAAAATTAGGGTTTTAACCTTCAAGGCAAGAGTAAAAAAGAAAAATGTCAGGGGAAACTAATAGTGGCAGTGGTGAGGGAGGCCAAGGGCCTAGAATACAGTAGCGAAATGGTGGAAGAGTAAACAGGTTTGAACCATTGAACACCAAGGAGTTGATGGCATCTCCTATGGCAGTTGCATATTTCCAGGAGGTGGGTTGTTTTGACTTCTATGAAAGGGTACAATAGGTCCAAATCCACCCTGAGTTGACCAAACATCTTATCCTTAACCTCCATTATCATCAAGTAAATTTAGCAGGAGTAAACTTTGAGCTATCCACCAATACCATTTTTATGGCCACCGGGATACCTAGTATGGGAGAAAAGTGGTTCAAGTAGGAAAATTTGGACCTTAGCCATTATCAACCTTTCTTGAAACCTAGATACCAAGCTGACTGCAAATCCATTTTTCCATTTTCACATCTACTGGAGAGATATGCGCCCTTGATGAAAGTCATCATGAAATATTTTACATGTGAGGGTAGGTTTTCTGGGCTTTATTCCTACCATATAAGACTGCTCATGCACTTCACTAGGGTAAATCTGCTACATTTTCCCTATTATATTTATAAAAGTATTGATAAGATGTCTTAAATTGTGCAAAAGAGACATCCTTGACAACAAATGCAAAGTATTTTTCACCATTCTCTTATTAAGATGATTGTGTTACATCAATTAGAGCAACAGGGTATTCCATGGGAGGTGTTCATCGTCCATGAAGTTTTCACAAACCCACAGCCTCATCATCAGCCAAATTTACCCTCATCATCTCATCCACCTCCCTCCACTCCTCCATCACCCCCCACTGACCATGACTCATTATCTGCACATGAATCCTCCCATCAAGAAAACCTCCCTTCCTCATTTTCCCCTAAAGCATCAGATCAAGAAGAGGACAGTGACAAAGCGATAAATGATGAGGAGGATATGAATGATGAGGAAGTGACAAATGATGAAGAGGTATAGGAGGATGATAAAGAAGAGATAGAGGCATATAATGAAGAAAAAGGCAGTGAGAAAGATAGTGAAAAAGAGGCAGATGATGACGAGGCAGATAATGAAGAGACAAATGATGAAGAGGAAGAGGAGGATGATGAAGAAGAGATAGAGGAAGATGATGAAGAGGCAGATGAGGAAGAAGAAAATGATAATGATGAAGATACAGAGATAGAAAATGATCAAGAAGAAGGCAGTGAACAAGCCAGTGATAAAGAGGACAGTACATAGGCAGATGAGGAAGAGGAAAATGATGAAAAAGAAGACAACACAAAGGGTAGTGATAAAGAAGACATTTTAGAGGTTAGAAATGAAGGAGGGGATAGTAAAGAGGTAGAGGAAAATGAAGATGAAAACACACAAAACAGTGAATAAGCAAAGAATAATGAAGAAAATGATAAAGACACCTATAACAGTGACAACACAGAAAATGATAAAGGCCATGATAATGTTGCAAACACAAAGGAAAGTGATGAAGAAGAAACCATGATAACTGATAGCCCTAATAATGATGACAAAAGTGATACTATGAACCAAAAAAGAAATGAAGAGGTTGATGACAGTGGTGAAGATGACAACAGTAATGTTAGAATGGAGGAAAATGAAAGTGAGTCTCAAGAGGGTAGTCAAGAACACAGTGCAAAAGACATCAATGCAGAGATCATTGAGGAAAAGAAAGGCAGTCTTGAGATCAGCCATGGTGAGGGAATTCAAGTAGAAAAATTTGAGCTTTTCCCTCTTCCATATCAAAGAGGAAAGAGGCATGTGTTTTTTGCCTCTAAAAGGCAAGGAACCATGCCTTCCACCTTAGCTCAAAATATTGACAAAGGCAAACAAAACGTAAAGGAAGAAGAAGAAGATTATGAGGTTGAGAGGGAGTTTGAAATCATTCAGGTGGACAGTGATGAGGAGAATGAAGCAAGGATCTCAAACTTGCTCATCCATAAAAAAATGCCCTCATTAAATACCTCCAAGAAAATTTAGATAAGGCAAAGACTATGAATGATGCCCTTGACATGGAGAACAGGCAGCTAGGAGCACAAATTTCTATTTATGAGGCTAGGGTGATCAAGGCCCGGAAAGAAGCTCAAAGGGCACAGGTAAAGCTGGAAGAGTTCATAGGCACCTATGAATAAAGTGAGGATGAATAAGGGCAGTCTAGGATGAGACCTAGAACCATGGGGTTGAAGAAGGCATTGGCAAGACAAAGAGAACAATAATCAGCCCTGGAAGAGCAACTCCCTCTAGATGAGATATTGGCCATGGAGATAGCACATGATCGGGAGCCTTGGTTGGAAAGATCCAACATACACTTGGAGGCTAAATTGAAGAAATCAAATCAATATCTTGATCTCCAAAGGAAGATGACCAAGCATTATGCCCAGAGAAACCAAGTTGCAAAGGCTAAACTCTAGAAGGCCCAAACCAAGATCCAAGCACTAAAAGAGGAAAAAGGTCAAGCTAACCTTGGAATCTTGGCACAAGCTTCTCTACATGTCTCTCAAAACCCATGAGGCACACATCCACCAAATTTGGTAGAATTTTGACAAATTTTGGTTTTTTGTTGATTTGGAGGGCCAAGGGGGTAGCACCCATGGTGCTATGATTTTTCTCAGAGAATCTTCAGGATGAAAGGCTTAAATTTTTAGAATAATCAGCTCAAGTATAGCATGATCACAAATTTTCAGGTCAATTGGATTTGTTTTGGTCCTCCAAAAGGGTCAAAAACACCCTAATTTTCACCTTTCTGCCTAGTTTTCAGGACATCTGCTGCACCTTTACCAGTCTTGGGATTTTTGCTTTTTAAACATGTTATAGGGGTCCAATCAGAAACCTATGGGTATTTCTGGAAATTAGACTCAACATGATTTCCAACGAGCCATCGCAAATCCCATTCCGACATCGGGAAGGCCTTCAAAACCTTGCTGCAAGTTGACCTAGTTTTCTTGCTCCTATGCTACGCCCTTGGCATGGAAATTCATCCTAAAACTCGGTGTTGCACCCTTACAGAGGAAAAGTCAACAATTTACACTTGTAAAGTTTTTGGAGGCTTGGTAGAGCCCAAATTTCAATTTCTTTGCTAAAAATTCTCGAAAAGATATTTTGTTTTAGATATTTTGTGCCTTGGGCCTTGCAAGGTCTCAAGGACAAAAGTGACATTTATGATTAAGTAATATGCTTCTAGAGACTTAATTAGGTTTTATTCCTCCAATGCATGATAAATAGAGCATGGAGGCTTTGTTGTAAATGTTGGATTTTTGTTGAGCATGCTATGAAATAGACTTGGAGCTTATTGGTGAAATTGGTTGTTGGTGCCTTGTGATGGTGTTGGATTGTGCTTCTATGGATCAAGATCACTCTTAGGATTCATTAAGCTTGTTCAAATGGTGATGTATTCCATATTTATGTTTGTTTTATTCAGTTATTCATTGTGTTTATGGTTCATTTAGTCATAGAACAAAAATAGAGAATGGGATTTATCTTCTTGATACCCTACTTCTGCCTGCTTTCTTGACTTCTATGTTTTCTTCCTCAAAGTTTGCTAAAGAAATCCTTAAGTGATCTTTAGTGTTACTGATATTTTATGTTAGAATTCTATTTGTTTCCAAGTAAGTTTTTGATAATCCTTCACTGCTCTCTTAGCTTGCTTAACTTTTGTTTTTAAGACTTGCTTAGCCTAGTTGATATTGAGGAATCCTTCATTGCTCTTCAAGTTTCATTATGCTATCATCTTAGAAGATTTTTCTTGTTTATTGGTTTGTTAAAGGATCCTTTATTGCCCATTTAACTCACTATGTTCACAACTCCATGTTACTTCACTCTCCCTTGACCTAATTAGATCCATTTGATCTTGCCAAATTTCCCTTATCCTTGACTCATTTGTATACCTTTCAAAGAATTTTGCAGACTCCATAGCCCAATGGATTGATATTCCCCACTCTATTAAACTACTTAACAACTTGCCCAACAAACCAATCAACAAACAAACCCTAAAACTTAACAACTAGCCTAAAATCAAACCTAAAAAGCAAACAAGTTCATATCCTTTGCACAAAATAGAGAGAGCCCTCTCTGAATTCAGGAAGGCTAGGTCCTAGGACTGCAAAGAATGATCTAATGTTACCCCTTTTCATTTTTTCTTACCAATCTGACAAATTATGGGGACCTAATAAGTTCTTCAATTTTTTCTTCAATTTTTTTGATCTGCAGATTTTGGTCAATAATTAACTTAAGAATTTCCTCCTTATCAAATTCATTTTGTGCCATTTCTTTAGTCTGTGGGTCTACTTTCGAGGACATCTTAAGCTGTTTTCACAGGAGTACAATTTCTGCATTTTTCTTCTTGATGATTTCTTCAGTTGCTTTACAGTTAGCAGGATCATATCCTACTTTTACTACAAGTTCTTCCAATGTCTTTATCCTGTTGTCTTTAGCCAAACAAGACAGTTTCTCAATCTTCAACTGGGATTGCATATTTGGTAGTGCTACTTTTTATTTTGAAAGAGACATGGTTGTTGTAGTCATGGTTGAAAATAACATTTCTCCTAAGTGCCTGTGCATATCCATCTTTTCAATTAGATGTAATTGTATTGCATCAAATGAGAGGACAATCTTCTTATATTCAGCATGGGTTTTCAGAAATGGCACGGTTGCTTGCAGGAAGGCCATCTGCATCTTGCCCTTCTCACTGTCAAAGGTAGTGAGAATCCTGTGTTGTGATGTATATGTCTGTTTCCAAAATTGGCTGTAAACATCTGACTTCAGTGGTTCATTATTTTTTTTTTATCTCTAGAAATTTGGAGAAAATATTATGCTCTTCTATAGAGCTGGCATCTGCATGTTTGATGATATCTAGGGGCTCTCGTGTAGGTGATGCTGATGAAGAAGTCTGAGGAATATTTGCAGATGTGGAGACTTCAGTTTCTCCCAAATCTATGATCTCTGGTTGTTTATCTTCTGAAAGCAAGGAAGAATCAAGACTTGGTTTCTTATGTTGTAAGATGAATTCTTTCATAAGCTCCTTGGAATGTGGTGTCTCTTCTATGACCCTCATTTTTTGTTTACTGTTAGGGACTAGTGTTTGTACATTTTAAGTAGAAATGACCTGTTCATCTCCTTCTTGTAAACTACCTTCTACCCATTCATCCTGATTCATGTACTTTTCTATTTCTGGTCTAGAGGTGTGAGTGTATGAAGTTGTCTTGGATTCAACCCTAAAAGCACAAATAATGCCATGAGGGTCATATTACCAAGTAAAACTTGGCTGAAAACCCATTTTATTTAATAGTGCATCTGCATCAACACCAGTTGCTCTGGTATTACAAATGAATGATCCAATATTGGCCTTGATTTTAAACTGGGGTTTCCTTTTTCCTGAAACAAAATGCAATTCATCCATATTTAACATCTTTATTATGTATTATAATGAGAAAATTCTCATAGGTACATATTTTGGAAGATTGTATGGTGGAAGCTTGCAACCATACACCCTAATATCTGTGTAATTCTTGTACAGGTACCAATCACCTGTCTTTCCTTGCTCACCATTAGGGGAATTTTGAGGTCTAAAATGGGCCTCCTAAGAGAAATGTACAACCAAAATAAACTTTATAAGAACCAATAGGATTCAAGATGATGATGTCAACCATGGGGGATGATTCACCATTTTTTAAGTAAAAGGGTAAAAATATTAAAAAATAATAAAATAATAAAACTACTTTTTAAACTTGTATTTTCAATTTAACTCCAAAATTTTTTACTAAAATTTCGAGCGAGATTACTCGTTGGATGCAAAACTTAATTCCTCATCCAAGGAGTACCCATGTTGCATACTTTTGATGGATCCTTCTACACGAAAAATTGGAAATACATGAAAAACGTGATTGCAATTACGTTTTTCATGTAATTCCAATTTTTTGTGTAGAATGATCCATCAAAATTATGCAACATGGGTACTCTATGGATGATGAATTAAATTTTGCATCCAACGAGTAATTTTGCTCGAAATTTGAGTAAAAAATTTGGGAGATAAGTTGAAAATACGAGTTGAAAAAGTTTTTTTTTCCTTTTTTTCCCTCTAAAATTTGATGATGTAATCAAATCTTAATTTATTATTTCCACTATTATTTTATAATTTCCTTAGGAGGCCTATTTTAGACCTCAAAATTCCCCTAATGTGAGGTGCAGAATTCTCTAAATGTATTCTCCAATTCCAGGTTCTGATGAACTAGTAAGGAATTGCCTGACTGGGTGAATGAATAAGTCTATGGATAATGAGAAAGAAGTAGTTGTTGACGATTCTCTGACCAGTTCTATCCAATGAATCACTGATTATTTCACTCCCTGTGTGTCCTACTTGTTGAAGTGAATGGGCCAGATATCTTCCTGCTGAAACAAAATCATATGAATGATCACAGAAGAATAAGTAAATGTTCCTTGAGTGGTGAAATTCATAAATTTTTCATGTATAATATCAACCAAAAAATGGTTGTAATTGTACATAAACAATGGTGGTTTTTCAAGGATGAATATAGATAAGAACCCTAAGATGATTTCATCAACAGTTTCATCGTTGGGGTATCCTAACATATAAGAAAGGAGGGAGATACAGTGTTTGGAAGCAATGGGGAAAATGGAGGATGCATATGGGGGATTTCTCTTTGGTAAATCTGCATCCTCAAGTATAAATATGTCGAATATCTGAGATCTTTGTGGGAAGGATAATGTGTGATAGAGATCCATGAGGGTAGTAGGGGAGAAAAAGGATAAGGAGTCAGAAGGAGGGATGTGAAGCATTTGATTAATGGTTTCAGGATATATGGTTATCAGAATGTTTCCGTTCTAAGCTACCACTGACCTAGTTATAGGGTCATACTGCTTCTGACACCAGGCAATTAAATCTGGGAATGGGTAAGTTTGAGGGAATGAAAATAGAGGTAACATGGACTCCCAAAACCTGATAGGGTCTTGTTTATCCAGGTGCTTCTGTTTTAGCCATAGATGTAGCTCGTAGAATTCAAATTCACTATGACAATCAGTAATTTTAAAATAGGTATCGACTAGGGGTGTGAGGTCGAGGTTGATTTGTGGAGCTGCAGGAATGTCTTCTGGAACAGCTTTGGTGAATTCAGGAATGCCCTCGACAGCTGAATGAGCGACCTTGGGTACAACATTTTTAACACTGTCAACATTCAGGAATTCTTTTGTCACACCTTTCTTACATTACCTTACGGAGTATTTTGTTTCTTCGTTTTTGCCTTAGGTTCCATGCTTGACTGTAACAAAATGGTACAGGGATTCAAAGCTTCAAGTTACAAAACCAAAGATAGGGTTTAGGGAATATGAAGGGAAATTACAAAAGATAATCATTATGGATTAGCGATGGAGGATGGAAATGAATTGAAGGTGAAAGTAAAGTAATGAACGAGTGACTGTGGTAAAATTTATAGACTGCGGTTTGGGTTTAACAGTCGTGGCTAACAGTCAAGAAAATTTACTACACAACGGTATGATTAACAGGTAAATGGTGAAAATTTATTAGCCAACGGGAGGATTAATGGGTAAATGGTGGATTAGGGATAATAGATATGTGACGTGGAAGAACATGAGTGGTGGATGTATAAACAATTATGGCACAGACAAATGGTAGTGGAAGTGGAAAACCAGAGGTGGATTTCTTTGGGGGGGGTACCCCCCAGTTTCTGGTTTTAGGTGGAGGGGGTGTGAAGTCACCTGATGCTACCACGTTGAAAAAATGGTCAGCCATTGAAACCAAACTTCGAACCCCCCCCCCTCCCCACGTTAACAAGAAACAGGTGAGGGGGTGCAAAGTCAATCTCCGTTTTAGGTCTGAGAGAAGCTGAAGATCTACCATCTGAATCCGCAAGCACTTTATCTTCTTTGATTTGACCTCTTGTCATTTAGTGATTTTACAATAAAATTAATATGCGCGCATATAAAAAAATTTAATTAATAAAATTACAAAACCCCTTTTCAAAGGTTCAAACATCATGAATTAAACTTTACATTATGAAATTCTGGCGCATTTAAACAGGCGGGCATTATCATTTTGATCACTAAAGAATTTAAAATTTTTATTTTATGCTTCTCTAACATTTTTTTGTTGCCTCCTTTATTTAGAGAAAACTACCCTATCATTTTTTCTCACATGGATGTAAATAAAATATACTTTTCCTAATTTTCAAATGTCTTTTTCATCCATGTTCTAACTTAGCATTTTATAGTTTTAATTTTTTAAACTACCATGCTAACTTATCAAAATCAAATAATGTTACAACAATACCCTTGGATATTTTAAATGGAATCCATCACATGGGGAGGATGGTCCAATGGTGAAAACGTACCCAGTGGAACTTTTTTACCAGATAATCGACCTTTGGGACAATAGTGTTACACCAATTTTTGGTCATATAACCTGTTACTATTAGATGGACCAAAGTACACTATGTAAGACCAATTTTACCTTAAATAAATTTTCTTTCACTATGAAAGATAACTTAGTAATCCATAATTTATTAAGTTTTTTATGGTCTAAACAGGAAACCCCATGAGGAAATATTGAATAAATCCATATTTGTTTGATTTTCCTCAACCTCCTCCATCTGGTACCTTTGATTACCAGATTTTCATGATGAACTCTTACCAACCCATTACCGTTGACCTCAACCTTCAGACTCGTTCTCGTCAGTATAATAAGCCTCCCGCTACGTCTGCCCCCAAATGCACTTCTTCAGGTTCCACAGAGCCTCTTTCAACAACTAATGGTCCTTTACAGATCCCTCAGCCTAAGGCAGATGTTCATACCAATATCCCCAAGGGACCATTATGCCAAAAAACTGCTTCTGGCAAAGTTGCCCGTTCGTATAGTATAGTAGATGATTTGGCGCAATCCCCTGTTGCCATCTCAACGCTCGAACTCCTCCATCCGTGACCTTCACAACTAAAATCTATAATAAATGCCATGGGATTTGTGGATCCTTCAGATGTTTGTTTAATCGTGTTCAATGTTGACCGGTCAGAATATCCTCCCCTTCCTGCTTCTGTCACCTTCCAAATCCCCGTCAAGGTCCGGAATACCAATGTCTCCCATTGTATCATTGATGAGTGGGAATCCACCTGTGTGATGTCTGCTTTGGTTTGGAAGCAACTCCGATCTCCTGATTTGTCCCCTTCCACTATCACCCTTCGAGCATGGGATGGCCACTCTTCCCATCCCATAGGCTTGTTCCGCAATTTTCCTGTTACTCTTACGAGCAAAACTGTTTGTGTTGACGTAGAAGTCATAGATGCCCCCTTAGATTATAACATTCTATTGGGTCGTAGATACACTTATGCGTTGTTTTTTGTCCCATCTGTGGTTCACCGTAAGATGTGCTTTCCTCAAAACGGAAATATTGTCACCATCGACCAGTTGACATATTACGAACCGAAGTATCAGACCTCCCCTGAGTCCATCATCTCTTCAGTGGCCAATAAGCAAACAATCAAACCTTTGACCATTTTTTCACCCGGAGTCTACAAATACTCCTCTTTTCTTGGTTCATTCCCTAGACTTTCTCCTCCTGTCTCTGATCACAACTCCTCGAACGTTTGCATGATGTAATCGTCTCGGTCTACACTCAAGCGGCCCGCTTCGACTAGTCAGCAGCCCCGCCCTCCGCAACCTACTCCTAGCAACTCAAATCAGCCTTCAGGACCCCCTCCTCTAGGACCCTCATCTGCAGCTGGTATCCATGAGCCTCTCTACCCTCCTGGAATAGTTCCTCCTAGCCTTAACCATCTCAGAGTTGTCCCACTTGGTCATTACCCCTCCGGTCAGATATCGTTTCTAGCTCCCCCTCCTGGAGTATTTTCGATACCTGTTATGGCTACCTTATCCCTTCCCAACATGACCCTGGGGATCCTAGTCTGGTACATTGACCCCCCAGCCACTATCCTGCCTGGTCAGCCTAAACCTTATCTTGCTTTGACCTCGGTTCAACTGGTCCCCATGACCCCTCCCTTTGCTACCGTGCCTTAGCCACCTCAACAAGAACCTACTCATGTTGCAATAGCTTCGGGTGAAGGGAGAAAAGCTCGCAAGAAGGCACCTAAAGACAAGATTTCCCTGACAAACCCTGCTTCTCCTGAACCTCCAAAGCGTACCACCCAGTGTGCTTTGTGTGATGTTGTCAGTCATGCCACCCATACTTGTCTTGAATTTCCTCACCTCAAGCCCATGGTCAATGAAGCGTTTCCAGAGTCTGATATCGCAGAGGTATATGTCACTATACCCGATTCAGTCCCGAAACTCAAGTCTTTGAGCACAAATCATCCTTATGCTTTGCGTGATTTCCATGGCCAATATACTCACCTCTGTCCCTACCTCGAGGACTTCCACAACTCTCTAGCGGAAGTTCACCAATTCGAGGCCAAGTGTAATGAGTCCACCGCTCCCTTATTTGCACATTTTTCTTCAGCAGAACTAGAGGACACATCCACTCCTATTGAAATTACCCCTCCTGATGTCGATATGACAAACTCTTCGGCCATTTTTCACTGCCTGTCATCATCTATGAGATCCATGGTGGAAGACCCGCTTGGGAATTCTTCTTATGATTTACTTGACCTCCCTTTAGTGATCACCTCGGGCTCAACATTAGTGGATCATTCATCTACTTGTTCTTTAGTCACCCTCTGTGACGATGTGCATTTGAACCTTTCTTCTCATGATGATGAGTCAGGTAGCTTCGTCGTGTTAGGTGATTTTCTTCCACCAGTCACCCCATCTTCTATTACGATGACGACATTATGGAAGCATTTAACACCCCTGAATTTATCTATCCCCATTTACATCAAATCCATGCATTTGATCCACATACACCTTGTGTTCATTACATTGACACCCAATGTTTTGGTAATGGGGCACCCATATTTGAGAGTTCAGGAGAAGCAATTCTCTACAACTCTCCTAGTGCATCTGGTCGTGTCGACTCCAGTACCATCATTCTTCCCTGTTTAGAAGAACCTATAGAGTCCCATATCACTCTAGATCACTCTAGGGATGATCCCCCTCATCATTCCTTCCTCTTACATCAACAACCCAGTCCCCTAGACATTGTTGTTGACCAACCTGTGGGTTTTCTAGGAGAGCACTAGTTCATTATCTCCAAATATACTCTTTGGGATAGTGACACCATGTATGCCAACCCAGAAACTTTGTCCATTTGCTTCATATATGCAGTACCAAAAGAGATTGGTAATCCTCCATTCCCTTTCTCGAACTGCATAACCATAACGAAAACAAATGGCACACCACATCATAAATATGTGTTTAGATTCCCCTTTTCTAAATACATTTTGCATGACCATAACATGCTTGGGGACACCTAGGCCCCTCAACCATAAAAATCCCAGCTCTCAGCCAAAAACAACATTGAAACCCCCTTTCTTTGACAGGTCACACTTTTCAGGTCCTTTCCTGGGGCAGGTTGCAATTTTCTGCCCAGTACCTACTACCCAGGTCGCAAAACAGACCCCAAAAAGTGCGACCTGGCCTATTCATGAGCTGTGGGTGCCTAAACTAAAATTTTGATCCCCATAAATTGAAAGAGTATGGTTAGGCCTCTTACCTGCAACTAACGGATCTCGATTCCAACGGTCAGTTTGTCCTTTACGTTTTCCGCAATATTTAGGGCCTTTTATCCTCTCTACATTCACCACTGCTACACTTGCAAAAGAGTGAATTTGGAGGGAAAATTCCTTATTAAAAGAGAAACCCTAGATTTTTCTTTCACCATCTGCAGCCAAACCATAGCTCAATTTGACAAACCGTCCACACTGCTGGAAAGCTCTCACCAAGATCTCAAATGGGTATCCTTTATTTTTTTGTGGTTTGATACTTCACCCCAACACATTTTGTCCAAGAAGGGTCACTTCACCACTCCTCCAAATCGAATTTAT
The DNA here is from genome assembly GCA_034641835.2 of Pinus albicaulis. Taxonomy (NCBI): domain Eukaryota; kingdom Viridiplantae; phylum Streptophyta; class Pinopsida; order Pinales; family Pinaceae; genus Pinus; species Pinus albicaulis. The sequence goes on from CM076570.1 coordinate 67,188,377, forward strand.
TCACTTGCAACACTTGTACTTGGGGCACCACTTTTCCTTCATACTTTTCCGTACTCGTGTCAATTTTCGTCATGAGTAACCATCTTGTACTCATGTTTTTATGGTCCCCACTGGACCTTTTCTATGTGGCAGCATCATCGAGTCGCCCTTTTTAGAGAATCCAATTTGAGTCATCATCACATCCATGGAGTCTATCCCGAGTCCCTTTGTATCCCGCTATAGTCCTCCATCCTTCATTGCTTTGTTCCTCTCTCGTGTCGCACATTGTGGCCTTCAGTCATACTGTTCCCTATCCCATTTTATATTGTGCCAGCTATTTCCAGGTCATCCATGCCCTTCATGCTCTAACAAGGGAAGTCATGAGCCCGCTACTCAGTACCCCCCATTCCATCATCATCCCTGGTGTTAGTCTGTCTATCGCTCTACTATTGTCTCTCGTGCCTTAGTTGAGGATCCCTTATTGCCTCACCTATGACGGACCTCCTTTTGTCGACATCAGCTCATTTATTCTAGAAGACAGGCCTAGAGGGCGGTATACCTTGGTTCCAGCTTCCACTCTTGTTCGGTGCCTTAGATCAGGCAAAGGGACTCCTTATTACCCTTTGACTTGATTGTTTCTCAGCACCAGCTCCTTACGACATGATCGAGATCCGTATACTTGATGGTTCAGTGATGCAGCAGATTGTAATGGCGATTCCTAAGTGTGTGTGAGATGTTTCAAACCTCATGAGGGGGTGGCCCTTCAGGTAGACCCCCACATGCCCGGATGACCTCTACATTACAACCTTCGATGCAACTCCATATATTTGGTGGTTTCAGCCTTAGCCACTTGCAGCGCCTTTTAGTTTGCATGTATCATCCAAATTTTTAGAGCCCTCTCCACTTTATAGGGCCTCTTTGGTTGTAATTATACCTCATGTACTCAGATATTATTGTATAAGTCATGGCTGTTATCCCAGGAACAGTATGTATGTGGGATCTGTTAGCCACCTATAAAATTTTGTTATACCAAAATGTGGCTAAATCATTTTTTGGAGCCTTCAAGGAACAAATTTTATTACAAAAAAGTGTTACCTCTTGAAGACTCTTGAAGGCCTCATGCCTCTATCCAAAATCTTCACTGTTGTGCCCATTTTACACTGGGGAATTCTGCTAATTTCATGAGAACAGACTGCTGCAAAATCCCTTTTTCCCCCTCCTCCATTAAAAAACTAACCTTCATTTTCTCCCCTTTTCTCCCCATAAGATTCCTGTATTTTCATTTTTCCCCTATTCCCCTTTCATAAAATCCCCTTTACAGAAGTTTAAAACTCCTTTTGAACTCTGTCCAAACCCCCAAAATCCATTAAAAACATTGAAAATTTCATAAAAAATATCGTTTTATGTTGCAGACTTAAGCCCCCTTGGGCTAAGTCCTAAACCACTTCCTCATTATATGCCCCGGTGTTGGAACCAGGCGCTAGACCCATCGGGTGCTTATCGCATCAGATTTTTCCTTTGGGAGCATTTTTAATGTTTTTTCCCACCTCCGATTGCGATGGCCTGATTGCGTAATCCCCGCCGTTGATCTCTGCACGATCAACGATTGTGACTCATTTCTCCCTCCGCTCTTCTTTGACCTCTGTGAGCAGATCTACACCGTTGGTTGATGCCATCCAACGGCCACGCTCCTCCCCACACCCTCTGAAGCAGTAAAACCAAATACGCAGGATTTTATAATATAGTTTTGTATTGTGCAGGTGTTTGAATAATTTTCCATCATATTAAAGAGTTCGAGGTTTGAACCTGGATTGTAATGACCAAAGTGAATAGGAAGCAGGGTGTTAACCCGTTTTAAACTATGGTCATTCACTGTACAAAACCGGAGCAGTTTTGATCGCACTGCCTTTGTGGGGTGAGCGATATTTCCAATTCGAGCACGACACATGCTAGGAGCTGACACGTGGCCTTAAGAGGTTTGGAGATACCGCCCTCCCCGCGTGTTAAAAATCGACTGTGGGCTTAGCGCGATATTGATGTACATTGTCCGATCTGAGGCCAGTTCATCGGACGGTGATCGTGCTCAAAAGAAGCTCGGGGGATGAACTAAGGTACGGCCCGTTTATCAAAACATCTCCGCCATCGATCTGATCTGCAGATTGACAGCCCACAATTAGTCTCCCTTGTCCCCACGACCATGACAGTAGTCAGCGGTCCCACAGAACCGGTGGTCCCAATGCCTAGTTAGCATCCACGCGGCAACAGCGGATTGGAGCAGGTCTTGTTCGGTTGCTCGCATGGTCATGAAATACGGACCCGGGGAGCTTTATATGGTAGATTTCATAAAACTTTTGGGTCACAAACACCCTGACGTAAGCAAGCTCCTTTTGTGACGCGAAATGATTATACAGCTTGGTTTTATCAAAATTTTTGAAGTCTGGATATATTATTTGGTAAGGGTGATTAAATGGTTTTTCTATTGTGTCGAAGAAAAAATCTGAAGGCTGGGGTTCAATTCTCACGCCTTCGATTCATTAAAAGGAAGCCACCCATGGGTTGAATATTCCACGTCTCATCAATGCTTCAAAGGCATTGATGCACCACGATCCCTGCGCAGCACTACACACCAATAGAACACAGTAAATGAATCAAAAATCGAAGAGTATCACAGTTGAAGATAGAACGCACCAGAATGGAATATTGAAGACAAATTTATGAGGATTACGGCTAAGATTGATTATCAAAAGCCTAATCCTCCCAATTAAGACACAGTTAAAATGAAATCAAAGTGTTTTATCGGACAGAAGGCCTCCACCGCCACATCTGAGGAAAATTGATTCCTCCCAGCTACCACAGTGCCACCTATGCCTCAAAGCATTCGAACAGAGGCCGAAGTTATTGATCAAGATCAGATATTTGCCTCAGCACAGCCAGAGAGTTAATTCTGCAAATAAACTTAATGACAAAATATCAGTAGAGTTACTTTAACGTAACAGAAAGCCTCTAAAGTCAAAAAGAGCTCCCACCGAGCTTAATCTTAAATGAAAAACATTAATACAGACAGAAAACATCTGCAAACTTCTTCATTGAGCCCCTCAAAGTCCGAGAAGCCATTAAGTCTGTATTAATCGACCCTGGAGATCTTTTATCAGATCCCACCTCTTCATTCGTCTATAAGTACTACTGGAGAAAATGAGAAAAGGGTTGGTTGAGTTGGTTGCAGAACTTTGAAATATACTTGAGCTGAAACGTCTACTTGTAAATAGTGTTTACTGGCTCTTGGAGCTCTGCTTGTGATAGATAATTTAGTCTAGAAGGTGTAGATGATTGCTAAACTAAAGCATTGGACTTAAAGCTGTAACTGGTTTGAAGCATCAATACAAGCTGATTTATGGGATCCTGGTCTATGTCGATGGTGATGTTATTTCTTATTGTAAATTGTTATTTTATTTTTGTTTTCATTGTGTTCATCTTCTCTTATAAAGAACAACATGCATAGATTTAGGACCTACCGTATATCAGTACCCTTCTCTGACTGAAAATATTTATCTTCATGTTTTCTTCCAAATTTGTGTTATTTAGGAATGATTTAATTTAGTTTAAGTATAGGAATGATGGCGTTCCCTCGTCCTATTGCCTTAGCTAATTGTTATTCTTAAATGTTATTTTCAGTATATGTTAAGTAGGGATGAACTAAGGAAGATATGGTGAGCCCTGGTCCTAGTTTTATCCCAAAAGACTGTCTGAAAGTTTCCCTTGGAATGTGTCAAAAGCTGGCTAGTTTACCAGATCTTAGGCCATTCTATGTTATCTTTGTGTTTGTCTTGAAAGTAACCAAGTAAAGCAGAGCTAGGAGAGGATTTGTGGTGAGCCCGACGCGCTAGTTTCTACTCTGACAGTTTCCTTCAAGTTTCCCTCTGTTTTTATATGTTTTCTATGGAAAGTATATCAAAGGCTGGCTAGTTTCGAAGTACTTACCAGATCCTGGATTTCTTTTATGTTTCTCTTAAGTGTTTGTCAAAGGCTGGCTAGTTTCAAAGTACTTACCAGATCCTGGGCTACTCTTTGTTCTTCATTTGTTTAATTCCCCATATTTTTTGTATCATTTCATTCCATAAATAAAATTTCAAAGAGATCCTTAGACATATATGACTTGCCTCATGGACCACTATTGAACCTGATTGTTTCAATTAAACCCTATTATGACTCCATAGCCCAATGGAATAAAACTTGCAATTATCTATCTTTCTGCCCAAAGCTTGTTCTATTTGCTTGCAACTTCTCACCTTTGAAACTCTTTGCATTTAGAACTTTACATTCAAATATATTCATGCTCAACCATCCAAAAACAAAACAAAACCCTCGGCCTTCATAACTAGCCTAACATCATTACCCAATACTTCAAAGACAAATCCATCTTTGCACTTATTGGAGAGATCCCTCTTCAGATTCAGGAGGGCTAGATCCTAGAATCCCAAAGTGGTTGAAATAATGTTCTCCCTGCAGTTGTACTTTTTCCAATCTTGTTGATTACAGGGTGCCAACATTTCTGGCGACTCCGCTGGGGAATTTGAGTTATTATCTTGTTGAATACTTTAGACATCTCAGAAATCCCTTGATTTAATGACATTTGTTCTGTTAGCTGGTTGAACCGTTAGGCATAACATCTCTGGCCAACAAACATTGTTTTAGTGAGTAAAAAGAATCATTTTCAAGCACTACCAAGAAATGGTAATCATGATGAAGCTTGTTTGAATCAGTGACAAACTAGGCAAAACCTAGGATTCTCATAAGAGTTTTTCTAACCTTGAAAGATCAGCTGGCTTAGCCATAAGAGTAGACTGTCTTTGTCTCATAATCGTAGCTAAGTTTTGAAACATATTGAGGACACTCTTAACAACCAATAGGACTGAAAAATAACTCAAAAAATCCAAAAATATTTTAGATTGGTATCCAATAAACATGGTGGTGGACCATAAAACCTTTTACCTCCTTAGGAGCTAAAAACTTCCACTTAGCGACTCCACAATCCTCAACAGACCTTAAAAACTCCACTGGGAAGAACCCTTATCATTATAATATCATTCAAACTCAGTTAGAGGACTGTAGGATTAAACTTTGTGTAAACAGATTAGTTTACCTTTTAAAGACTGTCATACCTGGTTGAACTTTTCTTGTTTATTTGGGTCTGAAAAACACAGCATAGTGGCTCCTAGAAAGATTCATACTAGAGCCTATCCTGACCCTGATCCACCTGAGATAGTTGATAACCCAGAAAATATCCTTAGGAAGTCTCCTAGGATTAAATTATCAACTGTTTTCAGATCACCCTTGAGAGCTAATTCATTTCCTGAAAACCTTTCAGCTCTACAACAATCACAAGTTGACTTAGTAAATCCCTTTAGAACTAGGTCATTTGATGATATAACTCAGCTAGATTCTGAGCCTTCACTTTCATCTCCTGAAACAAGTGAACATCCTGGTAGTAGGGAAACAACACCTCTTGATTTACATTTCCTTCACAATTTAGGTGTCTCTCATCCAAGATCAGCTCAGTAATATACTGTTGTTCCATCCACATCCCTTCATCCTCCATTCACTGTCCAAACCACTCCACTTCAGCCCACTTTTCCTTTTTTTAATCCACCTCTTATGAATCCACCCCCACCACATATCATGAAGCATGGTATGCTCCCTTATTCCTTCCTGTACCATTAGTCAATCTTCCACAGGACTATCAGTCCAAAATTCCATTATATGATGCTAGTAATGCTACAACTGCATCACAACATGTGGATAAGATGAATGACTACTTTGACAGAAATGAAATTGACGATGATTCTGTCAAACTTAGACTATTTTCTCAGAGCTTGGGGGCAGAAGTTAGAAAATGGTTTAAAGGCTTAACCCCCCATGGTATCAATGATCTCCAAGCCTTCCATCAAACATTCTTTAACAAATGGGAAGTGAAGAAAAATCCTCTCCAAGTCCTTTCTAATTACAAGAACCTCCATAGGAACACGGGGAAAAGTGTACAAGCTTGTTGTACCAGATTTAACAGTGTATATAATGCACTTTCCCCATATCTAAAGCCTCCACAAGGCTCAGCATTAAATAAGTTTCCTTAGGGGTTTGACCCCGAGATTTCCTATCAGCTGAGAGAGAGAGATCCTGTAACTCTTGAAGAGATGCAAAAAGGAGCTCTTGCTATGGAAGTAAATTTAATGGAGAAGAGAGCAAGAATGAAAAATGAGAAGAGAGTGTCTTTTAGAGAGGAAAACACACCTTCTACTTCCAACTCAAAGATGGAGAGAATGATGGAGGAGATGATGAAAGAGATGAGCATAATTAAGAGATCCCAAGCAAGCCAAAACCAAAATTCTCCTCAAAATAAAAAAACAGAACCAGAATCAGAATTTTAGAAGGAACCAACCTCCAAACAGACCTAGGGAAGATGATCAATAGATCACTCCTCTCTTTCATCCAAACTATATAAGTGAGGTTGAGGAAACAGATCAGATAACAGAGGAAGATGATATCAACATGCTGGGGGTAGATAATGATGACTTTGAGATTCATTGTGATAGAAAACGAGGTTTATACACACCTTATGATGAAAAAAGAGATGATGATGAAAATTATTATCAAGACATGGAAAATGTCATCATAGAGTCTCAAAAAGAATATGACCTTAGAAGAAAAACTAGTGAACAAAATCCCAACACCAAAACCTCTGACAAATCTTCACAAAAAAGCACTGCAACCAAGCCTAAAGTTGTCAAACAAAGGGACAAAACAGTAGCTGTGAATTCTGATAATGGTAAAGAGAAAGGCACTCAAAACAATGAAAAACAGAGTGCAGACATTAGTAGTACTAACACTTCAGCTAGTACTCCTGTTAAAGCCATTTTGTCAAATGTAAATAGAACAAATCAGCAAGCTGATGTTGCTGATAGACTAGTAGCTAGTAAGGCTGAGACAAGTTCTTCAAAGAACCAAATTCCTTTCAGCCTAGAGCAGGAAATTTCAAAGATCAAAATCTCTGTTCCCTTGACTGAGTTAACTACCCAGAATGTATTTAGGACCCAAATTTTGAAGGCTTCGAATATTGAGGATAATAATGACACAGTCAATCTTAATGATGACCAACCAGAGCTTATTTTTGGTCCAAATATTGAAGGTATGTATCAAGAGGGACCTGTTCCTCCCTTTTATGTAAGTTTAAATGTTCATGACAAGATTTTTCCGAACGCTATGCATGATTACGGGGCTTCTCATAATTTAATGCCTAAAGCTATAATGGAGAGCCTTGGTTTAGAAATCACCAGACCTTATAAAGACCTTTACTCCTTTGACTCAAGCAAAGTAAAATGTTTGGGATTAATTAAAGACCTCTGTGTTAACTTAGCCCAGATTCCAGCCAAATGCTTAGTAATGGATATTGTTGTGGCTGATGTGCCCCCAAAGTATGGAATGTTATTATCTAGGTCTTGGGGAGATAAGTTACAAGGAACTATGCAGATGGACATGACCTATGTGACCATCCCTATTTTCAATCAGACAAGAAGACTTTATAGGGAGTCTCATATGCAGTACGTGGTGACTAGCCAAGATAGACCAAATAACTCTCCCCTTTACTCTGTAAACACAGACCTTGATTCATTTATCCTTTTTAATCAAGAAATATTAGATGAACAAGTAACTTTAACTGATTTAATGACAGATAGAGAGGAGAAAGAAGATAATATAGGAGTTTCAGAACAGTTTGTTGAACCTGTGAACTCTAGCAAATAAAACACAGGTCTTGAGCTACAAATCATGTGTTCTTTGCTTTTGAACATTGAGAGTCAAGAAAGCAGTCCTCAACACAGCAAAAAACCTGCGGAGTTGAAACAAATCCAAGTAAGTGATGATATTCAAGAAACATCCGAAAGCACTTTAGTTGGAGAGGACAGACACCAAACGGACAAAATCGAAAATAGTCCTCTGTGGAGTATGTATTTTGACGAGTCATGCACTAAAACTAACGTTGGTGTAGGTGTCTAGATCTGCAACACTGAAAACAATCATATAGAAAGTATTTCCTGTAAATTAAATTTTCAATGTTCAAATAACATAGCGGAATATGAATCCCTTCTCTTGGGCTTACGTTTGTTGAAAAATTTAGGAGCCAAGAGAATCAAAGCGTATGGGGATTCAGAGTTAGTCATTAGGCAAGTCAATGGGGAGTATAACGCAAATCATCCCAGACTTAGGGCCTACCGAAACGATGTCATGGACCTTTTAAAAACTTTTGAGGAGTACCAAATTATTTTTGTCCCAAGAAAAATAAATATTGTGGCCCACAATTTAGCCTTTGAAGCTAGAACATGCTTAATGCCATATGAAACCAAAGACTACACAACTCAGATAAAATTCAAACCAGTCATTCCTGATAATGAAAAGTATTGGTAGGTGTTTGACGGAGACAAACAAATAGAATATTTCATGCAGTTCAGAAATGAATTCGAACTACACAGTTCTAACTCAGATTATGAAACAGACTGCAGTGAAGAAAATTTTCTTGGTGAAGAAGAGTCGTCTTCTGAGCTTGTCAATATTAATCTTTTGACTAGCAAACTTAAAAGCAAAACAGAGATGAACGCAGAGTTAGAAACCCTGCACTCAAAAGATGAAATTTTGCCCAACGGTCTGGCACCTTTAGAAGAGTTGTTTGATTTTAACGATGTGGCCAGGAAGCCAAAACTAGAACCTGTAGAGACTGAAGTGGAGGAATGCAATATAGGCAGTGAACTTAAACCGAAAATGATCAAATTGTATAAAACTTTGCTAGCTCACATTAAACTCAAATACATAGAGCTGTTTAAATAATTTTCTAATGTTTTTGCATGGAGTTACGAAGATCTTAAATCCTATGACACTGAAATAATATAACACAAAATCCCTCTCAAGGAAAACCAAAAACCATTCAAGCAGAAGCTGCGCAGAATAAACCCTGTTTAGTTTCCTTTGGTTGATAAGGAAATCAAGAAAATGTATAAAGGTGGTATTATTGTCCCTATTAGATATTCTGAGTGGGTGTCTAATCTGGTGTCAGTTAGGAAGAAAATAGGAGAGATCAGGCTTTGTATAGACTTTAGAGACTTAAACAAAGCTTCATTAAAAGACAACTACCCTTTACCTAAGATGAATCATATTTTACAAAGGGTGGTAGGGTCTAGAAGAATTTATTTGCTTCATGGCTACTCAGGGTACAATCAGATCTTATTTCACCCCGCTGATCAATTAAAGACAACCTTTACTACACCATGGGGCACTTTCATGTATGTGAAAATACCCTTTGGTCTAATGAATGCTGGAGCAACTTTTCAGAGAGCCATGGACATAGCATTCTCGGAAGAACTAGGCTACTTCATCATTATATACCTTGATGATGTCACTGTGTTTTCAAAAACAGATGAAGAGCACTTAAAACAATTAAGAAAAGTTTTCGAGAAATGCAGAAAGTTTGGGATATCTTTAAACCCTAAGAAAACACTATTTGGGCTCCAAGAAGGTAAACTTCTTGGGAAAATTATTTCAGAAGAGGGTATTAAGATAGATCCCAAAAGGATTGAGGCCATATTGCAAATCTCTCATCCTCGAAACATCAAGGAGTTGAAATCTTTCATTGGAAAGATTAACTTTTTGAGAAGGTTCATCCCCAACTTAGCTGAGCTCCTTAGGAACATCACAAACATGTTGAAGAAGGAGCAAGGGGTAAAATGGACCTTGGAAGCAAAGAAGTCCTTTGAGCTGGTGAAGCAAGCGTTAACCAAAACACCGGTTTTAATAAGTCCTGATTTTTCAAAAGATTTTTATATTTTTTCGTTTGCATCAGAACATAACATAGCTGTTGTCATTTTACAGAAAAATCCCCAAGGACAAGAGCAGCCTATAGCATTCTTTAGCAAGGCATTGAGGGATGCCCCTTTGAAGTATAATATTATGGAAAAGCAAGCTTTTGCTTTGGTTAAAGCATTGAAATACTTCAGAGTATACATCCTTCACTCACACATCATTTCCTTTGTCCCTAATTCGGTTGTTAAAGACATTCTAACACAGGACCCAGATGGTAAGAGAGGTAAGTGGATTGCTGTTATTCTTGAATATGATTTAGAGATAAAACCCACTAAACTCATCAAAGGCCAAGGTCTAGCTAGATTAATGGCTGAATCCAATTTTGAGGTTCTCGATATTAATATGATTAATTCTTTGGATGATCAAGAGGAAATCTCAACTCCCATTGTTTAAGACCATTTCATGAATTCCTCTTGGTATGTTGATTTTATTTAAGTTTTGCTTAATTTGAATACACCTCCTGGTTTGACAAAGACAAAGGCAAGATTCCTAAAGTTAAAAGTTGTAAACTATTGCATTATAGATAAATGTCTTTATTGGAAAAATGAAAGTGGTGTATTGCTTAAATGTTTGCCTAAGTATGGTGCAGAGCAGGTTAAGTACGAGTTCCATGAAGGAGAGTGTGGAGGGAATTTGTACTGGAAGACAATATCCAACAAAATTTTGAGGGCTGGTTTCTATTGGCCAACTCTTTTTTCTGATGTACACAAGATGATCATTGCCTGTCATAAATGTCAAATTTTTGAAGGCAAAAGAAAACTGCTACCCCTACCTCTACATCTAATCACTGTTGAAGCTCCTTTTCAATGGTGGGGACTTGACTTCATAGGAGAAATCCATCCACCATCTTCTGCTCAGCATAGATGGGTTCTCACTGCCACAGACGATTTCACTAAGTGGATAGAATCCATACCTTGTAGGTAGGCCAATGATTCTGTTATTATAAAATTCATGGAGACTAACATTCTCTCCAGATTTGGCTGTCCTACCAAGAGCATCACTGATAATGCAACATAATTTGGATCAAAGAAGATGGTTGAATTCTGTCACAGATATCAGATAACATTGGGGCATTCCACAGCCTATTACCCTCAAGGTAATGGACTTGCAGAATCCTCAAACAAGATTTTAGTGAACATAATCAAGAAATTGTTGGAGGACAACAAAATGTCTTGGCACACAAAGCTAGTTCATGCACTTTGGGATGACAGATTGACTTTGAAGAAATCTATTGGCATATCACCTTTCCAGCTTGTGTATGGTACTAATGCAATTTTTCCAACCAGCCTTGGTGTACCAGTGATGAAGTTGATTCAAGAATTGAAAACTGAAGATAATTACATGATCAGAAGAATAAATCAGACCATTCATCTTCAGCAAACTAGAGAGGAAATTTATAACAAATCATTACAGAAGCAGGACAGCATTAAAAAAAATTTTGACAGAATAATAAAGGCCGGCAATTTCAATATTGGGGACAAAGTTTTGAAGTGGGACTCAAGGAGGGAAGACAAGGGCAAACATGGAAAATTTGACAACTTATGGCTTGGCCCTTACTCTATTCATTTAGCTGCTGGTAATAATGCCTATTTCTTGCAAGAGTTGAATGGAACAGAATTTTTTGGGGGTCCTGTCAATGGAAGGATGCTTAAGCATTACTTCTCTTGATCCATGTTATGTTCTGAAAGCATTTTATATTTTTTCTCATTATAACTACTTCACACATCATTGCATTAAAAGTTATAAAAATCAAAAATACAAAAACAAAGAAAGAAAGAAAAGAGGGCAGATTGTAAAAATAAGAAAGGTACAGCCCCATACCAAAAAGAGAAACAAATCTGAAAGTGTGCAAGCTCAAATGCCACTCCTAAAGAACACACTTCTAGTTAGTCAAACAGCCTAATCTTGACTAATTAGTTTTAAATTTTCTGTTGATAGGATAGTGAATTCGATCTGCCAAATTGTTTAATTTTGGCTTATCAGTAGATAGTTTAGGATAGAAATTAAAGGTTCAAACATGCTCAAAATCTGAACCTAAGTTTCCAAAGAGATTGACTCAAATCTGTTTCAAATTCTGAGTCAAAAAAGAGGTAAATCTGGTTCCAATTAGCTCAAAATCTGAACCAGTTGATAAAGGAAAGACAGCTCCAACAAAGGTCAAAACAGAGTTGTAAAAGAGATGAAGGAAATGCTTTGAAAGTTAAGATCCTAAGCCTTCCATTTTATTTTAATTTTCTGTAAAATAAGATCTATGTGCAGGTTGTTTTTTATGCCATAGATCAACAACAAGTTAGACTATTCAATCCTGACTTGTATGCTTTTAAATTTCTGTTGTAGAATGTAGAGAATAAAAATATGTTGGACAGTATAATCCCAACAGATAGTAGATTAGGTAGAGAATCATATGGGCTCAACTGTTTAATCTGAGTCCATGGAGAAATAAGGAGTATAAATAGATTAGATTTCCTGCTTTCAAAAGAATAAAAATGTTGAAAAAGAGTTTGCCAATCCAAGTGCACTCTAAAGAAGAAAAAATGTTATATCTGTAGGATTGGGTAGGTAGAAAGCTTGTTGATGAAAGATCCATTGTTTTTATGGCTGCTAATATGTTTTCAGAGCAAAAGAAGATCATTCAAGGAAAGAAAGGCAGCCCAATAAATAAGGCACTGATCAGCCTCCCAGAGAATGCAAGTCTAAAGTTCTTGATGCCTTCAAGAAGGCACCATCCCTAAGTGGAGCCACTGTTAGCCACCTATAAAATTTTGTTATGCCAAAAGGTGGCTAAATCATTTTTTGGAGCCTTCAAGGAACAAATTTTATTACAAAAAAGTGTTACCTCTTGAAGACTCTTGAAGGCCTCATGCCTCTGTCCAAAATCTTCACTGTTGTGCCCATTTTACACTCGGGAATTCTGATAATTTCATGAGAACAGACTGCTGCAAAGTCTCTTTTTCCCCCTCCTCCATTAAAAAACTAACCTTCATTTTCTCCCCTTTTCTCCCTATAAGATTCCTCTATTTTCATTTTTCCCCTGTTCCCCTTTCGTAAAATCCCCTTTGCAGAAGTTTAAAACTCCTTTTGAACTCTGTCCAAACCCCCAAAATCCATTAAAAACATTGAAAATTTCATAAAAAATATCGTTTTATGTTGCAGACTTAAGCCCCCTTGGGCTAAGTCCTAAACCACTTCCTCATTATATGCCCTGGTGCTGGAACCAGGCGCTAGACCCATCGCGTGCTTATCGCATCAGATTTTTCCTTTGGGAGCATTTTTAATGTTTTTTCCCACCTCCGATTGCGATGGCCTGATTGCGTAATCCCCGCCGTTGATCTTTGCACGATCAACGATTGTGACTCATTTCTCCCTCCGCTCTTCTTTGACCTCTGCGAGCAGATCTACACCGTTGGTTGATGCCATCCAACGGCCACGCTCCTCCCCACACCCTCTGAAGCAGTAAAACCAAATACGCATGATTTTATAATATAGTTTTGTATTGTGCAGGTGTTTGAATAATTTTCCGTCATATTAAAGAGTTCGAGGTTTGAACCTGGATTGTAATGACCAAAGTGAATAGGAAGCAGGGTGTTAACCCCGGTTTAAACTATGGTCATTCATTGTACAAAACCGGAGCATTTTTTATCGCACTGGCTTTGTGGGGTGAGCGATATTTCCAATTCGAGCACGACACATGCTAGGAGCTGACACGTGGCCTTAAGAGGTTTGGAGATACCGCCCTCCCCGCGTGTTAAAAATCGAATGTGGGCTTAGCGCGATATTGATGTACGCTGTCCGATCTGAGGCCATCTCATCGGACGGTGATCGTGCTCAAAAGAAGCTCGGGGGATGAACTAAGGTATGGCCCGTTTATCAAAACATCTCCGCCATCGATCTGATCTGCAGATCGACAGCCCACAATCAGTCTCCCTTGTCCCCACGACCATGACAGCAGTCAGCGGTCCCACAGAACCGGTGGTCCTAATGCCTAGTTAGCGTCCACGCGGCAGCAGCGGATTGGAGCGGGTCTTGCTCGGTTGCTCGCATGGTCGTGAAATACGGACCCGGGGAGCTTTATATGGTAGATTTCATAAAAAATTTGGGTCACAAACACCCTGACGTAAGCAAGCTCCTTTTGTGACCCGAAATGATTATACAGCTTGGTTTTATCAAAAGTTTTGAAGTCTGGATATATTATTTGGTAAGGGTGATTAAATGGTTTTTCTATTGTGCCGAAGAAAAAATTCGAAGGCTGGGGTTCAATTCTCACGCCTTCAATTCATTAAAAGGAAGCCACCCATGGGTTGAATATTCCACGTCTCGTCAATGCTTCAAAGGCATTGATGCCCCACGAGCCCTGCGCAGCACTGCACACCAACAGAACACAGTAAATGAATCAAAAATCGAAGAGTATCAGTGTCGAAGACAGAATGCACCAGAATGGAAGATTGAAGACAAATTTTATGAGGATAATGTTTAAGATTGATTATCAAAAGCCTAATCCTCCCAATTAAGACACAGTTAAAAGGAAATCAAAGTGTTTTATCAGACAGAAGGCCTCCATCGCCACATCTGAGGAAAATTGATTCCTCCCAGCTACCACAGTGCCACCTGTGCCTCAAAGCATTCAAACAGAGGCCAAAGTTATTGATCAAGATCAGATATTTGCCTCAGCGTAGCCAGAGAGTTAATTGTGCAAATAAAATTAATAACAAAATATCAGCAGAGTTACTTTAACGTAACAGAGAGCCTCTAAAGTCAAAAAGAGCTCCCACCGAGATTAATCTTAAATGAAAAACATTAATACAGACAGAAAACATCTGCAAACTTCTTCATCGAGCCCCTCAAAGGCCGAGAAGCCATTAAGTCTGTATTAATCGACCCTGGAGATCTTTTATCAGATCCCACCTCCTCATTCTTCTATAATTACTACTAGAGAAAATGAGAAAAGGGTTGGTTGAGTTGGTTGCAAAACTTTGAAATATACTTGAGCTGAAACATCTACTTGTAAATAGTGTTCACTGGCTCTTAGAGCTCTGCTTGTGATAGATAAGTTAGTCTAGAAGGTGTAGATGATTTCTAAACTAAAGCATTGGACTTAAAGACGTAACTGGTTTGAAGCATCAATACAAGCTGATTTATGGGATCCTAGTCTATGTCGACGGTGATGTTATTTATTATTGTAAATTTTTATTTTATTTCTGTTTTGACTGTGTTCATCTTCTCTTATAAAGAACAGCATGCATAGAGTTAGGACCTACTATATATCAGTACCCTTCTCTGACTGAAAATATTTATCTTCATGTTTTCTTCCAAATCTGTGTTATTTAGGAATGATTTAATTCAATTTAAGCATAGGAATGTTGGCGTTCCCTCATCCTATTGCCTTAGCTAATTAAAGGTTTCAAATTTTATTTTCAAAGATATACAGAGATGAACTACAAAGTGATATGTAGCAGCCCGTCCTAGTTTTTTTATCCCCAAAGACTGTCTGAATGTTTCCCTTGGAATGTGTTAAAAGCTGGCTAGTTTAGAAGTACTTACCAGATCTTAGGCCATTTTGTGTTATCTTTGTGTTTGTCTTGAAAGTAACCAAGTAAAGCAGAGCTAGGAGAGGATTTGTGGTGAGCTCGGCCCGCTAGTTTCTACTCCAACAGTTGCCTTCAAATTTCCCTTTGTTTTTATATGTTTTCTATGGAAAGTATATCAAAGGCTGGCTATTTTCGAAGTACTTACCAGATCCTGGATTGCTTTTATGTTTCTCTTAAGTGTTTTTCAAAGGCTGGCTAGTTTCAAAGTACTTACCAAATCCTGGACTACACTTTGTTCTTCATTTGTTTAATTCCCCTTCTTTTTTGTATCATTTCATTTCATAAATCAAATTTCAAAGAGATCCTTAGACATAGATGACTTGCCCCATGGACCACTCTTGAACCTGATTGTTTCAATTAAACCCTATTATGACTCCATAGCCCAATGGACTAAAACCTGCAATTATCTATCTTTCTGGCCAAAGATTGTTCTATTCACTTGCAACTTCTCACCTTTGAAACTCTTTGCATTTATAACTTTCCATTTAAATATATTCATGCTCAACCATCAAAAAAAAAAACAAAACCCTCAGCCTTCATAACTAGCCTAACATCATTACCCAAGACTTCAAAGACAAATCCATCTTTTCACTTATTAGAGAGATCCCTCTCCAGATTCAGGAGGGCTAGATCCTAGAATCCCAAAGTGGTTGAAATAATGTTCTCCCTGCAGTTGGACTTTTGTCAATATTGTTGATTACAGGGTGCCAACAGGATCCATTATCATGTTTTTATCTGGATCATGTTTATGCTAGAATGTACTATATAGTTTCACTCCCTTGTTTACTGAACGCATTATTCTTTGTACTTTTTCTTAGCGGGCATAGGTATGCCTCCCCCGCCTCTTGTAGAACAGGTACTCACTCATAAAAGAGACTTGTCAAACCTATAAGTCTCACCTCCTCAGGGTCTTGTCCTCTAGTGCTTTAGTCTACCTTACATTTCTCTCTCTTTGACTTCCCCTTCAGTGTCTAGTGATTGAGTTCTTACAACGTACTTCGGTCATACGATTAGCTCCTAACGCTCGCACGTTGGGGGGAAACTTGTTGCACCAATTTTGTTCATCTAACCTGCTACTATTAGATGGACCAAAGTACACCATGTAAGACCAATTTTACCCTAAGTAAATTTTCTTTCACCATGAAAAATAACTTAGTAATCCATAATTTATTAAGTCGTTTATGGTATAAACAGGAAACCTCGTGAGGAAATATTGAATAAATCCATATTTTTTTTATTTTCCTCAAGGATTAATTAGTTAAACAACAGTTTAATTAATATTCCTAGTCATATTTAACGCAAAATAGGAAAATTAATTAGATAAATCACTATTTATCTTATTATTTTCTAAGAATAATTATTTAAACATTATTTAAATAATATTCTTTGTTAAATTTGACTAAATCATTTATAAATAATTGAATAAATCACTATTTATTTAATTATTACTCAACCACATTCTTAAAATAATAAATAAATCATTTATTTATTTATTATTTACAAATAAAGGGATTTGACCGAATTCAATTTTTTTTTCCCTCCAACAAATATAATAAAATATTCCATAAAATTTGGATCTAGATTTGGTTAATAATATTTTAATTATGCACCAATATCTAGACTAACTCAAGATTTTGTTATAAATAGAAGGGTTTTTCCATCCACTCACTACCTTTTGTTGCCTAAAGATCACTCTGGATCTATACTCTTGGTCTGACTTTGATCCTCTATCATTGTCATATTTTGCTACCATTTTTCTTGTGAGCTCTGTTGGGGTTCCCATGTTTTGGCCAGGTTGACGAGACCAAAAGATGAGACAACATAGAACCACTTTCGGATCTTAGGATCTAGCCCTCCTAGGTCCAGAGAGGGATCTCTCTATATGAGTCAAAGGGTATGTCTTTGAAGCTCCAAATTAAGATTTTAGGCTAGTTATAGGCTCAGGGTTGTTGGTTTGATTGTTTATGTTTGGTTGATGAGATATCAGTGAAACACAAGCTTTTTCCTCTTGAGACAAGTTCTCTGTGTAATATTGTAAGATAGGCTGAGATTTGATGTATTCAGACTGAATGTTCAAGCTATGGGCTATGATGTACCTGATTGGTGTTGTTTTTAATATGACAAGCATATTTCTTTGGATCTTGATCTAAAGAAGCTGGTGATGTTTTCTTATCTCTGAGCTTGATTCCATTTCATTCCATTTCTACTGGCTCGCATCAGAAGTTTGGCATAAGATTTACCCTTGATAGGTACCTTATGTTGTTGCTCTCCCAGCCTTCTATGTTTTCTTCTTATATGTGTATCTGAATATTGATTTCAATTGATTTAGCCAGTGTAGTGGATGTTATTGCTTGCTCTCTGATGTATGAATTAATGAAATCCATGTTTAGATGTTCTTGTTAGGATTTAGTTGGATGTGTTGAGAACACTGGGAAGTCTAGAACCTTGTCTCTGCCTCTCTAGAATCTCTCCATCTTAATTAGGTCTTTCTAAGATCCCTTTTCCTACCTCTAATTTTGTCCAAGCAGGTCTGGAGTTAAATGACCTCTGAACTGATCTATAGACTGAGTTGGTTGGTTCTCCTTCCTTCGTTTTCAGTCCTTAATGTTCCATTTCACCAATCATCTTGCAAGATCCAAATGCTCTAGATGACTAGCCCAACTGAAAGCTTGCACATTGATTACAAGTAAATCCTTCCTTGACTCCATAGCCCAATGGCCTTGATGTTCCCTGAGTTATCTGTCTCAGCCTAATTCCCTCTATGCTCATCCCTGCCTCACATTGGACCTTCCTTTCCTGATTCCCAGCAACCAAACATAAACAATCAAACCAACAACCCTGAGCCTATAACTAGCCTAAAATCTTAATTTGGAGCTTCAAAGACATACCCTTTAACTCATATAGAGAGATCCCTCTCTGGACCTAGGAGGGCTAGATCCTAAGATCCGAAATTGGTTCTATGCTGTCTCATCTTTTGGTCTCGTCAACCTGGCCAAAACATGGGAACCCCAACAAGCTCCCTTTGAGTTCCATTTTTTGCCTGGATTTTCTACACCATCAAGGGAGAGAGATCTTAGATCTGAAGTGTTGAGGACATCCAAGAACCCATCCCATTGATGGGAACTGGTAACATCTTTCTATGTTCCCTTCCTAGGTGCCATAAATACAAAAATTCTTTAAAAATATTATTGTCTTGTCTATTAGATGCATGGAGCAACTCTTGCTTTTATTTACTGCTTAATGTCTTTAACTACATAAATCCAGATTTTGTAGCATTTGTCTTGGTCCACTAAGTACAGATCTAAAGAAATTGGCAGCCATCTTTGATATTAGGTTTGTTTGTTATGCACAACTAAAGTGAGATTTTTTCGTACGCTTGTGATTAGAATTCACACTAACAAATACAGTACTTTAAGTGGAATAAAAAGTAACAATTTGACCCAACATAAGTCAATAAGTGGACCTTAGTAGGATTTTGACCTTCATACACTTGAATGATTCAAGAGGAGAGTGAGTCTGATAGTCCCTTATATGACATGATGTTGATTGAGGTAGGCCCTACTAATTCTCGACCACTAGGTTATCAGATAGTGAAAATAATGTATGGGGGACAACGACAGGTGGAACCTAGTATAGTGAGACGTGTGGTGGGGTGGGCCGATCAGGAACATGGGTTATCAACCACCTGATTGACCATATGGTTTTGAAGAGAATGGAACTTAGAGAGTTCCAGTGTGATGTAACATGGACACGAGGGTACCATTTTAGTTGGGGACCCTCGACCTTAAACTGTTCTATTGACAAGCTCATTCATTGCATGGAACAAACTTGACCCCCCAAAAATTGGTGCTTGTGGACCTCATGAGGATGGAATGGGAGTGACACTTGGGCCAACAAGAGGCCACATGGGTGCCACGTTTCACACTAGTGATGAATTGGCCTCTTTTAATAGGAAAAAGTTCTAGCAAGCATTTATTTTGATTCAAGACTCAGATTGAGATGAAATTTATATCGCTAGAAATATCTTGATAGGTTAAACACAATTTTGGTATAAGTTTTATGATTCAAAGAGATTAAAAATTTAGTTTATGTAACCCCATTTTAAAAACAAACCTTTGATATCAGGTCAAACAAGTAACATCCCTGCAACTCAATACCACATGAGGGGCTGGGAGGTAGCATCCTTGATTGGTAGGCTACAAAAATTGTCCTTCGATGAACTAAATTTTTTTTCCATTGACCGAGATTTAAATTCGTTCTATTCATAAGCTTCAGAATTTATGCCATAGGGTGAACTATAGATCTCATCCATCAACAAACTAAAAATCCTATCCATTGACAAACTTAGAAATTCGTCCTATCAATGAACCTCTAAATTTGGATTTTGGAAAAGCAAAAAAAACGTTATTCAATGATTTGAAAAACATATCTTCGATGACTACAAAAATTTATCATCATTGAGCTTGAATATGCACTTCATAAAACTATAAAATTTTCTCATATATAAACTACAAAATATATCTTTGACATACTCAAAAACCTATCTTTGGTGACTATGAAATTTTCTCATTGTTGAACTACAAAATTCCCTTAATCATTGACTTCAAAATTCCTTCTTCAGTGAACTGAAAATTTTCTTATCACTGAACTGCAAAATGTACATGGACAAACTACAAATTTTTCTTTATCATTTACTTTGAAATTTCTATCATTGTCGAACTTCAAAATTCTTCTTCATTTCCAAACTTCAAAATTTTCCTTATTTTCAAACTTCAAAATTCTTTCACAACCAT
The DNA here is from genome assembly GCA_034641835.2 of Pinus albicaulis. NCBI lineage: Eukaryota > Viridiplantae > Streptophyta > Pinopsida > Pinales > Pinaceae > Pinus > Pinus albicaulis. Next base: position 67,208,634 of record CM076570.1, read on the forward strand.
CTTGAAATTTTCTTCATAGATGCACTTAACTATATTCTCATTTGCGGAATTGAATTTTTCTCCATCAACGAACTTATATTTCTTCTCATCGGGAGACTTGATTTTTCTTCATTATTGAACTTGAATCTCTTCATATCAACGAACTTGTGTAACTGAGAAGATTTTGGCCAAATACAAGATGAATCTTGAACATTGATATTAAGATTAAATGAAATATTGGCTACTAATTTTAACTAAAATTCACACTGTGTAATGTCCCTAACTACTTAGCAGAAATAAGACGGGTTTCACTAGCCTAAAACGTTCCGTAGGCTAAGGTTGGGAATTTTTTAATAAGGTAACATGATTAACCTAGGAAAACATTATAACTACCTAAGGGGGGGAGGGGATACATATCCCAGGGTAATGAAAAGTCACTTTAATTTGATAAAGTGAAAATTTTCCAAAAGTGACTTAATAAAATTGAAAAGGTAAAATGGTGAAAAAATTTGCCACTTAATTATAAAAGGAGAAAGGTGCCGAATATCTCCTCATTCTATGACTTTCATTTTGAGAAAATATCTCTTGAAGAGTTTTTCAAGGGAATATTAATGTTTGAGAAACCCTAGCCGAGATTACTAGATTTGGTGTTGAAACTATACACTCTAGTTGGTTCATAGAGTGAATCACTCAGATTCACCATTGCGCTACCAAGGAGAAGAAGTTTTCAGAAGAGAATGGAGGTATAAGGTTTTATCAATTGATTTTATTTTCTGATTTTGTGTTTTTCATATATCATCTTTCATGTTGAAGTCCACGCAAAATTTGAGGTTGATATTTCTAAGGAGGATGAAGTACATTCTTCCATAAGTTCAATGGGTCAAATCCTAAATAAATAGCTAAGTCTAGCACTGGAAAAGAGGTTGTATCATCTTCTCAGCTAGATGTGTTTCTTAATACTCAAAGGTATGAGTTCCATTATGATTAAAATGATGAGTTTCTCTGGTTGAAGAATCTTGATATCATGCATTTTAAGGACATATTTTCTTGGCCCAAGAATGAGTTAATTACTTCGGAAGAGATGGGTTCAGTCTCTTTTCTAATAGGAGGCTGAATCTCCCTTTTGGTTGAAGATTGCTACACATCTATTATTGGTTGAGTTTGGGTTTGAAAGGCTGAGCACATATGTTGATAGAGGTTGAGTTTTGAAGGTGGCACAAGCTGAGCATTTTTCCATTCCACCATCTGAGCACAAGTTGGAGTTAAGTATGAATTTCCTCCTGTAGATGGGTTGAACTATTGAAGTATGCACAACTGGAACTGACTAAAAGGAGAGTGATTTATAATGTTAAACTCACTTGAGGAGGATTGATATATTGAGATTCATCTCGCTAGAATAAATGTGTCAGGTTCTCCTATCCCTCTTATTCAATGTATATGCTTGGGCCAAGTTTATTATACAGCTGTTTATACTTAGATTTATTGTCATTTAAACTTTTATCAACATTAAACATATATTTCTGGGTTTATTAAAAAAAATTCCAATGGTTTTTAGGCATTTTCTTGGCATGCAATGGTTGCTATATATGCTACTTGAATAAAAAATATGAAAATGACACCTACAGAAGTGTACCAATAAAGTGTGATGAAAACTATCACTGGAAACTTCACTAAACAACACAATTATTTGTCGAGAAATTTAAGGTACTTCCAACAAGGCATCTTACACTATGACAATATGGATTCTCCAATTTGGTCTCCATAAATCCTTGTCATGGGTATGGTGCACATCGTTATCCTTACACAATTTTTCAAAAAGTTCAAATTTACCAAAAAATTATAATTTTCAAAAAAATTATAACTTTCCAAAATTTTCTCAGTCTTTAAAAAAAATTATTTTATTTTTTGAATGACATGGAATCCTTGAGCATAGCATCCTATGGTTGAATTCAACTTCATGCTTATTAATTCAATATCCATTTATTGAACTACACACTTAATTCATCCATAATTTTGTGATTTCACTCCACTTTCTACAATTTCGACAAATTCAATGCAACTTAAAACTCCGCAACAACAGATTTGTCAAATTTTTTCTTTCATTTAGCCCATATGGGTATGAAGCACAAATTTGATACCATTTTTTAATGTATCCAGACCCCCAATCCGAGTCTCATTACTTCAAATCTAGCTTAAATACCAATTCAAAAATGAATACACACGACATGATAAATATGCTCATTTAGTTACCATTAATTATAAAAAAAATTGTTGCAAATGATTTGAACATGCATAATGGTAACACGGGGAGGATAATTTAAAAGTTGTATTTAAGAATAACATTAACACAAAAAATAACACAATGATAAAAATACTCATTTTTATAAAAAAATTACACAGTAAATTGTAAACGTCGGACATTCCACCCAACCATAGGTGTTCTTTCACTAGTTCTCTCTTCAACACACCACCTTCAAGCTAGGGCTATGAGTCCATAAGGATTAACAAGATCCTATGGTTGGGTATATTCTACATTAACATCTCATATTGTTTTATCTCTCTTCCCCATCAATTTGGAAAACATAGGGGATAATATTTACTTTGTTACACCAGAGTCCCTGAAATAATGTCCCTCCCCTCCAGGCTTCCAATGGTCCAACATATACCAACCAAGAATATCTTAGCTTAGGGCTCTAAGAAATCCAACTATAAATGGATTGTTCACAATACCCTTTACATAGGAACTTGGTGGTTTTTTAATAAGATATCTTCATGGGAATGACAACCTATTTCTTAAGGTAATTTCTAGCTCCAACAAGTTGGTTTTCAACGCACATTATGGATGCCTCTCTTTCCCAATATCATACTCTATTTTTATTTTATTTTCTTGTTGTATGAAAATAAATCCACCCCCCCCCAAACCAAGTCAAATTTCCTTTATTTTTATTTTTTTCATGCCCATTAGACTCTTACAATTTCCAAAATTTATTGTGCCCAAACCATATTATCATAACTAGGTGAGATGAATCTTTCACCCACCTCCTACATGCATCCAGTGACACAAGTTCCATTACGAGTGTACTCAATCCATTCTTCAATAAACTATGCAAGATGCATTTCTACTAACCTAAAATATGCATTGAATGAATGGTTTCTAATAAGTCAAAGGGGTAACTTATGAAGGTGGCATATAAATGTAGGTGTTTGGGATATCTTAAACACACCTTTTTAGCCCCATTCTTTAGTAGAATCATTGGCCCCTCGTTACTCTTTCCTTATCCACTTTGACTCTGGTGATTTATTTATTTCATTAATTTAAATGTACAATGTTTACATATCACATTGCTTTTCCTTGGCCATTCCTCGTATTCACAAATATGCATTTCTAATATAGGGATCAAAATCAAGGTGTTACAAAGCCAAATCCTTTATCCCACCTATAATAAAACTCAAATATATGTGCAATTAATGAAATTTCTCCCAAATTATATATCGAGTATGTGAGGGTATCACAAAGGTAATTCTCCTTGATTTTCATGTTTCATGGTTAACATACCCAATCTAATTGTTATCACGAAAAAATGATCACCTAGCCATTCCTAACTAGGTGGATCAAAATACACCATGTGAGTTTAGTTTTAACATAGTAAAATTACTTTCACTATAAGAAATAATTTAATAAACCACTTTTATTAAGTTATTTTCGATTAAAACCCATGAGAATAATTAAATAAACCATTATTTATTTAATTTTCTCTAGGAATAATTATTAAATCACTATTTAATAAATATTCCTTGTTACATTTGACTAAATCACCTAGGAATAATTAAATAGATCAATATTTGTTTATTATTACTTTGTTTTTAATGCTTTTAGATTTGCATGCATTCATTGTTTGCTGTTTTTTCTCACATATTTGTTGCAGATCTAAAGTCTGGACAACCACACTTGTTTTTAGGGTCACTAGTCACTTGTGACTTAATTGACGTTTTTTTGGTACACATTAAAAAATATTTCATACTAACACTAATTAATGTCTCATTTGTCTCTCATGAAACTCCAATTCATGAATTTGGATTATAATTTAAGGTATGTGGGAGGTTGAAACCACTATTTGTGTTCTTAAGGCATGATATTTTATTAACCGGCTCTGTTGGCTAATTAATGTGCCTTTTGGTTAGGCCATTTTGGTATATGATAGTATTCAAAATATTCAAACCATGTAACTTAATTTATTATTCTCTTAACAACTCGTACAAGCTTGTCATCGCTCAAAGAGGAGGCTTTAAACATCAATTTGATAACTAATGTTAGACCCCAATTATAATAATTCCTTTGATATAATATTCATTGAGAAGCCATAACTAATGTTTGATCCCAAATTATAATAAGACTTTTGATATAATTTTCATTGAGAAGTGTGAGCCCCTTAAATAGGGCCAAGGCTCCTCCTGATTGTTTAATTCTCCAAACAAACCTGATTCAAAGGTATTTTGTTTCTTTCCTCCAAGATCAAGAATGTTTCCCTAACACTTTCCACCACTAAAATAATATATTGAGTAAAAAATTCAATAAGGTTCTTAATACTCAAGAAGAGATGGGGGATTTACTAGCCTTTCACTTTTAGTCTATTTTAACAAAGCCTGAATGGAACATAACCCCCTTCATCAGAGACGTATATTCTCATATTTTTTATTTTGTTTTAGTTAAAAAAAGAAACTTATTTGCAATCAAATCTTTGCATATGGAGTTTGGTTTCCTACTTATGATTTATAAAATGGAAAATCCCTACATCCAAATGGGTTTTCAAGATATTTTATAATATGCTATGAGCTACGGTAGGGGTAATAAAAGAAAGGAAATTGAGAAATCTATGAACATTGGATTGTTTTAAAAACTTTCATTTCCAAGTTGATTAGTCTTATTCCAAAATGATACGAAACCTTAATTGTAGATAGAATTTTCTTAATAAAATCATTTCTAAGGTGATGGTTAATCACCGTTAAAAAAATATACATCTTATCATTTCTAAAGAGAAATGAGGTTTTGTGACTAGGAGATAGATTTTGTATGGAAATGCAATTGTATAAGAAATAATCCATTCTTTCGTCATCCCAAATGGAAATTGTATGATTTGCAACTATACATGTTTATAATTTATGACTACATCCTTTATCTCCATATTATTTTTATCATTATGGCTAGAGCCCTTGGTCGTATCATCAATTATTATAAAGCCATTTCAAGCATTATCAGATTTCAAATTATAGGCAACATGAAGACTACCTATCATTGAAATATGTTGATGATACATTATTCCTTAAAATGGTTGCCATAAAATAAGCAACATCTTTCAAAGAGTGTTTGGAGTTGTCTTTCCAATATTATGGCTGCCAACTTAATGATGGTGGGTCAGAGATATTATTTTTCAACTTTCCCTTGAAAACCGAAATACACATAAAAATAAAATAAAATTCTACATGGACTTCACTGCTTAATAAATATTTAGGCATGCAATTATTTTTGAACACTACCATGAAATCAGTAGGCAAAACATCTATTAAAATTCCATCATTGGCGTTAGAGTTATACTTTTAGAATATTTTCCTCTAGAGGTGACCTCCCGTTAAGGAAATATATTCTATAAAAACTTTATGGTTATATTTTAAACCATTTTAAGTGCTCCTGAACCTAATATAAAATAAATTGAGAAAATCAAAAAATAAAATAAAATAGTTTGGGTATCACGTCTAAAGCCTAAATGACCTCTATTGTGTGGAGAAGGATTGTGTCCATAAAATAAAACATGGGCTAGGCTTATGAAAACCAAGTGTTTAATACATTTCCTTAAAAAAATCTTCTTTGGTGATGGTATCATGAATACGTTTCATTAATATATAAATATCCTTGTATATTCCAATGGTCCGCTAACCAAAATAGCTCCAAAATTAAATAACTATAGTGATATTGTTCTTCATTGTGCATTTTTTGTGTGTGTTTTAATACTTAAAAGGAAATAAAAACACATAATTATGATTATTTAACTACTACAACATAAGAAATAGACTACAATAACATGACACACACCATGGAACACAAATCTTTACCCTAGAACCCCATAAAACAAGGCTATTGTTCAATAGATAATTCTATGTTATGTTTTCATATATCATGGAGTGTACAATATATTATAATTCCTTCAAATATGAATATGAAGTGACGAGACACTATAGTATTATACAATCCTATACAAAATGCTTATATCTCTCTACATTATTAGCATATCCTCCACACTCCTCCTTGTACTCTGGAATAGTTGGTGGTTGGTGAAAAAGTGAAAACTCTTCCCCCATTCTGTTAGTTTTTTTGTAGATATAATCATGATCAGGTTTCATGTTTTGAAACCATATTATAAATTCCATGATTATTTTTAAGACTCTAGTGTATTCACATATGTCAGTAGATCCCCATCTTCAAATTATGTTGAGCTAACATAATAACCACTTGAACATATGTGGAATATTTTGATTGTTATGTTATTGGGGCCATAACTTTTGCATAGAAGATTTATTTTAGGTACACAATATTTTATTGGAAATATATCAACAATAATGAAAATTCTTACATGGGAAGATGAAAACCATTGAAAACCTTCATTTGAAATTAATGCTAAAAAAAAATTTTAGGACCCCATAAATGTGGTGAAAGTAGATGAGCCAAAATTAACGAAATTAATAGTACCAAATTATATTTTCCCCAATTTTTCGCAACATTAAATGTTCATGGTACCTATTTAAATCCAATTTTAATAATCCCTCCCAAACTGGAGAGGATTTTGGTCTCTAAGAGATTTATTTTTCAAGGAGACAAATCCCCAAATTTCTCCTTGGAGTATAATTTGGCCTTGGTTGGTAGCTAACCCTTCAATCCTACTTGCTAAAGTTCTTGTTGATCCTTCACATAAATCTAACCTTCTTTCATATAATTGTTTCCTTTGGTAATTATGCATGTGCATCTTATGCCAAATCATCAAAGGAAGGTAAGACGTGTATCTGTTCATCCTTGTTGAGCATGGATGGCATGTAGAGTTGAAATTTCTCTAGATTTACTATTCAATAAATGCACATATAAGGTAGAATCCTAAAATTATAATATTATTCCTACCTTCTATAGTATTTCTAAAGGCTCACTCTCAAGGATTTTATTTCCTTCCTTGGTCCCTATAACATTTTTCTTGTAACTTGTAACAAAATTCTACCTCCTACCTAGAAATTATTTTAAATCCTATGTTTATGAAGTTCGGTCTTTTTATTTCCCTTGATACTGTTTAAATTTCTCTTAAACTTGTACATGTATTTATATTATCATGTCTATGAAATTTTCTACCTTCAATGCATCACTTGAGTTTTCTTCCCTACATTGGGCTACCACATACAATATCCAATGTCGATGGTGGAAAATATCTAACAAAAACAAATAATCAAAATGGGACTTATTGATGGAAGTGTGGACAACTCTATTATAAGAATGTTGTATGCAAACCAAAATTTTATCCCAATTCTGTAGTTGATTATGATTGTAACCTCTCAAAACCTAAACCAAAATATTTTTCACCACCTTTGTTTGCCTATTATTCTATGGATGCAAGTAGTGGATATCTTAAGTTAGTATCCAATATTTCCCACAATGAAGTCAAAAATATATTAAGGAATATACTATCTCTATTATAAGTGATGCTCGCTAGGATCCCAAAGTGCACCCACAACCTTTCAAATATTTTTTTTGTAAAAGTCACACCCATTTGGAATAGTCTACTACCATGTAAAAAGGTAATCATTCCCTCCTTTTATCATTGAAAAAAACACAAAAAATACCATTGAAATACTATTCCATGGCCCTGTATCCATTGCAAGTGGATTGTGTAGTCCTTGTTTCCTATTATTAGGCTTATTGGTACAACACAAAATACATGTGATATATATATATATATATATATTGGGCCAATAAAAAAATCTCTATATGTTAGTCACACTCATTTTGATACCAAAATGATCATTGGCCTTTAAGGTGTGATCCTTCGTTATGAGTTATGCACTTTCTTCCCTTGGTACATAAAGCTTCTACATGTTGCAAAGTAATACATCTTAGATGTGGTAATCAACATTTAATTGTCCTTTTTATCATTGCAGTTGTCGATACACCCCTTTGAATTCTTTTTCTTCTACATACTCCTTTCATGCTTCATGAGTGAATGGTTCCTTGTGCACAATGGATCCTAAAACTATATTTTTTTGTATTGGTGACTTGGATAAAAATCAACCAAATTATTGGTTGTGTCTTTTTTATATTTAATCACTATATGGAATTTATGGACAAATACCGTCCATTTACAATGCCTTACTTAATTGGAGCTTACTCTAAACCTATGAGTGTTGTAGAGGTTACTTATCATGTGTAGGGTAGTTTCACTCATCCATTGAATAGATTTGAATGATAGTGGGATAACCTACCTCCTTGCATTAATATTTCTCTTGTAGCATACCCACTAGCATCAATTTATGTTTCCAAATACATGGAAATTAAGTAATTTTGCGAACTAAATTCCTTGAAAATGATAAAAATTCAATGAATAAAAAATCCCTTGAAAGGGGAACCTCCTTTCACAATGAATCTATGCACAAGCCAAGATGATACGATCCTAAAATTAGGTCTCCTTAGTATATATATTAGACAAAGGGTATAATCAAAATTAAAGGATCTAGTTGACCACACTAACTAAATAATAGAAATAATGTAGAAATGGCAATAAAATTTGTACTAATGATGAATTTGAATAGAAGACAAGATACAAATTTCTTTTACAATTCGCGAAATAGAAAATCACAAGATTGAAACACATGCAATGACATGCAACCATCAAAACACAAGGAACACAATGATTTTAAAGGGGAACCCAACTGGGAAAAACCCCTCTATTTATTTTCATTAATCACATAATAATGAGTAACTATAACAATATCAACTTCAAGCTCTCAAGCACACCCTACATTCAAAACTTTTTCTCCTACTGAATGACTATCTCTAGCCAACACTTAGCCTATTCAAGCCCCCAACTTACTCTCATTTCCTTGCGCAATCCTGGAGAAATTTAGCTCCTAAATAATAGGGTAATGCCCTATTTCCTTACAAAAATCCAAGGGAATTGATCATTTGCTTAATTACCAAGCCTGTATACTCAACTAGTATATAATTGATAATTACAATGTTCCTTTTCCTCCACTCCAAGTAGGAAATTCGACTTCCATGCACGTCTGGTATATTTTTGGTTGATTGAATAGTTAAATTAGATATCAGTGAGTTAACAAAAGTAATAACACTCAAATTACCTTCAACTGAATCAAATAATGAGTAGATATCAGTTAACTAAGTTCAACTAAAAATAATTTAACTAGATTTCTAACTTTTAGCAATCACTACATGCACAACTCTACTCCAAGCCTAAAAAATCGAATTTTATTATATAACTAGGTGACATGGTCATTTCAATGAAGTTAAATGCAATAAAAGTCATATTTTTTATGTGGAAAATAGAATTTATCCATTTGACCAAGGTACAAGTCAAAGGGAGGCTTTTCTTTCTACATTTATAACACTCCCTCTTAGCAAGAAAATGGTTTTTCACGACCCCTATCCTGCACTTGTGGAACTCAAATTTACCTCTGGACAATGCCTTTTTAAAAATATATGCATCCTGATACTTAGTGGGAATGTACTGAAACAACATAATTCTCCTCTGCATGCAATCTCTCAAGTGATGGTACCTAATATCTGTTACACATCAATTTGTCACCGTCCCTGCAATTCCCCGTCCCGCACATTGGAGGGCTTATTCCATGACCTGTGAGCAGTGACATGATATGAAAACACTTTCATGGCATTCCCCTAGACATGGACTTTCATTCCCTTGAAGACATCTCCTTGTGAAAAACCCTAAAAATAGCCTTTCCATCCTTGGCGCGACTAGCTAGTGTTATACCCGCGCCAATGGGGGAAATATTCCAAAGAGGGCGCGCCAATTGGCGCTTTGTCTCAGAGTCGCACTTGCGCTAGGCTTAATAAAGGGTGTTTTTTAAAAATAAATGGCGGAAGCTTGACTCCAACCAACTCCTGAACTGGTCTCTAAATTGAGTTGGGACGTTTGGCTCCGGATTTCCATGTAGAGGAAGTAGTTTTCCACCTCTCATGGAAGCTTCCTTGAGGATAGGGCCAATCCCATGATTGTAGGGATCCCAAATCCCCTTCCACCATCTATATAAGCTTGCCATTTCCCTTTGCAAGCTAGTCTCAAAGAGTCTCCAAGAGCCTTCACAGCCTAAAGAATGCTGCAATAGTCCTTATAGTGCCAAATCAGTAGCAAGGAGATTGACGATCGAAGAGAGAGGCTTGACCCCATTCCTGACAAGCTTTACCGAGACGAATTCCGGTGACGACCCGCCGAAGTAAGATTCAGCGTCAAAGCCAGGTTGTATTTTCCTTTGTATTAATTAATGATAAGCGACTTTGGTTATGGTTCCACTCGTATTTTTCATTATGATCATGAGTTGTGTCTTCTTTGACTGATACATAATTGCATATATCGGGTTTTACGCTTGTGTTTGTCGTGTTTCTTGTGTGTGCAGGGGTTCGATTGCGGTGAGCGAGAGGATTGTGATCTGCCGGAGCAAAGAAATGGGAGCGTCATCCTCCCTACAAACAACAACATTGGACTTGAGGTAGGCCTTCATCGCAAGTTGGTTTATTGTAATTAGGAACCTGCGCCTTAGCATGATATGATTGTTGCTAGACCCGATCTGGGCTAGTAGGGATTGCCTCTGTCCACAGAGGGGATTTACCTCCACAACAAATTGGCGACTCCGCTGGGGAGTTAGCTTGTTGTTTTCTTTATAAACTACAGACGGAGCCTGAAGTTAGCCAAATAGCCTTCGAAACGCTCTTGCTCTGCATTAGCGAAAGTAGATTGTCTTGTAGAGGAAGCTTGACTCCAACCAACTCCTGAACTGGTCTCTAAATTGAGTTGGGACGTTTGGCTCCGGATTTCCATGTAGAGGAAGTAGTTTTCCACCTCTCATGGAAGCTTCCTTGAGGATAGGGCCAATCCCATGATTGTAGGGATCCCAAATCCCCTTCCACCATCTATATAAGCTTGCCATTTCCCTTTTCAAGCTAGTCTCCAAGAGTCTCCAAGAGCCTTCACAGCCTAAAGAATGCCGCAATAGTCCTTATAGTGCCAAATCAGTAGCAAGGAGATTGACGATCGAAGAGAGAGGCTTGTCCCCATTCCCGACAAGCTTTATCGAGACGATTCCGCTGACGACCCGCCGAAGGAAGATTTAGCGTCAGAGCCAGGTTGTATTTTCCTTTGTATTAATTAATGATAAGCGACTTTGGTTATGGTTCCACTCGTATTTTTCATTATGCTCATGAGTTGTGTCTTCTCTGACTGATACATAATTGCATATATCGGGTTTTACGCTTGTGTTTGTCGTGTTTCTTGTGTGTGCAGGGGATCGATCGCGATGAGCGAGAGGATTGTGATCTGCCGGAGCAAAGAAATGGGAGCGTCATCCTCCCTACAAACAACAGCATTGGACTTGAGGTAGGCCTTCATGGCAAGTTGGTTTATTGTAATTAGGAACCTGCGCCTTAGCATGATACGATTGTTGCTAGACCCGATCTGGGCTTGTAGGGATTTCCTCTGTCCGCAGAGGGGATTTACCTCCACAACAAATTGGCGACTCCGTTGGGGAGTTAGCTTGTTGTTTGTTTTATAAACTACAGACGAAGCCTAAAGTTAGCCAGATAGCCTTCGAAACGCTCTTGCTCTTATGAACTAAACACTTGGAGTATTTTCTTGTCTTTCGGTCGATTCTTGACTTTGCTTGCTTGATCAGCTTTTTTGGCTAGCTCTTTTCGTGATTTTGGCTTTTGGTTTGAGATTCAACATCACTGTTATGTTCCTTGGATTGCTCCTTTTTTTTTTCCATAACAAACTTGACTCGCGCGCTTATTAGCCTGACAGTCGCGCCAATTGGCGCTAGTTGCCAGTTTACTACCCGTGCCAATCCTGTTATGGCGCTATTTTCCGCCTGACAGTTGCGCCAATCCTGAAGGTGCTAGGGCTTGCTCTGATCTGAGTTTTCTGAGCTTGACCTGTGTGTTTGGTTTCATTTTTACGACTGCTTGAGTGTTCTGGAGCCTTTTTTGACTGACTGTGACCTTCATCCTTTGGTTGTTTCCCCGTTTCTATCAATTTTACATTCTAGCCCTAGGGCATCTAGGTGCTATAGTGTGTCGAGCCTCCCGTGGGAGCTTTTTGTTTCTATCTGTTCAGTCAACTTTGTGATTGCTTCTCTGCATTCGTTTGGTGGTTGTCTATCATTTTATTGCGTTATTTGAGTGATTGGCTCCTTCTTCATTCAAATTTCGCTTTGTCTCGCTTTGAGCCTAGATTACATGGTTCATTTGAGTCTTGGAGATTCTGCTTGAAGTGGTGAGTTTGGTCTTGGTTGGGAGAAATTCTTTGTTTTTTCATTTTCAGGCGTTGGCGCTTGTTGTCAGTTAGCAACCCTCGCCAATTTTCCATTGGCGCTAGTTGTCAGTGAGCAAGTCGCGCCAGTTGGCGCTAGTTGTCAATGATAAAGTCGTGCCAATTTCAGGGTGTATGAAAATTGAGATTGTTTCCCTAAATCCTTCACCAGTGTGTCTTTCCCTTCCGGTCTTTTCACTGTATGAGCATAGATTACATTGCTCATTGTTTGAAATGTCTTATTTCCATGATTGTTTGATGCAAAAGGGAATGAATGCCTTGTTTTGATATCTTTCTTTGGAAGTCCTCTTTGTGTTTGACCTCATATGTCTTGTCGTCTTTTGAGGGATTTCGTGACAAAGTGTTTGAAACAACGATTGCATTCTTAGTGTTTGTTTACATCTCTTTTGCATTCATCCTTCATTAAGGAGATTTTCGTTCTTTTAGTTTTCGTCTCATAGTTTGATTTTCGTTTAAATGCATTAGATCACATTGCATCGAAAAGTATTTTTTGAGATTCATCATTGAACTTAGATCACATTGTTTAATGATTGAAAGCTAAAACTCGCTTTGAGTGCATTCTCTTTCATTAAAAGCATGCATTAAGTAGATTCTCATTTCATCGAAAAATGCATTGAGTGCATTCTTATCATTTGAAAAGAGAAAAAAGGAAATTGTGCATAGATTACAATTGCATAGTTTTCAAAAAAAAGGAAATTGTGCATAGATTGCATTTGCATAGTTTTGGAAAAGAGGATTTTGCATAGATTGCATTGCATTATTCCCATCGTTTAATGTTTGATATTACTTTTGGATAGTGAAATTCATCTGGTTTGGAAAATTTTCGTTTTCAGTATTGTTGTTTGTTGCATCATTGTTTGAAGTTATTCCCTTAACTAGATAGCATTCATCGAATTGAAAAGATTTCTTTTCTCATATAGCTACATTTAGGAGATTTTGAAACATTACACTCGCTAGGGCCTGAAAATTGAAACATAATTGAAGATTAACATTAAAATTTATTCAATTTACACTAAGGCAGCATTGGAACATTAACGAAATATTTAGAGGTCTAGGCTAGATACGTGTTCTGGCGTCTTTAAACCTAGTAGTTGTCGTTCGCCTCTTGGCTTTAGACATCACTAGTACGGGCTTGTGATCCCCATACCATCGCATATATAAAGGGAGACCCCACTAGGTTTCTATCCTTTATCCATAGGAAGCCGAGTCTGCCACCCTATACCCGTGATACACCGGACACAACATTCGGGGAGATTGCCTGAACGTACATTAAGTCCTTGGTTGATTTCTTCTTCATTTTGAAACCAAGGTGTATATTGCAGTTCACGGTTATTTGGTACACCCTTTGCCTAGCATTCCTAAGCAGTCATTTTGATCTTATCTGACTCCTTAAATTTTAAAATATCATCAAGCGCTTGTCCTTTCACGCTTGCTTCAAAACTGAAAGAGATAGAATCACCTTTCATTCGTTTCTCGACTCTTAAAACATGAAACAGTGAAGTTTCTAAGTTTCAATGTGGTAAAATAAATCACCTGCGTTCACACGCCCTTGTAGAGTTTTCTTGTTGGACATTTGATTGTGTGCCTTGGTTTTTAGCCCGTGTGCGGTTTTGAGTTGTTGATGGCAACTTTTCCAGATTTCACCAACCAAGGAATCCCCTCTGAAGGGCATCCTAGTCCTTTTCCTCCTTTTGGAAATGTTGGTGCTCCTTATATGGCAACGTTGTCCCTTCCTGGGTTAACAGTTGGGTTGCCTGTTTGGTTGTTCTAAACCTTTGTGGTCCCGAATGTCCCGTCTACTGGTCAATCAGTTCCTCCACCTGAACAACATCATGTTGATTCCAAGGTGGACCTCTCCCCTTCTGCGCCTGTTTCTGCGTCTTCCTCTTCTACTTCGCTTGGTGAAAGTCTGGATTCAAGTAACCAAGTGGCTGAGAAGAAGAAGAAGAAGAAAAAGAAGAAGAAGTCTGATAAAAGAGAGGCTAAGGCTCCAGCTACTGCTTCTGAAACGTCTCCTCTTGATAAACCTTCCAACCCTCCACGAAAAGTCAAGTTCCCTTGCATGTTGTGCATGGGAGACCATCTCCTTCGAGATTGCCCTGGCATTCCCAAGGTGCTTGAAGTATGGTCCAATGGTCGTCCGCCATTGCCTTTGGCTTCCGGGAGTTAGGTTGGGGGCACATCTTCAGCTAGTGCTATTAAAGCTCCTAAGAAGCAGGGTAAGCTCACCAATCCCTGTAAGTTGTGTGAAGGGCACCATGCCATTCACCTTTGTCCGTATATGGATGAAGCCAAACGAGTTTTGGACAGCTTAACTGGTTCTACACCATGCCTTCCAGCTAGTTATAATCAGCTTTCTTTGAGTCCTCCACCAGCTGATCCTACGATTGGTCAAGAGTCATCCTTGGTCGATCCTGCTCCCTCGGAAATTCAAATTCAGGAATCTGTCCCTGACCAACCATTGGTCATGGGATCGGTTGAACTGGCCCCATCTGCGGTGCACCAGGTCTTTTCCGTCGAGAGTGGACCTCACATCCCTCAGGTTCTTCTTATTTCTTCAGATTCCTCGGACTTGGAGAAAGATTCTCTTGTCCCTATATCTTAAGAAGTTGCTTCTCCGCCTCCCGTGATGGAGGTCCTGGAGGATACTCCTCCTGCCTTCGATATGGAGGTCGTGGAGGATGCTCCTTCTTCTTCCGTAACACCAAGGGAAGACCATCTCGGTTTGATGGTGGCCCCTCCGAGTATTTTTGTCGCTTCCTTTGATTGGAGTCAATTTGCAGGATACCGCCTTCTGTCTTATGTGCCTTTCGAGATCACAGTACAGGGTTTTGGTCTGGTCGTACCCAGCACCATTATAGATGAAGGTGCGTCTGTTAGTATTTTATCCTCAACTACTTGGCACGCTTTCGGTTCACCGTTGCTTGCACCTGTTTCATAGAATCTGTTGACGTTCAACAGAAGAACTAATCAACCATTAGGGATCCTTCCAAGGTTACATGTTAATTTGGGAGGTAAAACCGTCCATATGGATGTGATGGTTGTTCCAGGCCCCTTGGATTTCAATCTGCTCTTGGGGCGCGATTACACCTATGCCATGGGAGCGCTTGTCTCCTCCCTTTTTCGTGCGATTTTTTTTCCGCATGAAGGACGAATCGTGATCATTGATCAGCTTTCATTCTTTGGTTCTGATATGGCAGCTGGCCCGCCATCATCCCTTCCTGTTTTTTATCCACCCGTTGTATCTGCCCCACCGCAGTTCAACTATGTGGCTACCTACCTCGTGCCTATACTCAGTGATAGTGTCGTTGTGCATCAGGTGCTGGGGTCATTGGGTCCTGACTTCCAGGATTTTTTCCTTCCATCAAGAGTGGAACTCTTGGAAGCCATGACTTCTTGTTCATTATGATGAGTTCGGTCAGAGCACAGTTCATTCTCTTGTGTCAAGCTCCTTAAAAAATGAAACAAGCTAGTCGGAGCATAGTTCATTGTCTTGTGTCAAGCTCCTTAAAAAATAAAACAAGGTTTTCGGAGCATAGTTCGTTGTCTTCTATCAAGCTCCTTAAAAAATGAAACAAGGTTGTCGGAGCAGAGTTCCTTGTCTTGTGTCAAGCTCCTTAAAAAATGAAACAAGGTTGGGGAGCAAAGTTCCTTGTCTTGTGTCAAGCTCCTTAAAAAATAAAACAATTTTGTCGGAGCAGAGTTCCTTGTCTTGTGCCAAGCTCATTAAACCATGAAACAAGGTGTCCCGAGGATAGTTCTTTTAATGTGTCAACCTTGTTAAAACAATGAAACACACTCCTGTTCAATTCGAGTCTTTGATAAGATCTCGTAAAATCCTAGTCGAGTCTGTCTCTGGATCTTGTAACTTGAACCTTCACTCCATCTGCCTTTCATATGGATTGAAGCTTGGGGGGAATGTACCTCGAATTGAGTCACCATGCTGGGAGCATGCTTACTTTTTCAAGCATAGTTTGTTTCCGTTTCAAGCTTGTGTAAAAATGAAACCGGTTTCAAGCATAGTTTATCTTTGTTTCAAGCTTGTGCAAAAATGAAACCAACATCTTTGTTTCAAGCTTGTGTAAAAATGAAACCTTCCCCATTTTACCTCTTGTGATTGTCATTTTATCAGCCTATTTTTGCCAGATGAGCCTTGGTTTTCTCATTCCATCGTCACTATCTGCTTGGCCGATCATATGCCTTCACTTGGTTGTTTTACCTGTTCCTGAGGAACCGCTGCGATGAGTGGTCTTGTTAGCCAGTCTCTTAACCTTTACTTGTTCTGAGGAGTTCCAACATTACCGGAACCAGTTGCTACCCTTTATACCACTCTTTCCTCCAGGAGGAGTCAACTTTCAGCTATTTTCTGACTCTCTAAACATGAAAATATTACCGAGTCACTTGTCGTTTTGATCTCATTAAAGTGGCTACGAAATGACATCTACCCAGTATACGTTTACCCCTTTTTCAGGCTGGGATAGATTATTTACGAAAAAGGAATACCCTAGCCTATCGCGACTAGGAAGTTTTCTCAGACATAGTTTTCTACCTTTTCGGATCTGAGGAACTATCTACGGAAAGGGACCGTTGGAGTTTACTTTTCTGCTATCTTTTCAAACTCTCTAAACATGAAAAGAAGCTGATTTCTTCCTTTGTTAGACTCGTTAAACCTAAATGATATCGGAAATTTTCAATAATGATGATATTCGAGTTCCTCCTTCCTAGGGCTCGTTAAATGTACTAGGATGGATTCGTCTAAAGGACGAACTTATATTACAAGCACATGCTATCCCCTTCAAGCTTGTTTTCAAAAATAATTGGGTTACTCGCCAGGAATGGTGGAGAAAAATGGAACCATCATCATTGTCGTGTCAACAGTATGTCGCTCTTGAGCATGGCACTTGTCTGCATTCGTGTCGGTTTGGGGACATCTCATCTCATTATCGGTTTGCCTCCGTGGGTTTGGGTAATCCTTTTTGACCTCTCATTTTCTCTTTGCCTCGTCACCATGACCTCTGATCTTTTGATGTCAAATACTGCCAAATCCACTTTCGTGCCGCCGATATGTTCAAGAGAAGTTGACCTCTGCAAAATTTCAACCTTCCTCTGATTCTCATCTGATCTTGATTCACAAAGACATTATGTTCCTCTATCTCGCGTCGATGATGTGGGAAACACTATGGCCCACCGTCGATCAAGGTCACTTCCTGTCGACTTCAGATCATTATCCAGGAAGCTGATCTAGAGACTCCCTTCTGGTACCTTGGAGCCTGCATACCTCAATGGCAGGTTCTTCGCGTTCGACGTGAGGTTTTCATCATTGGCCTCCGATCGAGTGATTCTACGGGTGTTCGACGCCAGCTCACTGATGCACATGCCGTAGATTGTACCTATAGTACCTTGAGGGCCATTGTCATTATTGGTGGTACCTCTAGCGTTTTTTAATAGCTTTCATCATTGGCTGGTAATCAGGCAATGTTATTGCATGTTCGACTTCAGCTCACTTATTCACATGCTTGAACTTGTACTTTGTTCAGGTCGAGATGGAGCGCAAGACCCTGGATTTTGTCTGTTGGAATCCAGGCTGCGATTTTGTCGATTATTATGATTGGTTACATGACTCACTGATTGGATGGCTGCGCTCAGACAGTTTGATACAACTATGATTATCACAATAAATCCCTGTTGGATCGATCTCAGTAACTGAAAATACCAACACAATTTTTTATCATCCATATGGCCTCACATTCTATTTGAATTGCAACCATATACTCGACCTCTACTGAGCTTAGTTCCACATACCTCTATTTACTGCTATACCAGGTAATAATTTCATAGCCAACATTGAAGATAAATCCTAAAGTACTTTTCCTATCTGATGGACTCTCTACTCAATCTGCATCAATGACCCTTGGAGATTCACACCATCTGTCCTTCTGTACTATAAACCATAGTTTGTTGTGCCTCTGAGGTATCTGAGCACATGCTTTGTTGCTTTCCAGTGAAGCTTGGTAGGCTTCACCATAAATTGACTCAACTAATTAACTACAAAGAATATGTTGGGCCTTGTGTTCACTAGATACATCAAGGACCCCACAACCTGTTTGTAGATGATGGAATCTACTTCCTCTCCTGAAGAAGCATCCTCCTTCCTACAATTTTTATCTATAAGATGGTCCATAGACTTTTTTTCTTGCATATGAACTATCTGAAGTATTTTGGAAGAATAATTTCCCTAACTCACAAAAAAATCTCCATCTCCTTGCCATACTTCCACACCAAGGAAGTAATGCATCAAGCCCATGTCCTTCATCTCAAATTTTCTTGCAAGTTCCTCCTTGCAAGAGTGGATCAACTTCTCATCCCATGTAGTTATCAAGTCATCAACATACAATACCAAGATAAGAAACTTTCCATCTACCACAATGTCATAGATATTTACATCTGCTTCACTTTTGGTGAATCCCAATCCACTGAGATATGTGTTAATCACAATGAACCATGATCGGGGTTCTTGTTTGATACCATAAATGGCTCCCCAAAGTCTCAACGCATGTTTCTCCATGTCATATGTCTCAAACCCCTCTGATTGGTCTATGTAAATAACTTTCCTCAACCACTCCATTGAGGAAGGTAGTCTTCACATTCATCTGGTGGATATTCCACCCCATCTATGTATCTAATGCTAGAATCGTTATGATTGATGAATATATTTCCATAGGGAAATTTTTTGCCTCATAATTAACTCCCTCTATGTGTGAGAAGCCTTTGACCACAAATCTATCCTTGAAATTCTCAATACTCCCATCAAATGCATGCTTCATTTTATAAACCATTTGGAACCAACCACAATATTGATATCTAGTCTAGAAACCACCTACCATACACTATTCTTCATGATGGATTCATACTCCTCCACCATGTCATCAACCCACGTTGAGAAACTACTTCTTCAAATGAGGAAGGCTCTGACTTAATGAGTTCTTTCATGAGAGCCATATAGCTTGTTAGCACTCACTCCAGTTTTCCAAGGCCGAGAAAAGAGACCGAAGGAAATAAACTTAAACCAAATTTGGACTTGGTAGCTAGCATACTCCACAAAAGGTAAAAAACCATCAATTTTTCACACTTATGCTACTGTTTGGAGGCACACACTGCACTTCTGGAGTAATTGTGGAAATTTGAGTTTTAAATGGTTCTAGAGAAGTTCTTTTTTTGGTTTCGAGCTTCAGTGGTATAGTGGACATCCACATCTATCAGTATCAATATTTATTCCAAATTAAATATCCCTCAAACTCATCCAAATCACCCTACAAATTTCACTACGCTTCTGCATCAGCACGCTACATTTCTGATAGAGCACCTTGCACTTCTAGGTTTGAGGACATTTCTG
The DNA here is from genome assembly GCA_034641835.2 of Pinus albicaulis. NCBI lineage: Eukaryota > Viridiplantae > Streptophyta > Pinopsida > Pinales > Pinaceae > Pinus > Pinus albicaulis. The sequence goes on from CM076570.1 coordinate 67,228,614, forward strand.
GACACGTGGAAGTCGAAAATCGAAATTGGTCTATGTAAAAGTTGTCTCATGAGTTTTTTGATAGTTAATGAGCATATTCAAGGTCAAATTTGTTATGGAATCTTATATTTAATAAATGGAGACAAAGACTCAAAATTGTTAGCTAAAAAAGGGGAAGTTGTTTCTAACTCGCATAAAAATTAGGTTATGAGTCATTAGTTGCATTAATTAGTTGTTTCGGATCGCATTTCAACCCATAGAGGTGGCATGATGTCTATTTTTATATATGTACTCAAATTCAACTCATTGTGAGTGTCGGATACTTGATAATCATAGTGTGGAGCTTGTGTACACCGTTTTTACAGTGATATCAATGATAGTTGCAGAATTATCTTGATATTATTATGGTATTCTTATTGACAAATGGTTTCTTCTTAGTTTGAACATTGCCAGTGAAAACAATTCTCTTTCAGTATTGTTATATGTCTTTGGTCAAATTTTTAAATCTTCAAATAAGCTTGACATGTCTTTCTAAAATTCAAACGAGTCTTGAGTCATGTCCAAGGTGTCACTACTACTCCCTCTATTTTTAAGGTCATAAATTTCATCATGGTCATGTCATAATTCCTTGTGATTGGTCATCAAATGAGTTTTTTGGTCATTATTTTTGTCATAAAATCATATCATGCATACTGCAAAGGTTCAAAGTTCCAAATCATGGTTTCATATATGCATTTGGTGTCATCATTAGGTCAGGTCATCATAAGTCATGTAGGGAGTTATGCCATCACCTTAGTCACCATAATTGGAGTCAACAATTAGGGAAAATTTGTTAAAAAAGATACCAAAGGTACATTTACCCTTCATGGAGATGTAACCTTTCCAAATAAAGTTTTAAAGCTGCAGTACACTAGCTCATCACATCATTTCTCAAAAAGGACATATGATGTCACTCCACCAAAATCAACTTTCAATCTATAGAGAGACCATCTAAGCATTAAAAAAATTCATTCCATATTCCTAGAGCTCTCGTCCACCATTTAGTGTTGCCTCAGCCTTAAAAACTCTGATTTTTCCATCATCAAACCGTTGCTAGCAAGCACACTACATTTTTTCCTAGCACACTACGTTTCAGGCCAGTACGCCGCATTTTTGAGTTTAGAGCTTAGAGGAAGCCACAACAGGGTTAATTCAACAATCTATAGGTTCTAGGGACTCCCCAAAAGTAAGTATATCCTTTCAACAATCCTCATGCAATGATTTTCCTTCAACAAATGATGAAATCCCTCTCATAGGGTTTTTCGTTGCACTTTTGGTTTTATTGGTTTATGCTTAAGCTCAGTGATAAAATCCATAATTTTCTTGCTTTAATACCCTTGTAAACACTTAATAAACCTCCCCCAATTAGTTCCCACACTCATCTCCTTCATTTCATCATTTTCCCCGAAAAACCATAACCCACGCTACGCTTTTGCTACATTTCTGGGTTTGGGCTGTATTTTTTGTTTTTCTCCATTTTCCCTCACCCATTTTAAACAATTCCACTTCCTAATTGTCCCTAACACCTATCCCTATTCCCCCTAATTTTTTTTTTTAGATTTTTCTCAGTCCCTTATCCCCTGATTTTTCCTCCCCAAACTAGCTACTCTTTTTCCCCTGTTTTCTAAATCCTACCCTACCCTTCCCTCCTATCAAAGTAGGGTTTTTATTAAGAAAACAAACACTATGGCCAGTGGAAAGAATAATTACAACAAAGAAGTACATGTTTCCAGATATGAACCAATGTTTTGAAACCAGCGCCAAAAAGAGAAGAAAAGAGATATCAACGCCTTAGAAATAAGCCACTTTGAGGGGGAAACCTCCAATACATTACATGAATGAACAATTCTTGGATGATTCAAATTAAAAAACCTCCTTTCTATATATAGGAGTCCATGGGGCCAAAATTTAATCCTAGAGGGGCCACAATGTAATCATAGTTAACCTAACAATAATAATTTAAGTGCACAATAATAACAATATGGGGGTTTCAAGGGTACAATAATAACAATAAGGGGGTTACACTAACAAAAATAAGGGACTATACTAGTAATATAGGGACCTAACATGCCCCTCTCCTTCAAAAAAGTGCTGTCCTCAATGCTTGAGTAGCTCTGGGTGCTTCTGTATAAAATTCTCATCCTCCCATGTAGAATCTTCAGTGGGTAAGTTCTTCCACTTGATGAGATACTTCCGAAATTGATCGATTTCGTAGCCGTCGAGTTCTTGTTTCCGTGACTGCTTCAGGTTCCAATATGATTTTTCCTTCCTCATCAAGTTCTGGCAATATTGTTTGAACTGGAAGATTTTCACCTATAACCTTCTTTAAGCATGAAACACGGAAAACTGGATGCACTCGCGAAGAAGCAGGAAGCTCCAATTTGTATGCCATAGTACCAATCTTTTGCAACACCTTGTAAGGACCATAGTACTTTGGCGATAATTTATTATCCTTCTTAGCTTGCTTAAGGGACATTTTTTTGTATGGTTGTAGCCGTAAAAATACCCAGTCTACTACATCAAAACTTCTCTCACTGCGATGTTGATCTACCTGTTGTTTCATTCGATTTTGTGCCAAATTCAAGTTGTCCTTTAAGAGTTGGAGAACTTCTTGTTGATTCTCGATGTGATCTTCCACTGCTTGAACCTTCAAATTTTCTCTTAAAGATGATGTGATGGATGGTGGATGATATCCATAAAGTGCTATAAATGGGGTCATTTTTGCTGCAGTATGGAAGGAAGTGTTATACCACCATTTAGCGAGAGGTAACCACTTGACCCATTGTGTTTGTTTATCGGATACAAAACAACGAAGATATCCTTCCAAAAATTTATTTACTATCTCAGTTTGACCATCAGATTGAGGATGATAAGATGAGCTATGAGCTAATTGAGTACCCAAACAAGAAAATAACTCCGTCCAAAAATTTCCAGTAAAAATGGGATCTCTGTCTCTCACAATAACCCTTGGGTTTCCATGTAGATTTTGAATTGTGTCCATAAATGTAGTAGCAACTGTACTTGCTTTAAATGGATGAGATAATGCACAAAAGTGTGCATACTTGGTAATTTTATCAACTACCACCATGATGACACTCTTTCCTTCGGACTTAGGTAAACCTGTGATAAAATCCATTGAAATCTCCTCCCAACGTTGACTTGGAATGGATAAAGGTTGTAGAAGTCCTGGGGTCTTAATTGTCTCAACTTTATTCTGCTATCAAACCAAACATTCCGCCACAAACTTTTGAATATCAGATTTAAGGCCATCCCAAAAAAAAATCTTTCTTCACCCTGTGGTAAGTTTTTAAAAATCCTGAGTGTCCTCCTAAAGGAGAAGTGTGCAATTCCAGAAGAATCTTTTGTTTTAGTTGGGAATTCTTACAAAGATATAAGCGACCTTTGTACCATAAGGAATCATTTTTCCAACTAAATGTATCAGATGTACTAGGATCTTGCTGCAACTTTTGAATGAGTGTCCATACATCTTTGTCCTTCTTCCATTCATTTCTTGCTTCGGTTATCCAATTTGGTTGGATAATAGAAATGGCACAAAGCAATGCTTCCACCTCTTCATTCTTTCTTGAGAGTGCATCTGCAACAACATTAAGCTTTCCTTTTTTGTAGATTATTTCAAAATCATAACCCAACATCTTTGTGACCCATTTTTGCTGCTCTTCTGAAGATATTCTTTGTTCCAAAAAGTGTTTAAGACTATCATGATCAGTTTTTACCTTGAAGTGTCTTCCCATTGGGTAAGTTCTCCATTTCTTTAGTGCATGAATTATTGCTAACATTTCCTTCTCATAAATAGGTTTCTGTAAATACTTTCCTTTGAATGGACGACTTTCAAAAGCAATGGGTCTTCCTTCTTGCATTAAAACAACACCAATTCCATTTCCTGAGGCATCACATTCCACAATAAAGGTTTTTGTGAAGTTTGGCGTAGCTAAGACTGGTGCTAGGCACATTGCCTCTTTAAGATGTTAAAAGGCCTTAGTTGCTCCAGGAGTCCATGAAAATGCATCTTTCTTCAATAATTTTGTTAGAGGTGTTGCTATTCTCCCATAATTCTTAACAAACTTTCGATAATACCCTGTTAACCCGAGAAATCCTCGCAACTGTTTTACGGTTGTGGAGACTTTCCATTCCTTAATGGCTTTAATTTTGTTATGGTATACCTTAACACCCTCGTGAGATACAATATGACCCAAATATTCCACCTCTTGTACTCCAAAGAAACATTTGGATGTTTTTGCATATAATTATTTCTCCTGCAATAGTTTGAGCACCCTGTCAACATGTTGAACATGATCCTTCCAAGACCTGTTGTAGATTACTATATCATCAAAAAATACTAGCACAAATTTTCTAAGAAAGGGTTTGAAAATGGAATTCATCAACCCTTGAAATGTATAAGGTGCATTGGTAAGGCCAAAAGGCATGACCAAAAATTCATAATGACCCTCATGAGTTCGAAATGTTGTTTTCGAAATATCTTCAGTCTTCATTCTAATTTGATGATATCCTGAATGAAGATCCAACTTGGTAAAATAAATTGCTCCATGTAATTCATCCAACAATTCATCAATCACAGGAATGGGAAATTTATCTTTAATGGTGAGCTTATTGAGCTCCCTATAATCCGGACACATTCGCCATGATCCATCCTTCTTGTGTACCAATACTACAGGAGCAGATAAAGAACTTTGACTAGGTTGAATTATACCCGCCTCTAACATTTCTGCAATCATACGTTCAATTTCGCTCTTTTGGACATAAGGATATCTATAAGGCCTGATGTTTGGAGGAACACTTCCTGGAATCAAATGAATAGCATGATCATGATCACGAATAGGTGGGAGTCCTTTTTGGAGTTTCAAAAACCTTTGGAATGATTGTCCAAGACTTTTTGGAGATCTGGAGAAATAGATGATTTTGATGTTGGAACTTCTAGTGAGCATAATTGTGCAATTATGCCTCGTTGTTCTTTCTTTAGAAGCTTTGTCATGACATTAGAGCTTATTATCTTTCCCGGCTTCCTTGCAATACCCCGTAATTCGACTTCCTTTCCTTCTGAAAAAAAATTCAAGAAAAGTTCTTGAAAATTAAAAGCTACCGTCCCCAAAGATTGTAACCATTGTACTCCTAGTACAACATCAGCACTTCCCATAGGAATGGAAAGCATTGGACTATTCAATACATATTCCCCCATGGTTAGCTTGATATTATGGCATTTTCCAGAACAATTTATAGTTCCTCCATTTGCAACCATCACTTGACATTTTGGTGCTGGGTATAGGAAACAATTCAATTCCTTGGCTACCTTACAATGAATAAAATTATGGGTACTACATGAATCAATCAACACTATTACCTTTTTCTTCTTGATATGTCCTTCTATCTTGAGAGTTTGAGGAGTGGTAATTCCTGCCAATGCATTACACGATATGGTCAGACTCATTTCTTCCTCTTCTAGGGTTGGTTCCCGGTGTATATCCTCTTCTTGTTCATTTTCTTCTTCCTCTTCACAATCTATGTAAAATAATTTCTTCTCAACACACTTATGACCTTTAGTGTATTTTCTATCACAACCGTAGCAAAGCCCTTTTGCTCTTTTTTCTTCCAATTGTTGTGGTGTCAACCTTGTAGGTTGTGGAAATCTAGGAGTAGCAACACTTCCCTCTTTATAGAAGTGAGTGGTAGACTTCCTTGTCGCCATAATTTTACATTCAATTTTTCTTGCCAACCTGAATGCCTTCTCCAATGAATCAGGTTCCAAAATGTGAACTTCATGTTGGATGTTATCCTTTAAAGTACCTATGAAGAGATCAATCCTTTGTTCCTCTAGAATATCAGTTACCCTTATATTCAATTTTTGGAAGTCCTCAATGTGCTCCCCCATTAAACCCTTTTGTTTGAGATTTATCAATTGGCTAAAGAAGGTGTTGCTCTTTGTATCCTCATAATGTGCTATTATTTCCTCTGTAAAAATTGACCAAGTGAAAAAAAAATTACGGGAGAAAAGCCATCGATACCATACAAATGTATTTTGTTCTAAATTTAAAGTTGCAATGCATAACTTTTGTGTGTTTTTCATATTATGGAGATCAAAATATTGCTCCATCTGTAGTATCCATGTTATAGGATCCTTTCCATCAAACTTCCTCATATCCATTTTCGGAATATGGTGGTTCTTCCCGCCAACATTAGATTTTATGAAATCATGATTAACATTTATTTTGTTCTCATCGTGAGTTTCCTCTACCATCTTTTCACCATTAGGAAACATTTCTTGTATCAACTTTTTCAAACCTTCCATGTATGCTTTTAGATCATTCTTCATGTTTTCCATTTTCTCATCGATCTTAGCTTCCATGTCATCCATGTTAGATTCCATGCCAGCTTCCATGCCATCTATCTTAGATTCCATGCAATTCTTCAAACCATCCATCTTAGATTCCACGTCTTTCTTCAAACCATCCATCTTAGTTTCCACGCCTTTCTTCAAAACTTCCATGTCATTTATTGTTTCTCTTTGCGAGAGCGAAATTTGTTGCACTTGCTCTTGTAATTTTGATATGTCGTGTTGCCATTCTTCATCTTCATGAGTCATAGTAGAGCTTTCTAAAGGCTTAATGGGTGTTGAATTCTTTTTAGGGGCCATTTTAGAATCCAATACTAATATCTATTCTACAATATGCCCTTGGAATCAATTCAACTTGATTCTTCAAACAAGACTTATGCAATTCGAAAAACAAAAAATACACAGCTTTTACTTGCTTTTGAGAAGCTCGATATTGAAATTGAATTATCTCTATAATTGCAGATCCTAAATATTTGAAATTCAGCCCTATAGTAGCCCTTTGAATCTTATTTCAAATGCCACAGGTCTGATCTGATTTAGATTCTTCATGGCAAAGTTATGTCCAATCTCCCACAATGACCCAATTTTGGACTGGTTCAGTAGAGCGAAGTTGTACGACTTTCCATGTGTCATTGTTTCCTCCTTTGGCTCTGAAATTGATAGACCGAAAACTACATTCCATGTACTTGCAGCCACTTTTTACAGCGTTCCAATCCGATTCTCAGAGAGAGATCTATGAATATTTTCCCACGATCACCTCTTTGAGATGAAATTCAGAAGCCTCAAAAAGCCCTAACTTCCACAGATCATAACTCTGAAATATTGCGACCCAATATCTAAAATTTTGAGACGATGTTCCTCAAGATTGCGGCTTTGCACTCTAAAAATTTCAGCGTCTTAACCTTCGTAGAAAACAAGTTATTACGAAAATACCATGATGACCTGCTTAGGTTAAATTCAGCAGCCTGAAAAATGACCTAACTTGCACAGATCATATCTTCGAAAATATTGTGAACCAAGCTCTGAAATTTTGTGACAATGTTCGTGAGGATTTTGGCTTCGCACTCTAAAAATTTCAGATTCTGAACCTTCGTAGAAAAAAAGTTATAGCGAAAATTCCATGATGACCTGTTTGGAGCAGCAAAACCCTAGAATCTCAAAGCTCTGATACCAAATGTTGTGAAACCAACTCCAAAAAGAGAAGAAAATAGATATCAACGCCTTAGAAATAAGCCACTTCGAGGGGGAAACCTCCAATACATTACATGAATGAACAATTCTTGGATGATTCAAATTACAAAACCTCCTTTCTATATATAGGAGTCCATGGGGCCACAATGTAATCCTAGTGGGGGCCACAATGTAATCCTAGCTGACCTAACAATAATAATTTAAGGGCACAATAATAACAATATGGGGGTTACAAGGGTACAATAATAACAATAAGGGGGTTTACACTAACAACAATAAGGGACTATACTAGTAATATAGGGACCTAACAACCAACTAGCATGAAGGAAATCAATCCTTGAACATTTATCAAAGATTCATTTGAAAAGGTGAACTACCTAGGGTTTTGCGAAAAGATACAAGAAGTGGGTTTCCATGCTAAGTTGACCAATATTTTTTCCACCAATTTCTAGAAGGAAAAGACCACCATAGTAGGGATGGACTTCATAATATCAGCAAAGGTCATAGCCTCAGCCACAGGTATCCCTAACCAAGGAGAAATTTGGTTTAAGGGGATGGGTTTAGATTTTGAAAATTACAAAGTCTTCCTCAAACCACACTACAAGGAAGCTCCCACTCATATCTTTCCTTTCAGGAAATTTTTATATAGATATGATCCTATGATGAAGATGATTATGAAGTATTTCACTTCTGAAGGGAGGTTTTCTAGGTTGTATCAGCATCACATAAGGTTTTTGATTCGTTTCACTGCCATTCAACTACTAAAGTTACCAAATTACTTATTCGGGAGCTTGGTTAAGATGATAGAGAAAGGGAGAGACCATCAGGCAAGTTTATTCCATCATGTTTTGATAAAATTCATATTTATTCATCAGCTCACATGGGTTAATATGTATTGGGAGGCTTTTTTAGAGGCAACAACTCTTTTGCCTACGTATCCTTAGTCCAAAAGAATCAACGCTCCTACATCATATATGCAACAAAGAGCTGAGCCATCTAGCATAAATTCAGTGACAAAAATACAACCTAGGGCAGAGGTTTCTCAAACCTACAAGAAGGGTAAAATATTGGTTTTTTTCCCTGATATATCTAAATACATGCCTGCATCTAAACCTATGACTAGGTCACAAGCTAGAAGACTCCCTAAGGAAGTTATAATTGAAAAAGTTCATGGAGAAGCTATAAATAAATCACCTAAACATGGAAATGAGTCACCCCTGCAGCACAATGATGAAGAGATACCTCCTGAGATATAGATGGTTGATTATGGAGACAAGACAGCAACAGACATCATCAAAGAGTAGTAAGAAAAAATCAAAGAGTTACAAGATGATCTCTCAAAGGAAATATTTATGGTGGCCTTCTTGAAACAAGAAAATAGGCAATTGAAAGTGAGTTTGATGCAGTATAATATCTCACAAGAGCCTCCATCATGTAGTAAAGTAGTTAAAGAAAAAGGTAAGGCAGTGATAGACTTAGAGAATATGGAAGCCAAAGATATTTAGAGGTGGCCAAGGAGACCTACCACAAGAGCATTGGAAAAGAATAAAGAGAAAGACAAGGTGGAGCCATCTCCTCCTCAAGCTCATGACACCATAGCTCTTGCTCAAACTCATGTTACTATATTTGACTCTATGAGCACTGAGGATGAGAAAGGTAAAGAGTATTTTCTTGACAACGAGAATTTGTATTTGGAAAAGCTACTGGAGAAGGAAAATAGAAACACTGCCATGTAGAGGCACATGGAAAGGCACCATTTCACAAGAAATATGACTTGCAAGGTTAGGGTTAAAAAAATGAAGAAAAAGCTTAAGAAGACCCTAAGAAAGCTAAATAAGAAGGATATACCTAACATCTTGGCTGATGCATCATTAGTTGCTTGAAGCCATGACTGAAAAATCCAAAAGGAGAGGATTTTGGGAAAATTTGATCATTTTTTATTTTTTTGGTAATACAGGAAAAATAAATTCACAGAAACGTAGTGTGGCCACGCTACGCTTTTCCTCAGGGGCCTCAAATGAAAAATGGTAATAATGTGCATGTGTCTCTTGACTTGTACATCCCATAAATCCACTTTTTTTTTCTTACCAATTCATAAATTTGCAAAAAAAGGGTAAAAAACCATCAATTTTTCACACTTTTGCCACTGTTTGGAGGCACACATTGCACTTCAGGAGTAGTTGTGGAAAATTGAGTTTTAAATGGTTTTGGAGAAGTGTTTTTTCTGGTTTCAAGCTTCTATGGTATAGAGGACATCCCCAAATATCAATATCAATCTTCATTTCAACTTAAAAATCTCTCAAACTCATCCAAATCACCCTCCAAATTTCACTACGCTTCTGCATCAACACACTACGTTTTTGAGAGAGCACGCTGCACTTCTGGGTTTGAGGACATTTATGGACACGTGGAGGTAAAAACTCGAATTTTTCTATGTAACAAATGTATCAAGAGCTGTTTGATAGTTAAAGGGCATATTCAAGGTCATATTTGTTATAGAATCTTGTATTTAATGACTGGAGATAAAGACTCAAACTTGTTAGCTAAAAAAGGCAAAGTTGTAAATAACTCCCATAGAATGTTAGGTCCCTATATCACTAGTATAGTCCCTTATTATTGTTAGTGTAAACCCCTTATTGTTATTATTGTACCCTTTTAACCCCCATTTTGTTATTATTGTGCCCTTAAATTATTATTGTTAGGTCGGCTAGGATTACATTATGGCCCCATGCACTCCTATATATAGAAAGGAGGTTTTGTAAATTGTATCATCCAAGAATTATTCATTCATGTAATTTATTGGAGGTTTCCCCCTCGAAGTGGCTTATTTCTAAGGCGTTCATATCTTTTTTCTTCTCTTTTTGGAGCTGGTTTCCCAGCATTTGGTATCAGAGCTTTGGATTCTAGGGTTTCGCTGCTCCAAACAAGTCATCATGGAATTTTCGCTATAACTTTTTGTCTATGAAGTTTCAGAAGCTGAAATTTTTAGGGTGCGAAGATGAAATCCTGAGGAAGATTTTCTAAAAATTTCAGATCTTGGTTCAAAATATTTTCGGCGATACGATCTGTGGAAGTTAGGTCTTTTTTCAGGCTCCTAAACAGGTCATCGTGGAATTTGCGCTATAAATTTTTTTCTACTGAGGTTCAGAATCTGAAATTTTTATGGTGCAAAGCTGAAATGCTAAGGAAATTCGTCAAAACATTTCAGAGTTTGGTTCGCACTATTTTTGGAGATATGATCTGTGGAAGGTAGTGCTTTTTCAGGCTCCTGAATTTCATCTCAAAAATGTGATCGTGGGAAAATTTCAATAACTCTCTCTCTGAGCATCAGATTGGAGTGCCGTAAAAATTGGTCGCAATTACACGGACTGTAGTTTCTTGGCTATCAATTTCAGAGGCGAAGGACGAAACAGTGACACGTGGAAAGTCGTTCAAGTTCGCTATACTGAACCAGTCCATAATTAGGTCATTGTGGGAGATTGGACATAACTTTGTCTTGGAGAATCCAAATCAAGTTAGACCTGTGGCGTTCAAAATAGAATTCATAGGGCTACTTCAGTGCTAAATTTCAGATATTGAAGAGCTGTGATCATAGATATAATACAATTTCAATATCGAGCTCCTCAAAATCAAGTAAAAGGTGTGTATTTTTTTCCGAATTGCATAAGTCTTGTTTGAAGAATCAAGTTGAATTGATTGCAAGGGCAAATTGTAGAATAGATATCAGTATTGGATTATAAAATGGCCCCTAAAAAGAATTCAACACCCATTAAGCCTTTGGAAAGCTCTACTATGACTCATGAAGACAAAGAATGGCAACATGACATATCAAAATTACAAGAGCAAGTGCAACAAGTTTCGCTCTCGCAAAGAGAAACAAAAAATGACGTGGAAGTTTTGAAGAAAGGCGTGGAAACTAAGACGGATGGTTTGAAGAAAGGTGTGGAATATAAGATGGATGGTTTGAAGAATGGAATGGAAGCTAAGACGGATTTCATGGAAGCTGGTTTCCCAACATAGAAATTAGGTTATGAGTCATTAGTTTCATTAATTAGTTGTTTTGGATCAAATTTCGACCCATAGAGGTGGCACGATGTCTATTTTTCTAAATGTACTCAAAATAAACTCATTGTGAGGGTTGGATACTTGATAATCATAGTGTGGAGCTTGTGTACACCTTTTTTACAGTGATATCAATGGCAGTTGTAGAATTATCTTGAGATTCTTATGGTATGCTTATTGATAGTGTTTCTTCTCAGTTTTATCATCAAATTGAATGTTTATTTATCCTTACAAACATATGTATTCTCTCATGTAATCGTCTCATTAGTTTTTCAAGCAGAATACATAAGTTTTATGCTCTGTTTTGATGAGATTTTAATGTTTGCGTTTCATTTATTTTGATGAATGAATTCATAGTTATATGATCATTTCGATCCTTCATTTTTCAACCCTATACCATAATGAAAACCTAAAAATGCCAATAAAAATATCTACTTTGCCTCATTTTCATCTCTGGAATTGATTATTCAGAATCCTGACCTAATTCCTAGATCTATGACATTGATCCAAAAAACCCTAATGAGTTGAATATCTAGCCTAATATCTATTTTTATCTCTAGTCACTTCATTGGTTGTGAGATTAGAGAGAGCCCTCTTTGATTTGGTAGGGCAAGTTCCCAAGTCCAAAGTTGGTTTGAGGTTACCTCGTTTAGTCTCCTTTCTCAGCCTTAGGAAACTAGAATGAGTTCTAACATTTTGGAGCCGTTTCCAGGGATCGAGTGTCAAATATTGCCTAGGTATATTTCTTACATTTCGTTGAAGGCTAGACTTGTGGGTGATAGGTGCTAGCATTCAGAGAAGAATGATTTAGTCATTTCGAGCCGAAGTGTAGAAGCAGAGGAACACTGTCTCCCAAAAGGCATAGAAGGTCCAATCCTGATCCTAATCCTTCACAAATAGTTCATGACCCTAAGAGGATTTTGAGGAAGTAGAAATCACAATCTTGAAAAGTTAAAAAGGATACTCCTTCACTTGTAAGATCCACCTCATTGCCTACCAGGTCGGTTGCTCCTGAATATTTATTATTTGACCTCAAATTTGGGTCATATTTGTTCAAGTCTAAGTTAGAATATTTCTTTTGAGAATCAATTTTTTATCCGATTAAAATTGAAACATATTTTCCATTTTCTAATTCTTCATATTTTGAGGGTGATAGTAAGGTCTCGTCAGATTTTTACAAACTTCAGAGCTTAGTTGATCAGTTCCAAATAACCTCTGAAAAGGCCTATATCATGTACCAAAATGAGTCTGTGTTTGCTTCTATATCTACTGTTACACCTCCCCATACATCTTCTCCATCATCCTCTACTATCAATTCATCGCTTCCTTCGCAATCATTTTCTCTTTCAACACCTCCTGTTGTGATTTCCATTCAACCTTCTCCAGTAGTCATGGAAAGATTTTCTCCTTTGATTTTACCACCACAACTTACTACTTTGCCTCAAAATTATGGTCAAATATTACCTTTGTTTGATGGGACAACAAAGGTCACTACTCGGCAACATAGAATTAAATTTATTGATTTCATTGACCTTGAAGAAATTGATAATGATGATGCCAAGATGTGCATAATAGCACAAATATTTTCAGGGGAATTTAATAAATGGTTTCATTCATTAATAGCTACTTCTGTAGCTAATTCGCAATAATCATTAGACCTATTTCTAGTGAAGTGGTAAGAGAAAAATAATCCTCTCCAAATTTTGGCTAAGTATACTTCTTTGAAGAGAAATAATAATGAATATGTGCAAGATTTCACAGCTAGATTTAATAGGATATATGATTCTATCCTAGAAAACATTAAGATTCCTCCTGGCCTGATGCTTTTTCATTATCTAGATGCCTTTGTTCCGGATATGGCTTACCAATTGATGGATAGAAATCCTGCTACCCTTGAAGACATGTAAAGGAATGCAATAAGTGTTGAGGCAAACCTACTAATAAAAAATTCAAAGATCAAATCAGAAAAGAGGGTTACCATAAAGGAGGATCCATCCACTTCATCGGAGGGTAAAATTTATTCTTTGATTAAGACAATGGAGAAGATGATAGAAAAGATGACCATCACAGATAGACAAGCAGAACAACAAATCAGAAATCCCAATTTCATAGGCCAACAACAACAACCTCAATACATGATCAAACAAAGAGAGTATAGGGGTCAAGATAAATAAGGTTAGCAGAAAATTCAAAATCCTTTTCAGCAAAATTATACATAGGGCCTTGATGAAGAAGAAGAAGAAATTTCAGGCAAAAATCATATTTTTGAGGAAAATCAACAACCTATTTTCTTGACTGAGGAGGATGAATTTTCTGAAGAACTCTATGTACATGATGGTCAATAGTATGTTATTTATAATGATGATATGTTGGCAGTACAGACAGAAGATTATCAAAGAGGCTGTCAAAATTCCCTTACCCAAGTGCAAAGGAAATATGGTCTGAGAAATAGAAATGTGCCCATAACTTCAAATTGGAAAAAGCAGAATTCTCAAACAGATGTCCATAACAAAAATATGAATTCTACAAATCAGAATAAGGATAAAGGAACTTTTTATCAATCAGGGAAAAGGTAATGAAGCTTCTACTATAAATTTGAAGAAAGATAAATAAATTCAAGCTCGAGGATAAAGAAAGGAGATTCCAATCAAAGATCAACCCGAAAGGAAGGACATGCCATCTAAAGAGGTAGAAAAGCATTCTAATTTACTTAGTCTTGAATGTTAGTGTCTATGAGTCACCAGTGATCAAATTTCACTTTTAGTATGGTTAGATGTCTTTGGTAAAAATTTTAAATTTTCAAATAAATTTGATGTCTTTTTAAAAGTCAAATGAGTCTTGAGTCATGTCCAAGGTGTCAATACTACTCCCTCCATTTTTAAGGCCATAAAATGGCATCATGGTCATGTCATCATTCCTTATGATTTGTCATATAATGAGCGTTTTGGTCATCATTTTTGTCATCAAATCATATTATGCAACCTACAAAGGTTCAAAGTTCCAAATCATGGTTTCATATATGCATTTGGTGTCATCATTAGGTCAGGTCATCATAATTCATGTAGGGAGTCATGTCGTCACCTTAGTAACCATCATGGGAGTTAGTAATTAGGGAAAAACTATTCAAAAATATTCCCAAGGTACATTTACCCTTCATGGAGATGTAACCTTGCCAAATACATTTATAAATCTGCAATACACTACCTCATCACATAATTTCCCAAAAATGACTTATGATATCACTCCACCAAAATCGACTTTCAAGCTATAAAGAGACCATGAAAGCATTCAAACAGTTCATTTCATCTTCCTAGAGCTCTCCTCCACCATTAATTTTAACCTCAGCGTTCAAAACTCCGATTTTCCCATCATCAAGCCCTTTCCAGTAAGCACGCTGCGTTTTTGCCTAGCACGCTGCTTTTTTTCCTAACACACTGTGTTTTTGCCTAGTGTTAGACTCCGTCTTGTCAGTCCGCTGTCAGATTCAAATTCACCAAAGTTCATTTCTCGTCATTCAAAGTCATGGGTGGCAAAGATTTTTTTTAAGAGTTTTTAGGTCTAGGGTTTTGTCGACCTATTTCGCATGAAAGCTTCCAAATTAGTCTCAATTGAAAAATTTCATAGTCAATAAGGCTTGAGAGTGTTTCTTCTTCAAAACCCTGTTTTGAAGAAGAAATCATTAATTGTGTCTTCATAATAAATGTGTAATTATTCAAAGTTTCTCAGCTGAAAATGTTCACATGCAACCCCTCCTGATCCTTTGCTGAAGTCCCACGCCACCATCCCTGCAAAAAGTCAATCAAGAAAACATTATTCAAACCAAAAAATCAAACTCCATAAGTTTAAAAGATCTTTCATATGTTTAAAACATTCATGTGCATCCAAAACTTGAATGAAAGTCGATTCAAAGTGGAAGAGGGCGGAAATTGCGTTTTTGAGAACCAGGACTGTGCCAAAAAACCTGCGCGGCGCATACAAAGGAGCGCGCAGCGCACTGGGCGTGAACACTCGGTGTATTTTTACACATGCGCGGCGCATCCGGGAGGCGCGGCGCATTGGCTATGCCGCGCGGCGCATAAAGCCAGAGGCCCGAAATTGCTCATAATTCCTCCAAATTGCCACTAACACGCGCGGATTTGTCAGCAGGGCAGTGTCAATTGCAATACCATTTGAATACAACACAGTTTCCAGCTTTTTGTTCTCATGGATTTTCTCATATGCACATGAAAAAGACATCAACACCAAAGAAAAATGGAAATATACTGAAATGGTTCAAGAAGAAAAGGGCGTTGCCTGTAGTTCGATAGATGGCTTTCTCTGTCAGCAGCAATGAATGGGATGCAGTTGGTTAACATACACTTATGCTGTTTGTAGTGAACATATCAAAATTTCACTTGGATTGACATAGCCTGCATGATGACCAATGAAGAAAACTCTGAGGATCATCGCGGCACAGCAATGTGGTTGTAAGCGGTGGAGATAGTGCGGGCGCTATCATAAATAACTTTGCTCAGATCGGAAGTGTTGCAAGGAGCGAAGAGGCAGTGGTCAGTATCAGCATGCATGCTTTTGTTAGACACCGATAAGGTTATGATGTGGTTGCCCTTTGGCCTCTGTACCGCACGCCTGCAGCTAAGAACCCAATTTCACGAAGGGCTCCAAGGAAACTGAATTTTACATGCTTCGTATGATGACGCCTCAGAATAAAAGGCCACTTCATCGCTAAAAGACAATCCCGTGGAAATCAAAAATGTCACCAAAAAACGGGAAATGCAGTTACGCATATTGCATACTTCAAACTTAAGTACGAGAGATTGAAACCAACCTTCAGAGCAGCCTCCATGTTTAATGAATATAATGCATATATATGCTGGAATGGAAGGGTTCAGCAGAGAGCAATCGACGAATATCTTCAAGGGCTGGCGCAGAACATTTTCCGTGTTTCTTCTAGTTTATCACCCAATAATGGCGCGCCTTCCCGCCCTCTTTGTTACCCCTTGAATGTTAATGAACATAGATATAACCCCCTTTGCTCCACCGAGCTTTTGAGTATATGGATTAGTGATTTATGTTGAGAATGCAGCAAGATGATGGAGCTTAGTGAAATGAAGTCGCCTTCACTAAGTGGGCCCGCAGGCAAATTCTGGCGCAAAGTCTATTTTTAGACATACGGAGCATAATTTGGGAATTCTACTTGGAGATTCTTGATGGATGCGAAATGTCGGTAAAAATAGATGAGACCCTATTTTTTAGGACCCAGGCTATTTTTAGACTGATCTCCTAAAAATATGGAAGTCAAATATTATTTACCCTTAATAATATTTTGACTATAAACAGCAGTTTACTCTCTTGGCGCACTTCAATTTGAGTCATGGAGGTGGCTCATGCAACTGACACAAGGAATCACGTGGTTCCTAGGGTTTGATGGCATCTTGCATGGTTGGCTTCAGTTAGACTTCAGTGGCAGGAGTTTTGGAGGAGTTAACGGGACAAGTAGTGGAGTTGTGTTCTGTTTGGTTTTAGTTGAACTAGTTGGGATTAGTTAACCAACTAATCAACTAGATATGAGTGGAGTAAATTAAATAATATTTAATTTACTAAATATTAACTCATTAGTCAACTCAAGAACACTTCAGTTCACTACAGTGCATGATCAATTCAGTGGAGACCAGTGGAAGAGGTAGATGAAAGGGTAAGTAAAGCTATCAGTTGGTAGATTTGTTTTGCATGAGTTTTGCATTACACTTGGAGGAATTGTCCATGACAATTACGCAATCAAGGGAAGGGGATTCGAACCTTGAACCTCTTCATAGACAGGCCATGATTGCGCAATAGAGGCAAGGCAATTGGCGGGGAGTTTTGAACCTCAGACTTGTTCAAAACTGAGTCAGATTGTGAGTAACTTCATGAGAGAGTACCGAGTACTTGTGAGGAGTATTGTACTTGTTTGGTTACTTGATTTCTCCATTATAATATACACAATAGCTGCGGGGTTTTCAGCTATAGGCTTTCCCCATACATACTGAGTTAATGTGTGATTGAATTGATGTGAGATTGCTTCCGTTATTTCCGCATGTGACAATTAATTGTAGAAGAAGGTTATGTGTTATGTATGCAATTCGAAATTGATATATGACCAGGTTAATCTTCAGTGAATAAGTGATTTATTCAGCTAATTTCTACAATTTATTATAAAACTCTACATGTCATCATTTATTGCTTCAACAAAGAATCTCTCCAACAGGCTTAAAAATAATTTTCCAATCAATCCGACAAGGGCGCAATCAAACACGTTCCGACTTTCAATAAATACATAGAGGGGTGTAATATCCAAAGATATGTATGAAGGAGTTCGAACTACAGCCACCAGCAGAGAACAAAACATCAAGGCGTAAAGTCAAAAACCGAAAGCCCAAATTAAACAAAGGATATCCATCGTGGCAGAAAGATAGGTTCGATTGCCTATTTTGGTTTTCAGTTATGATTTCAGAGGCTCTACATTACAGTTTCCGCATTCTAATTGGTAATCAACAAACAAAGTGTGACGCTGCTCCTTTTAGAGCAGACTTTTCCTTTTTATGATTCTAGGTGAAACAGCGCCCTATTTTTATCAATTTGTTATCACATCTTTGAGTTATATATTGTATTGAAAAACACTTGTAAAAGAGGGGAGAGTTCTGGGAAACATAGGGGAGATAACAGAGAGCTTCATTGTACAGCTTTGACAGAGGAATAATGAAAGGTTGCAGCTCTGGTTTATAAGATTCTTGTGGTACGAATTTAGCAATTGTGTCTTTCTTTCTGTTTCATATGTCTTTTGTAATGTTTCATAGTTCATTCATAATCATTTCCAGTTGAATGCTTTACAGTAAGGGAGGTAGAACCCAATTTATTTTCTCTGCCTTGAGGGAGCGTTCAGTATTTGTGTAATTTTCTTCTGTTGGAAAGGATTCATTGTTTAATGCCCTTTTCAGCTTTCTTAAACAGTCTTTACATTCCATTTAATTTAAATTTAATTGTTAAACTTCATTCCTATCTCACCTTATGAAATACCCTGTGCTTTTGATTAAATATCTGCTCATGATGTTCCTTGGTCCCATACAGCCCAGAAAACTCAATTATTCATTAAATTTCCTTTTCACATTTATTTACTAGCCTAAAATCAGTTCCCATTTTAAGTCATCTCGCACTTTATTGCTCATTTTATCGAGATTGACTGGAGAGAGCCCTCTCCTGTCCTCGTAGGGCTAGCTACGAGGCTGAGCTTGGTTTGATGTTGCCTTGAACCTCGCCTTCTTTCAGCCTAAGCCATATTTGAGTGCTAACACATAGCACACTGCATTTCTAGCCAACATGCTATGTTTTTGAGTTTGGAGCTTAGAGGAAGTAAAAAAAGGGTTCATTCAACAATATACAGGTTCCAGAGACTCCCAACAAGTAAGTATAAACTTTCATCAATCCTCATGAAGTGATTTTCCTTCAGCAAATGATGAAATCCCTATCCTAGGGTTTATCACCGCACTTTTGGTTTTCTTGGTTTCTGCTTAAGTTCAGTGATAAAATCCCTATTTTTCTTGCTCTAATACCCATGTAAACACTTCATAAACCTACCCCAATAATTTACCACACTCATATCCTTCATTTCATCATTTTTTTCCAAAATCCATAACCCATGCTATGTTTTTTCTACATTTATGGGATTGAACTGTGTTTTTGGTTTTTATGCTTTTTCCCTCACCCATTTCAAAAAATTCCATTTCATAAGTGTCTCTAACACCTATTCCTATTCCCCCTATTTCTTCCAGATTTTTCTTAGTCCCTTATCCCCTCCTTTTCCCTCCCCAAACTAGCTGCTCTTTTTCCCCTATTTTCTAAATCCTACCCTGCCCTTCCCTCCTATCAAACTAGGGTTTTTATTAAGCAAACCAACACTATGGCCAGTGAAAAGAATAAGTACAACAAAGGAGTACATGTTTCCAAATATGAACCAACTAGAATTTAGGAAATAAATGCTTCAACATTTATGAAAGAGTCATTTGAAAAGGTGAACTGCCTAGGGTTTTGTGAAAAGATACAAGAGATGGGCTGCCATGCTAAGTTGACTAGTATTTTTGCGACTAATTTCAAGAAGGAAAATACCACCATAGCAGGGATGGACTTCATAATATCATCAGAGGCCATAGATTTAGCCACATGTATCCCTAACGAAGGAGAAATTTGTTTTAAGGGAATGGATTTGGATATTGAAAATTACAAAGTCTTCCTCAAACCACACTACAAGGAGGCTCCCACCCATATATTTCCTTTCATGCAATTTTTAAATAGACATGATCCTATGATGAAGATGATTATGAATTATTTCACTTGTGAAGGGATATTTTCCAAGTTTTATTAGTATCACATAAGATTGCTGATACATTTCACTGCCATTCAACTGCTAAAATTACCAAATTACTTATTCAGGAGCCTATTTAATATGACTGAGAAAGTAAAAAGTAAAGGGAGAGACCATCAGGAAAGTTTATTTCATCATGGTTTGATCAAAGCCATAGTTCTTCATTAGCTCACATAGGTCAATATGTCTTGGGAGGCATTTTTAGAGGCAACAAATCTTTTGTCTATGTCTCCTCAGTTAAAAATGATCATCACTCCTACATCATATGGGCCACAAAGAGCTGAGCCATCTAGCATACCTTCAGTGACCAAAAGACATCCTACGTCAAAGGTTTCTCAAACCTACAAGAAGGGGAAAATATTGGTTTTTTCCCCTGAGATATCTAAATACATGTCTGCATATAAACCTCTAACTAGGTCATAAGCTAGAATCTTGCCTAAGAAAGCTACAATTGAAGAAGTTCAGGGAGAAGTTATGGAGAAATCACCTAGACATGAAAATGAGTCACCCCTGTAGCACAATGATGAAGAGATACCGCCTAAGATAGAGGTGGTTGATCATGGAGACAAGACAAAAATAGACATCATCAAAGAGAAGCAAGCACAAATCAAAGTGTTACAAGATGATCTCTCAAAGTAAAACTTTATGGTGGCCTTCTTGAAACAAGAAAATAGGAAATTGAAAGTGAGTATGATGCAACATAATATCTCACAAGAGCCTCCATCATCCAACAAAGCAGTCAATGACAATGTTAAGGCAGTGATATATTTAGAGAAGATGGAAAACAAAGATATTTAGAGGCAGCCAAGGAGACCTACCACAAGAGAATTGGCAAAGAAGAAAGAGCAAGAATGGCTCCTCCTCAAGCTCATGACACCATAGCTGCTGCTCAAACTCACGATACTATATTTGACCCTATGAGTGCCAAGGATGAGAAAGGTAGAGAGTATTTTCTTGAAAAAGTGAATATGTACTTCGAAAATCTACTAGAGAAGGCAAATAGAAACACTGCCATACATAGGCACATGACAAGGGACTATGACGCAAGAAATCCGATTTGCAAGACTAGGGTTAAAAACATGAAGAAAAAGTTTAAGAAGACCCTAAGAAAGCTCAAGAAGAAGGATAGCCTTAACATATTGGCTGATGCACTCTTGGTTTCTTGAAGCCATGATTGAAAAATGCAAAAGGAGAGAATTTTGGGAAAATTTTGATCATTTTTTAGCTTTTTGGTATTACAGGAAAAAAAGATGCACAGAAATGCAGCGTGGCCACGATGTACTTTTCCTCAGGTGCCTAAAATGAAAAATAGTAAGCATGTGCACGTGTCTCTTTACTTGTACATCCTAGAAATCCCATTTGTGTTTTTTTTCAGTTCATAAATTTGGAAAAAATGGTCAATACCATCAAATTTTCACACTTCTGCCACAGTTTGGAGGCGTGCGCTGCACTTCTGGATTAGTTGTGTAAAAATGAGATTTAAATGGTTTTGGAGAATTGTTTTCGCCGGTTTCAAGATTCAGTGGTATAGAGTACATCCCCATCTATCAGTATCAATTTTCACTTCAGCTTAAAGATCCCTCAAACTCATCCAAATCACCCTCAAAATTTCACTACATGTCTGCATCAGCACACTACATTTCTGAGGGAGTGTTAGTGAGGTAAATCCCCTCTGCGGACAAAGGTGATCCCACTAGCCCTAGAGTGGGTCTAGCCACAAACAAGACACACTATGACATCAATTCCTAGTTAAGAATGGACAAAGACTTGGTAGATCACTTACCGTAGGTCCTGCGTTGTTGTGTCATCCGGAAGAATGGTTGCCTCCCGCTCCTGATTCGACAGGTCACGATCCGCTTGTCCTCACGCCCGGATACCTACACATACACAAGAAATAAAGACGATACACAACATACTATTTCGCATTCCTAACTATCAGTCAGTCAAAGAAGACTAAATCATATGAATTAAATAAACATAACACAAGATGGAAACAATATCATAGTCAAGTATATTAATTTAAAGAAGGAAGACTACAACCAGGCTTTGACGTTGCGATCTCCTCCAGCAGGGTTCCAGCAGGGTTCCAGCGGAGCACGTCTCACAAAGCTCGTAGGGAATTCATATGGGGCTCTCTCTACGGGATCCTCCTTGGTTCGACCTTCTCTATAACGATTACTCAGCTATAATGTCTCTTCTCCAAGTTCAGCTTCTTGGCTATATGTTTAGCTCTATATTTTGTAAAGGGAGAAGGCCGATTTATATAGAGGGAGAAGGAGAAGTTAGGATCCCTATAATCATGGGGGGATTCTTATCCTCTTAGAATGTTCCATCAACCATTTCCTAAAGGAAGAGATCCGTGTTTTATTGAGTTTAACCACTTGCAATGAGTCATTCCTGAGGTGGTTAAAGGAAACTTCCGCCTCCAATTTGTTAAAAAACATTCCCAAAAAGGCTAGCATGGGTTTAACACAGGGACAGAGAGCCAGCTGGCGCAACCTCTACTGAAAATTTTCCCCATTGGCGCGAGGGATGAACTGGCTACCCACGCCAATGCCAAAACATAGGTTTTTAGTGCTTTCTGAGGAAATGTTCAACAGGAAGAATCATGTCCTTATGCAGAAGGATGAAAAGAAGGTATTTGCAGAGTTTGAAACTGCTCACAGGTTACGGGAAAGACCCTCCAATATGTGGGGTGAGGGATTTTAGGGACGGTGATGAAATGTTGTGTAACATATGCCCCCTAAAGCATGAGGTCTGAGAGAGAGGGAGGGGTGAAATGCTTTATGAGAACGCGTTCGACCAAAACACTGTTGTTGGAAAACCTGCAAGTACGAATACAACTGATACATCTGAGATATGATATGTGGCATGGGCGCAACCATCCATAAGAGAGTATATAAACAATGAGATCTGAGGTATGGACACAGCCATCCAGCAATAGGGATCAATAAATAGACTCAGGTATGGTCGCGGCCATCTAATCAAAGGAGTCATACAATAAGTCATAATAATCCACAAAGAACCCGCGGCCTGGATTTCATTAGACAAAACCTAGGGTCTTGCACTCCATCTCGACCTGAACATGGTACAAATTCGAGCATGTGAATATGTGAGCTGAAGTCGAACATGCAAGAACATCGTCTGATTACCAGCCAATGATGAAAGCTATTAACAGACGCGAGAGAAACCACCAATAATGATAATGGCTCTCAAGGTACAAAAGGTACAATCCATGGCATGTGAACAGTGATCTGACATCGAACACCCGTAGAGTCAATCAATCAAAGGCCAATGATGTGGACCTTACGTCGAGTGCGAAGAACCTGCCATTGAGGCATGCAGGCTCCAAGGTACCTGAAGAGAGTCTTTAGACCAGCTTCCTGGATAATGAGCTGGAGTCGATAGGAAGTGACCTTGATTGAAGGTGGGCCATAATTTTTCCCACATCATCGACACGAGACAAAGGAATATGATGTTTGTGAATCAAGACCAACAGAGAATCAGAGGGAGGTTGAAAACTGCAGAGGCAAACTTCTCTTGAACATATCAGCAACATGACACTAGATTTGGCAGTATTTGACATCAAGGGATCTGAGGTCATGGTTGATGTGGAAAAGAGAAGATGAGCAGTCAAAAGGGATTACCCAAACCCATGGAGGCAAGCAGATAACGAGATGAGATGTCCCAACCCAACACGAATGCAAACAAGTGCCATGTTCAAGAGCGACATACTGCCAACACGACTACAATCTTGGTTCCATTTTCCCCCACCATTTCTGGCGAGTACCCCAATTATTTTTGAAAACAAGCTTGAAGGGGATAGAATGTGCTTGAGATGTAAGTTTTTCCTTTGGAAAAATCTGACCTAGTACATTTTACGAGCCCTAGGAAGGAGGAACTCGAGTAACGTCATGACGACGGAGTTCGATGTCATCAATTTTTAACAAGTCTGACAAAGGAAGAACTCAGCATCTTTTCATATTTAGAGAGTTTGAAAAGAGGGTGGAAAAGAAAAATCCAGTAGTCCATTTTCGTAAATAGTCCCTCAGATCTGAAAAGGTAGAAAAATGTGTTTGAGAGAACCTCCTAGTTGCGACAGACTAGGGTATTCCTTTTTTGTAAATAATCTATCCCAGCCCGAAAAAAGGGGTAAACGTATACTGGGTAGATATCGTTTCGCAACCAATTTAGCGAGCTCAAAACAAAAAGTGACTCGGTGATATTTTCAGGTTTAGAGAGTCAGAAAAGAGCTAAAAGTTGACTCCTCCAAGAGGAACGAGTGGTATAAAGGGTAGTTACTGGTTCCGGTAATCGTGGAACTGCTCAGAACAAGTAAAGGTTAAGAGGTTGGCTAACAATACCACTCATCACAGTGGTTGCTCAGGAATGGGTAACACAATCAAGTGAAGGTGTATGATCGGTCAAGAAGATGGGGACGATGGAATGAGAGAACCAAGGATCATCTGGAAAAACAGGCTGATAAAATGGAAATCACGAGAGGTAAAATGGGAATGGTTTCATTTTTAAACAAGCTTGAAATCAAGAAACTCTGCTTGAATTTGGTTTCATTTTTACACAATATTGAAAAAAATATAAACTATACTTGAAGTTGGTTTCATTTTACACAAGCTTGAAACAAAGATAAACTATGCTTGAAACCGGTTTCATTTTTACACAAGCTTGAAACGAAAAAGGAAAAAAAACTATTCTTGAAAAAGTAAGCATGCCCCCAGCATGGTGACTCAATTCGAGGTACATGCCCCCCAAGCTTCAGTCCATATGAAAGGTAGATGGAGTGAAGGTTCAAATACGAGATCAAGAGAAATACTCGACTGGGATTTACGAGATCTGATCAAAGACTCGAATTGAACGGGAAAGAGTTTCATTGTTTTAACGAGGTTGACACATTAAAAGAACTATCCTCAGGAACTAATTCATTTTTTAATGAGGTTGAAATAGAAGACGAACTATCCTCGGAAGACCTTGTTTCATTTTTTAAGGAGCTTGACACAAGAAAAACGAACTCTGCGCCTACCAGCTTGTTTCATTTTTTAAGGAGCTTGACATAAGAAAAAGAACTATGCTTTGACCACCTTGTTTCATTTTTTAAGGAGCTTGACACAAGAAAACGAACTATGCTCTGACAACAACTCATCATGATGAATAAGAAGTCATAGATTCCAAGGGGTTCACCTCTGGTGGGAGAACAATATCTTGAAAATCAGGACCCAATGCCCCCAGCACATGATGCACAATGGCACTATCACTGAAGGCAAGCATGGGACAGGTAGCCACATAATTAACCTGTGGCGAGGAAGATACAACCGATGGATAAAAACCCAGAAGGGATGATGGTGGACTAGATGTCATGTTAGGACCAAAGAATGAAAGTTGATCAATGGTCATGATTCATCGTTGGTGTGGAAAATGGATCACGCGAAAAAGGGAAGAGATAACTGCCCCCATGACATAAGTACAATCACGCCCCAAGAGAAAATTGAAATCTAAGGGGCATAGAACAACCATCATGTCTATATGGACGGTTTTCCCTACCAAAGTAACAGGAAACTTCGGAAGGATCCCTAACGGTTGATTGGTTCCTCTGTTAAAAGCCAACAAATTTTGGGTAACATGCATAAGCGGTGGAGAACCAAAATCTTGCCAAGTAGTGGAATACAGAATACTAACAGACGTGCCTTCATCTATAATAGTGCTAGGTACGACCAGATCAAAGGTTTGTACCGTTATCTCGAAAGGCACATAAGACGGGAGGCAGTATCTGGAGAATCAACTCCAATCAAAGGAAGCGATCAAACTACTTGGGGGGGATACCATCAAACTGAGATGGTTATCCCCCAGTGTTACCGAGGTAAGAGGAGCACTCTCCTGGACCTCCATCACGGGAGTAGGAGGAGAATCTTATTTCATTATAGGGACAGATGAATCTTTTGCCAAGTCCGAGGAATTTGAAGAAACAAGAAGAAAATGAGGGGGATGAGATCTACTCTCAACGGAAAATACCTGATGAACCACCGATGGGGTCAGATCGACCGATCCCACGACCAACGGTTGGTCGGGAACGGATTCCTGAATTCGAATTTCTGAGGGAGTGGGACCGACCAAGGATAATTCTTGACCTATATTTGAATCAACTAGCGGAGGACTCGAAGAAAGTTTCTGGTAACTAGACAGAAGGTAGGGTGTGGAAACAGTAGGGTCATCCAACACTCTTTTGGCTTCATCCATGTACGGACAAAGGTGAATGGGGTGATGTCCTTCACACAAATTACAAGGATTGGTAATCTTGCCCTGTTTTTTATGAGTCTTATCAGTTCTAGTAGAAGATGTGTCAATAATATGACTTCCAGAAGCCAAAGGCAACGGCAGGCGGCTGTTAGACCATGCTTCAAGTACCTATGGAATACCAGGGAAATCTTGAAGAAAATGGTTACCTTTGCAGAGCATCCAAGGGAATTTGACTTTCCGTGGAAGCGTGGATTGTTTTGCAAAGGAAAGCTTCTTAGGTGGAATAGTTGTAGTATTAGCCTCTCACTTATCTGACTTCTTCTTCTTCGTCTTCTTCTTCTTCTTCTTAGCCACCTGGTTACTGGAGTCCAGACTTTCACCAGGCAAAGTAGAAGAGAAGGACGAAGAAATAGGCGAAGAAGGGGAGAGGTCCACCTTAGAAGCAACATGATGTTGTTCCGTTGGAGGAGATGGTTGTACGGTGGATGGAACACTTGGGACCACCAAGGTTTAAAATAACCATACAGGCAATCCAACAGTTAAACCAGGTAGGGACAACATTGCCATATAAGGAGCACCAACATTCCCAAAAGCAGGAAAAGGACCAGGATTCCCTTCAGAGGGGATTCCTGGGTTAGTGAACTCTGGAAACGTTGCCATCAAAAACAAATTTTAAAAAAACACCCTAAGGAAAATAACTTTAACCAGGAATATTTCGTAGGTAGTTAATTTTTAAGACATTGAAACAAAATTCTATCGTTTTATATTTTAAGAGTCGAGAAATAGGCAAAAGGTGACTCTATCACTTTCAGGTTGGAAACGAGCATGAAATGACAAGTGCTTGATGATCTTTTCAAATTTATGGAGTCAGTAAATATCAAAAATGACTGCTCGGGTAGTCTAGGTAACAGGGTGTACCAGGTTCCCGTGAACTGCCATATACACCTTCGTTATAAAATGAAAGAAAAATCAACCAAGGACTTGACGTATGTGTAGGTAGTCTCCTCGAATGTTTTGTTCGGTGTATCACGGTTACGAGGCGGTAGACTCAGCTTCCTACGGATAAAAGGAATGCAACCTATAGGGGTATCCCTTTATATACTCGATGGTACAGGGAGCACAAGTCCGTACTAGCACTGACTGAAGGCAGATGGCGAGCGACAGCTGCTAGGTTTTAAGACGCCGGAACACGTCTCTAACTTAGACCACTAAATTTTTCGTTAAGTTTCAATGTTGCTTTAGGTTAATTGAATAAATTTTAAGTTGATCTTGTATTTATGTTTTAATTCCAAGGTCCTACTGAATGTTGGATCCCAAAAATTCCTGAATGCAAGCTACATGCCATAAAATACCATTTCGTTCAATGAAGATCTATCTACGAGAAGGTTAGGAATTTCAAGCGATAACAAATAATGAGAACACACAGAATTATTCACCACAACACCTGATGCAAACTAATGAGAACGAAAAATCTTTCCTAGAATGTTGAATGCTAGTTATGCAAATATTTTCCAATCCTACGATGCAAACAAAAAATGCGAGCAAAAAATATTTTTTGATTTTTTCAATGTAATAGATAAAACGTCGCACTAAATAACATGAAAAATGAATCTTCACACTATTTCGAGGATGCCAATGCAAGAGTCGAAACAAAGCAACTCAAACAACTCAAAAGCAAACAAGACAAGAACTCAAACCAATGTCACAATCTCTCAAATCAAAGAAAGATGTCAAAACAGACCCATACAAGCAATGTGAGCTATGCTTGGAGTGATACGAAGCAACGTTGAATGAAAGAGACAAGACTCACTCAAGACTCATTTCACCAAAAGTAAACACTCAAAACGGATCCAGGGAGGTGAATGCAATCAAGAAAATAACGAAGGTGACCGCGAAACAAGAGACCCAAACTCCAACAAAAGGCTCAGCATGTCAAAGCACTAGGAAGCCCTAAAGCCACGATGCTGAAATAAATGGAAAACAACTAAAGGAATAAGGCTAATCACAGTCACAAACAAACCCAAAGCATTCAAATCAAGTCAAGAAAACACGCAGAGACACCAAGATGGACAAAAAACTCCAAAACAACGGAAACCCTAGCACCTACAGGAATTGGCATGACTGTCTAGCTATAATTCGCGCCAGACAGGGGATGGCGCAGGCGATAAACTGGAAACTCGCGCCAGTGGGTGCGACTGTTAGGCTAGAAACCGTGCCAATCGAGCCAAGCTTGAAAAGATGAAAATTTGGAAAAACAGAGGTCAAACTGATCCTCTAGGGTTGAACAGGGGCCTAAAACTCAGAAAAACAATCCAAAAAGGCAAGCTAGGAAAGCAAAGACCAAGAAGAAGATCTAATAGACGAAAGACAAACTCGCATTGTTCCCCAGTGGAGTCGCCAATTTGTTGGTGAGGTAAATCCCCTCTGCGGACAAAGGCGATCCCACTAGCCCTAGAGTGGGTCTAGCCACAAACAAGACACGCTATGACATCAATTCCTAGTTAAGAATGGACAAAGACTTGGTATATCACTTACCGTAGGTCTTGTGTTGTTGTGTCATCCGGAAGAATGGATACCTCTCGCTCCTGATTCGACAGGTCACGATCCGCTCGTTCTTACGCCCGGATACCTGCACATACACAAGAAACAAAGACGATACACAACATACTATTTTGTATTCCTAACTATCAGTCAGTCGAAGAAGACTAAATCATATGCATTAAATAAACATAACACAGAGATGGAAACAATATCATAGTCAAGTATATTAATTTAAAGAAGGAAGAGTACAACCAGGCTTCGATGTTGCGATCTCCTCCAGCAGGGTTCCAGCGGAGCACGTCTCACAAAGCTCGTCGGGAATTCAGACAGGGCTCTCTCTGCGGGATCCTCCTTGGTTCGACCTTCTCTATAACGATTACTTAGCTATAATGTCTCTTCTCCAAGTTTAGCTTCTTGGATATATGTTCAGCTCTAGATTTTGTAAAGGGATAATTCTGGTTTATATAGAGGGAGAAGGAGATGTTAGGATCCCTATAATCGTGGGGGGAGTCCTATCCTCTTAGAATGTTCCATCAACCATTTCCTAAAGGAAGAGATCCCTGGTTTATCAAGTTTAACCACTTGCAATGAGTCATTCCTAAGGTGCTTAAAGGAAAGTTCCACCTCCAATTTGTTAAAAAACATTCCCAAAAAGGTTGGATCGGGCTTAACACAGGGATAAAGTGCCAGCTGGTGCGACCTCTAGTGCAAATTTTCCCCATTGGCGTGAGGGATGAACTGGTTACCCGCGCCAATGCCAAAACATAGGTTTTTAAGTGCTTTCTGAGGAAATTTTCAACAGGAAGAATCATGTCCTTATGCAGAAGGATGCAAAGAAGTTATTTGCAGAGTTTGACACTGCTCACAGGTCACGGGAAAGACCCTCCAATATGTAGGGCGAGGGATTTTAGGGAAGGTGACAAAATGTTGTGTAACAGGGAGCACACTACACTACTGGATTTGAGGGAATTTCTGGACACGTGGAGGTCAAAAATAGAAATTGGTCTATGTAACAATTGTCTCACAAGATTTTTGATAGTTAATGAGAATTCAAAGTCATCTTTGTTATACAATATTGTATTTAATGACTGGAGACAAAGACTCAAACTTGTTAGCTAAAAAAGGGGAAGTTGTTTCTAACTCCCCTAGAAATTAGGTTATGATTCATTATCTGTATTAATGTAATATTCCCAACTTTTCACATGATATTTGGAATATTAGAGTTCTTAATAAACCTACTTAATTAAGTAAATAAAAGGGTGGAGGGACCCATAATCCTCAAGATGAATAAATATCCACTTTTTATGTGTGAATGTGGATTAATTAACCCTAGGTCTACATAATGAGGTGGTGGAGCCACTACTAATGTGAATGGAATTGGAGATCATGTCTCATTAATGAGATAGAACATGGAGGTTGATACAGTCAACTAAGATCTTGGAAGGGATCAAACAAAAGATCATGGAGCATTCATGATGAGATGATGGAGGAAGTTGTGCAATTCATGCACACATGATGGAGAGGGTTTACATTGCACCTAGACATGATGGATGACTTGGAAAGACAGCGCAATCAAACATGGAGGATCTTGTCCACATGCACAACATAGTTTAGATGAGGGCCAAGGCATGGGAAGTCTCATAAACTATATAAAGGAGATGAAGACAACAATGAAGGTAGACTATTGATTATTGATTTTGAGGTCTGTTTAGATCTGGAATTGTCATGTGACATTCCATTGCTTTCTTGGGTTGTTTAGCAGAGATTGCAAGTGTTGTTTAGCACAAGGTGTTCTTGGTCAGGAATCCCTCCTCTTTCATTGAGTGATATCTTCGAATAGGGTTGTACTTCATTCTACATCAGGCATTGGTGCCACTTATTATTTCCATCATCTGTAGAACATGCATATTCAAGAATTACGCAATTACTGAAGATTATTTTGGAAGGTGGAGGTTGTCTTCAGTATTTCAACTAGAGAACCAGTGAAGGTTTATTCCTATCACCTTGGACTTGAAGACCAACAATCCCAACGCTTCATATCAGGTCTGGCATCAGGCCAAAGGTTATTGACCTCCTATCAGCAGTAATTCCATCCAGAATTACGTTGTCCATTATTGCATGTCCAAAGGAGGAAGGAAGTTTCTAGCATTTCAACTAGTAATCCTGTGAGGGATCATACCCTCACCTTTCCATTAGTATTTCCATCAGCCTAGAGTGGATTATAGCATATTTCAGTAGGCATAGAGCCTCTCTCTCCCTTACAACACAGTTTTTATGAGCAGTTGTGTTGCAGCAACTACAATCACCATTGGAGTATTGATAAGTTATATCTAGAGCTTCTAGCTTGTAGATCTGAAGGAGGGATCAACCCTTCAAGCTTATATTTGATATTGTGACATACTTCAACCATATATTTGTCAGATCTAGCTTCAGATCTGTAATCCCAGCAAATAAAGAAACAAACCCTAGGAGGGTGATTTTCCAAAGTTGTAGATGTGGAAAATCCTTTCTAGGTTATCTTGGGTTCCCATCACATCGTCCAGATCTTGAATCTTGGCATCATCAGAGCTCCTGAGCTCCCTAGATCTGCATTTCCTTTTGTAGAATTTCATGCATATCTTCAGTAGAAGGGACAGTGCAGTATTGCTTCCTGTAATCTTACCAGTTATGCAGTGCTAGTTGCAGCACCATTGTAGGGTGATTCTAGACCATCTCTTGGGCTAAATCTACTCATTTTATGTACATTGTGTAACTGATTCATCTCCATATAATAAAATGGCTCAGATTCTCTATAAATTCTGATGTTGACTTGAGATTTATTGTTTACTTAGTTGCAGTTCTTATATTTTTTTTAAGTATTACTACATTCTCCCTTTTGGGATATTACAGTGGTATCAGAGCATGATATTTGGCTCAACTTGTGGAGACTTCATCTTTTGCATCAAAGAAGAAGCGGATAGATGAGATCTATCATGAAGGAGGATAGTTTTTCCACTCCTCTCTTTAGATCCAAGAAAGATATCTCTAAGGAGGTCTATCAAATGAATAAGGAAAGGCAAAAAGAAGATCCAAGAAGAAGATTTGATAAGGAAGGCCCAAGCACTTCCTATCAGCAGAAAAGAACTCCGAAGAATCATAGATCTACTATGCCCACTTTCTTTGGAGAAGGTGAGAGGTATAGAACTGAAGAAAGAAGAGAACCTGAGACTCCTGAGACTCTCAGTTTGTATCTTAAAGAGTACAAGGAATAGTCTAGAACCTTCAAAGAGAGTCTAAATCTCCATGAATTATTTGAAATCAAAGAAGAAAGAAGATTTTATAGCAGCAATAGAAGAAAGAGGCACAATAGATTTTATTTGCCTACATTTTATGGGTCTTCCTCAAGTACTGTTAAGGGTTGGAGGAAAGAGTTAAATACATTTTTCATGCTACATCCTGTAGCTGAAAAAGAGGTTGTCCAAATTTCAACACTTCATCTTGTAGGTGAAGCCAATGATTGGTGGTTTAGTCACATGAAGCATGCAAAGGTGACTAAATATTCAGATTTATTTCACAAATTGAGGAATAATTTTGATATGAAGAAGACAGAGATGTGCCACAAAGAGAAATTTCCTAAGGACACAAAGGAGGATGTCAATCTTGTCACTCTAGACAAGAAGTCACTACATTCACCACCCGCTGCAGGAGTACTTGCATCTAGAGAAGAGACACTCGCTACCTTGCAAGATGGTCTTGAGATCTTGACATATAGAGTCCCATGCATGATTCAGGCGATGCATGAGAAAGAGGAGGAAGATTCCAACACTGGCACATTGGTAGAAGAGCAACCATCTCTCTTACCATAAGTTGGAGACACCATTGTCCTGGTTGGAGGAACTCTTGTGTTCTGTCAATAGGTTCCCACACATCAGTCGATCCAAGGTATGCATACACATTCATCACCTATTGTTTCAGTATATCTTATTGGAACTTATGGGGACATGCCATCAGGTCCAATGCATAACCAAGGTTAAATCAAAATGTTTATTTGAAGCAGCAAACTATCACAGCGCAGAGGACCTTTGATCTAATCAAGGAGGAAATGAAAAGTTGTCCCAATTTATCATGGATGGACTACATTCAACCTTTTGAGTTGAAGTATAGAGTTGCAGAAAAGGGGATGAGCATGATCTTATGTACAATGACTGGCTATGAGATCATCATTGTGCCTTTCTTTGAGACAACACATGTATTACCATGCAGATCTACATCGTTGTCACTAAGTAGCAGTGATAATAAAGAGGCCCTATTATTCTTGGAGTATTCTGAAGGTAGCTTCACTCATGAAGCAATGGAGGATAAGATGATGAATGATAGACATATTGAGATGAGAAATATTTTCTCCTTTCTTGATGACACTTTCTCAATGATCATCTCACAGCTCAAAGAGAGACTTCTACCTGCAGCAAATCCATAACCTCATTGGTTTTGGAAGGCCATGGATGAGAAGAAGGTCTCATTAAGAGATCTCATTGGAGGTTCACTTCAACATTTCATGGAGTGCAAAGTTCTTCATCAATTTGAGGAGGTTGGTGTCTTACAATGGGAGGATACCAAGTATTTGCAGAATGAGATCCATCATCCACATTGGGATGAATGGTTGATAGTGTGGAGCAAGGGGTTGCCAAACCACTTGCAGATCTATGACACAGGCCATCAAGAAGCATGGTTGCGCTGGTTGCTCTTGGGTGAGTATGTGGAGTGTAAAAACTCTGGTAAACTTTATAAGTATATATTATTATTGATAAAATATGAGATATGATTACAATGGGGAATCATCGAGGCTTTAAATATAGCCTCATGGTGTCCCTTGGTGAAGAGGCATGATCTTTGATCATTCCCTTTCACTTAATAAAACCTAAGATAACTATATCTAACTAATAATTAATAAAATATCATGATGATTTAGCCACATTTGTCTTTCTATTCGATTTGTCGTATCATGAACCTTTTTTATGTCTTTGGAGTGTCCTGCAACTGTACCTTCAAGATCGACTAATCTTTTTTTGAATTCTTTGGAATTATTATTGATCTGTTTCTCGAGATCCACTAATTTCTTCTGGAAATTGGCCATCGACATCGATGAATACATTGAACGTGTATGAGGTGGGGAATATTTTTCTACCAGTTTTTCCCCTTTTTTTTTAAATTAATTTTTTTTTGAAATAATAATAATAATTTTTATTATTATTATTATGATATATATATATATATATATATATATATATATATATATATATTTTAAATAATAATAATTATTATTATTAATTATTTTATTATTATTGAAAAGTCACGTTGTTTTGAAAAGGGTGAACGGGTTTTAATACCATGGGAAATTACCATGGGCTCCAAAACCACGAGCTTGTAAACCACGAGCAATTACTCTTGCTTATTCTTTTTCCTTTTTTATTTTAATTTGTTTTGGTATGTACGTATATGTACTTCCTTATATATCTCTTTTTTCTTTTTCTTTTTTTATTTTTTATTTTTAATTTATTTCACCCTTTATGTTGACTTTCCTTCTCTCTTTTGATTTTTTTATTAATATATATATATATATATATATATATTTCTTCATTTTTTTTAAAAAACAAATGTTGTTGCCCACAAGCACTTGGTTTTTTAAAAAAACTGCAATTCTGGAATTTTCTTGTAATTCCTTAATTCTGGGTGATCACACAGATCCTGAAGAGCAATGGCTTGGATACCAATGGAGTGTAAAAACTCTGGTAAACTTTATAAGTATATATTATTATTGATAAAAGATGAGATATGATTACAATGGGGAATCACCGTGGCTTTAAATATAGCCTCATGGTGTCCCTTGGTGAAGAGGCATGATCTTTGATCATGCCCTTTCACTTAATAAAACCTAAGATAACTATATCTAACTAATAATTAATAAAATATACATAACAGTATGGCTACCACTCAATGAGTCATAATTTTCTGATTCATGCCTTACACATCACTGGAAGAATGTAGAAGAAGGCATGGTTACTTTGGTTGTTGATGAGAGAGTTTGGACATCACATGATATATCTTATGTCCATGTATTTACTCTTGTTTGGGGTATGTCTCATGTCTTTACATGTATTTCTATTTGGGGTGTATCTCATGTTCATATATGTATGTGGGTTTGGGAGAAATTATAACTCTCACATGACGTGGCATAAGGGAGCTTGTTTGCATTATGTTGATGATACATTTTACATGTCCACTACTATGTTTTTGCTCCATGACTTGCATCATGATAATGCAAGGAGGCAGCAAGAATCCTTGTTGTTGTGGTTACTATTGGGAGAGTATGGGCTGAATTCTTACCATACATTGCATGATATTGTTGGAGGATGGCAACAGGAGGCCTTACAGCATTGGCTTATGTTAGGAGATTATGGTCATTATACATGGTATGATGATGATGTGGTATGGTAGCAAGAGGCATTGCTGAGATGGCTTCTTTTGAGAGAGTATGGCTCTCATATTCTCATTGATATTGACTTTTTTTACTCAGGTAAATCCCCTCTGCAGACAGAGGTGATCCCACTAGCACTAGGGTGGGTCTAGAAACAAGGAATCATGCTAGAGTGTAGGTTCCTAGATATTTGAATGAAAGAGGATGCGATAAGATGGCCTACTTGTGGTCCAAAGTTATCGTCGACACCTGTAGTGATGATGACAGCCTTTCGCTCCTGATCGAAGACAAGTCACAACCCCTCCGCATATCTCTTTTGGACACCTGCACAGAGATCAGAAAATGATAACCACATACCACATACTAATTCCATCAAAAATATACTAGTCAGTCAGAGAATACTAGCATATTTCATTCGGTAAATACAAAACACAAGACGGGAACTAGACAATAGTCACTTATATTAATAGGTAGAAAGAAGAGATAAGACCATGCTCTGACGTTGCAGTCTCCTCTAGCGGGGCTCGGGCGAAGCACGTCTCCAAGATCGTCGAGGAATTCGTACGAGATAAGGGACCTCTTGATGGACTTCCTTCTTGATCTACCTTCTCAGTTATTCGACTATAGCTTAGTTCTCCAAGTTCAACATTTCAGCTGCATAATCCTCTTTGTTCAGCTAGCTTTCATGATGGGAGAAAAAACATTTATATAGGCGGAGAGGGAGAGGTTAGGATCCCTATAATCATGGAAGGGAGACCTATCTTCTAGGAGTGTCCCATGGGAGGAGGAAACCACTACCTAAATAGGGAGATCCGTGGCTCATCCAGTTAACCACTTCCTGTGACTCATCCTAGAGCTAGTTGAAGGAAACTTCCGCCTCTAGTTTGTTAAAAAACATTCCCAAAAAGGATGGTGCAGGCACAAAAAAGAGACAGAGTGCCAGCTGGCGCGGCCTCTAGTGTACATCCTCCACATTGGCGCGAGGGGTGAATTGGCTACCCATGCCAATGCCAAAACATAGGTTTTTATGGGCTTTTTGAGAAAATGTTCTATAGGAGAAATGATGTTCTTGTATAGAAGGATGTAAGGAAGGTGCTTGCAGAGGATGACACTGCTTGCAAGTCATGAGAAAGACCATCCAATATGCGGGGCGAGGGATTGCAGGGATGGTGACAAAATTTTGTGTAACAGATGCCCCCTAAAGCATGAGGTCCAAGAGACAGGGAGGGGTGAAATGCTTTATGAGAACGTGTTCGACCCAAACACTGTTGTCGGAAAACTTGCAAGTACAAATGCCACTAATACATCTGACACATGACATGTGGTATGGGCATAACCATCCATAATAGAGTACATAAACAATGAGATCCAAGGTATGGACATAGCCTTCCAGCAGTAGGGATCAAAAAATAGACTCAGGTATGGTTGCAGCTGTTGATCATAATCAGCTCCCTATTTAATTTTCATGGGCAATCTACTTAAACACCCCGGATCCTTTCTCTCTACCTCGTGAATCCACTTTAACGCCTATCGTTACCTTCCTTTGCCTCCAAATTGAATACATTTCGCAAGTCCGAAAGCCCGCATCCGAAATTATTTAAGGTTTAGCCCTTTCGGCCCTGGCCCCTCTATTTTCTTATTCCGTGCGACCAAAAGTTGTAACCATGCTTCAGGCCGAAGGGCGCTTACCGAATTCTTATTGGGTGCATTTTGGGCCGTCCGATCAAACTATAGATCAACAGTCCGCAGCTGGTCTATCTTTTGTGGTCTCCACGCCATAAAAACCACCGCTTAAAACAAGTTTTATTCCTTGCACCGCTTTTGAAGGGCTGGCGGTTTTTTCTCAAATCGCAGCGATTCCATTCAGCGTGCGCCGCATGTCCCCATGTACGATTTCAATACCGCCCTCCCCCGCGCATTAACGCTCGACCCAGGACGCGCAACGAAATTGACTTAAACCGTCCAATCCTGAGTGCTCCATCCAACGGCTACCACTCTCCCAAGCTGTGCGAATTTTATTCCCAGTGCACAGTACTTCGGGCCCGCCATTCCATCGCCCTTCGATTAAGTTTCGACCGTTGATTTCATGTTTGGATCGTATGGCCCAGAATTATTTACACATCCCACTAATTGACCAAGTCCGCCTCCACGTCGTCCCTTCCTCTTAGCCTTTCGTACGCCCACGTGTCATTTGCATTCTCCTCCACCATTCATATACTCCGTTTATGTGTCATATTTCAGTGTTTATGTTATGTATCTCTGCCTCGTTCATTTATCGTCGTTCCACTGTATATCTCATTTCCACCCTTCATTCCTCAGCTATTTATCTGAATTTTCCGCCACCCTGCATCTTCTCATCATTTCTCCCAGTCTACATCACCATTCCGTGGTCATGACCGCATCCACCACCCTTGTGCCTGGTTTTCTTTAATATGTTTGAGGGTTTTTGCAAGTTTATGGCGAAGAAGAACTATCACAATTCGCGGCATCCATTGCTGAAGCTAAGGACGCGTTACAGTACTGGGTTTTCAAGTACCATATTCATGAAGAAGATCCTGGGTAGGTGCCGTGACATGGCTTTCATTAAATGGAGCCAGGGTAGAGGTTTATCAAACCCTCCAGAGAAATTCAAAAATCAGACCTCACAGATGGAGGTTTTAATGTTGCGGCAAAGAATATCCATGGGAAATCAAGAAATGCAGCGTCCTGCATTAAATATCTTGGATTTTAATTCAACATTTGAAGACAGAGGGTACAATGCACAAGA
Source organism: Pinus albicaulis (assembly GCA_034641835.2). Taxonomy (NCBI): domain Eukaryota; kingdom Viridiplantae; phylum Streptophyta; class Pinopsida; order Pinales; family Pinaceae; genus Pinus; species Pinus albicaulis. The sequence goes on from CM076570.1 coordinate 67,266,658, forward strand.
AACGATGCCCTCCAGATTTTATTTCAGCAGATTTTTCTCTCAGGAAAGGACAGAATGTTACATAGTTTATTCTTCATATTTTGTCCCGGGAGAAACTTTCACCTGCAGCATTTACTTCATGGAGCAGACCACAGAGTACACTCAGCATTTCAAAGCCTTCATACAGTATTGGTGCGAACGTTTCCGCCATTTTGTTCAAATTAAGCAAAATAAATGTTCTCGCCTACTTCTTTTATGAGGTCTTTCTTCTTCTTCGTCTATAAAAAACCAGAAGAAAGACATTGTAAAGGTTCCAGATTCTTATTAGAGAATTGTGCAGTGAAAGGAATTTTTGTATACATCTTGTAAAAGCTCTTGTATGAAGGCTCAGAGCCCGTAGGGTTTCAGTGAAGAAGAGTTCTATCTGTATTAGAGGATTCTGGTCTTTGGTATCCCACAGTATGTAACTTCCTTTTATGTGTTTAATACAACATTTCATTTTATCCATCTTCTTGTATCATGTACTGGAATGCGAGTGGCTCACTGATTTTAGGTAAGGATTTATCCTAGTTGATACCCATACTTGGATCAGTCAAGCGCTTTAAATATGGCTCAGGCATGATATACTGTTCCATTTCCATTTCATCCATCTTTCTGCTATATTATTTGCTTTGGGAGGGTGCTTTTAAAACGCCATTGTCATGTATGGATTCTTAGATTGATAAGCCCATATATGGTTATGTTTTTTATCTGGGTATCGGACCAAAGATAACTAGTATCTTCTTATATCTCTTCCACCGCATACAGCTTCTGATATTTGATCTCTGTGGCATATTACTTGAATCGGCCCTCTTTACAGTAAATTGTCTCTTAACTGTCTGATGTTTTGTGTTGGAGCTTTGCATTTTGTCTCTGCAACATTACTTTCCCTGTGGCAGTTTATGTAAGTTCTGGTCCCATTTAAATCAATTCCCTTGTTTACAAGAGATAGCAGGAGAGCCTTTGGATTGACACCCAAGTTTTATTATATGCTCCTTGCTATGATAAGATGTCCTAGGCACTAGTCTATGGCAACTCTAGGCTGTCTCTAGGAGTGACAAAATCTGTCGACAATAGCAGCCATCCAATCAAAAGAGTCATATAATAAGTCATAGTAATCCACAAAGAACCCGCAGCCTGGATTTCATTAGAAAAAACCCAAGGTCTTGCGCTCCATCTCGACCCGAACACAGTACAAATTCTAGCATGCAAATATGTTAGTTGAAGTCGAACATGCAAGAACATCGTCTGATTACCAGCCAATGATGAAAGTTGTTAACGGACGTGAGAGAAACCACCAGTAATGACAATGGCTCTCAAGGTACGAAAGGTACAATCCACGGAATGTGAACAGTGATCTGACGTCGAACACCCACAGAGTCAGTCGATCGAAGGCCACTGATGTGGACCTTGCGTCGAATGCGAAGAACCTACCATTAAGGCATGCAGGCTCCAAGGTACCTGAAGGGAGTCTCTAGATCAACTTCGTGGATAATGATCTGGAGTCGATAGGAAGTGACCTTGATCGAAGGTGGGCAATAATGTTTCCCACATCATCAATACGAGATTGAGGAACATGATTTTTGTGAATCAAGACCAACAGAGAATCAGAGGGAGGTTGAAAACTTTAGAGGCAAACTTCTCTTGAACATATCGGCGGCACGACACTGGATTTGGGAGTATTTGACATCAAGGGATCTGAGGTCATGGCAACGTGGAAAAGAGCAGATGAGTGGTCAAAATGGATTACCCAAACCCATGGAGGCTAACAAATAACGAGATGAGAACTCCCCAACTCGACACGAATGCAAACAAGTGCCATGTTCAAGAGCAAAATACTTCCAAGACGACTATAATCTGGTTCCATTTTCCCCCACCATTTCTGGCGAGTACCCCAATTACTTTTAGAAATAATCTTGAAGGGGATAGCATATGCTTGCGATGTAAGTTTGTCCTTCGGACAAATCCAACCTAGTACATTTTAAGAGCCCTAGGAAGGAAAAACTCGAGTAACATCATGACGATGGAATCCGATGTCATCAGGTTTTAACAAGTCTGACAAAGGGAGAACTCGACATCTTTTCATATTTAGAGAGTTTGAAAAGAAAGCGGAAAAGAAAACTCCAGCAGTCCCTTTTCGTAGGTAGTCTCACAGATCCGAAAAGGTATAAAACTGTGTCTGAGAGAACCTCTTAGTCGCGATCGGCTAAGGTATTCCTTTTTCGTAAATAATCTATCCCAACCCAAAAAAAGGGGTAAACGTATATTGGGTAGATATCATTTCACAGCCAAATTAACAAGTTCAAAATGACAAGCGACTCGGTGATCTTTTCAGTTTTAGAGAGTCAGAAAAGAGTTGAAAGGTGACTCCAGTAGTGACTTTTTTTTTTTTTTACCAAGTCCAAAAAAGTATAAAATACAACTTGTTTCTTCATCTTAACCATGTGAAAACTTGTCACTGCACAAAAAGACGCGTGTAAAACGTATTCCTCGAAAATAATATGAAAATATATTGACAAATATTTTTTAAAACCTATTTTTAGGATTTTGAAAAGTTCTAAAAGACCATAAGTGGTAAATAATATTTACTTTTCACTTTTACCTCTTTGCAGAGCAACAGTGACCCGTTTCCCTTGCGATCTTCAAGCGACGATTGTGAACAATTCAGTGGACCAATCTAGATTCCGTCTGTTTCAGGTAAGAGACGACACCATTTTCTATCTTTTGAGCTATATTTTATCGAATTTAATTGTCATTTGGGATCCCTTAGGGTAGGATTAGTAAAATTTAGGGCATCACGGTTGGTGCGGGTTTTAGGCACGGACCCGTGCCAATCGACCATTTTTTACACAGGGGTTGCGCCAAGTGGCGCGAATGTTAGAAAAACAGTCACGCCAACCGTGCAACTCAAAATCTGCTTTAAATTCAAGAAAATGCAACCAATTGATTGCAAATTTTAATGCCCAAGGGGACTTACAATGTTTCTATGATCAATTCATGCAGGTACAAAGCAAAAAAAGATGGTAATCAAGTGGAAAGAGAGATAACACAGTGAGGAGGATGAACAGGACATGGAAAATGAACAATGCATGAATGCCCTCAGAAATTGTGGGTTCAAGAAGTTCTTCCTGACACCGTGTCTCCGAGCTCAACCCGAATTACTTCAGTATTTAATACGCATTTGGGACGAAGATCAGGAAAAGTTCGTACTTCGGCATCAGGAGTTTGAACTCAAAGTTTCTGATGTGTATTTCATCACTGGGTTGTCACGTAGGGGTGCAATCCCTATCTTGACTGGTACCCAGCATTCCAGGGAAAGCATGGTAATGGTAATTGAAAGGGTGTGCCACGGGGTACGAAAAGGAACAGGGAGCAGCAATGTGGATATCCAAACCGTCCCTGATCTGGCACTGAGAGTAATGTTGCACACTATCACGCGGGTTGCAGGATCGTAGGCACTGCATGAGGCCACGAAGACACAACTTCTTCTTGCTTCAAAGTGTATGAATCCGACTCTTTTCAACTGGGCCGAGGCCGTGATGATCAACATCAAACGGAAACTCACTAAGTGCAAGAAGACAAAACTAAAGCATTTTGGGTATGGATCGATTCTAGTATCGTTCTTCTTGGAACGATTACCCATATTCTAGCGTCAAAAGGTTATAGTCCTGATGCCACCACCCAACGAGCCACGGATGGCCCGATGGGCGGCATTGATGCCTAGAGCAGGGGGTGGCCAACAGATGTCTTGGAGGTCAGATTTTTTTTATTGGCTTCGACAACAACTGATTGTCGTGGAGGATTGGCCCTACGCCGGGACAGACTTCACCGGAGACCCAAACCTCCCACTCCCAGAGGGAGAGGATTGGGACGAAGAACTTGGTAAGACTCATTTTTTATTTTCATGAGTTTATAATTTTTTGATATATATGCATGTTCTGACAGTTATTCTTATATGTATGGAGATGTTGGCCCAGAGCGTCCTGCAGGTATTTCACTGATAGCGTGGTGAGTTCCTCGCGATTTCGATCCTCATGGTGAGAATGGCGAGGAGGAGATAATGCAGAACCTAGAGGGGATCGCCCGTGGGGTCCCAGACTATGCTCGCTTGGATAGTGTGCCTAGAACCTATCAGAGACACACTGTAGGAGTGACGATTTGTATCCACCGCTTGTTGAGGTGGTTGGTATGGGCGGTGACGTGCTATCATGAGCACCATGCCGATTAGGCACTTAGGCTTTATTTCCGCACATTTTTGAGAGACATGTTGTCTCACGATGTAATTGAAACAGACATATATTATTTTTTGGGTTTTATGATGCACACGTTGCAAACAAACGATATATATATATATATATATATATATATATATATATATATATATATATATATATATTCTACATGGCTCTATTTACATATGATGATGTTTTTATAAATTGCGCAAATTTCTATCTAGCGCAATGTTAGCTATTGCATCTGTTAATGTATTCATTCATCTTGATATATGTTGATATGTAATGAAATCAAAATGTCTTTCAAGTAAATGAATACGCAAATACAATCTCAAAATGCATGGGTTTCGAACCGAATAATGACCGTTCAGTTGAAGAACAACAAGTTGTGAATCCAAATTCATAAGCAATGTGCGTATGCCGAGGTTAACTGCCTTGGTTAATAGTTCCAAAACATCACTATATTCAGTGACATTGTTTGTAGCTGGTCCCAGAAAAATACCTTGTAAGTTAATCAACTCACCAATAGGATCATAAATTACCCAGGCTGCCGAAGACAAGTTCCTAGTACTGCGGGAAGCACCATCCACGAAATCGACATAAGGGGAAATAGACATCTGCATAGCAAACAAGTCCCAATAAGCAGAAAAAATCTCACAAAGCACATCAAACCAAAGCATTCACACAAAATGAAAAAATCACCTATGTACCCATATCATGCATGAATGACTCAAGCATAATAATTTTTCAGGTACAACCCATTTCTGGGCTGCGATAAGGGATAACCTTCATATTCAATAAGCTCATAAGCCCCATTCTGTAACACACATTTGACGATGTAGGGCCCATGCCACATGGGTAGGAATTTCCTTGCCCCCAACTTGTCATGAGCTTGGTCGTACAGGGGAACAAGATCGTCTTCAATAAAAGAACAAGGGGAAACTGTTTGGTCAAAATGGGCTTTGACTTGCTTCTTCTGTGCTTCGATGACCAAGGCAGCTAAGCAACGAGTTTCGTCCAATCTCTCTAAGTAGAGGAGACGTCCTTTTGTAGGCGAACTATTAGGCAATAATTCCACAGCTAATTTAAGTGAAGGAATTTCACATTCAATCGGAAGCGTGGCTTCCAAACCGTATACCAACTGAAACGGGGTAAATCCGGTTGCATTCTTAATCGACGTTCGGTAAGCCCATAGAGTTGAAAACAACATGAGATGCCAGTTTGATTTATGGATCCCAATTGTTCTTTGAAGCATTGTAACAAGGACTTTGTTTACAGCTTCAACTTGGCCATTAGCTTGAGGATAATAAGGTGTCGAGATGTCGTGATGCAGACCCAACTTAGACGTCAGCTCCTCCATCATATAATCCCGAAAATCAGAACCATGATCGGTAACGATGGCTTGAGGGACACAAAAATGAGCAATAACGTGATTGAATATGAACTGTGCCGCTGTCTTACCATCCGCAGCCAGTGTAGGCATTGGTTCGGCCCATTTCGTAAAATAATAGACGGCAACGATAATATAGGCATGCCCCCCGGCCGAATGAGGGTTACACGTCATAGAATATATGCCCCATTTGGAAAAAGGACCAACGGTAATGAAAGGGTGTAAAGGAACAGCCAGCGCACGCATCTTGTGTTGATATATCTGGCATGCATGGCATTTGCGTACTGCAACAATGCAATATTTAAAAATGGACGGCCAGAAATAACCAGCACTAAGGATCTTTTGTGCAGTGGCATAACCAGACATGTGACCACCACATGCACCACTGTGGCAATCATTTAAAACTTTCTCAGCTTCCTCAAGGGTCAGACATCGGTGGAGTACATAATCGACTCCAACACGATAAAGGGTATCGCCAACAATATGATAAGGTTGTGATTGATGCCGAATGCGACTTCGGGCATCTTTCATTAGCTCAAACCTGAAAATAGATGTTTGGAGATACACGATGATATCACCGTACCATGGATCGAGGGTGCTGATCAAGAAAAGAGTTTCGTCTGGAATATGATCCTCGGAAGAAGAAGGAGCAAACTCAACGGGGAGAGAACATATCAAATCAACGAAAACAAGTGATTTCTTTGATTTGGCAGTAGTGAACTCCAAATCAAACTCTTGGAGGATAACGATCCACTTCAAGTATTTGCCCCCCAGAAACTGCCGAGACAGAATATAGGTCGTGGGGTTACAATCAGAAATCACGGTCACTGTGCACAAAAGGATGTAATGACGAAAACGTTGGACGGACTGGACCGCAGCCAGTGCTAACTTCTCAACATGTGCGTAACATGTTTCAGGGTCGATAAGGTTCCGAGACAAGTATTAAACAACATGCTCGTTACCGTCATCATCATCTTGAACCAAAACCATGGCGATCATACTGAAGGCGGCAGCTAGGTAGAGGGTGAAATCACGATGGTAACTCAGAGGACGTAATATAGGAGCCTTGACAAGCAATGTCTTAAGTCTATCAAAAGACTTCTGAGCAATATCATCCCAACAAAAAGGGACGTCCTGCTTTAAAAGTCACGTAAATTCTTTGGCTACTTCGGCGTAGTTCGGGATTAAACGACGTAGGAAATTTTATTTCCCTTGGAGACTCTGGAACTGATGTAACGAGGATGGGAAGGGGAGATTGACAATAGCCTCAACCTTAAGAGGGTCAAGGCGAATTCCATCTTTAGATACGATAAAACCTAAAAGCCTATCGGAGTCGACGCAAAAGACGCATTTATGCGGATTGAACTGAATGTTGTAGCGTCTACAACGAAGAAAGATCTGGCGGAGATGTTCCGGGTGGTCTTTCTGTGCAACTGAATGAGCCGGAAGGTCATCCAAGTATGGCTAAACAATATGTCGAATATCATGAAAGGCATAAGACATCGCGTGCTACAACGTAGCCCCAGCATTATTCAAGCCGAAAGGGAGTTTATTTTACGCAAACGTTCCCCAAGGAAAGATAAAAGAGGTCTTGTGTTGATCAGACGGGAGAATGTTGATCTGATTATAGCCAGAAAAACCATCCATAAGGGAGAAGATTTCACTCCCCACATAATCGTCAATAATCTGATCGATGAAAGGGGTGGGATATTTATCCTTAGGATAGGCCCGATTAATATCGCGATAATCAACACAGAAGTGAATTTCTCCCTCCTTCTTATCCACAGGAACAATGTTAGAAACCCACTCTGTCAGAGGAATCAGATAAATGAAACCTGCTTTGAGAAGTTTTTCAACTTCAGCTTTGATAGCAGCAGCTTTCCGAGGATGCATGGGACGAAGACGCTGGCGAACAGGCTTCGCACCTGGGTAGGTGGGAATCTCGTGCACCACAATATTGGGGTCGATTCCAGGAATCTCTTCGTAAGACCAGGTGAAAACATCACGAAATTCGCGAAAGAGACTAGTGTAAACTTGGACTTCCTCGGAAGAGCAAGTGACTCCCACATGGATGTTCTCGACAATCCCCGGTTTCACGAAAATGTCGATAGGCATCGTTTGAGTAATTTTACCCAAGTTGCCTTCAGCGAAGACTTCATGAGTCAAAATAGGCATTTCAAGTGGCGGAGAAGGAACTTGAGACGCAAAGCGCCTAAGACAGTTAGACATTGCCCCAAGGAAAGGCATAAATAAGGAACAATGATGCCCATAACTCCACGGTAGATCTTCGAGAGACATGGTTTCCATGATAGCCTCGTCGAATGGAAAAACTTCTTTCAAAGGATTAGGAGAATCTGCATCGCCAAGCCATGGGGATTGAGAATACACTAGAGAGACATGCCCAAAGGAGCAGCTTCAGGAGGGGGAGAATCAGATGCAGCTGTAAGCTCACAATAATTGATTTTGATTGGACTAAGCGGCATTGAATCTCCAAATGAATCAACCTATTCAGTTAAAGGGACGATCCATGGGTCATATGACCAAGAGACCATATTGACTTGAACGGTTTTTGGTGGTGGAAGGGGAAAAATACCCATGAGAGCGGGATATTTGAAAAGACCCGGCCCTATACTATCAGGGGGATTAGGAATTTGATCCACGTATGACACATTGTTCCCGGAAGACGAGGTAAATAATGACAACTGATCGATAGTAATAATTTTTCCCTCATGTGGAAACTTTAGAAGTCAAAAGAGGGTGGATAGAACGCACAGCATAGCGTGAGTCCAACTGTGACCAAGTAGAAGATTATAATTGTGTTTGGCATCAATGACTTCTACTTCAACGTTGACCGTCTTTCCTTGCAATGTGATCGGCAAGCTAGCAAGAACACCCAAGGGTTTTGATTCCCTTCCATCAAATGCCTCAAGGGCATTGGGTGAAGAAGTCAAGGCTGGAGAGCCAATAGCCTTCCAACAAGCACATGACATGACACAGGTAGATGCACCTTCGTCCACTACGACTCTATGGATGTTGAGACCATTAATACCAACTTGTATAACAAGTGCAATCTGGTGAGGAAGTTGGGGGAAGAAATTCTCTAAGTCGAAAGAGAGAAGGCTAGAATCAGCAAGGTCAATCCCGCCGATCGCAAATAATAACGCTTTCAGTTTAGACGAACAATTCTGAAGCACTTCTAACGCGGACATCGCGGAAGGTCCTATGCTAAATCCTCAAAAATACTATAATGCTGAGTAGCACGGGTGTTGGGATTATAAGAAGATTTCCAGAGAACACCTTTAAAAGGTGGCCGTATAATGGGTTCAGCACTGGGCCTTTAAATTTCAAGAGGACCGGAGGAAAGTGGGGGAGGAGGACCATCGACAACCTCTTTCCCGGCTGCCTGGCGTGATCCGGCATAATCCTTCGACTGAGTAGCGATGGAAACGGGTGTAGAACCGTTCATCATGAAAACTTGAGATCCATACGACGCAGATGGCGAAGGTTGCTCGACCATCTGGGTTTGATGAGATGGGAAAGGTTATTTAAGGACAGCCAGAGTTCCCTTAGCGACTTTGAGCAGTTTACTAACCTCGAATCATCCAGTACAATCCTTAGTGTAGTGGTCCTCATCACAAATCAGACAGGGATACTTCGGATTTCGCTGTGAACCATCATCAGCATGAGGTTTAGATGAATTCGATTTTGGGGCATCGGGTTTGACCTTGCCTTTTCCCTTATTTTTCCCCTTGGAAGTCTTGTCCGCAGGATTGGCCTGAAGGACGTTGACCTCCAAGGTTTTACCAAAATCTGGGGTAGCCTGAGGAGTAGAATTATTGGAAGAATTTTATTTCTGCTTCCCATTGGAAGACTTGCATGAAGTCTGAGACACAGAACCAATAATGTCGTCGACTGATGGGGTAGCCAGTGCCTTAGAGGTCCTAGGTCGTGGAGCCTTAGTCAAGATGTCATACAAAATGCCCGATTTAGAGTACACTAAATCAAGGTACTGGGCACAAGCGATGGCTTGTTTCTCGGTTACACATGCCCCCATGGCGATGTATTTCGCAATTTGGTTGAAAAAAGAGGTAGTGAACCAATGAGTAAGAAGTTGATTAGGAATTTTGAACTTGATCAGGCGACGACGCCGTCTCCATTCATGAATGTGATCTGAGATATGGGTAGCCCGGTACTGTTTCAAAGATGTTAGGATATGCATCCCGGCTTCATAACGAACCGGCAACTGGAAATGAGTCAAGAATGCCATAGCAAGAGTTTTGAAATCTTAAAAGATGCCACGAGGCAGTTCGTTATACCACTTAGCAGCAGCTTCGATAAGAGTGCGCTGGAAGAGATGGAGTCGAACAGAGTCGTCCACCCAAGAATTGGAAGAACACCATAAATGGTATGTCATGACGTGAGCTTGGGGGTCTTCTCCAAAATTTCCCTCAAACTTGGGACAATCACCAGGAACCTTCGTTGGAACCAGAGGCCAAAAATGATTATGAAGAATGAGATCACTTGTCATTTTGGACACATTTGGTAACTCCAATGTAGCGAGAAAAGGTAATTGAGGGTTAAAAAGCATAGCAGGTCCGCGATAAGGACCTGTACCCATACTCCATCCTGGTTGAGTATAACTCTACCCCCATTGGTTCTGTCCTGAAGGATTCGTACCATAAGGGGTATAAGCCTGATAATTCGGTTGATATGGCGGATGTGGACTAGGATATGGGGGTTGAAAACCAGGATATTGATTCTGAGTCTACGAGGGTCCCGATTGATCAGCATAAGGATTTTGCTATGGAGTATAAGTATATCCTGGTGGTTGAGGGTAATAATCAGGACCTTAAGGCGGGTTGTAAACCGGTCGATGTTGACCTTGAGGGAAATAACTGCCTTGGGGTCAAACGGGCTGCTGATAAGTGGGACCCTGCTGAGTTGGATATGTCGGGCACAGAGGTTGATTCAGCTGGAGCATATAGTAGAGCAATGGCTGAGTATGGTGAATAGGCTGTGTAGGTTGGCCCCGCTGAGCAAGTTGACCTTACTGATGAGGGCCACCAGGTTGCCCCTGCGGAGCAAGTTGGCCTGATGGCTGCTGTGGGCTAGGTTGTGCCTGATAACCAGGTTGACCTGGAGCAGGACCATAAGATGGTTCTGGCTGTGCAACATTTGGAACAATCAGAAGGTATGGCTATTGAGGTTGCACCATAGGTTGAGATAGATGAATCTGCCCCCCAGGACCGTATGAAGGTCCGGGTTGATATATCGGTTGCCCAGCTGGTCCTTGAGGTTGCCCTGGTTGGATCACAGGCTAAGCTTGTAAAGGTTGACCTTGAGGATTGTAAGGCTACCCTTGCGGGCCATAAAACAATCCTTTCTGGACCGAAGGTTGTCCCTATAAGGGTTGCCCTTATGGGTCGTATGCATACCCTTGCTGCACCGAAGGTTGCCCCTGAAAGGGTTGTCCTTGTGGGTCATAAGTATACCCCTATTGAACCGAAGGTTGTCCCTGAAAGGGTTGTCCTTGTTGGTTAGAGGGTTGCATCAGTAAGGTAGGTCTAAAACCGAAAAGGAACTGATAAGCCTCAGGAGTAGGCAAGTAGATAGGGTTTCCCTGCTCGTCATAATGAAACGGAAGTGAATAAATTGGGTACCGTCTGCTCCATAATGAGAGAAATAAGACCGATAAGGGTCCTAAGGGGACTTATAAGTCTGGGAGCTCTGCTGCTGAACAACCAGCCGATACTCCTCAAAATAAAGGTCGTCAAGGATCTCCATGGCAATCGAGGTTTCTACCGAAGTCGAAACTCCTGACGACTGAGCAGTGAAAATCGGCGCCGAAGTAGCCACACAAACAGTAGGCCTAGTGGGAACAGACGTAACAAAAGGCATCAACGACGAGACAGGTGTCATTGGCGACATCCCTAATGACGGGAGAACCGGACCCCTTGACAGATTTGATGTTGCCATGGAGGCAATACCGGCTATAATCTGACCTAAAGACCTATATCCGGCTGGAAGTGACACCGATGGTGAAGATTGAGCAGGCTCTTGATGGATGTCTTCCGGAAAAAGTTGGTATTCTTCATCAGAAACTAGAATACCCTCACTGCCATTAGGACCAAACGAGTCCATGTCTGAATCCACCATGAGATCTTGCAAAAGAGTACGAGGGCTAGGAGGTATGATAGCGGCCAAAAACAGTGATCCCGATGTAAGAGGGGGAAAATGTTCCCCAACCCTAAATCCAAACCAAGCGTTTGAAAGAGGCCAATGGAACTCAACCATTTCTCTAAAGGGGTACTCTGACGGGATGACAGGTTGTTGAGGCTCGACAAACCTAGAGGTCTGAGAAGTTTCAGATGAATCTTCCGAGAAAGAACTACTAGTAGACGAAACTGATGGTTCCGCCACTGTGACTGTAGCAAACCAGAAAAGGGAAAAAGATTGAAAATGAAGACTCTTGGATCAAAACCAAGGCAAAAAAATACAGGCCAAGTAATCAAAATTTAATGGGCATGTAATCGTAGGTAGTTTATTTTACAACATTGAAACCAAAATTTTGTTGTTTCATGTTTTAAGAGTCAAGAAATAGTCAAATATGACTCTAGTCTCTTTCAGTTTTAAGCGAGCGCGAAAGGACAAGTGCTCGATGATATTTTCAAATTTATGGAGTCAATAAAGATCGAAAATGACTGCTCAGGTAGTCTAGGTAAAAGGGTGTACTAGGTTCCTGTGAACTACCATATACACCTTGGTTATAAAATGATTGAAGAATCAACCAAGGACTTGATGTACGTGCAAGCAGTCTCCCCGAATGTTGTGTTCGGTGTATCACGGTTACAAGGCGACAAACTCAGCTTCCTACGGGTAAAAGGATTGCAACCTAGAGGGGTCTCCCTTTATATACTCGATGGTACATGGAGCACAAGTCCATACAAGCGCTGTCTGAAACCAGATGGTGAGCGACAACTGCTAGGTTTTAAGACGTCGAAACATGTCTCTAACTTAGACCACTAAATGTTTCATTAAGTTTCAATGTTGCCTTAGGTTAATTGAATAAATTTTAAGTTGATCTTGTATTTATGTTTCAATCCAAGGTCCTACCGAATGTTGCATCTCACAAATCCCTGAATGCAAGCTACATGCCATAAAATACCATTTCGTTCAATGAAAAGCTATCTAAGAGAAAGTTAGGATTTTTCAAGCGATAGAAAATCATGAGAACACACAGAAGCATCCACTACAGAACCTGATGCAAACTAATGAGAACGAGAAATCTTTCCTAGAATGCCCAATGCTATTTATGCGAAAAAATTTCCAATTCTATAATGCAAACAAGAATGCAAGCACAAAATATATTTTTTATTTTCAATGTAATAGAGAAAATAGTGCACTAAATGACATGAAAAACGCATCTTCACACTAGTTTGAGAATGCTAACGCAAGAGTCGAGGCGAAACAATTCAATCAACTCACAAGAAAACAAAACAAAGACTCAAACGAATGTCACAATCTCCCAAATCGAAGAAAGATGTCGAAATAGACCCATACAAGCAATGTGAGCTATGCTTGGAGTGACAAGAAGAAAAACTGAATGAAAGAGGAAAGACTCACTCAAGACTCGTTTCACCAAAATTAGTCACTCAAAATGGATCCAGGGAGTTGAATGCAATCAAGCAAATAACGAAGGTGACCACAAAACAAAAAACCCAAACTCCTACAGGAGGCTCAACATTCCAAAGCATTGGAAAGCCCTAAGGCCATGATGCTGAAATAAATGGACAAAAAACCGAAGGAAGAAGGTTTTTCATAGTCACAAACAAACCCAAAGCATTCAAATCAAGTCAAGAAAACACCCAAAGACACCAGTATGGAGCAAAAACTCAAAAACAGGGAAAACCCTAGCACCTACAGGAAATGGCACGACTGTCTGGCTGTAATCCGCTCCAGACAGGGGATGGCGCGGGTGATGAATTGGCAACAAGTGCCAGTGGGCGCGATTGTCAAATTGGAAACCGCGCCAATCAAGCCAACTTTAGAAAGATGAAAATTTTGGAAAAACAGAGGTCCGATCTGATCCTCTGGGGCTGAACAAGGGTCTAAGACTCAGCAAAACAACCAGAAAAGGCAAGCTAAGCAAGAAAATACCAAGAAGAATACATAATGGACAAAAGAAAAACTTGCACTAATCCCCAGTGGTGTCGCCAACTTGTTACTCAGGTAAATCCCCTCTACGGACAGAGGCGATCCCACTAGCCCTAGGGTGGGTCTAGAAACAAGGAATCATACTAGAGTGTAGGTTCCTAGATATTTGAATGAAATAGGATGCGATAAGATGGCCTACCTGTGGTCCAAATTTATCGTTGATGCCTGTAGTGATGATGAGAGCCTCTCACTCCTAATCGAAGACAAGTCACAACCCCTCTGCCTATCGCATTTGGACACCTACACAGAGATCATAAAACGATCACCACATACCACATACTAATTCAATCCAAAATCTACTAGTCGGTCAGAGAAGACTAGCATATTGCATTCGATAAAGACAAAACACAAGACGGGAACCAGACAATAGTCACTTATATTAATAGTTAGAAAGAAGAGATACAACCATGCTCTGACGTTGCGGTCTCCTCCAGCGGGGCTCGGGCGAAGCACGTCTCAAAGCTCGTCAGGGAATTCAGACGAGATAAGGCACCTCTCAATGGACTTCCTTCTTGATCTACCTTCTCAGTTATTCGACTATAGCTTAGTTCTCCAAGTTCAGCATTTCAGCTGCATAATCCTCTTTGTTCAGCTAGCTTTCATGACAGGAGAAAGATCATTTATATAGGGGGAGAGGGAGAGGTTAGGATCCCTATAATCATGGAAGGGAGACCTATCTTTTAGGAGTGTCCCATGGGAGGAGGAAACCACTACCTATAGAGGGAGATCCGTGGCTCATCCAGTTAACCACTTCCTATGACTCATCCCAGAGGTGGTTGAAGGAAACTTCCACCTCTAGTTTGTTAAAAAACATTCCCAAAAAGGTTGGCGCGGGCACAACAAAGAGACAGAGCGCCAGCTAGCGCGACCTCTAGTGTACATCCTCCACATTGGCGCGAGGGGTGAACTGGCTACCCGCGCCAATGCCAAAACATAGGTTTTTATGGGATTTTTGAGAAAATGTTCTACAAGAGAAATGATGTTCTTGTATAGAAGGATGTAAGGAAGGTGCTTGCAGAGAATGACACTGCTCACAGTTCACGGGAAATACCCTCCAATATGTGGGGCGAGGGATTGCAGCGACGATGACAAAATTTTGTGTAACAACTTGGCATGGAAACAAGAAGCATTGTTGCAGTGGCTTCTTTTGAGAGAGTATGGCTCTCTTAATTGTTTTCATGATGATCTAGCATGGTAGCAGAAGGCTTTGTTGCATTGGTTGTTATTAGTAGAATATTGTTTGACATTTTTTATGTTTTCCCATATGTCTCTACTTCTTGTTTTTCACTATGATGATGTGATGTTTGATTCCTACATGGCCAATATGGCTAATGATGAGGGCATTGATATGTGTAATCTACTCTATGTATCATGGGTTGGAGAGATAGTTCATGAGTTGGGACTTTCCACTTTGGGGATGAACCACTTTATCTTATGTCTCTCGTGTATAGGGGAGAACTTTGGTCATCATATGGTTGCCGCTTGGAGATTCATTGATACGGATGGGTATCTAACTTTTCAGTTGGAAGCCATTCTAGACATTCTAGAGAGGCAGCTTTGGAGCTAGACATGCATGACACATTGTGACAGATGGGAAGGCCTTCCACTTGAGGATGCCATTTGGAGGGATTATGTTGATGTAGCATGCATTTGTTGTAGTTGCTTGATGACAAGAAACATTTTTCCGAGGAGGACTGTAATATTCCAAAATTTTCACATGATATTTGGAATATTAGAGTTCTTAATAAACCTACTTAATTAAGTAAATAAAAGGGTGGAGGGACCCATAATCCTCAAGATGAATAAATATCCACTTTTTATGTATGAATGTGGATTAATTAAGCCTAGGTCTACATAATGAGGTGGTGGAGCCACTACTAATGTGAATGGAATTGGAGATCATGTCTCATTAATGAGATAGATCATGGAGGTTGATACAGTCAACTAAGATCTTGGAAGGGATCAAACAAAAGATCATGGAGCATTCATGTTGAGATGATGGAGGAAGTTGTGCAATTCATGCATAGATTATGGAGAGGGTGTACATTGCACCTAGACATGATGGATGACTTGGAAAGACAGCGCAGTCAAACATGGAGGATCTTGTCCACATACACAACACAGTTTAGATGAGGTCCAAGGCATGGGAAGGCTCATAAACTATATAAAGGAGATGAAGACAACAATGAAGGCAGGTTATTGATTATTGATTTTGAGGTCTATTTAGATCTGGAATTGTCATGTGACATTCCATTGCTTTCTTGGGTTGTTTAGCACAGGGTGTTCCTGGACGGGAATCCCTCCTCTTTCATTGAGTGATCTCTTGGAAGAGGGTTGTACTTCATTATACATCAGGCATTGGTGCCACTATTATTTCCATCATCTGTAGAACATGCATATTAAGGAATTACACAATTACTGAAGATCAATTTGGAAGGTGGAGGTTGTCTTCAGTATTTCAACTAGAGAACCGGTGAAGGTTTATTCCTATCACCTTGGAATTAAATATAAGCATTCCCAGGGCTTCATATCAGATCTGGCATCAAGCCAAAATTTATTGACCTCCTATCAGCATTAATTCCATCCAGAATTACGCTATCCATTATTTCAGATCCAAAGGAGGAAGGAAGTTGTTAGCATTTCAGCTAGTAATCCTGCGAGGGATCATACCCTCACCTTGCCATCAGTATTTCCATCAGCTTGTAGTCTATTGAAACATATTTCAGCAAGAATAGAGCCTCTATCTCCCTTACAACGCAGTTTTTATGAGCAGTTGTGTAGCAGCAGCTGCAATCACCATTGGAGGATTGAGAAGCTAGATCTAGAGCTTCTAGCTTGTAGATCTGAAGGAGGGATCAACCCTTCAAGATTAGATCTGATATTGTGACATACTTCAGTCATATATTTTTCAGATCTAGCTTTAGATCTGTAATCTCAGCAGATAAAGGATAAAACCCTAAGAGGGTGATTTTCCAAGTTATAGATCTGGAAAATCCTTTCTGGGTTATCTTGGGTTCCCATCACATTGGCCAGTTCTTGAACCTTGGCATCATCAGAGCTCCTGAGCTCCCTAGATATGCATTTCCTTTTGCAGCAGTTCATGCATATCTTCAGCAGAAGGGACAACGCAATATTTCTTCTTGTAAGCTCACCAGTTACGCAGTGCTCGTTGCAGCACAATTGTAGGGTGATTCTAGAGCATCTCTTGGGCTAGATCTAGTCATTTTATGTAAATTGTGTAATTGATTCATCTCCATATAATAAAATGGCTCAGCTTCTTTTTAAATTCTGATGTTGACTTGAGATTTATTGTTTACTTAGCTTCAGTTCTTATATCGTGTTTAAGTATTACTTCATTCTCCCTTTTGGGATATTACAATTAATTAGTTATTTTGGATTAGATTTCGACCTATGGAGGTGTGTAATATCCCAAAAGGGAGAATTAAATAATACTAAAACACAATATAAGAACTACAACAAAGTAAACAATAAATCTATATACACATTAGAATGCACATAAATAGTTGAGCCATTTTATTATATTGGAGGTGAAAAATCAAGTACAACAGTGCTCAAAATATGAGACACTCAAGCCACAAGGGTGGCCTAGAATGACCCTGCAATTATTTCCCAAGAGGGACTGCGTAACTATTGAACTGTTGGAAGGTAAACTGTGTTGTCCCTGCTGCAACTATGGGGACTACAACTGCTTGAAAGATAGAAAGTCAGATCTAGGCAGAATGGTAGCTCTGATGATGCTGAAATTGTAGATCTAGGCTCAATGATGGATTCCCAACACAACCCAGAATGGATTTCTCTGATCTGTAAGTCTAAGAGAACCACCCTCTTAGGGCTTCACATATATGTTGCTGGGAATGCAGATCTGAAGCTAGATTTGATTAGATGGTAGCTGCAATGATGCATAATCAGATCTATGCAAGAAGGGCTAACCCTTTCTCTAGATCCTTGGGCTAAAAGCTCAATATCTAGCTCCTCCAATCTCCTCCACTGAAAATAGTTGCTAGATGAACAACAGCTTCAGAAAACTACGCTGTTAGAGAGGGAAGCTCAATATCCTACTGCTAGATGTGTCAAATCAACTCCTAAGTGATGGAAACAATAGATCCAATGTGAGGAGATGGTTCCTCATAGGATTTCCAGCTGAAATACTGGAAACTTCCTTCCTCCAATAGATCTACAGGACTGAACTGTGCAATCCTTGAAGGGACTGCTATTGCATGGAGGTAAAACCCAATGGCCTGAATGCCAAATGTATATCTACCGCTCCTGAAAGGATGGATGTGAAGAAAAAAGTGGTGGGATGAATCCTCCACTAGTTTCCTAGCTGAATTCTAGAAACAACCTCCTGAAGATGGCACCAATGCCTGATAAGGAATGAAGAACAATCCTCTTTCCAGAGCTACTCAAAGAAAGAGGTGGGATTTCCGCTCTGGAACACCCTGTGCTAAACAGCACTACAAACTCTGCTAAACAGCCCAAGCCTGAATAGAAATGTCCTAAGACAAATCTAGATCTAAACAGATCAAGAAATGAATAATCCAAATCATGCCTTCCATTGTGCCTTCACCTTCATTATATGCATGAGCCTTCCATAGTCTAGGCCCACTCCAAATCTGCGTTGTACATGCGGACATAGTCTCCATGTTTGACTGTGTTGTGGCCTCATGTCCTCCATCAAGTTCACATGGGGTGATCACCCTCTCCATCATATGTGCATTAAATGCACCACTTCCTCCACTATCTTATCATAAGTGCTTCATGATCTTCTTTGAATGCACTATGATCTCAATTGACCTTATCAAAAATCCTCATGATTTTATATTTAATATCCATGATCTTATTTCACTGTTTCATCCTCCATAATCTATCTCATAAATGAGACATGATATCCATTAATGGAGCTGCTCCACTACTCCATGATTTTAGATATAGATCTAGAATATCCACATACACACATTAAAAGTGGATTTTATTCATCTTGGAGGTTTGTGGGTCCCTCCACCCTTTTATTTACTTAATTTATTAATAAAACCAAGGACTCTAATATTCCAAACATGATGTGAAAATTTGGGAATACCCCCTCGGAAAAATGTTGCTTGTCCTCAAGCAACTCCAAAGGTATATTCAAAGCCATATATTCCCCTCCAAATGGCATCCACATAAGGAAGGCTTCCTCCATTTGCTGCAATGTGTTGTGCATGTTTGGTTCCAAAGTTGTCTTTTAAAAATATGTAGAATGACCTCCAACTGTATGGTTAGATGTCCTCCTTCCATCATGAAGTACCAAGTGACAACCATATGATGTCCAACATCATCATTAATACATGAGATACATAAAATAAAGTGGCTCTTTCCACAAAGGAAAAACTCCATCTCACAATACATCTCTCCATCCCATGCTTTACAAATTCGATTGAGCATTGACATGCTCTCATCCTTAGCCTTGTTGGCCTTATTGGATCCAAGCATCATTCCAACATTATGAAAAAGAATAAAAGGAGATATATGGGTATACAAAGATGTCAAACCATATTCTCCCAATAGTAGCCACTGGATTAAGGCCCTTTGCCTCGATCCTCCATCTCCTCCATGTAAGATGGACAAACCAAACTCTCCCCAGAGCAACCAAAGCAACAAGAGATCTTGCTGCTTTCTCTCCTCCTCGTGTGCATCATGGAGTAAAAACATACTGATAGATATATGGAATGTCACATCAGCCCAATACAAGCATACACCATCAATACACATCATGAGAGCATCATGCCAAGTTCTTCCCAATACAGAACACATAGACATAGGAGATGTCATGTGGTGGCCAAACTCTCTCAAGGGAAACTAAAATGAACATGCCTTATTCTATCATTGATACACAAGGCATGAATCAGAAAAATATGAGCTATTGGGTGGTAACTATACTCACCCAAGAGTAGCCAACGCAACCATGCCTCCTTCTTCATTTCATAAGTGTTTTTCAAGGCATGGATCAAAAAAATAGGAGCCTTTGGGTAGTGACAACACTCCCCCAAGGGCAACCGATGTAACCAAGCTTGCTGGCCCATGTCATATATCTGCAAGTGGTCATGCAACCCCTTGCTTATCATCCTCACCCACTCATCCCAATGTGGATGATGAATGATGTCCTGCATAATCATGGTATCCTCCCTTTGTATAATAACATCCTCCCCAAACTGTTTAAGAACTTTGCACTTCATGAAATGTTGAAGTGCACCTCCAATGAGATCTCCCAATGAGATTCTCTTTTCACCAAAGGCCCTCTAAAGCCAAAAAAGTTTTGGATCTGCTGCAGGTAGAAGTTTCTCTTTGAGCAGTGAGATGCTCATTAAGAAAGTGTCATCTAGAAAGGAGAAAAGATTCCTCATCTCAAGATGTCTACCATTTGTCATCTTTACCTCCATTGCTTCATGAGTGAAGCTACCTTCATAATTCTCCAAGAATGATGGGGCCTCTCCATTTTCACAGCTACTAAGTGACAACGTTATAGATCTGCATAGTAGTACATCTTCTTTCTCAAATCAAGGCATAATACTGATCTCATAACCACTTATTGTACATATTATCATGCTCATCCCATTTTCTAAAACTCTACACTTCAACTCAAAGGGTTTAATGTAGCTCAACAATGATGAACTGGGATAGTTCTTAATCTCCTCCTTGATTAGATCAAGGGTCCTCCGCGATGTGATATGTTGCTGCTTCAAATCAGCATTGTGTTCTAACCCTTGGTTATGCATTAGTTCTGATGGCATGTCCTCATAAGTTTCAATAAGATCTACTGAAACAATATGTGAGGAAATTTCATGCATACCTTGGATCAACTGATGTGTGGGAACCTCTTTCCAGAACACAAGAGTTCCTCCAACCAGAACAATAGTGTCTACAACTATTGGTAATAGTGGTGGCTTCTCTTCTCTAAGTGTACCAGCGCTGGAATATTCCTCCTCTCCCTCATGCATCCCATAAATCATGCATGGGACTCTATGTGTCAAGAGCTCAAAACTATCTTGAAAAGTTGCAAGTGTCTCTTCTTCGGATGCAAGTACTTCTACAGCTGGTGGTGAATGTAGTGAATTCTTGTCCAGAGTGACAAGATTGACATCCTCCTTTGTTTCCTTAGGAAATGTCACTTTGTGACACATCTCTAGTTTTCTCACATCAAATTTCTTCCCCAACTTGTGAAAGAAATCTAAATATTTAGTCACCTTTGCATGCTCCATGTGACCAAACCACCATTCATTTGCTTCACCTAAAAGATGAAGTGTTGGAATTTGGACAACCTTTCCTTCAGCTACAGGATGTAGCCTAAAAAATGCATCTAACTTTTTCTTCCAAGCCTTAAAAGTGCTTGAGGAAGATCCATCAAATGTAGGCAAATATAATCTATTATGCCTCTTTCTTCTATTGCTGCTACATGATCCTCTTTCTTCTTTGATTTTGAAGAATTGTTGGAGAGTTGGCTTCTCCCTGAATGCTCTAGACTGTGATTTGTATTCTTCAAGATATAGATTGAGAGTCTCATGAGTCTCGGGTTCATTCCTTTCTTCATTTCTACAGCTTTCACCTTCTCCAAAGAAAGTGGGCATAGTGGATCTATGAGGAGATCTATGATTCTCCAGTTTTCTTCTTTGCTGATAGGAAGTGCTTGGGTCTTCTTCATCAAATATTCTTCTTGGATCTTCTTTCTGCCTTTCCTTCTTCATTTGATTGACCTCCTTGGAGAGATCTTGCATGGATCTAAAGAAATGAGTGGCATAATTTTCCTCCTCCATGATAGATCTCATCTATCTGCTTCTTCTTTTGATGCAAAAGATGAAGTGTCCATAAGCTGAGCCAAAGATCATGCTCTAATACCACTGTAATATCCCAAAAGGGAAAATGCAGTAATACTGAAACACAATATAAGAACTACAAAAAAGTAAACAATAAATCTATATACACATCAGAATGCACAGAAATAGCTGAGCCATTTTATTATATTGGAGGTGAAAAATCAAGTACAACAGTGCTCAAAATATGAAACACTCAAGCCAAAAGGGTGGCCTAGAATGACCCTGCAATGATTTCCCAAGAGGGATTGCATAATTGCTGAACTACTGGAAGGTAAACTGTGATTTCCTTGCTACAACTTTGGGGACTGCAACTGCCTGAAAGATAGAAAGTCAGATATAGGCAGAATGGGAGCTCTGATGATGCTGAAATTGTAGATCTGGGCTCAATGATGGATTCCCAAGATAACCAAGAAGGGACTTCTCAGATCTGTAATTCTAAGAGAACCACCTTGTTAGGGCTTCACATATATGTTGTTGGGAATGTAGATATGAAGCTAGATATGATGAGATGATGGCTGCAATGATGCACAATCATATCTATGCAAGAAGAGCTAACCCTTTCACTAGATCCTTGGGCTAAAAGCTTAAGATCTAGCTCCTCCAATCTCCTCCACTAAAAATAGCTGTTGGACGAAAAACAACTTCAGAAAACTGCACTGTCAGAGAGGGAGGCTCAATAGCCTACTGTTGGATGTGTCAAATTAGCTCCTAAGTGATGGAAACAATAGATCCAATGTGAGGAGATGGTTCCTCACAAGATTTCCAGTTGAAATACTGGAAACTTCCTTCCTCCAATAGATCTACAGGAATTAACTGTGCAATCCTTGAAGGGACTGTTGCTGCATGGAGGTAAAACCCAATGGCCTGAATGACGGATGTAGATCTGCTACTCCTGAAAGGCTGGATGTGAAGAACAAAGTGGTAGGATGAATCCTTCATTGGTTTCCTAGCTAAATGCTAGAAACAACCTCCTGAAGATGGCACCAATGCCTGATAAGGAATGAATAACAATCCTCTTTCTAGAGCTACTCAAAGAAAGAGGTGGGATTCCCGCTCGGGAACACCCTGTGCTAAACAACACTGCAAACTCTGCTAAAAAGCGCATTCCTTCATATAAATGTCCTAAGACATATCTAAATCTAAACATATTAAGAAATGAATAATCCAAATCACGACTTCCATTGTGCCTTCACCGTCATTATATGCATGAGACTTCCATAGTCTAGGCCCACTCCAAATCTGTGCCGTACATGTGGACATAGTCTCCATGTTTGACTGCGTTGTGGCCTCATGTCCTCCATCAAGTTCACATGGTGTGATCACCCTCTCCATCATATGTGCATTAAATGCACCACTTCCTCCACTATCTTATCATAAGTGCTTCATGATCTTCTTTGAATGCACTATGATCTCAGTTGACCTTATCAAAGATCCTCATGATTTTATATTTAATATTCATGATCTTATTTGACTGTTTCATCCTCCATAATCTATCTCATAAATGAGACATGATCTCCATTAATGGAACTGATCCACTACTCTATGATTTTAAATCTAGATCTAGAATATCCACATACACACATTAAAAGTGGATTTTATTCATCTTTGAGGTTTGTGGGTCCCTCCACCCTTTTATTTACTTATTTTATTAAGAAAACAAAGGACTCTAATATTCCAAATATGATGTGAAATTTTGGGAATATTACAAGGTGGAATGATGTCTATTTTATATATGTACTCAAATTAAACTCATTGTGAGGGTTGGATACTTGATAATCATAGTGTGCTTGTGTACACTTTTTTTACAGTGATATCAATGATAGTTGCAGAATTATCTTGAGATTCTTATGGTATGCTTATTGAAAATGTTTCTTCTTAGTTTTATCATCAACCTGAATGTTTATTTCTCCTTACAACCATATGTATGCTCTCATGTGATCATCTCATTATTTTTTTAAGTAGAATACAAAATTTTTATGCTCTGTTTTGATGAAATTTTCATGTTTGTGTTTCATTTCTTCTGATGAATGAATTCATAGTTATATACTCATTCTGATTCTACATTTTTCAACCCTTTACCACAATGAGAGCACAAATATGTCAATAAAAATACCTACTTTGTCTCATTTTTATCTATGCAATTGATTATTCAGAATCCTGACCTAGCTCCTAGATCTATGACCTTGATCCAACAAACCCTATATCAAACCCTAATGAGTTGAATATCTAGCCTACTATATATTTTTCTCTCCAGTCACTTCATTGGCTATGATATTAGATAGAGCCCTCTCTATTTTGGTATGGCTATATACCAAGTCCAAAGTTTCTCTGAGGTTACCTCCTTCAGTTTCCTTTCTCAGCCTTGGAAAATTGGAGTGAGTGCTAACATTTTGGCACCGTTTCCAGGGAATGAGTGTCAAATATTCCCTGGGGATATTTCTTATAGTTCATTAAAGGATAAAGTTGTGGTTGACAAGTGCTAGCATTAAGAGAAGGTTGATTTATTCATTTCGAGACAAAGTGCGGAAGAAGAAGAACACTGGCTCCCAAAAGGCATACAAGGTGCAATACTGATCCTAATCCTTCACCAATAGTTCATGACCCTAAGAGGATTTTTAGGAAGAAGAAATAAAAATCTCTAAAAGTTAAAAATGATACTCCTTCACTTGTAAGATCCACCTCTTTTCCTACCAGGTTGGTTGCTCCTAAATATTTATCCTTTGACCTAAAATTGGAGTCATCTTTGTTCAAGTCTAAGTCAAAATCTTTCCTTTCAAAATAATTTTTTGATCCCATTAAAGTTGAAACATATTTTCCATTTTCTGAGTCTTCATCTTTTGAGGGTGATAGTAAGGTCTGGTCAGATTTTTACAGACTTCAAAGCTTAGTTGATCAGTTCCAAATAACCTATGGAAATGCATATATCCAGTAGCAAGAAGAGTCTTTTTTTGCTTCTATAACTATTGTTACACCTCCTCATACAACTTTTCCATAATCCTCTACTGTCAATTCATCAATTCCTCTGTAGTCATTTCATCTTTCAACATCTCATGTCGCGATTTCCATTCAACCTTCTTCAACAATCATGGAAATATTTTCTCCTTTGATTTTATCACCACAGGTTACTGCTTTTCCTTAGAATTATGGTCAAAGATTATATTTTTTTTATGGGACAACAAAGGTCACTGCTCAAAAACATGCGATTTCCATTCAACCTTCTTCAACAATCATGGAAATATTTTCTCCTTTGATTTTATCACCACAGGTTACTGCTTTTCCTTAGAATTATGGTCAAAGATTATATTTTTTTTATGGGACAACAAAGGTCACTGCTCAAAAACATATAATTAAAGTGATTGATTTCATTGATCTTGAAGAAATTGATAATGATGATGCAAATATGCACATAATAACACAAAGTTTTTCAGGGGAAGTTAAGAAATGGTTCCGTTCATTAACAACTAATTCTGCAGCTATTTAACAACAATTATTAGACCTATTTCTAGTGAAGTGGGAAGAGAAAACGAATCCTCTCCAAATTTTGGACAAGTATAATTCTGTAAAGAGAAATCCTAATGAATCCATGCAAGATTTCACAGCCAGATTTAATAGGATATATGATTCTATCCCAAAAAAAATAAGCCTCCTCCTGTCTCGACGCTTCTTCATTATCAAAATTCCTTTGATCCAAATAATTCTTACCAATTGAGGGAGAGAAATCCCACTACCCTTGAAGACATGCAAAGGAATGCAGTAAGTGTTGAGGAAAACCCATTAATCAAAAAGTCAAATATCAAATCAAAAAAGAGGGTTACCATAAAGGAGGAGCCATCTGCTTCATCGTATGGTAAAACTAATTCTTTGATCAAGACAACGGACAAGATGATGGACAAGATGACCATCATAGATAGACAAGCAGAACAACAAATTAGAAATCCCAATTTTAGAGGCCAACGTCAGCAACCTCAATACATGATTAAAAAAAGAGAGTAGAGGGAGAAAGATCACCAAGGTCAGAAACAAATTCGTAATCCTTTTCTGCAAAATTATACAGAGGGCTCTGGTGAAGAAGAAGAAGAAATTTCAGGCAAAAATCATCGTTTTGAGGAAAATCAAGAACCTATTTTCTTTATAGAGGAGGATGAATTTTCTGAAGGACTTTACATACCTGATGATCAACAATATGTTCTTTATAATGATGATATGTTGGCAATATAGACAAATGATTATCAAAGAGGCTATCAAAATTCCCTTACCAAAGTGCAAAGGCAATATGGTCTGAGAAACATAAATGTGCCCATAACTTCAATTCAGAAAAAAACATAATTCTCAAACAAATGTTCATAACAAAGAGATGACTTCTAAAAATCAGAATAAGGATACATGACATGTTGTTATCAACCAAGGAAAAAGTAATGAATCTTCTACTAGAAATTCAAAGAAAGAAAAATAAATTCATGCTGGAGGACAAAGAAAGGATATTCCAATCAGAGATCAACCCGAAAGGAAGGACATGCCATCTAAAGAGGTAGAAAGTAATTCTACTTTATTTAGGCTTGAGAATAAAATTTCAAAGCTTAAAGTCTCAATTCCATTTATTGAAATAATCAATAATGACCAATATAAGTTCCACGTAGCCAAATTGCTTAAGGTTGACTAAATGTTTGACATGGTGAATGTTAGTGATGATCACCACGAGATTTTGTTTGGCCATGCTGTAGATGGTGAATTAGAAGAAAGTGAGGTTCCAAATTTTTACCTCAGTCTCAAAATTCATGATTTTATCCTCCATAGTGCTATGCTAGAATTTGGGGCGTCCCATAATATCATGCCTAAATCCATCATGGACAAACTAGGATTGGATATTACCAATCCATACCATGATCTTTACACTTTTGACTCTGGAAGGGTTAAGTGCCTTGGACTCATCAAAGATTTAGTGGTGTCCATAGATCAAATTCCAGCTAAGAATGTTCTTATGGATGTTTCTGTAATTAACATTCCTCCAAGATATGGAATTATTCTCTCCTGATCATGGGGATCCAAACCTGGAGGAACTTTGTAGTTAGACTTTTCCTATGCTACTATACCAGTTTTTGGACAACTTAGAAAATTATACAGGGAGAATACGATTAAATACACAATTAGTATCAAGGAAACCCCAATAATCACACAATTCATGTTGTTCATACAGGTTTAGATTCCTTTGTTTTTTACAATGATGATTTTTCAACATATTTAGAAGACTTGATGGAAGAAAAAGGAGAAATTTCAAAAATTTCAGATTGTGTTCAAGAAATTCCAAGTTCAGAAAAACAAGAAAAGATTCCAAGAAGCTTACAGCCAAGTCCATCAATGAAAAATACAATTGAAACAGTGAAAGAGACAAAGCATATTAGAATAGCATACCATTCTCAAACATCTAATCAAGATCAGTCATCCAAAATTGAGTTTCCCAATGAAGAAAATGGCCTATGGACCATGGATTTTGATGGAGCCTTAGGTAAGGAAGGAGATGGAATTGGAATTTGGATTCATATTCCCATGAATCAGTCATCTCACCTTCCACCTAATGTCTGAATGTCATCTTACAATTTGGAATTTGATTGTTCAAACAATGAGGCATAATATGAGGCTTTGATAACCGGTATTAAAATATTCAAGAAACTAGGTGCTAAGAAGATTTATGTATATGGCGACTCTGAGTTGGTAATAAATAAAGTCAAAGGGGAATAACAGGCCAAGCATCCTAGAATAAGAGCATATCGTAATTCAGTGTTAGACATTCTTAAGAGCTTCAATGAATACACTTTGTCATTGATTCTAAGGAAAAGCAATGTCATTGCTGATTCCTTGCCACTTCATCCAGTATTTTCAAAATTCCAGTTTATCCCAGCAATAAATATGAGATTAAATATCAAACATCACCCTGCTGTTCCAGATAACGTTCGGTATTGGCAAGTTTTTCAGTATGATAATTGTTAACACTGAAAAATCACACAAGCAAAAGACATTAGAAAATGTCAAGAAGAAGGTACACATAAGGATTTATAGGGAAGGAATACATTACAGGATCTGAAAATTTTAACTTTTCCTAAGGTCGAGAAAACAAATTTATCAAATTTCACACATAAAGCATTGACCCCAAGCGATCTTCAAGGCTTTTTCTTTGATAGGTGTGAAGATCATCAAGACTATCCCTCAAAGATTTGCATGGTCCTGATTATGCAGAAAGTCACCATCCAGGACCACTTGGAACACTTGAAGAAGAAGATTCTCGCTCAAGCTAGCCAAGTACATCTGCCTTGGAGCCACCTTGAGGTCTTAGTGCGGAACACAAAGGAATCAACCTCCCACTCTTGTGTCAACATCCATCTTGTACCAAGAGAGGGAGAGAAAATTTGAAATTTGTGCATAAAGTACTGCCATGGGAAGAGGAACAGGAGAACACATTGTTATGCTAGCCAAATTTCTTGAGAGAAAACCAACATTATGTTTTCCAAGAAGTAAGGAGGATTGGAAGGATTCAGCTGTTGGCCACCCAACACCTCATTCCAAGAAAATAAGTTCAACAATGGTCTGTCATTCTACCATCCGTCGAGGAGAGAGAGAGGATTATAAGAAGCTTGAAAGGAAGAGACCCATTTTTCTTGAATATTATAGCTCCATAGCTCTAAGGATTCATTGTAAGTGATTTAGCATCCCATTCTCTTATACCATCAGCAAATAATAAAGAGCGAGAGTTATCCATTTGAATTATTAGTGTGTTTGACTCGATTGAGCTTGTTATTGTACATGAGTATTTTGTTTTTTGTTTCTTCATTGATGTAGCATGCTATGTTATTTACTTAGTTTACTATATGTTATTTTGTTCCACTAACAATCTAACAAACCAATTGACTTGTTACTTGCTTGTAGGAAAGCAGCCTCCCTATTAAGCATAGTGTATTTCGTCCACCCATGCGTCGAATACACTAAAACAATAAACAAATTGACAACTTCTTGCAATCGGAAGAAGAGTTTGCGAGTTCACAAATTGATGATAATTTTTATGAAGATGATCAAGAAATGATGCAACATAAATTAAGGTACTGCAGTTGAAATACAACTCCATCCCAAGAGGTCTAGTACCTTTGGAGGAGATTTTTTATCATGATGATGTTGCACAAAAAGCAACAATGCTGCCAACTGAGGTAGGAGTGGAAGACCTCAATATTTTCACTCTTGAGAAGCCTAAAATTGTCAAGATATCAAAGTATTTGAGTCTAGAGATGAAAGGTAAATATGCAACATTCATGACTAAATTTTTTGATGTTTTTTGCATGGGAATATTCTGATCTAAAGGTGTATGATAAGATCATAATTCAACATACCATTCCTCTAAAGCCTGATCATAAGCCTTTCCACCATAAACTCAGAAAGATGAATCCAAAGTTGTTTCCCTCCATTGAGAAAGAAGTGAACATATTGTATACTGCTAGTATTATTTTCCATCTCCGTTTCTCAAATTGGATGTCGAATTTAGTACCAGTAAGAAGGAAGACTGGTGAGATCATCTTGTGTATTGATTTATGTAATTTGAATAAAGTTTCATTGAAATAAAACTACCCACTTCCAAATATGGATCAAATCCTTCAAAGGATGGTTGGTTATTCCAGGCTTTCATTGTTGGATGGATATTTCGATTACAATAAGATCTTGGTTCATCTGAATTACTAAGAGAAGAAAACCTTCACGACACCTTGGGGTACTTTTATGTATGCTAAGATGCCCTTTAGTTTAAAGAATGTAGGAGAAATTTTTTAGCGAGCGATGGATACCACATTTGCTAATGAGAAGCATGTATTTTTGGCCATTTATCTTGATGACATAATAATTTTTTCCAAGACAGATGAAGAACACTTGCAACACTTAAGGACAGTTTTCCAAAGATGCATAAAATTTGGCATATCGCTAGATCCAAAGAAAATTTTGTTTTCTTTGGAGGAGAGGAAATTTCTTGGTCATATCATATCTAAATATGACATCTAAATAGATCCTTCAAGTATTGAGGCAATTCAAAGTTTGGACTATCCTAGGAGTAAGAAGGAAATTCAATCATTCAATGGTAAGATCAATTTCTTGAGAAGGTTTATTCCTAATATTGTTGAACACTTAAGGGAAATTACTTATATTTTGAAGAAATAAAGTGAGGTGAAATGGTCTGATGAGGCTAGAAACCCATTTAATCAAGTGAAGTTTGCATTGTATCATGCTCCCATTCTTATCAGCCCGGATTATACACTTGATTTTATCATATTTTCCTTTGCTTATGAACATACATTAGTTGTTATCCTTATGCAAAAGAAAGTTCAGAAAACAAAGCAGGAAATTGCTTTCTTTCATAGGGTCATAAGGGATGCTGCTTTGAAATATAATATCATTGAAAAAAAAGCATTGGAGCTAGGTAAAGATTTGAAAGATTTCTGAGTTTATATCCTTAATTCTCATGTTCTTGCATATGTTCCGAATGTTTCTATCAAAGATGTGTTAACACGGAGTGGTAAGTGGATATCTACTATGATGGAATATGATTTAGAAATAAGAGCTACAAAAATAATCAAAGGACAAGGCTAAGCTAAGCTCATGCTAGACTCTAACTTACATGCCTTAGACATCAAATTTATTGTTGCACTTCCTGAGGAGAATGAAGTTGATTCATTACCTCAAGTCTCTTAGATTTTTACTTCATCACCATGGTATTCATATATAGTTCATGTGCTGAAAAATTTGAATCCTTCTCCAGGTTTTCCCAACAGTAAAGGTAGATCTCTGAAATTGAAGGCTCTTAAATATTGCATTCTTGACAATGATTTATATTAGAAAGATCTGAGAGGAGTTTTATTAAATTGTTTGGTATAAAGTGAAGCCGATAAAGTGATGAACGATTTCCGTAAAGGTGATTGTGGTGGTCATCTTTTCTGGAAAACTACTACAAACAAGATATTGATGGCTGGTTTCTATTGGCCGAGCCTGTTTTCAGATGTGTATAAAACAATCATGACCTGTTATGAATGCTAAATTTTTCAAGGAAAGACAAAATTGTTACCACTGCCCTTGCAACCAATTGCAATTCAAGAACCCTTACAATTGTGGGGGATTGATTTTATAGGTGAGATTCACCCTCCATTATCAGCTCATCATAAGTGGATACTCACCGCCACCGATTAATTCACAAAGTGGATTGAGGCCATCCCCATGAGACAAGCTACATACACGGTAATTATTCAGTTTTTGGAGAGTAATATTCTGTATCATTTTGGCTTCCCACATAAAATTATTAATGACAATGAAAAAACCTTCAAATCCAAAAATATGATAGATTTTTGTGATATTTATCACATAAGACTTATGCATTCAATAACATATTATCCTCAAGGCAGTGGGTTGGCTGAATCATCAAACAAGTCATTAGTGAACATAATAAAAAAAGTTGTTGCAAGAGAACAAAAGGAATTGGCACAAAAAGTTAATTAATGCTTTATGGGTAGACATAGTTAGCCCAAAGAAGTCTATCAACATGTCACCTTTTTAGCTGGTCTATGGTGTAGATACAGTGTTTCTGACTTCTCTAGAAGTGGCGGTGATGAAAATCCTACAAGAGATTGAAAGTGAACCAAATGACATTCAACGAAGAATCAATCAAATGATCCATTTGTAGCAGTCCACAGAAGAATTTTTCAATAACAACTCAAAGCTTCAGGAGAATATCAAGAAAATTTATGACAATAAAACTGAATCTGATGATTTCAACTTGGGAGATGTTGTTCTCTGATGGGATGCCTGAAATGAGGATAAAGGCAAACATGGTAAGTTTGAGAACTTATGGAAAGGAACCTACAACATTTCAGCTTTCAAAGGGATTAATTCTTATTTATTAGAAGATCTTCATGGGGAAGCACTACCAGGAGGACCAGCGAATGGTATGCTCCTCAAACACTATCTTACCTGATCTTGAAGAAAAATTTCACTTCCATTGTAAATAATATTTTATTTTTCTGTCAAAGAATAAGGAAGTTATCTTAGAAGTTTGAAGCCCGAGGAGAAGGCCATAAGGATTCTATGATCAGTTGTTGTTTTCTGTTTAATGTTCAAAAGTCAAATCATTTTTTAAGTCAATTCAAGTCAGTTTTTATTTTTCTCAGTTTCAGCTAGTCATTTGAGTGTCAACTATTTTTATTTTTTACTCCATCGCCCAATGGATAAGGCTACATGGTATATGGTGTTCTTAACACCTCCTAAAGGAGCTTCCATCCCTAGTTGGAGCCAATGCTAGATGTATTTGGTCAAATTTTTAAATTTTCAAATAATTTTGACATGTCTTTTTAAAAGTCAAATGAGTCTTGAGTCATGTCCAAGGTGTGACTACTACTCCATCCATTTTTAAGGTCATAAAATGTTATCATGGTCATGTCATAATTCCTTGTTATTGGTCATCAAATGAGTGTTTTGTTCATCATTTTTGCCACCAATCTTATCATGCATACTGCAAAGGTTCAAAGTTCCAAATCATGGCTTCATATATGCATTTGGTGTCATCATTAGGTCAGGTCATCATAAGTCATGTAGGGAGTCATGCCATCACCTTAGTCACCATCATGCGAGTTAGTAATTAGGGAAAAAGAGTTCAAAAATATTCCAAAGGTAAATTTACCCTTCATGGTGATGTAACCTTCCCAAATAAAGTTATAAAGCTGCAGTACACTACCTCATCACATCATTTCTCAAAAAGGACATATGAAGTCACTACACCAAAATTGAATTTCAAGCTATAAAGAGACAATCCAGGCATTCAAACACTTAATTTCATCTTCCTAGATCTCTCATCCAATATTTAGTTTCACCTCAACCTTCAAAACTTTTATTTTTCCATTGTCAAGCCCTTGCGAGCAAGCACGCTGCGTTTTTTCATACCACGTTGCATTTATGGCCAGCACGCTGGGTTTTTGAGTTTGGAGCTTAGAGGAAGCCAGAACAAGTTTCATTCAGCAATCTACAAGTTCCAGAGACTCCCATAAAGTAAGTATAGCCTTTCATCAATCCTTATGCAATTATTTTCCTTCAGCAAATGATGAAATCCCTCTCCTAGGGTTTTTCTCCACACTTTTGGTTTTCTTGGTTTTTGCTTAAGTTCAGTGATAAAATACCTATTTTTCTTTCTCTAATACCCTTGTACACACTTAATAAACCTCCCCCGATCTTTTACCACACCCATCTCCTTAATTTCATTATTTTCCCCCAGAAACATTACCCACGCTACGCTTTTGCTTCATTTCTGGGTTTGGACTGTGTTTTTGGTTTTTCTCCTTTTTCCCTCACCCATTTCAAAAAATTCCACTTCTAAGTGTCCCTAACACCTATCCCTATTCCCCCTATTTTTTTTGTATTTTTCTCAGTCCCTTATCCCCTCCTTTTCCCTTCCCAAGCTAGCTTCTCTTTTTCCCCTGCTTTCCCAACCCTACCCTATCCTTCCCTCATATAAAACTAGTGTTTTTATTAAGAAATACAACACTATGGCCAGTGAAAAGAAGAAGTACAATAAAGGAGGACATGTTTCCAGATATGAACCAACCATCTTGCAAGAAATCAATGCTCCACCATTTATTGAAGAGTCATTTGAAAAGGTGAACTGGCTAGGGTTTTGTGAAAATATACAAGAGGTGGGCTACCATGCTAAGTTGACTAGTATTTTTGCCACCAATTTCAAGAAGGACAAGACCACCATAGTAGGGATGGAATTCGCAATATCAGCGTAGTTAATAGCTTCAGTCACATGTATCCCTAACCAAGAATAAATTTTGTTTAAGGGGATGGATTTGGATATTGAAAATTACAAATTCTTCCTCAAACCACACTACAAGGAGGCTCCACTTCCATTCTAACAGTTTTATGGGAAGACTCCTCTTCCATTCTGGTGCAACCAACTCCATAAAAAGTGTAAACAATAGTGAAAATGGTGTGTGGTTGTTCCTTGAATGCTTCCCAGTGTTTGGTAAAAACATGTTGGTACTAAGAGTAGAGGTAGAAAACTGTTTGAGAGAAATTTGCCGCTGTCCCGCTGTTACTTTCTCTCTTTTTTTTTTGGTTGAAAACCCTTTTTAATGGCGGAAAACTTGAAACTTTTGGATAGAATGACGAAGTTTCATTTTATGAGAAATTACAAAGAAAATCCTTTGAAACAGGTTTAATTGATAGAGGAGACATGGAGCGGAATAAATGATAAGCGAGGGGGAGTGGTGATGTGGTGAAGAAGTGGGACCGATCATAGATTGCACATCAGAAGTTTTATTGTGAAATGTGGGAGTTAAATGTTGAAAATGGTGAAGTGTGATGTGCGATGGGAGCGAAGGTGACGTGGTAGAGAAATGGGACCGATAGCAGATCATGCATCGAAAGTTTTATAAACATACATACGCGTGCAATCAATAGCGATCACTTTATAGGAACTTTAGACAAAACCGCAATTACTCCCAAACAATATGCATACACGCGGAATTGCGGTTCTAGGTGTTATCACTCGGATTGAACCTCAGGCTGAGAAAGGAAATCCCAAGGTAACCTCAAACCATGCTTAGCCATGTAGCTAGCCCTACTAGGCTAGGAGAGGGCTCTCTCCATAAACATCACAACCAAAATGATTGAGGAAAGAAGATTTTAGGCTAGGTATAGTAGCTCAGGGTTTTGATTTGGATTGCGTAGGGTTTTGCTGGATCAGGAGGAGTCAAATAGTCAAGGAAAGGAAAATAGGTCAAGATTTGTAGGGTGTTCTATAGCGCAAGGTAGGTACAATGTTTAGCACTTTAGGGTTTTTTATGATGGGATGATTTAAGACAGGGGAGGAGCTAGAAAGAGCATAGTGAATTCATGGTTTCTATCTAAATTGAATAAATTACAAATTATGAATGTCTACCCAAAACAAAGCATAACAATTATGGATTATGTTCATCTAACTTGAAAACATTCATTTAATAAAAATGAAATGATGGATGAAGTAACAAAACATTCTAACATATGAGCACAAAGAAGAAACTGAAACTAAACACAATACCACATGAATCCCATAAAAATAGCTGCAAATTTTATTAATGTCCAAGCCAAAATTGATACAAAAATATGTCTCTTGAGATGCCAAACCTCCAAGTGAGTCCAACCCTTACAATGACTGAGAAAATACATCATATAGACCTCAAAACCACTCTCCCTAGCCTCAAGGAGTCGAATCCATAATATAGGAATCAGTTTCACCAACTCCTAAACAAGAAACTAAAGACTAGGAAGACCAAACAATTTGCCTCTAAAAGAGAGGAATCTGACTCATTTGACCTCTAGAGGACTCACCTAATGTATCTACCTTAGATGAAAGTCAAAAAATGACATTTACATTCACCATGACCATTTAGATCAATAATTTCTTCACTTTCCCAAGTAAAAAGTCAAACTGGAGTGAAACTTCAAAATTTGCTAGAGATGGTGAAAATGCAATTTTCTTGGCAAACATGCAGCGCCCTACCAGGAAAAATAGCCTCTTAGGCAAGCAACTTTTGAAGGCCTTCTCGGTGTCCAAATCAACTCCAAGATAGCTCATTGGAAATCTCTCTGAGTCTAGTTTCCAAATATGCCTCCAATTTCTAAAATGGTGCTCATATGCCCCGTCAAAAATTGAATCTCCAAATACTAGTAAACGCGCAATGCCTAGGTCAAAAAGGAGGCAGAAACATGAAAATTTGGTGGTTTTTTGCACTTTAGAGGGATCATTTCTCCTCCAAATTTTCTGAAACTTGTTAGGGTTGATGTATTCATCATTATTAACACGATGGTGGTTTCCATTTATCATTTGGATGCCCCAAAAAAGAGCGCAGTGCCCAAGGCACTGTGCATTTGGCAGAATATCTGTGCCAAAATTACTCAAAAAACCAAAAATTCACTAAAGTGCCAAATGTGCCAAAATCTTACCAAAATTGTGAGGTTACTTGCTTATCAAGTGCTTGAGGCATGAAGAAACACCTTAGCAAGTATGTCTAACCTCTCCTTATCCTTTTTCTTGGTCAAAGCTTGAGTTTTTGCATGGGCTCGTTTGATCTTGGCCCTTGCAATTTTGTTCCTCATGGCGTAGTGCTTTGCCATTCTCCTGTGAATGTCATTGTCCTTTTTGGCCTTCTCTAGAAAACTCTCCAGATGAAAATTGACTCTGTCAAGCCATGACTCTCTATCCTTGCTAATCTCTAGGGCAAGCATCTCACATGGAGTGAGCTTCTCTTCCAACTCAAACATCTCCTTCTGCTTTTTCTTGGTCAAAGATTGAATTTTTGCATGGGCTCGTTTGAGCTTGGCCCTTGAAATTTTGTTCCTCATGGCGTAGTGCTTTGCGATTTTCCTCTGAATGTCATTGTCCTTTTTGGCCTTCTCTAGCAAACTCTCCAAATTCAAATTGGCTCTGTCAAGCCATGACTCTCTATCCTTGCTAATCTCTAGGGCAAGGAGCTCACTTGGAGTGAGCTTCTCTACCAACTCAAATTCTCTCTGTCTCTCAAGGACTAGAGCTATTTTCAACCCTCTTGTCTTTAGTATTTGTCTTGGAGGATGATACTACTCATCATCAATCTCATCAAATCTGTCCAAGGTCTCCTCCAAAAAGGCCTTGGCCTTTTCTGCCTCTCTTTGTGCTTTGATGGTCTTTACCTCACTGATGATCTGCTTGGTTTTCAGCTGCTGATTTTCTTGCTCAAGAAAATCAATCAAATATTGTGCTCTGTCAAGATTAGCTTGAAGTTCACTAATCTTTGCTACTTTTCCTCTGATTACTGCACTAGTGATTATGTCCCCATCTTCCTCATCAAGGTCAATCAGCTGAAACTCCTACTATGTTTCATGTTTATCCCCCTGTTCATCAATGATTGGCTCTTTAGCCTTTTCCTTGCCTTTGTCCACCTATTTTGTTGATGAAGAAGGCATGGCCCCTTTCACTCCAAGTGAATCAAACACATGCATGTGACCTCTCTGATAGGTCTTGGGAAATGGCTCAACATCAGTTACATTAGCCCAAGTTTCCTCAATGTCCTTCTCACTGCTTGATGACTCAGTATCATGATGTGATGATGAAGGGTTATGGAAAGGTGAAGAAGTAGGATCAACATGAGGCGAATGCATCTGACTAGGTGATGATGTATGAGTAGTAGGCTAACATGGAGGAGTGGATATGGGAGGATGAGATGATGAAGGGATACTCTACTCATGCTGATTAGGTGGGGTAGTGAAGACTTCATTTGCTATGAATGTGTCCCATGGGATGTTCTTTTGCTCACGCTGATGCATGACTATTATCTTGATGAGGGAGTGATGGAAAAGACTCTGCATTTGATGATTATAATCCCTCTTTTGTACAATGTATATCTTCTTATCAATGTTGTGGGAGAGATAGTAGGGTATGTGAAGCATTCTAACTCTAGTGAAGTGCATGAGGATTCAGATATGATATGAATAAAGTCCAGAAAACCTCCCGTCACAGGTGAAGTACTTCATGATTATTTTCATCATAGGGACATATCGATCAAGGAGATGAGAGAAAGGGAAAATGGTCTTTTTTGTCATCCTTGTATCTAGGTTCGAGATATGGTTCATGGTAGCTCTGATCAAGGTTTCCCTGTTTAAATCGTTTCTCTCCCAAATTAGGGATTCCTGTAGCAGCTGAAATGGCATTAGTGAACATGGTAAAATTGACCCCAGCAAGAGTGACCTACCTATCATGAATATTTGTAATGAAAAACCTTGTCAACATAGGGTGATACTGAATCTGCTGCACTTTCTCACAAAACGCAAAACAACCAACATGTTTAAAACATGAGATAGTGAGAGGAGAAGCCATGAGCTCCTTTGTGGTTACTAGTTCATATATGATGATTTTCCCTCCTTTGCGGTTACTTCTCTTTGGTGTTTGTTCCTCACTGACACCTCTGTCCTCCTCTTCAGACATTGTGAATTTGAAGGCTTTGGAAACCCTAGGGTAAATGGAATGAGATGAAGGGAGTGAGAGATGAGATGACTAGCTTAGGAAAATGGAGGGAATGAATGTAAATGAAAACCTAGATCTATGAAAACCCTAGGATTTAACAATATTTATGACTTATATATGTTTATGGATATGAATATGGATTTAGTGCATGAGGAAATGGAAACTAGGGTTTCATAACAACAAGCACTTCAATCTTCTTATGGAACACAAAATATATTAGAGGAGAGGTGATTTAGGGTCCACTTACTGATTTAAAGCCTTTTGAGGAAAATTGTGAGGAGATTTGAGCTTGCTGGAGGTGGTGAAACTATTTAAAACCCTCCCCGAGTAAACGCGCAACGCTCTGGAAGAACGCACAATGTCCGGGAAAACGTGCAGTGCCTATTTATTTTGGCTTGGAGTTATCAGGAAAATGCGCAGCGCCTCTGGGTAAACACACAATGCCAATTCAAACGCGCAGCGCGTGGGTGCAAACGTGTAGTGCCTTGAAATTTGACCCAAAATGCTTAGAAAACTTAAAATTTCTCCTTTGCTGGAAACTCCTCATGGATGAATGGAATGACTTGCATTGAGGTGTTTTGAAAGGCTTTATAACATAGTGTATTTGAAATTTTAATTTGAATCACCGATACTCTTTATCTTGCTGACTTTTTGGCATTGCAGGTTGATCAAACATGGAGTTTGGCTTTCTTTGCTCCACGTAGGCCAGACATGATTGCATTTGATAGCTTGGGATTGAATTTATTACATATGAGAACATAAAATTACATTTGGAAAAACATAAATAAATTACATATTGAATTTTATATCAAAATGACATTTTGAAATAAAAATCATTAAACTAAAAAAATAAAACTTTGAAAGTATGATAATTGCATCATGATGATCTTATTTAATCCATCTCATATATGTGCTGACCTCATCTGGAATGAAGGAGTGACTTTGAGAAATATAAAAACCTAATGACCTAGTGGGACTGCTTTAGACCTGACTTTCATGAATGAGATTTTGACTTAAAAAACTTCTAAGTGAAAAAATCATTTCTATAGGTGTTGTTACACTCAAGGAGACATGAGAATGAGCCAACCAATATGATCTTCTGAGGGAGAATGAAGCTTATTGACAAGGACAACCACGAGTGGAACAATTTAGTATCATGACCTAATGGAATGATGGAAAATTTCTTCAGAGTGGGACACCTAAGATGCTCATGCAAAATGTGTTTTGATCCCTGGTGGAAGTATGCAAATACTGACACTAACATTGGCCTTATTGGGGATGGCAGCTCCTTGGAGGTGTTAAGAACACCGTAAACCAAGTGCCTAACCATTGGGTAAATACAATAAAACAATTTAAAAGATTGTAGACTACAAAACTGACTCAAAAACCATTCAAAGTAACTGAGAACTGACTCAAAAAATGACTCTAACACTAACTCAAAACAGACTCAAAAAATTTGAGAACAACATAAAATCAACAAGCTTTATAGCCTTCACTTTGGGCCCCAAGCCTAAATGATTTTCTACTCCAAACCTTGCAGAAAATATAAACTGGTATTTACAATGAAATTGAAACATTCTCTCAGAAGTTGCATTAGAAATAATAATGTTTCACGAGCCTACCATTGACCGGTCATCCTGAATATTCTTGTCCATTCATCTCTTTCAGCAAATAGGCATTTTGTCCTCGATAAGTTAATATCTTGTAGGGTCCTTTCCAAAGATTTTCAAATTTCTTGTGCTTTCCTTTCTCTCCATTTCTTGCATCCCACCACAACACTACATCCTCCAGCTGAAACTTATCTGCCTTGTTTTTGCGATCATAAATCTTTTTATTTTCTCCTGAAGTTTAGAAGTAGTCTGAGAAACTTCCTCCCTTGTTTGCTGAAGGTGAATCATTTGATTAATCTGGCGTTGAATATCATCCTCCTCACTACCTGCTTCCTGCAACAATCTCATAACCGAGACTGCAAGTGATGTAGGAAACATTGTATCTGTACCATAAACCAATTCAAAGGGTGACATACCTATAGAATTCTTGGTGCTCACTCGGTCTGCCCACAAAGCATTGGTAAGCTTCCTATGCCAAATTTTTCTTGTTTTCCTCTAGCATTTTCTTAATGACATTAACCAAGGATTTATTAGAGGACACATCTAATCCATTTCCCTATGGATAATATGCAGTGGAATGGCCCAAACTGATATTCTACTTGTGACAAAACTCAATCATACTCTTTGACTTGAATGCTGCAGCATTATCTATAATAATCTTGTGAGGAAAACCAAAACAAGACAAAATATTGGATTTTAAAAACTGAATAATTACTGTGTATATAGCTTGCCTTGTAGGAATAGCCTTGATCCACTTGGTGAAGTAGTCGATGGTTGTTGGAATCCATCTATGATGTGCTGATGATGTGGGATGAATTTCCCCAATAAAATCAAGTCCCCACTGTTGAAAAGGAGAATTTACTACAATAGGCTTCAACGGAAGAGGAAGGAGTTTCATTTTTCCCTAAAAAATTGACATTCATGACAGTTTGTGACAGTTTTGTACAATTCTGAAAATAGAGTTGGCCAATAATACCCTACACTCAACACTTTGTTAGCTGTTGTTTTCCAAAACAAGTGGCCTCCACAATCTCCCCTATGGAAGTCGTCCATTACCTGCTTAGCTTCATCTTCAACCAGAAAATTTAAAAGAACACCTCCTAGATCTTTCCAATAAAGGGCACTACCTAGAATGCACTATTTAGCAGATTTTAATTTCAAAGACACACCCTTACATTTTGACATTCCAGGAGGAGGACATAAGTGCTGAAGAACATACACTATATCTAAATACCATGGTGAAGTGAGAAACATTTTTGGTACTTGTATAAGAGCACCATCTTCTTCTTCATCTGACATTGCTGCAATAAGGTTTATGTCTAGAGCATGCAAATTGGATTTAGCCATGAGTTTGGCTAACCCTTGTCCCTTGATCAGCTTGGTGGGCCTGATCTCGAGATCATACTCTAGCATTGCTACTATCCACTTACCTCTCCTTCCTTCCAGATCAGTCTGTGTGAGAACTTCCTTTACCACTGCATTTGGAACATAAGCTATAGTATGTGAATGTAGAATATAGATCCATAAATCCGTCAAGGCTTTGATCAAGGCTAAAGCTTGCTTCTCAATAACATTATAGCGAAGAGAAACATCTCTAATGGCTCGACTGAAGAAAGCAATGGGTTGTTCAACCTGATCCTTCTTTTACATCAAAACTGTAGCCAAGGTGTGCTCAGATGCAAATGAAAATATTATAAAATCACTAGTATAATCCGGACTAACCAAAACGGGGGTTGTGGTTAAAGCAAGCTTTACCAAGTTGAAAGACTTCATAGCATCAATAGTCCATTTTACACTGTTGTTCTTTTTCAACATATTAGTCATTTCACGCAAATTCTCAGCCAAATTAGAAACAAATTTGCGTAAGAAATTAATCTTACCATTGAAAGCTTCTATCTGGAAGGATCAATGCGAATGCCATCTTTGGAAATTATGTGACCAAGAAGTTTGCCTTCCTCCATGGCAAAAAGAATCTTTTACGGATTCAAAGAAATTCCAAACTCTCTGCATTTCTGAAAAACAATTCTCAGATGATATAAATGTTGATCATCAGAACCAGAAAACACTATCAAATAATCTAAGTACACCACTAAGAAAACATCTTTCTCATTAGCAAAGGCTATATCCATCTCCCGCTGTGTTATCACTATAGTATTTCTTAAGTTGTATAATTTTGGTTTTTAGTCAAAGAATCCTAGCGGTAACCACAAACCTACTTCAAACTCTAGGATCTAGCCTTCCTAAGGTTTAGAGAGGGCTCTCTCTTTAAAATTTAACTTTGTTTTGATTTGTAAATATTAGACTAGTTATGAAAGTGCAGTTTTGGTTTGGTTTTGGTAGATTTGGTGGGAAAAATCACTTGAAAGGATGGATAGTGGGAAATCTATTTGTCCATTGGGCTATGGAGTCAAAATCAAGCAAACGGGACTAGGATCAAGGGCAAAAAGGTCAAATGTCTTCAGGGCAAGATATATAATCCTTGGAGATCTTGGAAAGTTGTTTTTGTGAGATGGTATGATTGGGATAAAGGGCACTTAAGAATCCTTAAATCCAGAAAAGGGAAGTAGTAGGAGAGATCAAACGAGAGAGGGAGCAATTAAGGGTTCCCTACACTAGAAATCATAGAAAAACATATAAATGATAACTAGTTAAAAATAGGGTGCTATTAACATATCCTATAGTAATACTCCTAGTTATACATTCAGATTTAGCATAAACATAAATGGATGCATGTAACAGAGAAAAGAAACAATTACAAGTGAAGAAAATACTTCACTCCAAATAGCTCATCACAGGAATCCTGAAGTATGATGCCAATTTGCTTTGATCCAGCCTACTACTCGAAGTTTTGACACATAAAATCTTTAAAGTCCAAGAAGAAATGACTATAACAATCCCAACAATTTTATTCCACACAAAATACTTCTAAAGATGAAGTATTTATACATAATGTTTTACAAAATATCCTAGAAGACTTCTAAGAATTATCTTAGGAAAATAAAATATCTTTACAATAAAAATAGAGACAGTTGCTTAACAAATCAGCAAGTTGTCCTATTTTATCCATAAGAAATAGAAACATTTTTGAGGATAAAGGAGTTGGCTGCCTTGGTGTCCTCCTTACTGACCTTTAGATATCTTCTGAATCTGATCTTCCTTGTCTGATACTCTTACTTGAATACTCTTTATTCACTGATACTCTTTAACCCTTAGTCAAAAAGTGTTTATTGTTGTAAATAAATCTGTTTTGACTGTAATTTAGGAAGCAACTTTCTTTCTTCTTTTCACCTGCTTGTCTTTTATCCTTCATAACAAATTAGTAAGTGACTGCCAATCCTCATTTTTAGGAATTTGAATATTCTTTAATTTCCTAAAATTCTCATCAGCTTCTGTATATCTAGCAAAGTTTGACTTGATGACAAACAAGTGTTTGATCTCATACTGTAAGTAAAATAAATCTTCAAAACTTTTCAGTAACACTTTTCCTGTGGGGATGCCTTGACCTGTTGGCTTATTTACCTGTTCCTTGGCAAATTCTCTTATCTTCTTATCATAGTCATTTTTAGCCATCAATTTATCATTAATAACCATGATATCAAGAAATCCTTTTTGCCTCAAATTTGTGAACTTAACCATGAACCTAGTTATGGCAGTATTCATGCCTTCACATTTTTCTTCAAGTTGCCTCATCAAATTTCTCTTTGTTGTGACTTTCCTAATTTCTAGGATAGTTGCAGTTTTGTCTGTTATTTTGAGCTCTTCTAACTCCTATCTATTCTTGTTGTTAAGGAAATTGATTAGCCTTACAGCCTGCTCTGGTTTGTCAGCCAAATCAGTTTGAGTCTTTTGAATTTCTGCTTGGGCTGCTAATAATAACTCTCTTTGCTCAAAAATTACCTAAATTGAAGGCCATACATCATGGATGGCTCCAATAATATTATTCCAAAGGTAATTTTTGATGTATGATATCTGATCCTTCAAAGTTAACTCCTTTTGCAACTTCTTTAGTTCTTCACTCAATCTGTTGGCATTTTGTTCATGTGTCTTAGCATTTACTTGAGCTAACTTAGTTGACTTTTCAAGATTTTCAATCATTTTTGTCAACCTATTAATCTCATTTGTCTTTAAAGACATCTCTTCCATTGCTTTTACTATCTTGCTGGCATCATCTGTAGGTTGTACTGCTATGGTAGATGAGTCAGTGGCTGATGTAGTGGAAGAAGTCACTGACACTGCAGCGAGTGGTTCTTTGGGTGCCAACTTTTCTCCTAAAGTTGAAGGCATTGTTGTAGTGATAACTGGGATGACTGTAGGAATCACTGGTTCTTTTACTTTCTACTTTTCTTAGACAATTTTGTCCATCTGTATTTCCATTTCCTTAATCTGAGCTGTCAACTAAAGAATTAAACTCATCATTTCATCTTTTTCCTTTTGTTCCTGTATGAATTCCTTTGTTTGAGGATGCTCACTTTGAGGAAGTTTGAGTTGTTTCCTCAAGGCTTCTATATCCTCATTTTTCTTTTTTACCAATGCTTCTTCTGCTTCGATATTTTTAGGATCATATCCTACCTGCAATACTAATTCTTCTAAGGCTTTTATCCTTAGATCCTTGGCATATAATGAAGCTTTATCCATCTTCATTTGATCTTGCATGTTAGAGATGGTGTTTTGTAGCTTTTGAGCACTCATAGCTTTTGTAGTAACTGTGGAATACAACATCTCTGATCTTTGCCTGTGAAACTCTATTTGATCTAATTCATGGATACTCTCTGTAGCTACTTCTAGATCAACCTTCTTATAGTCAGTGACTATCTTTGGCATTGATACTATGGGCTGTAATATTGACATAATCAATTTTTTACTTGAGTAATCAAATGCTGATAGGAATCTGTTTTGATTACCTGGCTTTTGTTTCAAGAACCGAGAGTAAATTTCTGTTTTGATTTCCTCATTCTTCAGTTTGATTTTCTTATATTTCTCCTTAATATCCAAATCATTTTTCTTAGCTGCTTGTGAGGAAGAAGTCTCCATGCTTTTCTGTCTTTCCATCAATTGTGTGTCTTCATTATTAATTTCTTCATTCTGATTTGGCTCATTGACAATTACAGTAGCCACATTTGTCTCTGGAAAACCTATGTTGGTATTTAAAGGCTCTGTTTCTTCAACATCTATTGTCACTTTTCCTTTACCTGTTGTATCTAATTTAGGCCTTTTGTTATAAATGATCTTGAACTTTGTTTCTGTTGTAGTCTCTACCACATAGGCTCCTTCTTCCCTTATTATTTTGATGGACTTCTCTGGTTGATTTGCAGTCTCTAAGGTATGACTAGTATTACCTTTGTTTACTGCATCTATTAATGTGTTTT
Source organism: Pinus albicaulis (assembly GCA_034641835.2). NCBI lineage: Eukaryota > Viridiplantae > Streptophyta > Pinopsida > Pinales > Pinaceae > Pinus > Pinus albicaulis. Next base: position 67,311,404 of record CM076570.1, read on the forward strand.
CAATCCATTCAAGTTGATTGGCAAATTTTTCTATTTCTGATTTAGCCTCATGGATAAAAAGTGTTAATTTGCATTTTACCCTTAGCTTGCTCAAGATCCCTTGTGGATCATAGTTCCAAGGGAAACTCTCTTCAAATTTATATTCCAATAATTGATTTGCTGCTTCTTTTTCTGCATCCCTGTGATTGCATATGAATGGCCCAATTTGATCTTTAAGTTTGAATTGGGTCTTCTTCTTAGCTGTCATGAAATTGATTGAATCAGAATTTAGGATTTGCCTGATATACTCCAAGGCAAAGATGCTCATTGAAGGATGTTTGGGTAACTTGTAAGGCAACAAGTTTGACCCAAAGACTCTGATTTCAGTATATTTCTCATATAAATACCAGTCACCAACCTTACTCTGTTATGATAACTGCAATATCTTCTTCATTTCCTCATTTATTCTAGGCTGCTCTGTCTTAGTCCAAATGGAATTTTGACATACTAAAAGGTCCCCTACAATGTTGTGAAAACAGTTTTACCTTGGTCTTCTTCATGTACCAAAATCTGATTATAACCTGAATAACCATCAAGCAGTGACATCTGTGATGCTCCCAATACCCTTTGCAGAACATGGTCCATCTTAGGAAGGGGGTAATTATCCTTTAAAGACACTTTATTCAAATTCCGGAAATCAATGCAAAACCTTATCTCTCCGGTATTTTTCCTTACTAGAACCAAATTTGAAATCCAATCAGAAAACCTAATTGGAACAATGATACCAGATTTATAAAATCGATTTACCTCTTTCTCGATGGATGGCAACAATCTTGGATTTATCCTTCTTAGCTTCTATCTGAAAGGTTTTTGATCCGGCTTGATGGGAATAGTGTGTTGAATGATATTCTTGTCATAGACTTTCAAATCTACATAATCCCATGCAAAAATATTAGAAAATGTAGATAACAATTTGATGTACTTATCTTTTGCCTCAGGAGATCATGTCTTAGACAACTTAACCATCTTGAGCTTATCTTTTGTTCCGATGTTCACATCTTCCACACCCTTTTCTTTAGGAGTCAATGTTGGTTTTCTGGCCACATCATCCTGATCAAACAGTTCTTCTAAAAGAATGAGTCCTCTAGGAATAATATTATCTTTCAGCTGCAAATTATTCATCTGATTGGCCTCTTTGTTTTAATGATAAGAATCACAAACATCATCAATAAAAGCATCTTTTAACTTCCCTTCATTCTGCAAAAAGCTATTAATTTCTTTGTCACCCAAAAAAACTTGCCAGTACCTTAAGTTATCAGGAACACTAGATATATGTTTGACATGAATTTCAAATTTATTACTTGAGTTCATCGGAATTTTGAGATTACTTGCTACTATAGCAAGTGAATCTGCAATGATATTTTGATTTCTTGGTACCGTTGTTAATGTATATTGAGGAAACATTTTTAAGATATTCCAAACTAAATTCCTATAAGCTCTCATTCATGGATGCTTTGCTTGATATTCTCCTTTCACCTGCTTTATGACAAGCTCAAAATCACCATAAACAAAAATTATTTTTACACCAAGGTTCTTCAAAATTTTGAGACCTGTGATCAATGCTTCATACTATGCTTCGTTGTTAGAACATTCAAAAGCCAATTTATAAGAGCATTCTCTAACATTACTTGGAATTCCACCTGAATTACCAACAGGACTTCGAATCCAAATACCAATACCTGCACCTTCTTTACCTAAAGCACCATGAAAATCCATGCTCCAAAGTCCATCTTCATCTTCTAGATGCTAAAACTTAACTATTGGTTCTGATTTAATTTGGTCGGTCACCTCATTTCCCTGATCTACATTGATTTTCTGTTCTTCTGAAGGTTGTTCGGAAGAAGTCACCATTTCTTTTTCCTTATCAAGCACTGCTCTAAAACTCTCTGAAACTTCTGGTACATCCTCTACCACTACTCGCTGATTATTTACATAATTCAAATCACCATCATTATACCAAATAAAAGATTCTAGATCTGTATGTACAGCCTGTATTGGATCATTTATGGGCTTTTCCTTACTAGTTATCATATACTTCATTTTCTTTTCCTGATACAATTTCCTCAATTGCCCGAAAATAGGAATAGTAGCATAAGAGAAGTCAAGTTGTAAAGTACCTTTGAGTTTGGCTCCCCATGATTGAGAGAGTAGCATGCTAAACCGAGGCGGTATATCAGCCACCACCACATCCATCAAAACATTCTTGGCTGGGATTTGGTCTAAGAAAACTACTAAATCTTTAATGAGACCAATGCAGCAATCTCTACCAGAATCAAACAAATACAATTCATGATACGGTTGGGTGATATCCATGCCCATGTTTTCCATAATAGCCTTAGGCATTAGATTGTGAGAAGCCCCGGAATCAAGCATAGCATTATGAAGTATGTACTCATGTAGTCTAAGGCTTAAATAAAAGGGGGGAACTTCACTCTCTTCTAATTGACCATCTATAGCTGGACCAAAAATGAGCTCAGGGTGGTCATCTTCAAGATTAACCATATCAGAAAAAGGATCAACTAGCAACATTTTAGGCACCTAATGTTTGTAATGACTATTATTTACTAATTCTGTCAAAGGAATGGACACTTTCAATTTAGCTATTTCATTTTATAAATTAAAAGTTGTGACTTTATCTACCTCTTTGACAATAGTCTCTCTTATATCATGGTGATCCTTTGTTACATTCTCCTTTTTCTGAGTGTCCTTCTCTTTAGTAGCTGAGCTTGTTGATGGTTGGTTGATGTTGCTATGATTCTGATTTGCATGCTCTTTACCCTTTCTCTAATTATTTGGAAGAACATTCTTTGACTGGACCTCTTTTCTTTGTTGAATAGGATTGACATGTACATCTTTGCTCCTTAAAGAATATTGTTTCTGTTGTGCTCTCAAATAATTCATATACCCATGTTGGTAATCATCGGATTCAGTTTCCAAATCATCATCATTTTCCAAGATATAGTCCTCATATTTTTGAGAATCCAAATTTTCAGTATACTCTTCATCTTCAATCAGGAACATGGGCAAGCCATCTGCTGTAAAGAAATTATTTGTTTCAACCACCGGATCTTCATCTTCTTCCTCTTCCAATCCTTGAACATAATTCTGTTGCAGCGGGGTCCGAATCTGTTGTTATTGTTGTACTGCTTGCTTGGGTTCTTTCTACTCTCTTTTCTTGATTCTAAACCGAGGCCGCTGCTGCCCTCTGAAATTTGGGTTCCGAATCTGTGGTTCCAGTTTATCTGAGATAGACAATCGATCAATTCTTTCCATAGTTTGGAGTAATGAATCGATTTTAGCATCATAAGTAGATGTCTCCTCCTTGATGGTCACTCTCTTTTCATATCTCATCCTTGCCCTTTTGGCCAACAAATTTGCTTCCACACTTGCAACATTCTTTTGCATATCTGCTAAAGTTGTAGGATCACGTTCACGCAACTGATATGCCATATCAGTGTCAAATCCATCCGGAAATTTGACTAAAGATAAACCCTCTGGTGGTTTGATATGTGCAGGAAGAGCATTGTACACTACATTAAATCTCACACAATAATCTTGCACAGTCTCACCAACATATCTTTTGATGTTTTCATATTCAGACAGAATTTGAAGGGATTTTTATTTTCTTCCCATCTTTCTACAAAATGACGATGCAAAACTTCTAAAGTATCAATAGTGGATGTTGGTAGAGCTCTGAACACCATTTTCTCACTTCCCCTCCCAGACTCTGTGAAAACAGCCTCATCTTCACATCCTTAATATCAATTTCCTGAAGATCAAACAAGTCATTCATCTTATCTACGTGCTTTTATGCTATCATAGGCTGATTATTGTAAAACAAAGGGATTTTAGTTTGGTAATATTGGGGCATAGCACCTGGGTTCTAAGGAAGAACAGGGGGACATATCTTGCAGCCATGATGACTGGATGTGGAGGATTTATAACAGTGATTTGGGTACTTGATGTAATCAAGGGAGGATTGGTCACTGTTTGAGTAATGTGAATAGTGGATGAAGTGATGGTAGAAGAAGCTAAGATCTGAGGTCTATTTATTACACAGGCATTTACTTGCGAAGAATAGTTCTGCAGATCTTTAAGAACTTGTAAAAGTTGAGACCCTGATTGTGACCCTAATTGAGAATGTGAAAACAGGTTTTCAACGGGACTGTGAAAGGCAATGGAGGAATCAACAATTGTTTCATCAATCTAACTTAAAGAGTTTCTCCGGAATAAACTTTTTTCAAACTTTATATCAAATTCAATATCTTGCAAGTTTTCTAACTTTCTAGGGAAGAGCTGAATGGAACTTCTCTCTGATTGATTTCCGACTGAACTAGATTTCTCTACAACAGCTTTAGCTTTTCTTCCAATGTTATGAGTATCACTAACAATGGTGGGAGGATTTGGATCAGGATTGGATCTAGTGTATCTTCGGGAAGCCAATATGTCCAATTTCAAAAACAAATTTTCACTTTAAAAAATTTTCAATTCAGCCTTTGAATAAACTCTAAACTTATCATCCAAAAGTTAAATAATTTCAATGAAAACTTACTACTGGGGTTGATCTGATCTCACTTTTCTTCCCCTGTATGGTCGCCAAAATGTTATCACTCGGATTGAACCTCGGCTAAGAAAGGCAATCTGGAGGTAACCTCAAACCATGCTTAGCCAAGTAGCTAGCCCTACTAGGCCAGGAGAGGGTTCTCTCCGTAAATATCAAAGCCAAAATGTCTGAGAAAAGAAGATTTTAGGCTAGGTATAGTAGCTCACAGTTTTGATTTGGATTATGTAGGGTTTTTCTGGATTAGGAGTCGTCAAACAGTTAAGGCAAGGAAATTAGGTCAAGATTTGCAAAGTGTTCTATGGGGCAAGGTAGGTACAATGTTTAGCACTTTGGGGTTTTTGATGATGGGATGATTTAAGACAGGTGAGGAGCTAAAAAGAGCATGGTGAATTCATAGTTTCTTTCTAAACTAAAGAAATTACAAATTATGAATGTTTATCCAAAACAGAGCATACAAATTATGGATTATGTTCATCTAACTTGAAAACATTCATTTAATAGCAATGAAATGATGGATGAAGTAACAAAACATTATAACATATGAGCATAAAGAAGAAACAGAAACTAAACACAATACCACATGGATCCCATTAAAATAGCTGCAAATTTTATTAATGTCCAACCCAAAACTTATACAAAAATATCTCTTGAGATGCCAAACCTCCAAGTGAGTCCAACCCTTACAATGACTGAGAAAATACATCATATAGACCTCAAAACCACTCTCCCTAGCCTCAAGGAGTCAAATCCATGAGATGGGAATCAGTTTCACCAACTCCCAAACAAGAAACCAAAGACTAGAAAGACCCAACAATTTGCCTCTAAAAGAGAGGAAACTAACACATATTTCATTAAATTTAGAAGTTTTCCGTCGATCTAGAATTTAGAAATTTTAACTAAATTAAGTTTTTTCAAAATGTGGAATTATAAAATCATTTAGTTTACTAATTTTAATGTAGATATTCACCATTTTTGGTGAAAATTTTGTCATGGTAAAGTATATAAAACAAATTTATATAAACTTGCAAAAAACAAATATTTCACATCTTAATCTTGGTGTCCTTACATTATCTCTTTTAAGATTTTTTATGGTTTGTACTAAAAGCTAAGTTTGTTAAAGTTATCTTATGAAAATAATGTTGTGTATGTTTAACTTTATGAAAAGAATGTTTTGTATGTTACTATGATTAACTTTATGAAAAGAATGTTTTGTATGTTACTATTATTAACCCATTTAATTATAATTTGATATAGTAAATATCATGTATGTGTTAAATTACGATTATTACTAAGACAAGGTTGGCACAATGTAAAATTCTATTGCCTTTTCAACACTAGTAATATGGTTGAAGATGAAAAACCATCTTAGAACATCCACTTTATACTCAAATTCGGATTTAAATTTCAAAATATTTGTGGCACTACTAACCTTCTTGATCTTTTAACTAAGCAAAATTATGATGATCTTGAAACACTTATTTTAATGCTTTTTTAGCATAACAATAAAATTCTTAAGAATCTAGAGTAATATCTTTATGGCTTCTTATATACCATATTATTTGGTCTTAGTGGATGACAATCATCATTATCACCATCATCATTACATACTATTGTAGGAAGTTTAAACCATTTTAAAGTTGACATGAGAAAATATTTTTTTACGTTCAATTTAAATGTTGAATGAGAGTAGTAGTATAATTTATTTATTATTTATTATTTATTATTTGTTCTTTTGTGTGAAAAACTAACTTAATTTTGATTGACTTGATGAATAATAGATTAATATGCAAGATATATATTAAGTATAAAGTTATTTAATGACAAATTATCATAGTAATGTGTCAAATATATACCAGCATAGATCCACCTTAAATACAGATTTAACATGAGCCTAGAGAGATTAAAACCAAGTTAAAAACTATTGTTTTTATAGACCAAGTTTAGAAGATGTTGTTTTTAAGTGCATTATTGAATTTTATTATGCATATTTGATATGGTGAGAAGTCATGTTGGTCAAACAAAGCTTTGAAAACTTAAATATTTTATGGCATTGTCATGTCATTTGTATCACCACGTGATTACATTGAAATAATAAATAATATAATCATATTGAAATACTAAATAATATAAAACTTCAAAAATAATATTAAGAGAATAGTTGATATACAACAAATATTGCAAAGTGTGTCTGAATGTATATTAATAGATCTTTAAAAAAAAATATAGTCGAACTTACACATCTCCTCATTCTAGGTTGTAGAATGAGCCTTGCCTCTCGACTCAATTACTAATCATTTTAATTATCAAAATCAATCATGAATTAGAATAGTAACAAAGTAATACAATTTGATTATTTTCAAATCCAAGAGGAAAGAGAGAAAATTGACTAAACTATTTATTACAAATGTTTAGTTTTTTATTCCTGGAGTGTTTAAGGATATTATATTGAAAAGAACATATTGACATTCATCTAAAACTTAGATTCCTTACATTATTTCTATTATCATTAATATTTATATTTATGTATTAAATTTGACTCGTGAATAATAGATTTTGTAAAAATATTCTTACCTATAAAGTTATTTAACAATATATGAATATTGTGTTTCTTACTATTATTAACCATTTTAAATTGACACTAACTACTTTTCCTATGTTGAGTACAAATTTATTATGCTAGTACAATGTTGGTACCACTTCAAAGTCTATAAGAGGAAATATTTTATAAGTCTAGTTGTGTTGTTCAATGATCAAAATCAATTTTTTTATAAATTAGAGTGCAACAAAACAACAAATTTGATTTAGATCAATTATAATAAGGAATATTAAGGAAAACTCACTTCAAACATTATTAAAAATGTCTAACATTTTTTCATTAAGTGTTTAAATGGTTTATATTAAATAGAATACTAATTAGCTACTTCATTATTGTTTTAATAGACCAAGTTTAGAAGATGTTGTTTTTAAGTGCATTATTGAATTTGATTATGCATATTTGATATGGTGACAAGTCATGTTCGTCAAACAAAGCTTTGAAAACTTAAATATTTTATGGCACAGTCATGTCATTTATATCACCACATGATTACATTGAAATACTAAATAATATAAAACTCCTCCAAAAATAATATGAAGAGAATATTTGATATACAACATATATTTAAAAGTGTGCCTGAATGCATATTAAAATATCCTTCAAAAAAAAATCACATTCATGAATCATATAAACCTAATCTTAAGATATTCGCCCAAGTAGGTCAAGAACAGCTTCTAGACCATATTTATATATCTTGGTCTTCTTGCAATGTTCTTTCTTTGGCAGCCATGCCCAAACTATGGTATTAATTGGAATAGAGCCAAGTTCTGTGTCATCAAGATTTGGTATCCAATATTGCTCTAAAAAATTTCCATTGTATTTCCCTGAAATAGGCTTCCACCAATCAACCTTTATATGAAGATTCTCACTTTAATTATCCCTAAATATATCTGAGATGGATTTTTCCATCCAAATCATCTCTCTTGCATCCTCATTTCCTGATCTAACTAGCAACATCTTTCCTTTCTGAACATCAATCTTTGGATTGAATGTTGGCTTTGCTTGTTGCATTTGGGTCCAACATATACGTGTTCATCTATTGCATTATCAAAATCTTCATCCATAATACTTGAGATTACATGGAGTGCATTACGATCAACATCAAAAAAGTGCCTTGTCTTGGGCCATAAATCCTCAAAGGATGAATCACTCCCATCTATTATTCTATGATCATTATAGATTCCATCTAATGTATCAAGAACTCTTTCCCAATACACTACTTTATTTTTCCATTCCTCTATAACAATTGGTGAATCTTCATTCCCGATAGTGTCTTTCCACATTTTTATGTATGATGTTATCCCTCCCTTTAGTTCTTTGAAATAGTCATCATTCTTTTTGGAATCTAAGAAAGATGGGTTCCCTATGGTAATTATAGGTCGACCTTCATCATTTATATTCCATAACTCAACTGGATCTGACCGCTCAATATCTCTAATGGATTCTTTGTACCTTAGTACTGGAATATCATTGAGTACAAGTAATTGGAAGTATTGAACATTAATATGTCCAACTAGTGCATTTTTTCCCTCCTTGATGTATCCATTAATGAAACTTTTGAAGTCATAGACCTTGTCAATAAGTGTAGGTGGAAACACTTGGTTTTCTTCAATTTTGCGATATGTATCCATCATTTCAGGTAAAGAATATATATCTTTACTTTTTAGGTTGGAAGACATTCTTCCGTAGGTTACATCGATGTCTTCATGGGTGTGCCCCACAGGCAAGAATCCAACCTCAATAGTGATGAAGACACCAAGTGCAATTAAAAGTGATAAAAACATGAAAAGATAGTGATTCTTATTATCACTTGTTGCATTGTCCAACTGTAACAACAAATGTGGAGGAAGAGCTTTAAAATCAACATTTTGGCTCTTTGATCTTCCATGAGATATAAAATCATCCTTGTAAACTTGACATTTTGAGTAAATAGAGGTGTCAAGTAATGCATTTGTAAGTGGGTTTCTTGAACTTCCACTCTCATAAAGTAGATCACCATACATATCAATTTGTGGGTCTTCAAGGTCCCTTAAGCACTTTGCAAGGGATGTAATAGTAAATTGCGATCCCATGTGTACAAATGGTAGGGAGAAATGACCAAAACCTCCTGTGTTATGCCCATGTGTACAAATGGTAGGGAGAAATGACCAAAACCTCCTATGTTATGCCCATGTGTTAGTATACCTGTCAATGACACACCTAAATTTGTTCCTACAATAGATTTTGATTTGACACATAGCCTTGGGATTGAAGTCTTTGTTTTATCCATTTTATCATGGATAATGCTCAAATACTCCTTTGGAAACCGCTCTGACATAATTCTATGGGCATAGTAGCAATATCTTCCACACATAACAATATTGTTATGTTTGTTCAGCCTACCTCGTGCCTTTTCTTCCATATCTTTTGTAGTCGCTGACTTCATCTGTGCTTTCAACACAATACATTCACTACATTTACTGAAGTCGGTGTTCTTTGAAAATGCCACATCTCGAAACTTAGTATTCCATATCTTGCTCATTGTTGACTATGATATTGATGGGTAATTGAGCTTTTGAAGAGCCTCATTGATCTCTTTTAACAGATAATTTCGTGTGTAAGTCGAAGGACGCAATCTTAAAGGAGCATATGTTCCATCTTCTTCAACTTGATGTGTTTGGTTTGGTGAAAAATCTGAATTATCCATTACAATTTTGTGCAATATTTCTATGCCTGCCACGGTGTGTCCTCGTGCTTTGCATGTGTTGGTGTTACCATGAATAGCTTTGATCTGTCCATTTTGGAAATATTGTTGGTAGTTATAGACTATGCTTTGAGGAATCTTATGTATTTTATACCATGCTTTCTTACAAATAATATTCCCATTAAATCTCATGTCCTTTACATTTCTAGAAATAGGTGGTAGGCCATGGCTCCTTGACATGATTGTGTTTGACGTGAGTGAATTCAAGACAAATTCCCTAATACCATTTTTATTTATTTGTCTCATGCCCCTTCTAGCACCTGCAATGGCCTTCCTATCCACATGTTGAAGACAATCTTTTGTACAACATACATCTTCTGCCAAAAGTTGAATTTCTTTCTCTTCATCTATATTTGTTTGACATTTTGCAATTTTTGTTGTAGCCATAAATCGTTTATTCCTTTTATATGGCCTTGTTACATGCATATCAATTGAGTTTATATCTTTTTCATTACAAATATTCCCATCCCATTTGTTTAAGGGATTTGTGTCTTCTATAACATCCCATAACACCATTTCCTTGGTTGGCTCCTTGAACTTTTCCTTAACCCTTAATATCACACCTTTGTCGTCCACCAACTTATTTATTGGCCATCTAACCAAACAATGTATAGACTTATCCCCAATTCTACATATTTCACAATTTCCATCTATCTCTTCCAAAAAAACACCAAAGTCCATTTCTCCTAGTGTTTCACCTTCAAGAATGTCAACCTCGCGGACATTAACTAGCATTCCTTTGGCAATGCACATGCTAGTTCCCATGCATTCATGTCTAAGAGAAACCTTTTTACATATGAATTTAACCCTATCTTGGGGAATATTTATGGCATGATCATGACAATGAGGTTCCAAATTAGATTCTGGCCAAATCTCATAAGATTCCAATACACCCCCTAGTGTATGCTCAAATCCTGTTGGATGTGGTAGAGCAACATCATTCTTTAAAACCTTCTCAATTTTAACCATTATGCATCCTCTCTTTACCATATTTCCATGCACTTTATGCCTAAGCTCTGTATTGAATATGGAGCCCTCACAAACCTTCACTCCATGTTGCAGAAGATCTACCTTTTCTCCAATAGAAAATGTAGAAGAAACATTTACACCTATAAACGAATGTAAATAAGGTTAGTATTTACTCAAAAAAGTATTATACTATCAATAATATTTGAACACATGCTTCAATATTTTGATTTACCTATGTTGTGCCTAAAATCCCTGATCTTCCATGGATGTATGTCCCCTTCATCAACATCCTCAATCAAATATAGTTGAGTGACATCAATTATCAAAATTGCAACATAACATGCATGAACCCTTTCTCCGACATAATAAGTTCCAGACTCTATAGATTCGACCCTTCCTAGCCCAATTACTTGATCATTAATAAGGAGATCAATGTAGTCCCCTTTTGCTATATTTTCCATTGTAGCTTGTACCAATTCTGTAACAACAATTAAACCATAAATTGTAATTAAAAGGCTAAACCATGTAAAGTGTGATTTTATATTTTCACAAAAACACACAACCTTCAAAAGTAATATGGATGCAATAATTTAAAAAGTATGGTAGTCATATTGTATGCAATGAAACATTGTTCCCCACCATCTAGTGCCTACTACCAAAAAGTACTTTACATGCAAATTACACAAAAAAACATATATGAAGACCATGCAATGAGAGATGTAGATAGTGACATAAAATGACAAATATAAGTTCATATCAAACCACCGAGTTCCTATTTAACTTCAAAAATGACACTTGTAGTCTTAATGCATGTGTATGAATAATGATCATAAGAAATTTGTAGAAGTTGAAGAACCAAAACATGGTCCATTGTAACATCTAAGAAATTCCAAGATTGATGCTACATAAGATGTCTAAAAGCCCCATGAAAAGGAGAAATTATTTTTTCACTTAGTGAGGAATGTTTGATGTTTTAACTTGATAATCAAAAGCCAAACTAGAGGTTTTCTTCTAAATAAAAGTTTTGAATGACAAATATAAGCTCATATCAAACCACCAAGTTCCTATTTAAATTCAGAAATGACACTTGTAGTCTTAAAGCCTGTGTATGAATAATGATCATAAGAAATTTGTAGAAGTTGAAGAACCAAAACATGGTCCATTGTAAAATCTAAGAAATTCCGAGATTGATGCTACATAAGATGTCTAAAAGCCCCATGAAAAGGAGAAATTATATTCACTTAGAGAGGATGTTTGATGTTTGAACTTGATAATCAAAAGGAAAACTAGAGGTTTCCTTCCAAATAAAATTTTTGGTACTGTAAATACTAAATAATTCTCATTTTTATTCTAAAAGAAAAGAAATTGAATTTTACAAATCTTTAGTTCCAATGTTAGCACTCCCTACCTATACTCATTAAGGACATACTATTGAGGATGGATACAAAGGGATGTTAACTTTAGGTCCTCGAAAAGTGTAGATTTGAGTTTTCCTAGATTTTTATGTTGATGAGGAAGAGTTTTATCTTGTGCATCCAAACATTAGTGAAATTGTTTTTGTAAGTTCATTACTATACAACAAAATAGAGACAAAAACAATACACATTAAAAAATTATGCTTGCTACTTTAAGTTGCACACATTTGCATTGGAAGCAAAATTTAGTATACCTCAATAATACATTTATTCATAAACTTCAAAATTCTACAAAGATCACATTATTCTCCATGGATCAAATAATTATGATTGGATTTTTGTGTTTGTGCCAAAAGGAAAGCTATACCATTATCTTTCCTTCCAACTCAAGCACAAATGTAGTGCCAACAACAACATATATCTATATACAATTATTTTGCACTACCATTAATCTCCATAAATTTTTCCAAATTCAATAAAAGGGAACATCAAAAGCTATAACTCTAACCATTGTGATTATTGAGACAATGTCACCCCTAGAGCATTGGTTGCATAAGTGTAATGGTGTCTAGAAGAAAGCTAGTAATCATAGGTATCCTTCTTGCATAATCACAAATGCATTGCCAAGAATAATTTCAAAGCACTAACCTTGGTGAGGGTGAAATCTTGATAGTTTTCCTTTTGGAACAAGAACAAAGAAATCTAGTGCATTTTATAACTCCTAACACAAATAAAAGCACATTTCCAACAATAATGTTGCATTGCGAAAAAAATTCAAGGGATGCAAGATTTACTTCTATCACAAACACAAACACATTTTCAATAATAACATTGCAAGATGAAGGAAATTTAACACATTATAACCTTCCTTCTAGCATAACAACATACATATTTCTAATAACAACACTACATTATGAAGGAAATATAATGTGTGCTAGCTTTCCTTCTATCACAAGTAGAACCCCATTTCGAGCAACAACATTGCACCTTAAATGAAATCTAACAATCAATATCATTCCTTCTACTACAAACATAAGCATATTGCGAAGCAGCGTTACACGGTCAAATAAATATAGCACAAACACAAGCACATTGCCAACAACAATTTTGTAAGGCGTTTGAAATCCACCACATGCTAAATATGATTCTAGCCTGAATAGAAGCATGTTACTCACAAAAAAATTGCAAAGTAAAAGAAATCTTACACATTCTAGAGTTTCTTCTAGCACAAACAAAATCACATTGCCAAAAACAACATTGCAGGGTGGAAGATATATAACCTATGCTTCATTTACTTCTAGCACATTGCCAACAATAACATTGTAGTGAAAATGAAATCCAATGCATGATAGAATTCCCTCTAGCACAAGCACAAGTACATTTCCAACAATATTGCATTGCAAAAGAAATAAATGCAGGTTATATTTCATCCTAGCACAAATACAAGCAAGCAGGTTGCCAACAACAATATTGCATCGCGAAACAAATCTATTGCATACTAGATTTTATTCTAGTACAAACATAAGCACGTTCCTAACACCAATATTGCATTGCAAAAAAAATTAGGTGCATGCTAGAATTCCTCCTACAATACACAAACATAATGTCAACATCAATATTGTAGGGTAAATGAAATCTAAATCATGCTAGATTTTCTTCTATCACAAACATAAGCATATTTACAATCACAATATTGCAAGGTGAATTAGATCTAACATGCTATTTGTACTTTTATCTCAAACACAAACATGTCACTAATAACAACATTGCAAGGTGAATGAAATCTAACACATGCTAGATTTCCTTCTCTCCCAAACAAAAGCACATAACAATATTGTAGGGTGAAAGAAACATATCGCATATTAGATTTGCTTCTAGAACAAACAAGCATATTGTCAAAAATGCCTTATGCAAGACAAAAGAAATCTGGTGTGATAGATTTCCTTCTAGCACAAACACAAACACATAACATTGTAGGGCTTAAGAATCTAGCGCATGCCAGATTTTGTTATAGCATGAACACAAACATATTACCAACAACATTCTAGGGCAAAAGAAATCTAGCACATCCTAGATTTCCTTTTAGCACAATCACAAACACATTGCCAATAACATCATTGTGGTGAAGGAAATATGGCGCATGCTAGATTTCCTTCTAGCACAAACAATTGAATTGCCAACAACAACATTGCAATGCGAAAGAAATCTAGTGCACACTAGATTTCCTTCTAACACATAGACAAACACATTGTCAATAAACTCATAGAAGGGTGAAAGAAATCTAATGTATGCTAGATTTCTTTCTAGCACAAACACAAACACATTACAACATTTCTAGATAAAAGAAATCTATCAAACACATTACATGGTAGATTTACTTCTAGCGCAAAAAAAAATCATATTGTCAACAACCACATTGCAGTGAAAAAGAAATCTAGTGCATGCTAGATTTCTTTCGAGCCAAAATTGAAGCATGTTGGCAATAAAAACATTGCAAGATGAAGAAAATCTAACACGTGTTAGATTTACGCATAGCACAAGCACACAACAACATTGTAGGGTGAAAGAAATCTAGCATGTTAGATTTGCTTCCAACGTAAACAAAAGCATATTGCCAACAACAACATTGCATGGAAAAAGATATCTAGAACAACTTCTATCACAAACACAAGCACATTTCCAATAACAACAGCGCAAGGTAAAAGAAATTTAATGCATGTTAGCTTTACATGTAGCACAAATACAAGCATACTACCAACAATAACATTTCATGCCAAAAGAAACCTAACGCATGTTATATTTCCTTCTGACACAAACACAAGCACATTGCCAAGGTGAAGGAAATCTAACACGTGCTAGATTTCCTTTTATAATAAACAACCAAATTGACAACAACAATATTATAGAGCAAAAGACATATAGCACAACTTCTAGCCCAAACACAAGCACATTTCCAATAACATTTCCAAGGTGAAGGAAATCTAACACGTACTAGATTTCCTTCTATCATAAACAACCAAATAGACAACAACAATATTGCAAAGCAAAATAAATCTAGCATAGTTTCTAGCCCAAACACAAGCATTTTTCCAATAACAACATTGCAAGGTGAAAGAAATTTAACCAGTGTTAGCTTTACATGTAGTACAAATACAAGCATACTACCAACAACAACATTGCATGCCAAAAGAAATATAGTGCGTGCTATATTTCGTTTTAACACAAGCACAAGCACAAGCACATTGCTAGTAAGAACAATCCAAGGTGAAGGAACTCTAACACATGTTAGATCTCCTTCTATCATAAACAACCAGATTACGAACAATAACATTGCATTGTGAAAATTCCTTCTAGCATGTCAATAAAAATATTGCAAGGTGGAAAAAATGTAAGGTGTGCTAGTGTTGGAAATATTGAGAGGGGGGTTGAATCAATATTTCTTTACAATTGTTATATTATGCCAGTTAAAATCACTCATTAAACCAAAACACAAGATGTGCAACAAGAAAATAATTTTATTAATGAATTTGAGGAATCTAAAAACCCAAGCTCCAACTTGTACAACAAAGTCCTTAACTCCTTCAAGGCTTGAACCCTGAATGAGGACTCTAATATTCAACCACAAATCCAAGCTCCAACCTTGTACAACAACTCCAATCCTCTACGAATCCAACCCTCTCAATTTGCTTCAATCCCTTAAGGTGACTTCAATACTGCTTCAAGCCTCCATAAAAAACTTCAAATACTTCTAAAAAATATATCCAAGATAGGTCTAGAAAGTGCTCTCAAATCTACCTCTACAAAAACTTCATGTCTACTTCAGCGAATTTTTTATGGTTGCACCAACAAAACATTTCTTCGAGTGTTGATATTCAACTATGCTCCAAGGATGACTACTCCAATAAAACAAGTCTTTAAGTGTTGGTCTTCAACAATACTCCAAGGGTGATTGCTTCAACAAAACAACTCTTCAAGTGTTGGTCTTCAACTATGCTTCAAGAGTGACTGTTGTTTCAACAAAGGCTTGAAGAATGCTCAATTAATGTCATCATCAATGAACTCTACTTTCAACTCAAAAGATGCTCAAAGTATGTTATCATTTTATCATTCAATGAAGGTGTCTCCTAGGCTCTTCATGTGTGCTTGAAAGAATGTTCTTCGATCTATAAGGATTATTTTAATGTTGTTTCAAATCTGACTTGATATGTTGATCAAGCCTCTCAAGGTGTAATATTGCTAATGGAAAAATTAATAGTGATAACAAAAACATGCAATAAACCCAACACAAATATTTTTCAGCAAATGCCCATAAAACAAAAATGCTCCAAACACACCAAAATGGGCAAATTTTATTATAAGATATTGTTGGAGTACAATATAAAAAAAATGCACACCCTGGCTTTCACAAGGTAAGCTACAAGCCTCAAGTGGATGTTTTATCAATGCCAAACTGTTGCTGGAATTTTCCCACTAAAAATTTGCACTGACCTTGTGATTTTTGCATTGTTGGTTGTGTTGATACCATGATTAGCCCCCTCCTAACTGTGAAAATTTATGAATATTACTTTTGCAGAAACCCTACTGTTAAACTACGATTTACTTCTCCTACTTATACATGTTATTAATCTGAAATTTTCAGCATTAACATCGAAGTAAACACTTTAACGGCCTACACAGATCCAGATCTAAATTGAATATATGCACATAGACAAAGTGACACACAAGATTTTCTGGACAACTATCCTCGAAAAAACCTAATGTGAGGAAACCAATCTTCTAGCTGTTGGTGGGTTTTTATTATTAAGTAGATTCTAAGTACAACAAATCTGGGCACCTTATTGGTTAACCCGACAGAGAAAAAATATGTAGCAATACCTCGGTTTCAGGGACGGAAAAATGGATTGATTCACACCCTCAAATGGGATTTACAGAACTCAACCCTTTTCTGTCTTCAGAAACCCGAACGCAGCTTTGAAGTCCTTTGCGTCAGGTCTGCTAGCCTGCGTGTGCCTCTGCATTGCTCAGGAGAGGCCTGCGTAACCCCAGACTAGGTTATGTTGTCCCTGTGTTGCCGTAGTTGGGCCTGCGTAAGCCTTGATGGCCTCCTGCTGCCTCTACACTGCACTTTCTGGGCCTGCATAGCACCTGCGTAGCACTGAGCCTTCTGCATTATGCAGTTGTTGCTCCCTCTGCACTGCTTTGACTGCTGCTTCTCTGCCTCTTGCTAACTCTTGGCTTGGGATCAGATCATCCCTCTCGCAAATAATACTCCTTGCTGCAGCTGAAACACTTCTGGAAATTCTTAGCAAACCACACCCTAGAATTCCAGCTTAGTCTCAGTGCTCTGCTTCCGTGTGTGTTCTCCAACTGACCCCAAGCTTTTCCTTTATACTTTTCTCGTTGGGAAACCAACAGCTGTGATATAATCCTGAATCGACAGCTACGATTAAAAGAAAGCTTGATTCATGTGACTTAAGTCATTTCCATCACATGTTTAAATTAACTACCTTTAATCTTTTAATTTTCCTAATCAGACTTAGGGTCCTTAATTAAAAATATTAATTAATTAATTATCTCTTAAACTGGATGGAATTTCTCAAATCCCTTTCTGGGTCTCGAAGATCTCATGTACTCTAGTCCCTCCACAAAGTTTGGGAGCTAGAGCACATCCGATGCTACCCCAACACTAAAAAATCTCAACACTAACTGCTTAGAAAATTTTAATAAATTAGACATGAAATCCTTGTCAAAAACCCAGAAAAACCCAGAAAGGGTTTGCCTTGGTTTTGATGCTCAAAAAATGGCCCCAAATTGCTTGACCCTCCCTCTAAGGGCCCCAAATTGCTTGACCCTCCCTCTAAGTGCAGAAAAAATAGAACTGTGACTAATGTTGGAATGAATGTCCCAAAATGGCTGGAATTTCTTCTCAATTGCACCCCAAACCAAGCCCAAGAAACCCAACTCTCAAAATCCCTTCACAAGCCACCCCACAATTGTGCCTCCACAATGATTGCACAGTTTCTAGGTAGGATGACGTAGTTTCTCCTCCGAAAAATCAGTTTGATGTTGTGTGTTGAATTCTAACCTTGCAAATCTTCCTCCTTTTTCCTAGAATTGACCAAAAATTACTTCAACAATGCTACAACTCCCAACTCCAGCTCTTCCTCCTCAACTCTCTGTGTGGCCTCCTGAATGCATCTCAGTTGCCCAAAAACCGTACCACATGTGTGGCCCTCTACCCAACTCCTAAAACTTATGAAGAATCCTTCCTAGGGTGGTACTCAGAGTCCATCGAAGAAAGGTTGAGCTTCCTCCTTGGGAAACTCTTGTGTTGAACAACACTATGTAACTCTGTAAAACAGCTAGAGCAACACTTCAATTGTCAAATTATCAAAAGGCCTCAAATGTTGCTTCCTCTCTCCTATTTATAATTTATGTTCATTTCCTCCATGTGGGCCCCTCACTAAGCAATTCAAACCTCTTCCCTTGGCCATACGATTTCTCTCTCCTCAAGGAGTGCATATTAGTTGGGGAGGTGGCCCCCACATTACACCAATGCAAACAATTCGACCCCATTGTCCTATGTTTCCTCTCCAAAATTATCTTAGGCCCCCAAAATTAGAAAAATGGAAAATTTGTGGTACTATTGACAAAATTATTTAGGAAGGGATATTACAGTTCTCCCCTCCCAAATGTTGCTTATCCCCAAGCAACTGTAAAACTAGGTGCTGCAAACTCTGCTTGTTTTCCCATGTGGCATCCTGTTAATTTTGAGTTAACATATTGTTAGATTAGGTTAGTTACATCATTTTCCCATTAATCCATTAGAAATCTAATTAATCATAAGTGTAACTAATGAAAGAACATATATAATAAAAGCTGAAGATAAGCCGAGACAAAAGAACATACGAATATGGCTCAAGCCAACGAAAAAACCCAAGATGGGGAAAACCCTTATCAATTCTTCTTATCATTAATGTCAAATGTTCAGCAAAGAGAGAATACAATACTTCAAAGTCAGAATGATTTTCAAATGAGAAGGTTTAATACCACTGCCCTTAGACAAGAGGATGGTTCCAACAAGGTTGCAAATCTGATGTTTGGTGTAGGCTCCAAGGACTTGTGTCTTCTCTGCAATTCTGGTAGGACTGACTAGGGCATAAACACAGTCAGCAACTACCCCATTCACAACCTTAAATACCTTTACTAGACTGCAGATTACCTTCAACCAGACCCTTCAAATGCTGGTAGCCCATAAGCCTTCTTATAGGCTTCACAACCCACTACACAGCCTCATGATAAAGCAGCCCTAACTGTGGCTTTCTTGCTGTAGGTTATCGGCCTCCAAGACAGGGTTCTTAAGCCTTGTGGCCTAGCTGTAGGTGACCCAAACTAGTGCAGATGGCTTCAAGGAGAATGGAACCTTCACAACAATCCCAAACTATCATCAAAATCACCCTTACCAGGTGTGACTTCTATATACTTGAACTCAGACCTGTGATGAAGATAAAATACCCAAGACAAATCATAACTGTGCCTAAACCAATCTCGTCCTCCATCCTGTGGAACTCTGCCCTTGAAGATGACTAAATTGAACCCAACCTTGCCTTCATCTCCTTCGTTGGAAATCACCTTGCAGCCTATGCGTCACCCCTTTCCAGGCTCAGCGTTCAGCCCCAGTCAAGTCGTTTTGCCTCCTTGGACCCTGAGGAACAACCTCACGGTGCCACTTTCCGGATCTCGGCCTCCAAAACTGATCCACCAGCAAAATTTTGAAAACCCTTCCTCTTCCTCTGCGTGAGCCTATGCAGTCACTGCGTCAGCCCTCTTCCTTCAGCGCTTGCTTTGTCTAGATCTCTTTTGCCTCTCTCTGACTGATGCTCCACCAGTTGAGAAAGTCTCTTCCTCTCCAGATGACATCTATGCCCCTCACTGCTCAGATCCCCAGCTTGAATTCCTCAGCAAATCACGACTCAGCTAAACAAGCTCTGATACCATGTGAAAATTCAGTTGCCCGAATCCAACTGCCGCAACTGATGAGAATTCTTATATTTGTTAATTACTTGAACAAATTATCTACTGTGTTCTACAGTATATACTGAAACCCATACACTATAGCCTTCACAAAATTAAACTGCGGAAAATAAATGTGCAGAAACAAGATCTGAGCAAGAGTAAATCATAGACACATGACACCGTTATTTTTGGACCAATGTCCCCGGAAAAAACCCAATGCGGGAAAATCAGTGCAACAACTGAGGGTTTGTTTATTATGTAGTAATTTTATGAGTACAAATCTATGATGGTCGAAACTAACAAATCATACAGAGGAAAACTGACAAATAAAATCTCGTGGGAAGATCTCACTCTGCCACGGGAATCCGACACTGACCTTAGCTAGAGATGAGTTGCTCTGCGCTGCCTCTATGCAGTGACTGCGTCACTCTGTGCGGTCTTTGCATCACAACTAAAGTTGCCCTCTCTCTCTGCTGACTGGAAACAAGGCCCTTCTGGCCTCCAGAAACTCCCTCTGGTTACTGGCACTAAACCTCGATTGTTTCCTCAACAAAAAATCGAACTCCCCCTAAATCTCTACGCAGTCCCTGCATAGCCTCTGCGCGGTTGGCTCTGCGCTGCTCTATGTGGCTTTTACTACCTTCTCTGCTTTTCACTCTCTGGATCAAGAAACTCTTCCAACCAAAAATTATGTCTACCCCTCTCTGCAAAATATTCTCGATCTATTTTCCAAATGATCCATCAAGTCCTTATAATCTTCTCATTGAGTATTCAACGATCGATATTAAATCGCTAATAAACGGCTAAGATTAACTTGACTTGATCTCTCACGTTTCTAGAAGATTCACACTCTATTTTAATTAATATTTATTAATTATTTTAATTTCCTAAGTTTAGACTTAGGGTCCCATTAAAAATAATTAATTATTTCCATAAAACATAATCTGAGTGGAAATTTCCAAAATCCTTTCTGGATTCTTTGGAATACATGTGCCTAAGCCTCCCTGCAAATTTTGCGACTTAGAGCACCTCTAATGCTACCAGAAATCAACACTCCCTCTTAACGAGGAATGTGCTCCAGCAATACATCCAGTTGAAGTACTGCTCTGATTCCACAACATCCCCTTTGCACTGCTGATGTCTGACACTGCTGCCCACCAACACTGCGCTGTTGCATCCATGTTGTTGTTGACCATGCATGCTACTGCACTGCAACGGAAAAAACATGCAAAATCTGAACTAAGTGTTCAGTAGGATGCATCTCGTACTGAAGATCTGATTGCTACTAGTATCTGCATTGTCTCTCTGAAGTTGTTGCGTTGTTGCTAACTCTGCACTATGCCTTCCTGCATTGCTTCCAACTCTGCTCTACGCTGCTCAGACTCTGGCGCTATATAACGACTGCATTGTCACTTCTGCACCAACTGAAGCTTGTCCATCTTTCTACTTCTGATTTGGTCTCCCGAAGTAAGGTGATGATCCGAGAGGTGGACTCCTCAAGGATTCTGCCCAATCTAAAGTTCTGCTGAACTACAGTTCCAGATCGGCCCAACGCTCCCTTGGCGATATATGGGCAATCATGGTGAATATTGTAGGGTAAAGGAAATCTAGTGCGTGGTGGATTTACTTCTAGCAAAAACACAAGCATATTGCAAACAACAACAACTCAATGCAAACAAATTTAATGCGTGCTATATCAATGTTGAACTTGGCTTCCATAGTAATGTTCTACATTTGAATGGACTTCCCAAAAGATTGCATTTTGTTTAAATAATGGTTCATGCATCTCAAGTAAAAACTAAAAGCTAGATGCCAAAGGTGTTTGTCAGATGTTACTTATGAATGCATAGATAAGATTGGTGTAATTCATATATTCTCATTGTAATACTGAATGTTGAATCTATCCCTTCAATGGTCCATGAATTGAGTTTTAACTTGTTGAGATATTTGTTTCTACAAAATGGAGCTTAGTAGCAGCATAACACTTTCAGTGTTATTATTCATTAAGTTTTGTACCTCTTGAATTGGAATTGGGTTATGCAGCTACATAGCAACTTTGAGTTTTCTTCCAAGTCTGGGTACTTGTCTATGATTTCTGGTACATATGCAAGCCTTGAAAGTATGAGAATGCGCAAGAATAACTCCTGGGATGAATACTCATTTCATTATAAGGACTTCTCTTACGTTGATGTCACCATGTCAGCAAGGACATTTGTAGATAGCTTGACACAAAGAAACAAGCAATCAAATTCCCCTAGAATGCACCTAACTTTCCATATGCCTAAAAGCAGAGGCAATAGCTAGCTGGAATCCAATCCAGGAAAATGCCCATATTATCATCCTATGCTTAGTAGTGCTTATAGGAAATCGGTTGGGCATGTGTTTAAAGTCTGTACAATAAAAAAAAACACCCAGCAATCTGAACAGGCAATAGGATATCAGTTTACCAAGTCAATCTAATAATGTAGCACGTGTGGCCTCACCTTGAGATTGTTGCCTTGGGTTTACTGGCTGTTTGACTTGTCAAGTGAAGGATATTCTCTTGGATTATGTGTAATCAATGGGCCGGAATCTTGAGCATTGAGGAATGAGATGAACTTTCAGCTGATTTTATCTCATCACTGGTGTATTCTAGCTGGGGAAGTGTCAGTTGATGAGGTTGCAAATTTTCACATGTTACAAAAAAATATGTCAATATATGGTGGCAGAGGGAGTAAAACTCCATTAGCACCAGAAGACACAGGTACAATAGACAACGAAGATCACCAGTTTTTCTATCTTACTAATGCAGAGACCCAGTTGTTGCCATAGAAGTTAAACAGCTAAATTTAGACTCTTGATTATAATGACACTTTCATCATGATCTCTATAAGGTAGTACCTAATAATCCTTTTCCTTGTTAAGTGAGGAAGCAAGAGAGCTCAAGTCCTTAAGTACCCTGAGAATTGCAGCACTAGACATTTTACTTGAAAGAAGCATGGTGTTTGCCTCAGCAAAAACACTGGAGTTCACTCACTGCAACCTTGCTCAACCGTTTTATATCATTTGGCAATTTGGTGATGAAAATATGTCAATGGGGAGGTGCCAGTTTCACTAACTTAACCAATACATATACATCATGAGAATATACAAGGTCTAACAAACCTTCGCATGCCAGCAAGGATGATAACAATCTAAACTCTGTTCCAGGAACATTGACCAGCATTGTTCATAAAATGCCATGTCTCACCTCAGCACAAGCACAGAACCAAATCATCATTGTGGTGTATGCTTGTGATGAAGAAGCCACAAATGCACACCAAGATGCACGCTAACAAATGTCCTTGTTGACACTATCTTTGTGTCAAGCTATCTACAAATGTCCTTGCTGACATTATGAAATCAACGTAAGATAAGCCCTTATAATGAAATGGGTATTTATCCCAAGAGTTTATTCTTGCACATTCTCATGCTTTCAAGGCTTGCATATGTGCCAGAAATCATAGACAATTACCCAGACTTGGAAGAAAACTCAAAGTTTTTATGTAGCTACCTAACACAATTCCAATTCAAGGGGTGCAGAACTTAATGAATAATAACACTCAAAGTGTTATGATGCTACTGAGAATGCAGGGGTCAGCAAGAAGAATATTAGGTGAGATAGAAGATGTTGGAGCAAAATAAAGATCATTGACATTACAAAAAAAGTCATAGGATTAAGATATCTTGATTAGAGACCAATGATGGTTGGAGAACATGCTACATGGTCTTGAACATGACCATCATGGTTTTCCAAATGTGGTGGTTGTGCAAATGCGCCTTGCTGTTATGCTAGATCTTGCACAAAAAATCTAATTCTGTGACTGTCACTATGCCATGAAGCAGCACAAGTAGATCTAGAGTTTGTAAAAAAAAATAAGCGAATTTTACATCCAATGGATCTCCCTTTTCCTCGAGGATTGTGACTCCAAGTGAGTTTGAAAAAAATCATAACATAAAATAGTCATAACTTCCTCAATACTTTTCAAAATCACTATTATGATACCAATTCAGAAATGGCATAAAAATTTGGTCTTTGATGGCAGACTTCAATCTAGTACCTAGGCAAGGAAAAAATTGACTGAATGCTGCTTTGATATGTATGGAAGGACAACCACTTGAGGGAATAACACCTACAATACTACACAAAATCACTATTATGAACCCAATGTGGAAATGGAGCCAAAATTCTGCATCTTGCAGTTTGATTGTAATCAGCCACACTAGTGAAAAAATATGCACGTCACAATTTTTTGGTGGTTGAAGGGAGTAGATCTAGTGGAAGTTGAAAAGTAAAAAACTTCAATGAGCTAAGGTATAGAGCCCTTGATTGTAAAAACCCACCAGTGTTAGATCTAGTAGCCGTGTGAGATGGAAACCTTAAGAGGTGACTAGATCTACAGGATGCAATCATTGTATTACAGCTAGTGCACCCCTCTCATCTCATTTTGTAAATAACATAGCAGTGACCTATAGCTTGGAATTTGGAGGGATTGAGTGCTTTGTCCTCTTTTGGATTTAGAGTGATGAAGGTAGCATTTATGGTTGGAAAGGCACCTCAGATTTAGTGTAACTTTTCTTTCAATGCCTAGACCTCATTTTTAATGGTGAACCAAATGTGGTGGAAGAAATTTGTGGTGAAAACATTAGGACTTGGATATTTTCTGGCAGGCATATCCATGATAGTCAATTTAACATCTATTAAAGTGATGGGCCTCATGGGACTGGCAGTGTGTTCTTTCAAGACTAATTAGGGGATGTGTTTAGTGATCATGTGAATGGCAGCGAAACCGTCCTATTTGAGTTTTGAGAGGAGAGACCAGAAAAATTTTGTTGGTTTGTGCTCAATATGTTGACAAGAAGTTAGCTTATTACCTTGATTGTTCTTGAGATGAGTAATTCTATTACAATTCCAATGTCGAATCATCGAGTTCTATAAGTAGCCAATACCTCTGACTTGGGCACATCTGAAAGGAATCTAGGTCTCATTCTGGATCATACAGAAAAGTCTTGTTTGATTAGCAACTGTGGCAATTTGGGGTCATTGTTTGTCTTATGCAGACCTTGGTATTAAATTCTAAAGATGACCGAGTCTCTTTCATACTCACATATTTGCAACAAAGATATCTGAATATAGGGTCTGGATTTTTGCTCAGAATTTTGGGATCCATTGATCCAGTCCCTTGTCATCCAATTGCAATCAAAATGAAAGAAATCCATACCTCTCATAGGTCCAAGATTTCTCTGCTGATTGGACAACATTCTGGCCTGCAGATCCCTGGACGATTGTCTTATCTAAACCTTTCTCTACATAAATTTAAGACTGAAATTAATGATCCGAAATGTTGCAGGACTGTAGTCTGTTCACGAAGTCCGCATGACTCTCAGAAGATAACTTGCTCCAAGATGGTCTGTTGAAGGAGTTATCTGATCTTGTCTTCTTTCACAAATCTGAAGACATGGACTTGTTCCTAAGCAGTTTCGGATCCTCTATTGATACACACCTAAGACATTAATGATGGTCTTATGATATATATAACCCTGCATGTATTTGCCAAGGGGGTTTTGCTTGGGGTTTTATTTGTCAAAAATTTCATTGGCATTCACCGATCTATGGCGGATTGAAGACAGGACAGCCCGATCTACAACATAAATCAAACATATGTTATGTTATCTTCCAAGGTGATGCTTGTGCCTCGGACTGAGTTTAATCTGCATATAAGAATTCTTACCTAGCAGATTGAATTGTCCACTCTCAAGGCATCCTCAAGTGGCACTCATTTGGCATCTGTTATATTAGTGATCAAGGCTCCCTATAGGCGAAAATATGTATCAAAATCTGAAGATGTTGAAGAATTTCGGTCACTTTTATTGTTACAGACCTGAGGTATCTTATCTGGAAAGTTTCAACTTAATATACATGATGGTATTGCAGATTCGAGGTGTTCTTTTGTTAAAGAAGATTCAGCCACTGTACTCCAAGGTACTTCCTATGATAACATCCATGATATGCTTTGATCCCTGTAATCAAAGCCCTCAACTGTGAGCCATTATCAAGAAGAGTTTAAATGAAGTCCTGACCTTGCATGTTGATCAGTCATCATTGGAATTTCCGTTGATATAAGCAGTATGAGTAAGTGATACTGCCTCTTGTTCTCACAGATTTTTCATCTTCAAGCAAACGAGATTCACATTATGAACAAAGGGATAATCTCAGCAAATAAAAATCCCCAGTATCTATGGCATCATGGTTGTATATTTTAATCATACTCAATGTCAGAACTAAGTATGTCCTCCTCTATCGGAATGATATTCCTCATCTTCTATAAATTTCGATGTTACTAGGGTATGCTACTTAAATTCTACTTTAAGAAGTCAAAGAACCGAATGATCTTTGTTGGAAAAATCAGTTTCATTCCATTAGGTGCCTGATAACCTTTGGAGAAATGAAATTTTTCTGGAGCTAAAGGGGTCATAGTCATTTTGAAGTCTAAATGGTTTCCTATCCTTAAGTACCAGGAATCTGAGGTACCTTGTTGGAAGATAAAGATGCTTGCATAAGTGATCTTGAATTAAGTATCCTGATGATTCAAGGCTAGATGGGCAATGGAAGGAAGGCCTCACGGAAAGCAGGCAGTTATAATCTCTCTCTCCTCCAAAGGATAGACATCTTGACATGACAATGTACAGTGTTTAATAATCCTCATATCTATCAAAGTAATAGACTCTTAAAAGTCAAGGTGGAAGACCTTACCATTACAACTTAAAGACATATCCCAGTGCTGGCTGTAACAACATCTGATCTTTCTGATCTGAACATTATTATCTATCTCCATTATGACAAGAAATAGAGGAAAGGTCATGAATGTCTTTGATATAACAGCTCTATTTATTTTGCATATAACAGTTGATGTTATACTTCCTCTGATTTGGGAATTCGAAAGAAGACAATAAAATTTAAAAGATCGTCTTTGTAAAAGATTGAGTAGTTTCATGCTTATAACCGAAATCATCTGCAAGCTACTTTGAAAGTCAAATTACCATCTGACAAAAGGTCTCAGAGGGAGCTACAGTTTATTCCAAGAAATTCATCTATATCAAAGGACATTGACTCATGACATCTGATTATAATAGTCTAATGACTCCCAAGATAAATTGGCTGACTTTGGTGCACGTACCAAAGGATGAATATCTGGCTTCATATAGCTTGATGGATATGCTTCATATCAGCATACCTTTTCCCATGATCAGAAGTAGATATAAATTTTTATTAATAAAATCTGTCAGATGTTGATCCTCCCTTTCTTCATCATTATTTGAGTGAGCAGACCTATATCATCTTGATAAGATCAAGATCACCTTTCTTCTGTAAGAAGCTATAAGTCGTGGATAGACCCTATTATCAGGGTCCCGATTGTTCATTGAGCTCTGTAAGACCAGTTAGAAGAAGTAAAACAATTATCATGATATTCAAAAGGCAAGGATGGCGAAGTACTTCTACGGTTTCTGTTGAAAATTAATAAGTCCATAGAAACTTGTGGATTCATCTATGTGCTTCTGGATGGAGCTATAAAGCTCTTATTGTCTATCCAGATATCATCACCAAGATCTATACTTGTTTTCCAGGCAGCAACCTGGCATTTTTCCGTATATGAAGGTAACCGTGGTTAAGATTGAAGATTGAGCTCTGGGAGCTCCTGGGGGCTTGGGGTACTTATTGAGCTATAAGCGTCCATAGGGTGAGTGGTTCACCTTCCGCTAGTGGTGCGTTGTGTACAGGGTGATTGGTTCACCTTCCCCTACGTTTGCGGACACATGTATGTAAGGTGAATGGTTCACCTTCCCCTACTGTTGATGACATATGGATAGGATAAGTGGTTCACCTTCTCCAATGGCATATGAGTAGGATGAGTGGTTCACCTTCTCCTGCGGGTACCCCAGTGAAAGATGCATATAGGCATCTATTGACATGTCGGTGGGACATGGTTCATCCTTTCCCCACATGTAGGATGCTTGTTCTGTTGAGAATTTGGAGGGCTAGTGATTAATTCAAATTCTCTTCTTGATAATTACTTGTGAGGTTGCCTGAGTTACTTATTTCTTTCCTTCGTTAGCTTATTTAAACTTTCATCAAGTCAATTATCAAAATACACGAGACACAAGAATTAGGCTCCTAGAGCCAGTGCAAAACCTCTCCCTCTTGGAGGGGAAAACCCACGAGAAATTATTCTTATAGATTTTCAGATGACAAGTACCATGACCAAGAATTAGACCCTTGACCTATATATGCATCCAAGACCTTGACCTTACTTCTTTGATGTCCTTCAATGTTGATCCTTCTTCTCTTCACCTAATTGCACTGTTCTACACCAACACTTCCTTTGAAACTCCAGTTACTTGAGATGTATATAAGTTGTAGTTAGGAAGTAAATCACAGATTTACTTTCCTACTTTCTGTCACTTTCTCACTGCTCCTCCTCTTTGGAATATCTACAAGATTTGCCCAGACCACTGTTCCAATTTTTTCATGAACTGGAAATGAATACCAATGTTACCTTTGATCAGCTCTTTCACTTCTGGACAGTCCGCAAACCTTCTCAATTTTTATCCGCACTTTAACATAGGAACATTTCCCTTGAACGTTGCATGTATCCAGAACCTATACGCTATAACCACTTCAGGATTATACGCAGAAGCTTTGATGAACAGTCAGAGACAGTTCGCACTTTTGTTCTAGGAGACCGCAACACTTTATTACACTAAGATACCACAAGGATGTATGTATCTTAAACAGTCCTGAAACTCATCAAAAATCCACACTGAACCTCATCCAAAAAATCCACACTTATGTTTCAGAGATGACCAAAATTTCTTGTGTTCAAATGACCACAGAACAGGTGTATATATAGAGACAGTTTTACTGTCTTTAGACCGACCTTCCATTTATCTTGTAGGCCGACTTATCTAAATGTTGGAAGGCCGACTTTAACACATCATTTTAGTCTACCTTACAGCGTTGTTGGAGGGTTGAATTAAGCCATTCATTCACGATTTATTTGGCAAGGTTTGGAGCATTTATTTAGACTAGATCCTTCATATATAAGACACTTAATTACATTTATACCTAGAAGACAAAACCCTAATACACATCAAGAAGAAGTCTATTAACCTAAAATATTTCTCATGAAACTCATGAAGCATGTACAACAAATATACATTTTATTATCCTTGTATTCTTCTTTACATAAATACATAATCACATAGTCAATATGAATACCGATCCTAGTTACACTTTTCAACACTCTTAACAAGGGAGGTACTCATACAGGTACATGGTCACTTTCAAACTAAAGAATGTCATAAGAAGAATCGGATTGGTAATCGCATCTGTATAGCATCATATCAACCAGGATTTTCCTAGTGCAAGGCCTTCACTAACAGCCCCATCTCTCAACAAGACAATGGGCTACAATGTTGGCGAGACACATGACTTATAGACACCATAGTCATTATCTCTCCAAGGTACATACTCCACCCAAGTGTTCCCAGAGTATGACCTTCTTGCACTATCCTTCTCTTGGGTAGCCAACCCTCTAAGAATATCAGTCCTCGACTACTCTTACCTTGAATGCCCTATCTCATTCTCAAAGAGTATCGATGCCAGATGATTACCCAATCCTCCATTTTGTCTTCCAGGTGAAGACTAGAATGATGTGTCTATCCATTCTCTCCACATGGCCTTCACTAAGACTTACGGTTGTTAGTCCTGGTCTAGTGCATGACACATGCATTAGAGAATCACATGTGTCACTCTCCTTTAACTCAGGAAGGGCATACTTCAAGTTTAGCTCCCATTGGCTTCTTGGGATCTTTATACCTTGGAAGACAAAGGAGTGTTGGGACTTGCATATGTTCACACACGGGGACTGGTTGTAGCTGCTAAAAGAATTGTTAGAGGGCTGCAAGATGATGCTTATGAAAAATTCTCTGAAACTGACAAATCATGACAGCCTCACATATGTTTGTCTTCAGTGGTTACTTCACATTCGATGACATAGTTTACAGTGCCTCATATTTTATATTGAGAGCTCTCTTATGCTTAAAATAATCTTAAAGGCGTAAAGAAAATCGAGCGGGCCTGTGGCTGCTGCTGCGCATGAACAGCGTGACCTAGCTGCTCCATTCAGCCGCCATGGCCTCCGGAGGGGGATCCGAACCCCTCCCTCTTCCACCGGAGGTGAGTGCTTTCAAGAACTTGGTGGCATCAAGCTGCAAACGCCCTCCAACAGCATTGCAGAAGAAGTTTGTCAAAAAAAAGGACAACATCCCTTCGGTGGCTCTCCAAGAAGAAGAAACATGTAGACCCGCCCTGAATCTTGCAGAAAGAGGACTCATAGGGCAGTTTACGAGCCTCTGGCCATCTCCCAAAGCAGTGGAATACTGGGTAAAGAGAAACTGGATCCCATTAATCAAAGAAGGCATCAAAAGTTGTTTTGTTGGCAAAGGCTTTTTTGTGTTTGTGTTTGAAATTGCAAAGGATAGAAGCCTCATATTCAGGAATGGCCCATACTTCATGGGGTCGCAAGGCTTATACTTAAACAAGTGGTCGCCTAACTTTGACCCCTCCCAAGACGTGCCCTCATCCGTTCCAATTTGGGTGCATCTCCCTCACCTCCCACTACATTGTTGGAACCAGAAGTCCCTTCAGATTATTGGCAAACCCTCGAAAAATATATTGATCAAGCTGTTAGAAAAGATCAGTACTCCTATGCCCGCATCTGTGTCGAGGTAGACCTGGAAGAAGGGATGTCGGAAGCAATCAATCTAACAGTTGTCGAATGGCCCCATATTCAAGAGCTGGACTATGAACAGCTCCCTTTCAAATGTAGACATTGTCACGGTTATGGACACTTTGCAAGATATTGCGAGAAAAAGGAATCATAAAGGGGAACACCAATACAGTTCAGGGAAATGAAGAGAGGAGTTATATTCCCATCTCGAATGAGGCCCCAATCCCCAACAACAAGTAAAGCACTCCTGCAGACCCTCCAGAAACAGCCCCTGACAGCATGGAACAGAACGCGGCCCCTTCCTTCAATAAAGATGGCAAAGAAACAGACCCACTTGGAGCCTCCCAAGGCAACCCCTCCAACCCTTCATATGCAGAAATAGAAAAGAAAAATCCGGCAAACAACTCCTGCTCCTCAGAGGATGAGACCTTTGAGAGACATTCAAAAAGAGCCGGAAGGAAATCACATAAAGAAGTCAGGGAAGAGGAGGCAAAAAGGCTAAAAATGCAAGGAAGCCAACCCACAATAGAAATGTCCATTGGGAGAAACACCAGAGCAAGACCTCCCAAGGGAGGACTCTCCAACCCCTCCCCTGGTAAATAATGCGTCTAGTCTCTTGGAACTGCAGAGGCTTGGGGAACCACCCAAAAATCGAAGCCGTCAAATGTCTATCGAAAATATACCCCCTCAGACATCCTCATGCTCCAAGAGACTAAAATCGAAGGGCCTGCCCTTCTTGAAATCAGCAAGTCAAAGTGGAAGAAAAATGCAGGCAAATCAGTCAGCTCGAGGGGATCCTCAGGCAGATTAGCTACTCTATGGTCTGACAAACACTTCCAACTGCTCAACACCCATGAGACCGGAATTGGATCTTCACAGAGCTAAAGCATCTCACAAGTAAGTTGACCTTCGCCTTATTCAATCTTTATGTCCCTATACTTCATGCTGAAAAACGAGAGTTTTGGAACTCTCTCTCTGCCTTCCTAGAGCTTCACTCCCCCCGTAATATCATTCTAGCCGGAGATCTAAACATAGTCTTGAAACCAAGATAAAAGAGGGGAGGTAACAGCAATAGAGATCAAATGTTGTCGATGGTGGAAGAGCTAATGCAGCAGTGGGATCTCCTCGATTTTTAACCCGGTGAGAGGCCTCTATACCTGGACCAACAACAGAATAGGGGATGACCACATTTCTGCCCGACTAAACAGATTCACAGTCGAAGGCACTATGCTGATGGAAAAAATGTTAATATCAACTAAAATCCTCCCCAAACTCACCTCGGATCACAAGCCCATTCAACTACTTGTGGAAGCTGATGAAGACCTGGGCCCAATCTCCTTCCGGTTCAGCCCTCTCTGGATTGAAAGAGAAGGATTCTTCGAAACCGTTCATATGTATGGTTGGACTAAACAAAGATCATCAATTGTTCATACGGAAAATCAAACATGGATCATAAATGATTCAGTAGACAAAAGATAAAACGAGCGAACACTCTCTGGAGGGATCCTTGGGCCTTTGAGCTTAGGGTTACAAGTTGGTTCATTCCCTTGCATGCTTTTCCACGCAAACATACATTAATCAAAACATGTTTTAACTTTTATTGATGGATGTTATGTGCATTGTGGGAAAAAGAAAGATTTGAAGCATATTATTTGGGGTTGTGGCTTTGCCAAACCTATTTGGAAGGTCATCTACTATGATTCTTTGTTTTGTTCTCTTGCCCTCTACACTAGAGGGTAGCTTTTCTTGGTGATTATGCTTTTGTGTAGATTTTTATCAACCTGTTTGGTCATTTCTTAGATTACCCACTCCCTCCAATGTTTGGAACTAGGTTGTGTGGTTTTCATTCAAATTCAGTGAATTTGGAAAAAAATATTGCTGGTGAAAAATAATATGATAAAATCCCTCTTATCTTCAGCAAAGAGAATTAAGCAGATTTTGTTAGAACTTCCTAAAAAAATGTTAGAATTTAATATGTTGTTCAAAAAACATGTTGACATGTGTGCGTGTGTGTTTATTTTCTAAGAGCTTAACAAAAAATAAATGAACCTGATTTTTCTCATCATGTAGAGACTTCAGAATTAGGGTTGTTGCTCATCTCCCTTCCTTATTCTCTTGATTTGTACAGAATCAATGGGATTAAGACTTGGAAATGTCCTCCTCTCTTGCTTGTACTAGCAAGAGTCTCCTCTAATAATGTGCAATCCCAAACCCCTGCATCTACCCACAAGAAGACGTCGCATGTAACCAGGGTTTATTCTATCGTCACCAAGGCTTCTATAAATGCACTTAAACATAAACACAAGGTGAACCCACTCCTAATGGCCTTTCAAAGCCTATGCCAATTGGGCAAAGAAATACCAACACTTCTTTTAAAGACTTTATGCTTAAATTTGACATGAGCAACTTTGCTTCTAGTGTTGCACCATGGACCCCATCCTCACCCTTCCACAACCGCCTATGTGGAAAATGCAACTTTAGTCCCTAATGTGGCTCTGGAGGTCGAATGGCTTATGCAAAATATTGAACATTTCAAGGCCCATGACATGATCTTCAAATTTAATGCATTGCGGCCTTTGTTGGCATAGCTATAGGCCTAGAATGAATCATCACGTAGTCCCTTTCTCTTTAAATCTAAGGCCATTCATCCAGCTGCAAAAGGTTTCTTCATCCTTGATTGAGTCCAATGCCTATGAGCACTGGCTAAAAGTGGTTATGTGTGGCCCATGGTTTGTGGAAATTGCAAGCTTCTCCGTGTAGACATGAAGCCCCAATTTCAATCCAATCATTAAATCCTTAACAATGATTCAACTTTAAGTTCAATGGTCAAATCTGCATTTGCAATTATAAAAACACATGTCCTTGAACTCCATTAGTGATGTTTTGGATGAATATTTCTATCTTAGTGACGCCATTGGAGCTAAACCTCCTACTAACTTTGCCCACTTGTGTATTATGGCAAAGGGTTGCCAAATCAAATAGTTTTGAGATACGGTGACCACCGCTACTCCCAGGTTCTGGACTATCAGCACATCACATTCCGCGCAAGCTGAAGTTCAAACAAATGCATATGCATAACTACAACATGATTAACTCAGAAAACCTGCGAACACAATAATCTCTCTGTTCTTTGACAGAGAATCAGGGGAGTTTCAATTGAAAGAGTTACCTTGTGGGGGTTTAACAGAGTTTAATTTTGCGTTTAGGACAGGGAAGCATGCAGGTTTCCCGCCTCTATTAGAGTGACCATTGCCAATTTTCCGTTACCCAACACCCTAAAACCTCAAGTACCAAAAACAAAAACAAAAACCTCTGTAACAACTTGAAGTGTTGATCAAACTGTATATTGACCATTATAAAAGTTTCAAAGAGGACTAACGGTGACCCAAAAGACAGGCATCGTGACGAAGAGGGTTGTATACGATAGTCAATCAAGTGCAATTGCGAAACAGAGATCAGAAGTTCGAATCCCATCTAGTGATTTAAGAGAGCATTCAAATTTGAAACTACATTACCATACCTGCCCCGCTGAAATTCCTGCAAAGCTCTTGTCGTCGATTCATTGAAAATTCAATTCGCCCACACCAGAAGAATTGGAAAGCCGAAGGCTGTTCAAAATCGATAGCATGGGCATACGAAGATTTAGAATGTATACAACGTGAATGTAACTTGAATATCTGTAGCTCTCTTTGCTTTGTACTTGCAGCTATTTAAATGCTTCAGACCTATATATATATTATACACAAGTTCTTTTTCAGTATTAGTGATGGTTTCTTTGCCTTTGTGGGCACTTTCTTTGGACGCAAAGTATTTCAGTTGGATGAGAAAACCCTGATTTGAATTCAGTTTTGGTAGAAATTTTGGTTTTATAGATGGCCTTTTAAAATTTAATGGGAAAAAGTCATTATTGGTTTTATTGGTTGGTTTTGTTGATTGTTTTAAATTGTAAATGTTTTTTAACATTTTGTTATAGGAGGAAAAATTTATTATTGCTTTTACTACTTTTAAATTGTAAATGTTTTTTTACATTTTTATTATTGTTTTTATTTTTGTTTTAAATTGTAAATGCATTTTTACATTTTGTAATGGGTGGTAAAATTTATTATTGCTTTTACTTGTTTTAAATTGTAAATGTTTTTTAACATTTTGTTATGGAAGGGAAAATTTATTATTGCTTTCAAGTTGCATTCTATATTTTAATGACGAAGATGTTATTATGCCAATGTTATTTGGTATTATTATAAAATAATAATAATAAATATTATTTTCAGTGTGAAAAAAAGTTGGCTTATATAATGTGTCAGTGCATATGTCGTAGCATTTAAACATATTACCAAATCCACCACTGAAAGCAACATACATCATAAATAGAAAGGTATTCTGCCAGCCAAGTGCAATCATGTGTCATGACTAATATGTAGAAGCAGTGCACATCAGGCATCAGCATAAGTCAGAGAAATATGTACACCCATGTAAAATAGCAAATACAAAAGAAATAGTGGATGAGAAACATATCAAAATTTGTTCCCATCCCCGACCCCCTGTATGTCACATAGGTCGGCAAAAACTCTCGGACCAGTTACACAACACAAAAACATAAAATACAATAAAAGGAGTGTAAATAGGTCTAAGTCAAGATAGTGCAAAAGACGTAGTTCCAAAAACCATAAGTTTTTCTAGCCGAAGAAAGTAGTGTGTGATAGACATATGTTTACAATATCGTAGAAATAATAGTAAGCTGACGAGCGCGAATCTTCACAATTACTATAATTGTTTTATATTAACTTCCCGTGGGCGATACTTACGGGCGCTCAACTTGGGGCAGGTCGAAGATAAATCTTCTCACACTTTTACTAACCCCAATGTTGCGGGCACCTCGATGCCGCCCATTTCTGCAGGATCTGATAAAGGCTGAGCGTTAGCGAATGTTCTTTTCTCTATCTTCACAGATTTTCATTAACACTGAGCATCGTCATTCCTCCATCCTTCGCCAATTTGTGTTGGAGCTGACCACGTACATTTATGACACATCTCAACGAATACCTGGCATCGTTGGACGCGGACATCACTGGACAGGAGGCTATGCTAAAGGCCTTTCAATCGGCGGTGGATGCCAGAAAGGATGGGACAATTGGAACACATGCGAGACGTCGGGGGTCGAGGACCTTGGGATCTCCTTCGTAATACAACCCTTGCACAAACATGGTTGTCAAGGCCAGATACCAGTTGCACATCACACGGGCACTCGAGATAAACCTCATCATCCTTCCACTGTGACAAAATTGTTGAGCTTTGGCTATGATGTCATGTGGGATAGGGTGGCAAGCCTTCGTAAGAGGGCGTTGATCGGGCGATGGCACTTCGACCGGGAGCGCGACAGGGATATACATAATTGGGTAAATACTGAGTGGTGTCGCATTCTAGGATATCCGCCTAAGGTGTGCCGATTACTGAACCACTGGTATAGTTTTCACTTCCTAACTATGGAGGACGTTGCATGGATTCTGAAAATACCATGGGTACGTGGTAGATGCTTCCTATCAGTACATACCTGGTATATTGGTTTTAATCCAACGTCGGAGGTTCCACGCAATCATCTAGTATGGGTTAAACTTCCGGGATTGCCGCTAGAATTATGGACTCTTGAGGTCCTTTCTGCCATTGGGGATTCCATTGGCAGATTTGTATACATGGATCCTAGGGGACTTGGAATGTCTGATAAATGGGTTGCATGGATTCTAGTTGAGTTGGGGTTTGTTGGTGGCCTTCTTGCTCAGATTGATTTGTCGCGAGACTGTGCAATTCACCAACAGCGGGTTGACTATTGGAGCATCCTCTTCCGGTGCCTACTGTATCATGACACAGGCCACCTGGATCGAAACTGCCGGAGGTGTCACTCCGGGAGGAGATCATACAAGACCAGTGATGTTTCGACAGTAAAGACTGCTACTCAGATCGCATCACCACCTGCGATGGGCGAAAAATCAAGTATGGAAAATTATCACACAACCCCCCCCTCCTACTCATTTCCTTTATATGTCTCTAGATTCTAGATTATCCCCCTTATCACTGGAGCTAGATAACCCATAAGGTTTCGACCATTCCCCTTCCCCCTATCCATCAATCAGTGTACATTGGGAACCTTGCGCGTCTGACTGGACACCCTCATCCATCAACTAACGCTCGTGCACCACACACCCCTCATGAGTCAACTGCTCCTGTTATCCCGTCCCATATTGTTTTCCCTCTCCCGGATGACCCAACTGGGGACATTAGATCGTTCTCGTCCTCAGATTCTCCCCCTTTGGTCACCTCTAGGCGATCACAGCTTGGGGTACAGTCCCCATGGGATCTTGCCCTTGCCACTTCGTCCCACAACTCGTTTGACAGTGACATTGAGTTTCTGTTACAGAACCCCTCACTAGATTTATATGAGATTTCAGCCAAACAATGTGATGAGAGCACGCCTCCTTTCCAGATTAGCCCTACCTCAAGATTGAATGTCACGACGTGCCCGCACGGGGGGTCGTCGAGGGGGGGGGAATAAACCTATTCGAGACATTACATCATCGGGGAACCCTGGAATGTACAAGGTTCCAATTTCTACCGCATTCAACTGGTTACCTAAAGCACTGTCCCCCAAGAAAGGTGGCTCGTGATGAATTGCATTTCATTCAATATATGTGGCCTAGTAGACCACTATAAATATCTCTCTATTAGAATTTTTCTTAAATTGTGCAATACATTTATGGTCTTGTGCCAGGAGACCATGACTTCTTCTGATAAGGTGTATACCTATTTTCGGAATATGTATCCAAGGTGGGACATGGTGGGGGTGGATTCTCAGGGTCTATCTGGGGGCGTGGTGGCTATGTGGAATCCTATGCTGGCTAGTTTCCATGCATATTATTTCTTTGGTGAAGTACTACTATCTGGCCACATCCGGGGTTACAAGGAGCATATACATTTTATAAATTTATATGCACCTTACTCAGATCAAAATGTTTTCTAGAAGAGAATGGAAGACAATGATATACTCAAAATAGGATATCTTGTTACTACAGGGGATTTTAATTCCACCCTTTCCTAAAAGGAACATTGGGGGAAGCGATGCAGGATGGAACCTATATCTACATATCTTACAAACCTTTTCATGGAGAATAATTTGTGGGATATACAACCCCACAAGCTGTGCCCCGCGTGGTACAACGGAAGGACCGGTGATACATACATTGGCAAGAGGCTTGATAGATTTATTTTACATGAGAAATTATTGGAAAGCCTGGGGAAGGTACACTCGAGGGTGCCAAATATTGAAATATCAGACCATCACCCCATTATTCTTAGCTGGTGTGAGGTCAAGTTTCCACGTGGTTTTCCTTTCAAATTCAACCGGATTAGTCTTGAAGATCCAAAATTTTCGGAAATTGGTCACTGAACATTGGGAGGCCACAGAGGACCGAAGATTGTATACTTCCATGACTTGGATGGGACTGGTACTTAAAGGCCTGAAGGTTAAGGTAAATATTTGGGAGAGGTAAAAGAATAAATGCCTCATTATTGAACTTACTTCTACAAATACTAAAATCAGAGATATGCAGTCGGTGCGCATCGTCATTGAAAATTTATCACGTCTGGTTGCATTTGTACTTCTATGTCAATGAGTTTTTCAAACTGTCGCTTTTGCGCACTTTCAGTTTCACATGTGTCACTTTCATGTTTTTGACTGTCACTTTTTCTTGCTTTCACTTTAATTAGTTTCGTTTTCATGTTATATTCGCTCTGGCATGTGTTTCTTTCATCATCGTTTGCATATTGCAAGTGTCGTTCGCACTTTTCTCTTTATATAGAAAATGTCATATTTTGGCATGGGAAGTGTCGCTTATCGTGTAAAGTGGAGTTTTGGCTTGTTTCAAAGGGTAACTTTGGTGTTGATGAATTCCCCTAGTCATGCAGACACGCTTTACACTCATTCCCAAATTTTTATGCACTATCGCAAAAGCGTCATCACTGTCGTCGCAAAGTGTATCTTTAGTGTCGCACTTGGGGAAAGTCACTACAATGTCATCACATTGAAGGAAGAATGTTGTTCATGTATTCTAAGTGTTCAATGTTGTGTCTTCAACTGTTCTAAGTGTGTGATCATGCCCAAGTTTTTCCTTGTTCACTTTGGTCTCACTGATTCCACACTTAGTCTCATCCAAAAAATTTCACTCCTGATCAACTTGACCTCACTCAACCTTCCTAAATTGCGCACTGCGCAGTCTCAGCCCTCAAGCCTTGACCTTACCTTTTGAAATTGTGCACTGTGTAGTCATAGTGCCCAAATTTGACCCTTGAGCTCCAGAACTATGTAATTTTTTCCTCCCAATCAGCCTTAAATGCACATTGCGCAGTGCCAAGCCTCAAGCTTCCAGCCTGACACCTTGAGCTGCGCAATTGCGTAATCCATTAGATTTTCCTCCCTCCATAATTGCGCATTGGGAAAATTCAAGCCTCAATCCTGAGCCCTTGAACCCCTCAACTGTGCAATCTCGTATCTTGTTCTCCTTCAATAATTGCACATTGGGCAACTTCAGGCCTCAAGCCTCAACCTTGAGCTGTTGAGCTCCTCATCTGCACAATCACTTAGCGAGGCCTCTCAAAACTATGCATTGGGCAACCTCAAGCCTCAAGCCTCATGCTTGACCTTTTGAATCCCTCAACTGCGGAGTTCCTTGAGTCTGTCCTTCGAGAACTTCTCATTGGGCAACCTTAAGCCTCAAGCGCCGATCTTGAGCTCTTAAGCCCCTCAACTGCACAATCCTTTGACACTGGCCATCTTGAACTGCACATTGCATAGTCTCAAGCCTCAATCCCAGACCTCAACCTCTGGAACTGTGCAATCCCTAAGTTAGTCACCAATTCCATCCCTAATAAGTGATTTCATGAAACATGTTAGATTAGGGGTTTTTCAGACTGATGTCATCTTATCATGAATGGTTTTCAATTGTAAGTACTCTATACCATCAATTTGGAGATTATCCTTGGAGACAATGCCATCTATCCCGTGAAAGGGACAGGGACTCTGACTCTTCATCTAAATCAAGGTCAAGTCCTCCATTTGCAAGATGTGTTGTACGTACCTAACTTGAAGAAGAATCTAGTGTCCATCTCGCCAATGGAATACAAAGGATTAACGGTGGCATTCATTGTTGGAAAGTTACGCATTTGGAAGAAGAACTTCAAAGAAGCATTCACTCTTGGTTTCAGGGTTGATCAGGTTGGAGGAAGTTTGTTGGGGGCCATGACATGTGACACAACTCTTCAATCCTAGCTATGGCACCGGAGGTTTTCACACCTTCATTACAAAGCCCTTCCCGAAGCAAGGAAGGTGGTGACGGGAATGCCCGATTTCAAAGATGATCATGAAGGTGTATGTTAGGGTTGTGCCGAAGGAAATCATACAAGGGGACCATTCCCCTCAAGTGTCACGAAGACATCTGATATTTTGCAATCGATACATTCTAATCTATCTGGTATGTTGCCCATAACATCCTTGGGAGGATGCTTATATTATATCACTTTAATAGATGACTTCTCCCACAAGTCTTGGATATATTTTTTGAAAAAGAAAGACGAAGCATTTAAGTGGTTTCGTACCTTGAAGGCCTTGGTTGAAAATATGACGGGGAAGAAGATCAAAATTTTGAGGACCGATAATGGAACCGAGTATGAGTCGAATGAATTCAATGACTATTATAGGGAAGCTGGCATTAAGAGGGAGACCACTACTGTGTATACTTCCGAACAAAATGGTGTTGCTGAAAGGAAGAATAAAACCATTTTGGAAGTTGCCCATGTCATGCTTTATGACCAAGGTCTTCCGAAGTTCCTATGGGGAGAAGTTGCCAACACCGCTGTGTATGTTCAAAATAGATGGCCATATTCCGCATTGGACTCCAAAAATCCTGAAGAAGTCTTCTCTGGTAAGAAGCCTGATGTCTCTCATTTTAGAGTTTTTGGAAGTCCTGTTTATTTTCATGTGCCGAAAGAAAAGAGAAGCAAGTTGGATGATTATGGGAAGAAGGGAATGTTTATGGGCTATAGTGAAACATCGAAGGAATATAGAATCTATGTACCTGGTCAAAGAGAGGTGGAGATATGCCACAGTGTCACCTTCGACGAAGATGCTACCCTCAGGTTCACCCTCTCTTTGATCAATGCTCCGCATGCATCCTGCCCATGTAGTCCGAGACTCATGGGAAGTACCTCTCATTTGGCCAATGAGTTGGGAAATGAGGATAAAGACCAATAGCATTACTGATGGACGCATCGGGTACTACCATACTCTCTATGTCTAGGATGGGATGTGTCCAACAACTTGATCTGGGATAAATTCTGATGAGGTTCTCACCTCTAAACTGGCTTCAGGTCAGTTTGTTTGGATGAGGTTTTTACCTCTAAACTCACTTCGGGTCAGTGGAGAGTGGAAAAGTCATTGTGACTCACTCTCGATGATATTTTCTTATTATTCTTCTATAGCAGAGCAGATCCAGCAAAGCAGAGACATCAGGATGGCACAGGATTACATGATGATGATGATATTACATTATGGTATGGGATGACAGGATTGCACAGGTTGACAAATGGAGTTCTCCCTAGTTGAGAGGGAATGTTAAATTTGGAAACTAGGGCCAAACTCCATGTTGCACTGCTCAAATGATGGAGATGATATTTTTGTTGGATTCCTCTTTCGGAGAGGTGCAAGATTGATCTAAATATCATCTAGTTTGGATAAGCAGAACTTGTATTTTGAATTTATTTTCCACAAGTGCAAATTGTCAAGGTCGATCAGAATTGTAATGTAGGCTCACAAGCCCCAAAATATGTGTCACACACCCACAGTCATGGATATAAAAAGGAGAGACATGATGCTCATTTCATCATTCACTCATCTCACACATATCTCTCTCATCTGATTGGTTCATACAACCTTAGAGGCTTCTCTCTCCTCCACTCGTGTGAAAACAGGAAGTTGAAGATTTCAGACTGGTTTAGGGCAAATCTAGACAGAGTTGACCAGCATTGATTTTGGGTCAACCCACATTGTGTGACTGTGTTTTTAGCTCAAAAAATGCGATCTTTGAAGGTCGCATTTGAAGGCACATAAATCA
Source organism: Pinus albicaulis (assembly GCA_034641835.2). Lineage (NCBI taxonomy): Eukaryota > Viridiplantae > Streptophyta > Pinopsida > Pinales > Pinaceae > Pinus > Pinus albicaulis. The sequence continues at coordinate 67,353,710 of CM076570.1, forward strand.
AGGTCAAACATTGACCTTTGACCACGACATTAATTGTAGTGTTGAATAGTTTTACCGCATAATTTTGACTTCCACGTTGACTGTTTTGTTAGCTGATTTTGGGGTGTGTGTCTGAAGGAAGGCTGAATTTGTAAGTGTCTGATTGTACTTGATTGGAGGTTGAGGGGCTGGTTTGACCAACAAAGTCTTTGCTGGCTAGGGCATCCTATTGACTGCTGTAAAATACATTTTTCTCTCTCTCTCTCTTGAATAAGAAGAATTACAAATTCTTGTCTCTTGTATTGGCTTGTCTTCTATCAATTTATTTTATGTTCTATCAGCATTTTCTTTCAATGATTATGTGATTGCTAATATGAAATTGAATCAGGAAAATAAGAAGAAAGACTGAAGTAAACTGCTCTAAGAATAGAACATACCATGATTAACTAAAATTAACATACCTTTAATATAGATGGCTATAATCTTTTAAGAAATCCTGCAAAAGCTAATGTGGGGAAATACATGAACCCACCTGCCTTTTTGAAATTTTCACAAAGTCAAGGAAATGTTCGGTGTCATCATCAACATAGAGGTACAATTGTTCAATCTCATTAGTAATCTGAGGCATTACATCTAAAATAGTTGATGAAATAAATGGAAATAGTGTACTCTACACTTCGTATGGGTTTGTGCCAGTAAGGAACTTTCTTGGCCCTGGTTTACAACAAGCTCTAGGCCCTTCAATTTAATTTCTCCTACCTGTCAGTTGAGGTGGATGCTTTGCAGGGCTATATTCAATATTTTCTTCTCAAGGGTCGATCTACAAAATTTCGAAGTGATGCGAGTAACCTCCCTATAGGTAATATGAGCATAGATCTGAACAAACCTACAGAGAAGGCAACATAATCTCAAATTTGATGGGTGTTTTTTTAAGTGTATTTCGCTATTGTATCAATTTGGATGAGCATATGTGAGTAAGAATTTAAATGTAGTTGTTCTAGACTTTTATATAATCTAGGTATGGAATTTTAGTTCTTATTTAAAGAACCGACTATCCACCCACTATCCAAGGGAAAATAGCTATGTAATTTCTCGAGTAACATGTTGTGACTGGACGTAGAGTTAATTTGAATCTAATCCACATAAAAGTAAAATGAAACCAACCTCATATTGATTGTCAATATCCTTTAAGCAATAGAGTTTTGAGGTATGCTTCATGTTTGGATTGTAGACTGTTAGGGTAACATAGTAACCACCTTTGGAAAGATAAGGGGGTATGTTACAATAGGACATGCCATTACAACTCTTTTCCATACTAGGCTAGAGAGCGTCTCTCAACACAATGATAGATTCAAAGACTAGGAAGCGATCCAATTTGGATGCCAATTGCTAAGCCCCTCCTCTTCTGTTGTTGCGGGTAAAGGTATGATTGGTAGTGGCAAGATTTATTAGGTGCAATTTTGTCACTATGTATTTGAAAAGAGTTGAGAATGCTTCAAGCCTTCTAATGTTGCCACACTTCTCATCCAATGATTTTATAAAATTGAAGTCACCACCAAGGATCCAAGGGGCAAGAGCAAGGAGCTTGTGCATCCGAGTAATGGAATCAAGGAAAATAGTCTTGTATCTTGGAGAAGTTGGGCCGTATATGTTATAAAGAAAACATGTCTATGCTCAACCAATTATCCTAGATTGGATTGAGAGAATGTGAAATGCGGAAAACATATTTAAGATTTGAATCTCTCGAGTGTTCTAGATGATTGCAAGGCCCCTTAAATGTCCCTGAGCATTTATCACGATCACATAAAAATCTCTACCCCATTTACTTATTATATTTGAAATGACCTCACTAGAGGATTTAGTCTCTTGGATCATCCGGACCACAAAGTTTTTAGATTTCCAGTTTTATTTTAGGAGTTGTTGATTGGCTCTATAGTTGAGGACTGTGATATTCCATGAGAGGATTTTGATTTTGGGGTGATATTGGAAGTAGGGAAACAATTCGTTATTGTCCTTATGCATCTTGAATTTACCAGCATACCCCTTAATTCATTGAGGAGTTGAAGGTTTGCTTTCTGACCTCTTATTTTTCTCTCTTTGTGGAATTTTGATGAATCCTTCAAAGGTTGGGATTATACCCCTAGTGGCCCAATATTAAATTGTTAAGAGTCATATTTTAGACCAACTTGACATGTTTTGAAGTATGCCTAGTTGAGATATTTTACTTGGTGTTTAGGAAAAGAAAACATGTCTCTCTCTTTTAAATATTTTGCCAAGCTTGATAGATTAAGGGAGTTGAGCTTCATCTTTTCAATTGGGTTGAGGGTGAAATCATGGTTTGCGAGTGAGGGGTCTTGGGGCATGGATTGTAATTATGAGGGGAGCTAGGGTTCTTTAGGTGTGGATTGGACCAATGAGGGGAGTTGGGGTCCAACGAAAGAAGTGGGCTGCAAAAGAGAGGAGCTGGAAGGGCTGATCTTCGCAAACAAAATACATTAACGGATTCGAAGTCTCTGTTTGACATGCATCGCCTTCCCTACATCGACCTTCATTACGTTGTTGTCACAATCTGAGGAAAGGGATATAACACGGGGCCCGAATTATATTTTTTAGGGTTTTAGAAGAATTTTGGCACTCAGGGTTTGATAAGGAATTTCAGCTGTCAGGTTTGATAAAGAAAATCTGCTATTAGGGTTCCACAAAATTGGAGAAACTGTGCAAAATTTAAAGTTGCAGTGCAATAGTAGGGACTATCTTTTTCATGTTTTTATGAGTTTTTTGTTGGAAGAAGTTTACCGGGATGTTGAACAATGAAGGAGTGAGCGGGAGCTTAAACAGGATAAGCCTGGACTGACTGGATTGGAGGAGGGGTGCCGAGGATCCAGTGGAGGAGGAACAAGCTCCCACATACCTGAATATCGCCACCAATTGCCCTTTCTTGGTCATATCAACTGATAAGCTCTATGCACAGTATAACGGTGATGCGCGGCATGGCTATGATGTCGGAGCAATACATGGCAATTGCCCTGCTCTGGTTCAGAAGCTTCTTTATTATTTTGAGATTTATGTCAAGGACAAGGGACAGAAAGGCAATGTTTCTATTGGCTTCACCGATCAATATTTCAAGATGACCATAAAACCTGGGTGAGATGCTCTGGCTTGTATTGCTAATTCAAATTTCTTCTGTCATTCTGGATTATTGTAGATAAAATGATTATTGTATTTTCATCTCGCTTGATTTTGCATAGTATGGCATTGGTGTTACGAAGTTTTACTGTTAGGAAGCTCAACATATTTGAATTTTATATAAATTTCCTACGAGTTACTAAATATGGTAGAACGATGAATCCTTTCAGTCAAGAAGCTGTCAATAAATAAAAATAGTACAGAAACTCCGTGTCATGGATGTTTTCTTGCCAATTGCAGCTGTTGAAGAACACAAACATAATTAAAAAATAAATAAAAATTGAAAAGCACAAAAAAATTACACGTGAACATTATGTTGTGAAATGAATTGAATTTATAACATCGATACATTAATCTCGAATTTCAAATGGATTTGAATTTACTAAATTATCCCTTATATCCATAATATGCATTGTGCAAGGGAAACCATTTCTTACCTGGAATCTTTGTAGCCCTTGTTTCTCTTTGTTGTTATTTCTTGTTTCATTTCCCATTTCTCACTTCAGGTAGCAGGGTGTCCTTGCAGAACAAATTTTTCTAGTAGACTATAGGAATATTCTAGTCCAGCTTTCAATTGAAGTCCTGTACATAGGATTTTGTCATCGATTTTCCCTGTTCATGGAGTTCTTCCGCTGTCAAAAGTTGCAAAAGAGAGATTTTATTGGAGATCTTTTTTTCGCAACACATGTTATTATAGATGGCGTAGTATAGATCTTGCGTTGCTTCCATTTCTTAAGCAGCTAGATTCTACTCTTTGCTTATAGGAAAATATTTTGGGTTACTGTTTTTATTTTTTTGTTAATAGATTTTCCATGGAGAAGAAGCACCAAAGTGCCAAAAGCATGCAGAATGGCAAACTAGCTGTAGAAAATTTGAAAACATAGAGTTTTTGTAGTAGGTTAGTGATCATCATGAAAGCATCAACCATTTGCTACACAAATGACATCAACCATCTAGAAGTTTTTTTTCCACAGGAAAAGTCATGATTCATATGAAAATTACATGCTGTATATTATGTTGTGCATATTCTGATATATCAGCTTGTAGCCGCATTCATAAAAATAAATAATTATCAGATAAGTTCCAAAAATATAATAGAGCTGTGTATGTATGCATATATAAGTGTTGTGTATTTACAAGAAAATATATAAATAAAAACTGTCACATATGCCGTCCAAAAAGAGTTGAGTATCATCAGCTAAGTTAGAGCGCGCCTGCTCTCTGTTTTGGTATATCTTCATATGGTCTATGGAAGAAGTGATAAAACTGATGATTATTATGTTCCATTATCTCCCATTGGTCCCTTAATAGGTGTGCTTCCTCCTTGGATAATGAATCCAAAATTTGATTCATCTCCCTGTATATATGATGACAAGAGATATGGTCAAATTGAGCTTTGAGTTGATATACCTCTTCCAATATATTTTGAAGTGTGTGTGTGACAAACAGTAATCTCATTGAACCAGTCAATGCTGATCTTTGAGTCTCTGAAGATATGCAATCTATTGCAATGTTTTGTGAGGGAAAACTGTAGGAGAGCTCTAAGACATGATAGTTCAGCATAATTGTTTGTACCCCTCCCCAATCCAATCTTTATTTTGTAGAAATGAAGCTCCATAAGGAAAAGGTGCACTCCCCCCCACAACCAAGATGTTGAGCAGAGCCATCAAAATAGGCCCACGGAAAGGATTTATCAATAGTTTCAGGGATGATGGACCGAGGAGGAGGGAGAGGAGGGTCATCTAGAATCAAATGGTAAATTGTGGATATATGGACAGATATGGTCAGCCAAGATGGGAGGAGGTCATGGAAGATAGATCGATTGCGAGCAATCCAAATACCCCAGCAGATTAAGATGGGAAGGTTACGGAGCTTATGTGGTTAGGAGGATTGCTACCATGATTCCCATGCTTGATTGACTGTGGGGCCTGACTAGGTCTTGTTGAGATTGTGGGCTGTCAAGATATGGGTCCAAAGTGATTAAGTAATAGGGCAAAGGAGAAAGAGGTGTTTAGAGTCCTCCACCGCCCTTTTACAGAGTGTACACCATGATGGGCCGACGAAAGAACGCTTTTTTAGGTATACCCCGGTGGGGATCTTATTGGGGAGGATACACCACATAAGCAACTTTACCTTAAGATGGAAATTTCAGTTTCCATAGTGGACTCCACCACTAGCACAATTCCAATGGTTGGTGAGGTTCATATATATGCAGATAGCCCTCCTTGGGAGTGTATTTGCCATGTTTGGAGATAGCCAAGATGATCTCGTCCTCTCTATCTGTGATGCGAACATGTGATTCAGAGAGAGAAGATAAGTAGAGTGCCCAATTGTTTTCCCATTGATGATGAACATGTAGACCACGGTAGATTAGCCAGCCTTGTGAGAATATGGTTGTGTTGATTGGGTCTGCCACCTGATCAAGAGTATCATAACCAGCATTTTTCAGTGCGAGGATGAAATATGGAGGGAGGATATGAGCATTTCCACTACCAGACCATGGATCATAACCAATACAGACCAACTTGCCAGAGCTAATTTTCCATGCAAGTCCATTTTTAATGTATTAAATGGAGTTCAAGATGGCTCTCCATATTCTTGAGATATTAGTTCTGAGCCAATTCCCCCCTCTGATCCATTCAATCGGTTGTAGTGTCGATGGATATATATATGTATGACAACCTTGGTCCAAAGACTATGGTTTGTTGGTATCTGCCACACCAATTTTGCAGCCAGAGCCAAGGAGAATGTGTTTATGTCTTTGATGCCCCAACCCCCCCACTTTTTTGGTAGGGCAATGAGATTCCATCTAGCCCAAGCAAAGGTGTGTCCCTCCTTTGAGCCATTCCACAAAAAACAATGACAAGTGTTCTCCTGTTGAGAATACCCTTGGGTATCCAAGACAAAGACATCCAGTAGACCAGGATGGCCTCCAGAACAGATTTAATAAGTACTAGTCGACCTGCCCGAGAGAGTCATATGTGTTGCCAAGAATTTAGCCTCTTGTCTATCTTTGCAATCAGCTAGGTCCAATCTGCAACTTTGTAATTGATTGGTTTAAGGTGAAACCCTAGGTATTTTAAACCATCCCCAAATCTTACCGAACTGAAGGGGAACTGCTGCATCGCAAAGTGAGACTCATGTGGAGAGCATCCATGAATGGTAATAGTAGATTTGGAGTTATTATAAGACATACCTATTGCTTTGCAGAACAGTTGAAGTATAGAGTTGACAATAGTTATGTCACCTAGGGATCCATTCAAAAATATAATGACATTGTCCACAAATAACATATGTGTCAGTATGCAATTTTCTGAGATTTTGATATCTTTCAACCTGCCCCTTTCCCTTTCATCAATCAGGCACCTACTCAGACCTTCCATGACAAGTAGGAAAAGTAGAGGGGAGAGTGGGGATCCCTGTGTAAGGCTCCTCTCTGGGTGGAAGAATTTTGTTGCTACACCATTGATGAGTATGCTATAGGAGACAGAGGTGATGCAGGACATGATCCAGTTGATAACTGCTATTTGGAAGCCAAGATGTGTGAGGAGCATTCTGATATAGAGCCAGCTGGTGTGATCGAAAGCTTTTGCAAGGTCAATCTTAAGGATCATTCCTTTAATCTTCTTAGTGTGCATAGAGTGAAGTCCCTCCTATGAAACCCCAATAGCTTCATAAATTTGCCTGTTTTCCAGGAAAGCAAATTGTTCAGGGGAGATATGTTCAGATAGGATGGGCTTGAGTTTGTTGGCAATAATTTTGTAAATGCAGTTACACATGGAGATAGGGCGAAAGTCCTTAAATGAGGAGGGGTGGTCAGACTTGGGGATGAGGGAAATGAAGGTAGAGTTAAAAGCATCGTTTAGGCGACCTGTGCTTCTAGTTTCTTCCACCACCTCCAATATCTCTTGTCCCAGAAGATCATAGAAAGAAAGGTAGAACTCAACTGACCATCCATCAGGGACAAGACTCTTGTCCTTCTTGAACCATTTGAGAACAACATCCAAATCTCCCATAGCGACTGGGTTGAAAAGTTCCTCTGCAGAGTTCCGGTCCACATACCTTGGGTATAATCCATCTACCTTGATTGTTTCTGCTAGTGTGACATCCTGAGGGCTTTGTAGAGGTTCCTGAAGTGTGAAGTGCCCAGGTTGGCCAGCTATTCAAAGGATGCAGCAGGAGTGCCATCCACATTTTCGAGTTCCCAAATGGTATTTATGGCCCGTCTACATCTGGAAAATTGTTGAAAGAATTTAGTATTTCCATCCCATGCTTTTAACCATATGGACCGACTTTTAAGTCTCCAAGATTCTTCCCTGTCTTTGAGGATTTTAAGGCGGTTAAATTCCAATTTGATGAGGTAATATTTGGCAGCATTACCCACCATAATTGGGATCCTCAAGTTGAGAAATCTCCCTCTCAATCTTGGCAAGCTCTTGGTCTGTCCGTCATCTCTTGTCTTTTGCCCATTCGATAGACATTCTCTTAATAAGGTGTAATTTATGGGAAAAGGAGGCAGAGCTGGTGTTTTCGGGATGATTCGGGGCACTCCTCCAAGCCTGATTGATCATCCTAATATAATCTTCATCCTGAAGCCAAACTGAGCAGAACTTGAAGGGGGAGGCATGCTTGTGGGATTCTCCAGAGATCTCAAGGTAAATGGGTGAATGATCAGAAATTCCCCCTGATCCAACCCATTGTCTATAAGATACCAAGTGTTGTAGCAATTCCTTCTTGATAAGGAATCTATTAAGTCCTTGGGAAATCATAGCATCACCTGTACACTGGTTGCGCCAAGTAGGGCAGGGTGATGCCATGGTGGGATCAACCAGGTGATAGAGAGCAAATATGTCTGAAGAAGTCTGTGAGTGGGTCCATGTGAGCATTGGATCCCTAAGATTCGGCAGGGCCCATAGAGAAATTGAGGTCCCCTACCAAGATGATGTTATATGCTTGCATGAAGGTTGCTTGAAGTAGGGCGAGAGCCAAAAATCCTGTCAATGATGACAGGGTCCATATACAATGACAATCCTTAATACTTCCCCAAGCATCTCAGAGAATATGTCAGCTACAAGTACTCCCTCCCTACCCCAGCAATTGATGAGTTTGATAACTCGTGGGTTATAGCCCAGAGCTAGACCGCCCGATTGCCCTAGGGCATCTAGTGCATGAAAGATATAGGAGGGAAAGAGGGAAGAGAGGATAACAGTAGTAGCCTCAGATGGCCCCATGGTTTCTTGTAGGAGCATAATATCCACATTAACTGAGTCATAGAGGCGCCTAAGGGCAAGGCACTTAGTAGGGCTAGCAAGCCCTCGACAATTGAAAGAGAGGCATTTCATTGGGTAACCATAGGGGGGGCATTTCTTGCTCTAAGGACCCCTTCCATGGATAATTTCTTACCAACTGCAATGTCCAGGCTAGCTTGTAATATGGCCTTGGATATATTAGAGTGTCGACCCCGGGAGGGCTTAATAGGGATGTGGGGAGGAGTGGGTACAAGACCCAAGCCAGTAAGGGAAGTTGAGGGACGAGGTCAGATATTATAGGACCGAGAGGATGCAGAATCATTTGTATTCTCCATCAAGGGTAATGAGGAGGATGGGGGTGGGGGGATGGATGGGGGGGTAGAAGAGTAAACCTCAGGGGTGGATATAGTGGAGCAGACTATGGAAGATACTCGAATACCAGGTGGAATAGATTCAGTACAAAAATGCAATGCAGGAGAAGACAAGATAGATGAAAAATTAAAAGGGGAGAGAGGAGAGGTATCGGTACTCAAAGGGTGTCTCGATGCTGCAGCCACTGTCACGGATCTGGTGATCTGAGTCGAAGTGCGGGTAGAGGCAACATTGACAATCCTCGAGGGTGGCAGGTCTTGTGAAAATGTAAGATTACCCAACAATAGAGTCTGCCTGTTTAGTGAGATGGTGATCGGATCTTGTGGTGCCCGGGGAGCAGTTGAAGTAGGTGCAATAGGAGCAGTAGTGAGTAACGAGCAGTCCTAGTACACATGCCCGACCTTGTGACAACGTCTGCATATGAAGGGTAAATCTTCATAGTCCAAGATTTGGATGCAAGTCGTATTCCTCCAATGAATCTTGAGGGACTCCTCCAATCCCTCCCCTGTATCTAGGTGAACCAGAATGTGAGCAAAGGCCATCTTTCCTGACTCAATGTAGGTCCGATCGTGATCTAAAGAAGTCCCCAGTATGTTCCCAGTGCTAACAAAAATCTCCTCCCATAAATGCAGCGGCAGCCCAGGGAGACGAGCCCATATTGGGCCAACCCCTAAATGTTCCCTCTCTGGATTGAATAAAGGGATCCATCTCTTGAGGTGGATAGGTACAAGTTCGATGTGCCAGAACTATGAGAGAACCCAGTCTGTAAGATCCTTGGAAGTGAATTGGATGGCAAACCATCCCTTCGTCAATGTGACTACAGTGGGGAGCTCTTGTAGGGTGTTGCTCCAAATTTTAATTCCCCATTTTTCCAGAGCCTCTTTGCGCTGTAATTTTGGCCTCGAACCCGACCCACCAAAACCTTGTCCACAGTCCCCACAACATCCACCATTTGGATGCCCTCACCAAGGGTGAGCTGACTGCCTTTGTTGCAGACCTTGACGCACTTAATTTTTCAGGCTGCACGAGGGTGTGCACGAGTGGAGTGTGGCTCCGAGGCAACCGAGGATGGTGGAGTGGTGGCTTCGTCCATGGGCGGGGGGATGTTCAGTTCAGGGAGGGTGACATTTAAGTAGCCATATGGTGGGCGAGATGAAGCAGGAGCAGTACGGGATGGGATAGGGGATGTGGACACCGCAAGAGGAAAGGTTGTGTGTAACGTACCTGTGGAGCCAGGGCCAAAAGTAGAGGTTGGGGGTAACCCGAGAGAGTCGATAAGAGAAGGGTTTGGACTCGAGGGTTCTGGAAGCGGCAAGGGGAAAGTTTGTGCCAGGAAAGCAAGTGAGGATGGAGATGGAGGACGAAGGTCGGGTGAGTGGACGTGATTGAATTAAACTGTAGTGAGTATGACTGGGGAAGTAACAACATTGAGGTCGGGAACCAAAAATGTGTCAAAATCTGGGATAGGGTATGAAGAGGTGGGGTGAGGGAGTGAAACCCTAGAAAAAACGTCTTGTAAATGGGAGGAAACAATCGTAAAGTGCATATCATACCTGTAGTGAAACACGAAGGGTGAGACAAGATGTCAGCGAATGTGAAATGATCCTCGGAGTAGTCGAAAAGCTCTTTGTCCATTTCCAGAGGCCATGGTCAAAGCGCAACTGACAACCACGACTGGGAGCACCTACGCAGCGCAATTTGTTTTGGGTATATCTCCCAAACCGTAACATATTTTTTTTTGGTATATCTCCCTTTATTCATTATATAGGAAAAATATCAGTGTAATAGGCAGTTGCATATAAAACATGTTCAATCCAGGGAGAGAATCAACAAAAATTGGAAAAGTATAAACATCATGGTTGTGTACATCCTTTTAAAAAATGATAAAAGGAAAATTTCCTAAGATACTTTCCTTCATCCAAAAGAAAAACATATTTGAAACATTGTGTCTCTTCGAACCTCATCCATCCTCAATAAAAAAAATAGAAACAACAGAAAATCATAAAAGCTATTAGTGAACTTACAGTGCTGCGCAACAACTGGGTAGAACAAAGTCATATTTCCTTTATGTCTGACACTTGTTCGATGAAATATGGGTTGATATGGCATCCTGATGTATGAAAAACCAACCTCTAAAATCTCTGACAGCTGCCAACTCGAAAACATGTGCGAAACTCAGTAGGCAAGGACTGCACAACACCTGCGCATCGCACTTTGTTTTGGGTATATCTCCCAAACCGTAACATATTTTTTTTTGGTATATCTCCCTTTATTCATTATATAGGAAAAATATCAGTGTAATAGGCAGTTGCATATAAAACATGTTCGATCCAGGGAGAGGATCAACAAAAACTGGAAAAGTATAAACATCATGGTTGTTTACATCCTTTTAAAAAATGATAAAAGGAAAATTTCCTAAGATACTCGCCTTCATCCAAAAGAAAAACATATTTGAAACATTGTGTATCTTCGAACCTCATCCATCCTCAATAAAGAAAATAGAAACAACAGAAAATCATAAAAGATACCAGTGAACTGATAGTGCTGCGCAACAACTAGGTAGAACAAAGTCATCTTTCCTTTATGTTTGACACTTGTTCGATGAAAGATGGGTTGAGATGGAATCCTGATGTATGAAAAACCAACCTCTAAATTATCTGACAACTGGCAACTCGAAAAAACATGTGAAACTCAGTAAGCAAGGACTGTGCAGCACCTGCGCAACGCACTTTGTTTTGGGTATATCTCCCAAACCGTAACCTTTTTTTTTTTGGTATATCTCCCTTTATTCATTATATAGGAAAAATATCAGTGTAATAGGCAATTGCATATAAAACATGTTCGAACCAGGAATTCAAAGGAGTCCCAAACCTGCTTCCAAAAGATCGCAGGTTGATTCGTGTTGCGCTGTGTTTGGAGATAAATAAATCCTTGCACAGCAATGTAGGTTCCGGTGTTTCCCCAACGCCAAGAATCTGAAGCTTTCTTGTGAATCGGAGCTAAGTTAGTTATCTTCGCTCTGAGAATGTTTTGTTGGGATTGCAGATGCTCAGGGACTCTGGGAAAGGCACAGGATTGCCAATTTCCTGCCTCATCCCAAACAAAAATGTCTTCAAGTTTGAGAACTCCATGATGAGAAATACACTCGCGGATCTCTTTTAGATCTTCATAATTGGCAAGAGGTGGGTGTCCCATTATACTATCTTTCCACGACAATATTTTACTTCCATTACCAGGAATACGATAGAGATTTTTTTGAAAAACAATCTATTCCTCTCCGGTAGAGATTCTAGATCAAAGATCCTTTTTGAGTGTTATCGGCCAGCAGAAGAAGAATGGGCTTATGATCCGAGGTAAGCTTAGGAAGAATTTTTGAGGATATGAGCCTCCTTTCCAACAACATTGAGATCTTGACAAGAAATCTGTCCAATCTAGCCAAAATGTGCTCTTCCCCGGCTCTATTATTGGACCAAGTGTATAATCCTTTCTTTGGCTTGAAGTCCATAAGGTCCCATTGGAGGACTAGGTCTTCCACCACATGAAGCATTTGATCCCTGCAGCTACTTCCTCCTCTTTTTTCTTTTATATTCAATACTATATTAAGGTCTCTAGCAATGATGATATTATTTGGAGAGTGGAGTTCTAAAGAAGCATTTAGAGTTTTCCAACATTCTTTCTTCTCTACATACGTTACCGGTACATAAAGATTGAAAAGAGCGAGAGATAACTTACTTGCTATATGCCTTAGCTCGGTAAAAATCCAATGCCGAGTCTCAAAGGAGTCGACAAGTTGAAATTGGTCCTCCTTCCACAAGGTGGAAATTCCTCCTGAGGAGCCCCTTGAACTTATTGCTTTACCTGCATTCCTCTGCCATTTCTTTTTGTTGATCTCAAGAAGGGTTTCCCCTTCAATTTTAGTCTCTTGGAGCATGAGGATATCTGTAGGTTCCATTTTCAAAAGATCCTTGATAGCTTCAGCTTCTGCATATGAGGGAAAGGAGGAGATTTCAGGGGTTACTTCAGGATGACCTTCTTCTTCAATGTCTTTTTCAATGGTTGGAAGATTGGGTTGTTCGTTGCTGTCCTTATTTGTTTCCACTACGTTATTAACCTCTTCATTTAGCTTGCCTGCTATCAGTGAGGGGATGGAGCTCCAAGCCCCATGGTATTGCCCATCTGGCGAGGATTTGTTAACTTTCGCTGCCCCTTTTCCTCGAGGCTTTAATGGGGCTATTTTCTGCACTGTGGTCCATTGTTCTACTTTCGAAATTTCGCTTTCTTCAGTGGCATTTTTTTCACAATGCCTTGCAAAATGGTCGTAGCCATGACAATGCCAACATTTAAATGGTAGCTTTTCATAGTCCAATTCCTGGATGTGGGTCCAATCTGCGATTGTTATTTTTATGGCCTCTGGCAGCCCAAATTCCAGGTCCATCTCAACGCATATGCAAGCACAAGAGTATTGATATTTTCTCATCGCTTGATCGATGTATCTTCCAAGAGTGTTTCCGATGGTTTGCAGGGATTTTTGGTTCCAGCAATGCAGAGGAAGGTGGGGAAGACATACCCACAATGGGACAACAGAAGGCACGTCTTGAGCAGGGTCAAAATCGGGCGTCCATTTATTTAGGTATAGCCCTCGAGGCCCCATGAAGTATGGCCCATTTCTGAATATGAGGCTTTTGTCTTCTGCGTTCTCAAAAACAAATACAAAGAATCCTTTCCCTACGAAATGACTTTTAATACATTCCGAAACTTGTGAACTGCTGCATAACCCCAAAAAGGAACTTGCGCCTTACACATTGAAAGGCACTAGCCAGATCCAACTTTACAGCCATGCCTTTTTCTTTGTTTTGAATGCTGGAGTGTATTGCTTCTTGGACCAAGATGAAATTGTTCATAATCAATTTTCCTTTGACAAATCCCCCTTGATTGATAGGGATAATTTTAGGGAGGAGACCTTTCAATCTATTAGCCATGACTTTTGTTATAAGCTTGTAGCCAATATTGCAGAGCGAGATTGGCCGAAACCAGTTGAAAGAGTTGGCACCCTTCTCTTTGGGGATAAGGGCCAGAAAGGCCGAATTAATGCTCCCACCAAGTTTATGGCAAGTTTGGCATTTCAGGATCATGTTGTGCAGATATTTCTTGATAATATTCCAGCATGTTTTGATAAAGCGGCTAGTGAATTCGTCCAGTCTGGGTGCTTTATTTGGCTCCATGTTATCAAGGGCATGCTTGATGTCATTTATAGTTACAGGAGCGTTCAACATAGAGTTCATCTCCTCATTGACCTTTTGGGGGACAAGGTTCAACAAATTTGGGCATAGATTTTCCTGCTCTTCCTCCGTATACAGCTCCTTAAAGTGTTGATGAGCAACTGCTTTTATGCTGGCAAAGTCGTTGTGGGCTTGTCCTCTAGAATTTATTTCTTTTATGAATTTGAAGCTCTTTCTATCCTATGTCTGCTTGTGGAAGAAGGAAGAGTTTCTCTCTCCAGCCTGGAGCCAGAGACTGCGGGACTTGAGCCTCCAGTATTCTTCTTCCTGGATACAAGTCTTATGGAAATTTGCTTGGAGTTCTTCTTCCTAGGTTAGACTGTCCCTTGACATGTCCATGTCTTCCATCTGCATTTGATGACTTTCAAGGCTGTCCTGAGCCTCCTTCCTAGCTGCAGGCAGGGAAGGGAGTCCCTTGGCCCAATCTTTGAGGGCCCTTTTCACCCTCAGTTTTTCTTTCCATACAAAAAATGGGGAACCATTGACAGGGGGCTTCCAGGCATCCTCAACTATCCCCAAGAAATCAGATTGCTGGACCTAAAGGGGGCTGAAGCGGAATGGAATAGGCCCCAGATTCAAAAGCGGCTTCATCTCAAGCTGGATGGGCTTGTTATCAGAGACCGAAGAGGGGATGATAGAAGAACTAATTTCAAGACCAAGAAGAAGGAAAGAGATTTGAATAAGAAAACGATCTAACCTTGTTGCTATGCGGCCCAACCCCGCTCTTCTATTTTCCCATGTATATTTTCCTTTGACAAGCTTGATGTCAAGAAGGTCCCAGTGCTGAATAAGATCTTCCACCCATTCCCTGGAAGGATCCCTTACTGTGCAGCCCCCATGCTTTTCATCTTGGCGTAGAGTGAGGTTCATGTCCCCAGGAAGAATTACATTTTCCATCAGCAGATCAGAGGCTAAATCACGAATGGTGTCCCTGCAACTTTGTTTATCTGCCAAGATGGGTGGAGCATAAATATTAACGAGATTCAGTGTGTCCTTAGTTTGCAAATGATGAAGCTAAATTAGAATCCAGTTTGTGGATGTTTTAACCAAGATTTCTTTAAAGGAGGTCATATCCCATAAAACTCCTAGACCCCTCTGACGCTCCTCTGGAGGAGACAGCTATGCTTCTGCCCTTACCCCAAAATTTTTTACTTTTTTGGAGGAAGTCTCCTTCCTCCATTTTGGTCTCCTGGATGAGAAGAATGTCAGGCTTTTCTAGTCTCCCCATCCCCATACAGTTCTAGGAGACGATCTTCATTACTTTCTTTTTTGGGCTGAAGGGGCTCCCTTAGGGCCCTGGCTTTGAATCTTGCTTGGCTTGTGGCTTTTACCCAACATCTTCTCCAGGGTTGGCCGACTGCCTAATAGTTTTTCCCTATAGGTTTCTTTCTCCAGCTTCTCTTTGAGGATTTCCTCCCCCTGGTGGATATTCTGATAGAGAATTGGGATTCCCCTATTTCTCTCTCTTCCTCTGATTCCTCTGAGTCAAGGTCTTCATCCTCCGACCCTATTTCTTTTTATTTTTAGATTTCGCTTTGCTTCTCACTAGATTTCGGGGAGCCCGAGGCTTCCTGCGTGGGAGGGCCATTTTCTGCATTCTTTGGGCCAACCTCTTGATCTTCCTCAGTGCCTGAGCTCAGTACGGCGAAGTTGTTCTCATTATATTTCAGGCCAGTCACGGGTATTGAGGAATTTCCCAAAGGGGCAGAGCTGCCTTCCCCCCTGTCAACTCGCTGCCTGTTTGGCCTTGTCCTGGAGGTAGGTTTGGATTTTTTTGTTGGCTGCCATTCTGCTTCTTTCTCTTTCTCTGGGGTCGCATTCTTGGGACAACTTTTGGCGAAATTTCCATATTCGTGGCATGTGCGGCACTTGAATGGCAGCTGTTCATAGTCAATCTTCTGAATGTGAGACCAATTCCCAACTGCGAGCTTGATGGCTTTAGGCAGCCCAACTTCCAGGTCAACTTCCACATATTCTAGCACAATCATATTGTTCATTCTTGTAGGATCTATTAATAAATTTCCCAATGGAATTCCCAATTTGAATCAGGGAGTCCCAGCTCCAATAGTGCACTGGAAGATTTGGGAGTCTGACCCAAACTGGGACAGCGGAGGGGACGTCGACCGAAGGATCAAAATCGGGGGTCCAATGATTCAGGTACAAGCCCTGTGGACCCATGAAGTATGGTCCATTTCTAAAGATGAGTTCCTTGTCCTCCTTTGAATTAAACTCGAACATGTAATAGCCGCGCCCCAAAAAGTAAGATGTGACATTGTTCTTGATGAGTGGCTGCCAATTTCTATTAACCCAAGCTTTTGTAGTATTTGGAGATGGCCATAAACCTGTAAACTTCCCTATCAGCGCTCGTTTCGTGAGAGAGAGGGAAACCTTCATAGGTCCCTCAGGGATTTCATCCAGTTTCTTCACAAACTTGGATGCCTGTTGTTTCAGCTTCTTCTTCTGAGAGGCGACCAACAGGCAGAAAGCCTCCACCTCAGGAGTAGGGGGCGGAGGGGTGCCCTGAGAGGCCGCCATCAGTCGACTGAGGTGGGGCAGACACGGAAGAGCCCTAGCTGGAGTAAATGGGCGGCGACGACGACATCAGAAGCGAGATCGCAGCAGTGACCCAAGCAGGCAATGTCCGGACAGGAATCAGTGTGGCGCGCAGAGGATCCACAACAGAACTTGAATAGCTTGAATGCAACCATTAATGAAATTTTATAATTATTATTTAATTGAATTATTTAAATATTATTTAACATTAGAGAGTAAATGAATTATTTATAATAAAAATAGATGAATTATATTAATGAAAATTATTTATAATTGTTATTTAGTTGAATTATTTAAATGTTATTTACCATTAGAGTAACTAAATTATTAATAAAAAATATTTTTAATTAGTATTTAATTAAATTATTTAAAACAAAACGTAAATAAAACTGGCCATGTCTGATTTGATTGCTTCAATGGGGTTTCAATTGCAGGAATGGCCATGGGTTAGGGGCTACTTCGAGCCCATTCCTGGAAATCTAGAAAGTCGTGTAAAATTTGGGGTTTTAGATCTTGTATAAATGGCTGGTGATGGAGTTGGATTTCAAACAAGTTCGTGAATGGATCTCAAGAGCTGTTTCTTCTCTACTTACGACTTTATTGATATAGCAGTTGTTTTGCGTGGTGACCAGGCAGCTGTGAAAAGGCAAATCAACCAACAGCTGTGACTAGGCGGCTGTGAAGAGACAAATTCGAATGCAAGTAAGTCTCTGCTCTCTGCTAACTGTATGTATTTAAAATTATTTACTTGAACGGTTTTCAGTTAGCTTTAGGCCTGTAAAAATGTGAAAAATGTGTTATCTAAGGTCAAAGTCAAGCTGGAAAATAAGCATTCAATGTTTAACATAAGCATCCATCACACCGTTATAAGTATAAAAATTTGCCATTTTTTTCATTTTCTAGTAGATTAACACTCTCCCTGAAAACTGTGGGGAAAACTTTAGTGCCGCAGGCTCCTCCTTTGCTTTTCCCTTTACTTCGCCGCCCTGCGGACTGTAACTTTGATTCTGAGAAAATGACAAGGATGCACCCATGGCATTGGCTGGAGCCCGACGCAGTAAGTTTAAATTTAGCTATGAATATCACCATCCAAAGCTAAATCGATTATATATATATAAGAAGCTGAGTGACGACATAAGCTCTGTGTATGAGGAGATCATTATGATGTCTGGTATGTAAGAAACGAACCCTACAGAAGCATGAGGATGATATTGGTTTGGCTTCTGTTAGGATAAAACCGAGTAATAGCTACACTGGACATTAGGAGTGCTCTTCAATCACTGTTTATGTTTTGGCATCACGATCATGAGAGGGATTGAACTATGTAATAAGGAGGGATAAATGTTTTTGTATCTCTATTTTCATGTTTCGCTGGGGACAAAAAACTTTGCTTTCAAATGTATGCACAGTTTTTGATATGGGCCTAATGTTATACAGTTTATGTAGAAAAGATGGAGGTTTGATCTCTCAAATAGTAACAGATGAATGTAATCGTTTTTTTGGGGTTGAATATAGACTATGATCTGGTACATAATATAAACCAGTTGTATTTTTCATGCTGAAAAAAGTATAAACATTTGTCCCAATCTCATTTTTTTCAACATCCTTAAACAGTGCATTAACCTTATCCACTTGGCAGGCTTGAGCACAAGCCCTAAGAAGAATGTTGTAGGTTACAATGTTGGGTTGAAATCTAACTTTCTCCTTCATTTTGTCAAAGTATCCGCAGGATTTTGTGAGAGCCTTTTTGTTAAATTTAGGATTAACATGTATAGTACAATAAAATGCAGGATTTAATGGCCATGAATGATGTTTTGAGTCACTATCCAAATGCCAATTAGGCAGCCCAATCAAGTATACAGAGCAGTCCTCAAATATCAGCAGAAAAACCCTAACCAGATATCAGGAGAAGCTAAAGTGGTGGCAGAATAATGTGTACAAGGAACTTGGTCCTTGATCATATGATGCAGCCTTCTATGCTGAATGGAATGAGCTTAGGACATTCAAAATTCTTATGAACAATGTCTGCAACCTAGGGTTTGAGACTACAGTCCAGCAGCAGCGATACAAGGGTTGCACCCACTGAATTTACTGCGGCCTACCCTCCATAACTGAAGTTGAGATGATGGATGCTAACAAGCCCATTCAACCTTTTCATAAGTGTCTGCAACATGCTGTAGTAGAAACCCTTACTGTGGCCCAAAATGAAGTAAGAAACACAGAAATGCTTTCCTGAATTACGGCCCGATGTAGAAGGGCATTCGAAGTCTTAAGGTGCCTCCAAACAGTCCTCCTTAAACATGTCCCAATCTCATTTGTTTCAACATCCTTAAACAGTGCATTAACCTTATCCACCTGGCAGGCTTCAGCATAAGCCCTAGGAAGAATGTTGTAGGTTACAATGATGGGAAATTTACCAGAACCTTTACTGACCTGCTCAGGAACTACAGAAAGCCTATTTCTTTGTCATAATGGTGATAGTTTAGGACAGTCCAGAGAGATCAGAAGCTGATGAAGCCATGTCATAAGTACTAAGAAATTCCTTTATGTTAAATTCCTCCAGAGACTCTATGAGATGGTAAATTTTCCTTGCTAATAGACCAGTTACTTCTGTACTTTATCAAAAGGCCTTGGTGCAAGATGCCAAAAACATAGTGCTGGAATATATCTGCCTTTAAATACAGTAGACTGACTTAGAAATTACACATCTTGTTCACAACTTCAATCGTGAACAAGAACCAATGTTAATGCTTCTGTCATTGAAGACCTTCCATGCTTGATGTGTTGATGGAAAGTACAGATCGCTCAACTGAAATGTCAACCATACTACTGTTGTGCTAATGAAGTAACAATACAAGATACAAGAATATAGCTTCCTGCTTAGAGTCAGAGCTTCTCTAATGACGTTTCCATGCCACATCAACACTGATATCTATGATGTTCTGCTATTACTGTGCTTAAGATATCATACAACCTTATCAATACATATACAATCCCATTACTGCAATGTTTGCCAATACTATTTTGCACTTTCTGCCAATCACTGCAATATATATATATATATATATATATATATATGTATTCAGGTTACATAAACATGGTTTCTTATCAAATTCTTGGTTACAACATACATCATATAGATGCCACTCCTGCACATTCAGAGGATGATAGCTGAATCATACTGTTCTAGCATAGATGGCATTGTTGAAATCACATAAGATCACATCTGAGTCATACTGTTCTAGAGTAGATGCCACTGCAGCACTTACAGTATCGGGAATCATAAATCGTTTTGCTAAGGATCCCGCATCAAGAAATAAGACCATAGTACCCAGAAATCACATATATAATTCATAGTGTCAAATGACTATGCAGAGAAGCAGGATGATAACTATAGATTCAAACAAGATGTGCAAGAGCATGTCTCTGAGGGATAGACAAACCATCATCGAGCCATCATGAGAGGATACAACTATGCCAAGGTTGAATTTGTCATCATTCAATGCTCAATACTGCCATCTTTCCTCAGCAAGACGCTTATTCCCAGAGTATAGATGATAGAAGTATAACTGAGCCATCCCTTAAGCAGCTGCAACAAAGATATGATATGCTATGATTGTGTCATATCAAAGATTGAATAACTTGACAAGAATAAAGTGTCATAAATCTGAGAATCGAATCAATCTTGGTGTGCCGAGATCATTTCATATAAACTTGAATGTCGAGAGTATACAGCTGAGATGAGGCTGAGATCAATGAATGCAACAATACTGGAATCACATTATTGAGACTATACAGATACAAAATTCCACTATGATGAGGTTATTCAAAAGAGTGATAACATTGTCATTATGGTTAGATCATTTCAGAATCCTCCATCATGTAGAAGTCCACGTAGGAAAAATTCTAAAACACCTGCTTTAGCAATGTTTCAACAAGTCTCAATGCTGCTACAGGATATTTCAATTCATTAATAACGATGACATTAAACTAAAGCTCCAAGGGTGCTTAATGTTTGACGTAATGCAGACTTCTATAAGGGAAGCAAAGTAAAGATCAATATGAGCTTCCAAGGTTTCTTCAGGAGATAAGGTCGGCTGTAATTGCACAGGGACAATGAACCAAGGACTGATAGTTTTTAATAGGTCTGCAATGCTGCTTCCATTATCCACCTAATGAGACTTGATTTTAAGCAAAGATGAATGATACAGAAACCAGGGAGGATAGTGACAATAAGTTTATTCTCCAGAAAGGTCAAAAATATAAAGACCAGGTCCAAATGTAGTATTCTCACACAGATTTGTCAAAAAAGAGGTAACCAAGGTCCCTTGCGGCCTCTTCAATGCTAGTGAGGAATCAACCCCTCATATTTTCCTATCTTCCTCTTATGCCGCTCAACTAATACCCAAAACTCTGTCTTCATTTCCAAGAGACTTATCTAAGGGTGATACAATGATCCTTGTTCCTTCATTACTATCTTTAAGATGTTACATCTTTGGGAGAGTGAATGAGGAATACCAAAAAGAATGCAAACAGAAGATTTGATAGAAAATCCATTCGAATCCCGTTGTTGACAAGTTTCCCAAAATAAATCATCCCGGATTTCTATTGTTTGATAAGGTGCATAAATATGGATATTTCTGTGAGTTTTCTAAGGAAGACAGGAAAGAACTATAGAGGCAGTTCCTTTCTCATCAAAAAATAAACAAGAACGACAGTGAATTTAATGTGTCAAAAGAAGAATTATAGCACCTGGAGGAAATTAATTCGAGGTGGTATTTATGGTGTTGCCCTTGTGGCAGTAAATCTATCAACTAATCACATCTATGGGTTGATAAAAACATGCTGAAGGTATTAAAGGAGGCTGGTGAAAGTGTTTCAGATTTGCAGATAGATCTTGGCAGGCTTTAGTTATAGGCCTTTCCCCATATTTAGTATGTTGGAGATCAAATGCATATTAGGAAGAATCGAATGAAGAGTTATTGGCAATGACATGATGGATTTATTTTGGATAGCACATGGATTTAGAAGTCAAAGAAAACTTTATCTGAAGCTGGGCTAGAGATGCTGACCAATGTGCTTATTATGCCTGGCCACAAGAATTTGGTCTTGTCCTGCTAACTGCTAGTAGAAAGAGTTTGGAATGCGAGTTTGTATAAAGGCTGAAGTCATAGGTATATAGTGTGGTGAATAAGGTATGAAATCAATTCCTCCAACAACAACATTGGATGTATATCAGCACATACAGGCTTTAAAGATTCATTTTTTGAATCATTTTGTCCCTAGCAATTAAAGTACTACCATCTACGGCAATACAACACCATTTTGCAAGAAGGATGAGAATAGTCTTTGCAGGATTTGAGGATGAATATATGCCATTTATTATATATGCATTAAGCACAGATAATTTGATATTCCTTCCAGTGCCGCAATTTCTATCCACCACTAATATTTAAATGGGATGTCACCTATCTCCTATACAGTTACAGTGAGTGCAAGATATTGCAAGGGCCTTCTATCCGTAGACGTGGTGTTTAATTATAACAGACATGATGGATGACATGTGCACTATGCAATGGATGACACTTTTTCAACATCTTTGTTTATTAATAAACAGATACATGGTAATTTGGGGAAAGAGCTTGAGGGTTTGATTCTTTTTAGATAGACATAAAATGAAGAGACCACTCAGGCAAAATTCAAAGGTTGACAAATTTGGTGGTCTACTGAGACATGAAGAAGGGCATCATGTGGCAGGAAACCATCAGAAAGGACATCATGCCAGATGTTGTGTATACGTATCAATTGTGGAGCAGAATAATAAAGGGAACAATAATTAAAATCCTCAAGTTCGTGATGATGAGAAGATTTAAAGTAATTTGTTAGAGACAAATGATAGGAATAACAGTCAATCTATTTCAAAGCATGCAACATGTATTGATGAGGTGACAAAAGTCTTATAAAAGTCTTGACAGAGGTAAGAGAACTCAAGGAAAACAATGAAGGTTAGGTTGATGAGTTGTGCAAAAATTTACTGTATTGTTCATTCTCTAGAGAGGGCATTAAGGCAATAAAAAAAAAAAATATCCCTCACTCTCTTGTTTTACTTATGAGTAATGAGAAGCACCACTAGCACTAGAAGATGGAAACCTGGAAGAGAATATCCAATCAAATGTTACCCTTTGATATTCATGGGTAATCTATCAATTCATCAGCTGGTCCTCCTATATACTTTAAAATGCTTGCTTATGCATGTACAAATGAGAGTTGCCTCACAAGTTGCTGCATGCTATTCAACGATGTGCATCCTTTAGAAGAATTGCAAACTAAAAATGTTTTCCGGGTGTTGAGTAATGATGGACAAGTTTCCTATCACACGTCATCCCGGATTTCCATTGTTTGATAAGGTGCATAAATATGGATATTGCTGTGAGTATGCTAAGGAAGACAGGAAAGAACTATAGAACTATTATGCATGGCCACACGCATTTGGTCTCGTCCTGCAAACTGCTAGTAGAAAGAGTTTGGAATGCGAGTTTGTAAAAAGGCTGAAGTCATAGGTATATAGCATGGTGAATAAGGTATGAAATAAATTCTTCCAACAACAACATTGGATGTATATCAGCACATACAGGCTTTAAAGATTCATTTTTATAAATCATTTTGTCCCCAGCAATTAAAGCACTACCATCTAAGGCAATACAACACCATTTTGCAAGAAGAACGAGGATAGTCCTTGCAGGATTTGAGGATGATACATGCAATTTATTGAACCTATGGATTAAGCATCGCTTGCCTCCCATACCACAAACAAATCCATATAGTTTTCAAAAATGTAATTGTAATATCATTTGAAACAATATTGTGTCTAAGTAAGAGGATAATTTCCAGAGCTGGTTGGAGAAGACATTTATGGTGTCATGGAGTTTACAAAAGTTCTTTTGGGGATGGATAAACATATCACTTTGTAAAGTACGTCCAAGGTTGTAACCTCTTGCGGAGATATTTCAATTGCAATGGATTAAAACCTGTGGATTTGAATTTTATAGGTGGATGGATAGCAGAGTTAATTTTTGGAAGAGGGGCTGCTTCTAATGGATTTATGTAAGAGTGGATTAAAATTTTCATGGTTATTTATGTGTTCAGAAGATAAAAGGTTTTGGAAAATTTTATTGGATGAATTGGTGATTTGAAGCATGTAATTTATTATTATTATTATCCAATTTTAAGGTCATGACTAAACCAGACACCAAATTGGTGTATGAGACTTCCTTGTTTGTGGGACAAGGGACCCACCTCCGCCATAATAAAACAAATAGACAAGTTGGCATTGCCCCACACTCTAGTTTCCTCCATTCTCAAAGCACCGAGGAATCAAATTTATTGTATAATTTCACCAAATTGGCAGTTGTCCAAAGCCTCCCAAATCTCATCATCCGAGCAGTCTTCCTAAGGATCCAAATTATTTCTTATATTTCCTCAAACATTGTTGGTTCTTGGGGAATAATGCTTAATTTTGGATCTTAGCTCATGGAGGCCTATTGTTGAGATGTTGAATCCATCAATCCCTTTGTTGGTTCCACAATGCCAAAAATGGATTGAATGAGAGTAGATTTGCCACTTTCTGTCTACCCCACAACTGCCTCCTTTGTACCTCCAGGGAAAGTGCATGTAAGGCCTTTCAAGAGAAACAGATGATGTGGCCCATAATGCACCTGCAAATCAGATAGATCTATTGTTCCTCTAGATCGACAGTTGGATTTGGTCTACAATTCTCCATTATCACTGGTGGCTCGGTGGGAATACGTGAATATTGCATTATTCTCTCCATTGATATAATCTTGGTCTCCACAAAACAAAGACATCATGTTACCCAGGTTTGTATCATGTTCATATTTAGACCATATGTTATTGTCAACCTTGCAATGCTTGGTCTAATTACATCTCCAGGCAAGCGAATGAGGAACACCAAAAAGAATGTAATATCACCAATTTTGATTTTTCATTTAACAGGATTAATGAAGTTTACTAGGGGAGTGCCAAGCATAGCACAATTTTGTAATATGGGAATTTGAGACATTTTTGGTACATGGGACTTAGTAGAAATAGAAAATATCAACCTTTGTGGAATGTGGGGGCCACCCCTCAAGGAATAATTGATTTTGTGGAAAGGAGATCAAAATATTTTGATGAGGGACCCCCAAGGAAAGGCAAAGCAACAATTATAAATAGAGGGTTGAAGGCAACATTGAGTACCTTTTGATAATTTGTCACTTTACACATTGTTGCTCAAGCTGTTCAACTGAGTCACAGGTGCTGTTTAGCACAAGAGGTTTCCAAAGGGAAATCTCACCATCTTCTTCGGCGAACCACAAGTGCCACTCTAGGGAGGCAAGTTCTACTGATCTTTGGTAGTTGGGAGGATACCACATATTTCAGGTTTAGCTGGGATGCAGGAAAGGACCCACACAGTTCTTGTTGGAGAGTGGTGTTGGAGATAGGGGCTACACTATCGTTGAAACATTCCTTGACCAAATTCCAAGAAAAAAGAGAAGGATTTACAAGAGCAGGAGGTTTTTCCATGACAGTACAAATTTTTGGAGTAGGGACCTGCATCATCTTGCCTAGGAACTATGCAGTCTTTCGTGGGGGCCAAGTCACCCTCTTCTTCGGTGGACCACGAGTGCCACCCCAGGGAGGAAAATTATACTCATCTTTGGTAGTTGGGAGGATACCACACATTTATGGTTCAACTAGGACGCAGGAAAGGAAATTGTGGGGGATTTTCTACCATTTTGGTGCCAACTCAGCCAGGAGCTGGAGGAGCTAGGGGGAAATTGGGCCAAAATGTCTGAGGTCAACATTTGGCCAATTCCTTCGTGGGTTTTTGTGGGTTATTGGAGCAGAACCTGAGGTTAATTTCCCAAATTTTTCTGGGCACCGAATGAGGCCCTAAAAACCATTGTTCGCAGTTCGCGGTGCAATTTTTCACTGGGTCAATGTAGCGATTGTTGGGGACAACCACATTGCATGTTAGAGTAGCCAATTTCATCACATGGGCATTGTTAGGTTTCCTTGGGCAAGATCAAGTGCATGCTTTCTGATCTTACCTTTGTACCCAACATTTATATTAATAAAATGGCTCAACTCATCACAATTAATGGATATTTCTTGGTGTTTAATGTGTTGTAAATTATGCGTGTTTGTTTTTTTTACTATGCTTGGTTTGCTTATCATTGCAAATTTGCATTAGGAATATTACAATGGTATCAAAGCATAATCTTGGCCAGCTGTGGGGAAGCTAGCAATATCATGAAGGTGTTAGACTCCCATGCACAGTGATTGGTGAGCTTATAGACACTCCAATGATGCAAAAAGGGGAAAGTACACAAGGGCTCTTGGAGGAGTTGATGAGGCAAAGCCAACAATTGGCTTGTGAAAGGGATTGAGGAGCTGGGGTTGTTTGGAATTAGATTGGGGGAAATCGTGGGTGATTTTCTAGCATTTTTCTGGAGGAGCAAGCCCAAAATCTACTACAGGTTATAGTTTCTGCTTGTGGAGGGCTAAGCATTTTGAGGGCAATTTTGGAGCGGCAAAACTAGGGCAAGCCCTTTCTGGGTTTTTGATAAGGATCTCAGAAATAGTTTGGCATAATTTTCTGGGTAGATTCGCGGGGTCAAACAGGGGTCCCAACTCAACCAACAACTGGAGGAGCTAGGGGGAAATTGGGCCAAAATTCCGAGGCAAAGCCAATAATTGGCTTGTGAAAGGGATTGAGGAGCTGGGGTTGTTTGAAATTAGATTGGCGGAAATCATGGGTGATTTTCCAGCATTTTGGTGGAGGAGAAAGCTGAGCATCTAGTTGTGGAGGAGGGCTAAGCATTTTGAGGTCAATTTTGGAGCGTCTAAACTAGAGCAAGCCCTTTTTGGTTTTTTTCTGGGTTTTTTGACAAGGAACTCATAAATAATTTGGCATAATTTTTTGAGTAGATTCGCTTGGTCAAATAGGGGTCCCAACTCAGCCAACAACTAGAGGAGCTAGGGGGAAGTTGGGCTGAAATTCTGAGGTCGCTTGGTCAAATAGGGGTCCCAACTCAACCAACAACTAGAGGAGCTAGGGGGAAATTGGGCTGAAATTCTGAGGTCAACATTTTGCCGATTCCTTCGTGGGTTTTTGTGGGTTATTGGAGGAGAGCCTGAGGTTAATTTCCTGGAATTTTCTGAGCACCAGAGGAGACGTTAACAACCATTTTTTGCAGCCAACAATGTAAATTTTCACTGTGTTAGTAGAGAGATTGTGGGGGACAACCACATTGCATGTTAGAGTAGTTGATTTCATCACCTGGGCATTGTTCTTGCTTTGGGAAAGCCTAGGTGCATGTTTTTTCATCTGACCATTGTACCCAACATTTATATTAATAGAATGGCTCAACTCACACAGTTTATGGAGATTTTTGTGTGTTTAATGTGTTGTAAATTTTGTGCGTTTGTTTTTTTTACTATGCATGCTTTGCTTATCATTGTAAATTACCATTAGGAATATTATAGAGAATGAAAACGCAAGATTTGATAGTAAATCCATCAGAATACAAATCCATGCATTGTCCCCAACATTGTGGAGACTAGGTCTAGTATACATATCAAACAACTAGAGATTTCTCTCCATGAACCAAGACTCCTGGTCAAAAATTCTAATGGTGGCTGCTCCAGAGATTGATTCTCCAAAATTTTGTACGATTGGAGCTCTAGAAACTAATGAAAACCGAGCCACTTCCCTAGTTGATGATATGTAATATTAATGATACCATATACAAGTTGAACCCATTGGTATAAACACAATGAATACCTACCAAGAAATCTGAGACAAGACTACAATGATCCCCAAAAGTTGTATAAATGCAAAAACCAAAGCTCCTAGTTGTGTTGGAATAAATGTGTCCATTGCACTCTGATTAGTTGATGCCTGATTCAGTATTCACCCAAATGGAGTTGCATCAATTGTGCAGATTGCTGAAAAGCTGATTTCCAGTTGTGTTCAAGTCCAACCAATGAAAGAAGCACAAATCTCACAAGAACACATGAAGAGCTGCTTAATTTCAAAGCAACATAAACGAGAATGAGAAGGGAGTTTCTAACAGGGGAACTCTCATTTTCTTTTGTAGGGGTTGCCCATGCCACCTAATAGTTACTAATTATTTGAAGTAGCTGAAATATTATTTGGGCCATTAGTATTATAGGTATCAAATTACCATTATATGAAACAATAATGTAAGACCAATATACCGACATGTTTACCCATCTTCCTCTACATCAACCCCTTCCCATAGCTGAAATGTATTCACCTCTCTGGAATTTGAGATGCACAAAGCCAAAATGGAGAAGCAATAGCTCTGCATACTCAAACAAGCCATATTAACAAGGGCTTATCTGCACTACACTGCTACCCAACAAAACAATGTTAAATATACAAGCACCTACTCCAACTTCATATTATGTTGGTTCAAATTTTTTACTAAATGCATAATATTTACATTGTCCTCTCAAGATCAGATTTAGACATCCATGAAAGCGGTCCAACATTATCTGGCCAGACCCCTGTGTTAAACGAGTTAGTGCTCTACCAAGCCACTAGAACCCAACCTCGAGTTACATACGAGTAAATTGGCATGGTTGGTTGCCTTTTCAAAACAATTGTTACTACATTTTCTATGCGGCTTCATGGAGAAAAATCCAAAAGCCTGGAAAGTTTTCTAATTTCAAATTGTTGTTGACAATCATTATTAGATTTTTTTTTTTTCTGTCCCATTGTTTCTTTAGCCAATATATGCTTGTCTTTCTACTAAAAGTAAATCTAGCACATGTTAGATTTCTTTCACCTTTCAATGTTGCTATTGAGAATGCCTTGTGTCTATGATAGAAGAAAATATAGCACAAAATAAATTTCTTTTTGCCTTGCAATATTGCTTTTGGAAATATACTTGTGTTTTTGCTAAAAGTAAATCTAGCACGAGCTAGATTTCTTTAACCCTGCCATGTTGTTATGTGCTTATGTTTTTGCTGTAGGAAAAATTAGCATGGGTTAGATTTCCTTCACCTTGCAATGGTGTTATCGACAATGTGCGCTTATTTATGCTAGAAGGAAATATATCACTCATTATACTTTTTTCATCTTACAATGTTGTAATGAAAGAATGAAATCTAGCACGTGTTAAATTTCTTTTGCTTGATAATGTTGTTGTTAGAAATAAGCTTGAGTTTTTGCTAAAAGTAAATATAGCACATGCTAGATATTTTTTGCCTTACAATGTTTGTTATGTGCTTGTGTTTGTGTTACAAGGAAATTTAGCACGCGTCGGAATTCAACTTGCAAAATGTTTATTGAAAATGTGTTTGGGTTTGAGCTAGAAGGAAATTTAGCACGCGCAAGATTTGTTTTAGAATGCCATGTTGTGGTTGGCAATCTGGTTGTTTGTGCTAGAAGGAAATATGTTAGATTCTTTGACCTTGCAATGTTGTTATTGGAAATATGCATGTGACTATGTTAGAAGGAAATTTAGCACATGTTAGATTTCTTTTCTTGCAATGTTGTTATTGACAATGTGCTTTAGCTTGTGCTAGAAGTAAATTTTGCATGTGTTAGATTTATTTATCCCTACAATGTTGTTATGTTCTTATGTGTGTGCTAGAAGGAAATCTAGCACGTCCTAGATTTGTTTCATCTTATAATGTGCTTGTGTTGTGCTGTAAGGAAATCTAGCACATGTTAGATTTCCTTTGCCCTATAATGTTGTTGTTGTCAACATGGTTGTTTTTTTGCTAGAAGTAAATCTAGCATGCACTAGAATTCTTTCACCTTATAATGGGTTTGTGTGCTTTTCTTTATGCTAGAAGGAAATCTTACAAACATTGGATTTATTTCCCCTTATAATTTTGTTATTGGCAACACGCTTATGGTGGGGCTAGAAGGAAATATAGCACACATTATGTTTCCCTCAGCTTTGAATGTCATTGTGTTTGTGATAGAAATAAATCTATAACATGCACTGTATTTCTTCTGTCCTTGAATGTTATTATGTGCTAGAAGGAAATATAGCACATGTTAGATTTATTTCAATTTGAAACGTGTTTTTGTTTGTGTTGGAAGAAAATTCATCACACGTTAGATTTATTATACTCTACAATGTTGTTGTTGGAAACATGTTTGTATTTGTGGTAGACATGTTAGATTTGTGGTCACATTGACTATGTTAGAATGAAATTTAGCACATGTTAGATTTATTTTCTTGCAATGTTGTTATTGTCAATGTGCTTTAGCTTGTGCTAGAAGTAAATTTTGCATGTGTTAGATTTATTTAACCCTACAATGTTGTTATGTTTGGGTTTGAGCTAGAAGGAAATTTAGCACGTGCTAGATTTGTTTCAGAATGCCATGTTGTGGTTGGCAATCTGGTTGTTTGTGCTAGAAGGAGATATGCTAGATTATTTGACCTTGCAATGTTGTTATTGGAAATATGCATGTGACTATGTTAGAAGGAAATTTAGCACATGTTAGATTTCTTTTCTTGCAATGTTGTTATTGGAAATGTGCTTTAGCTTGTGCTAGAAGTAAATTTTGCACGTGTTAGATTTATTTAACCCTACAATGTTGTTATGTTTGGGTTTGAGCTAGAAGGAAATTTAGCACGCGCTATATTTGTTTTAGAATGCCATGTTGTGGTTGCAAATCTGGTTGTTTGTGCTAGAAGGAAATATGCTAGATTCTTTGACCTTGCAATGTTGTTATTGGAAATATGCATGTGACTATGTTAGAAGGAAATTTAGCACATGTTAGATTTATTTTATTGCAATGTTGTTATTGGTAATGTGCTTTAGCTTGTGCTAGAAGTAAATTTTGCATGTGTTAGATTTATTTAACCCTACAATGTTGTTATGTTTGGGTTTGAGCTAGAAGGAAATTTAAGATTTGTTTCAGAATGCCATGTTGTGGTTGGAAATCTGGTTGTTTGTGCTAGAAGGAAATATGCTAGATTCTTTGACCTTGCAATGTTGTTATTGGAAATATGCATGTGACTATGTTAGAAGGAAATTTAGCACATGTTAGATTTCTTTTCTTGCAATGTTGTTATTGACAATGTGCTTTAGCTTGTGCTAGAAGTAAATTTTGCATGTGTTGGATTTATTTAACCCTACAATGTTGTTATGTTCTTATGTGTGTGCTAGAAGGAAATTTAGCACGTCCTAGATTTGTTTCATCTTATAATGTGATTGTGTTGTGTTGTAAGGAAATCTAGCACATGTTAGATTTCCTTTGCCCTATAATGTTGTTGTTGTCAACATGCTTGTTTTTTTGCTAGAAGTAAATCTAGCATGCACTAGAATTCTTTCACCTTATAATGGGCTTGTGTGCTTGTCTTTATGCTAGAAGGAAATCTTACACACATTAGATTTCTTTCACCTTGTAATTTTGTTATTGGCAACACACTTATGGTGGGGCTAGAAGGAAATATAGCACACATTATGTTTCCCTCACCTTTGAATGTCATTGTGTTTGTGATAGAAATAAATCTATAGCATGCACTAGATTTCTTTTGTCCTTCAATGTTGTTATGTGCTAGAAGGAAATATAGCATGTGTTAGATTTATTTCAATTTGAACCGTGTTTGTGTTTGTGTTGGAAGAAAATTGATCACATGTTAGATTTATTATACTCTACAATGTTGTTGTTGGAAACATGTTTGTATTTGTGGTAGACATAAGTCTAGCACTTGCTAAATTTCATTCACTCTACAATGTTGCTATATTCTTGTGTTTGCGCTAAAAGAAAATCTAGCACATGTTATATTTCTTTTACATTGCAATGTTGTTATTAGTAACATCTTTGTGTTTAGGCTAAAAGGAAATCTGACATGTGCTAGATTTTTCTTTTTGTCCTGCATTATTGTTGTTAGAAATATTTATATGTTTGTGTTAGAAGTAAATATAACACAAGCTAAATTTTTCTCAACCTACAATGTTGTTGTGTGATAATGTTTCCATTAGAAGGAAATCTAGTATGCATTAGATTTCTTTCACCTTGCAATGTTATTATTTGCAATGTGCTTTTGTTTATGATACGAAGAAATCTAACATGTGTTAGATTTGTTTTTCCCAACAATGTTGTTGTTGACAATATGTTTCTGAATCTTGTACAAGAAGGAAATATACTATGTGTTATATTTTCTTCACGATGGCATCTTATTTTTGACAATCTAGTTATTTATGCTAGAAGGAAATCTAATGCTTTGCATTGTTTTTATTTGAAAATGTGTTTATGTCTATGCTAGAAGGAAATTTTGCACACACTAGATTTATTTTTTCTTGCATTGTTGAAAATATGGTTGTGTTTTTGATAGAAGTAAATCTAACATATGCTACATTTCTTTCACCTTGCAATGTTGTTATGCACTTTTGTTTATGATAGAATGAAATATAGTGCGCGTTAGATTTCTTTCACCTTAGAATGTTATTATTGGCAATGTGACTTTTTTTGTGCTAGAAGAAAATCTTGTGGGTGCTACATTTCTTTTTCCTTACAATGAAGTTATTGGTAATATCCCCGTGTTTATGCCAGAAGTAAACCCAACATGTATTAGGTTTCTTTAACCATACAATGTTGTTATTTTCTTATGTTTGTGCTGTAAGGATATGTTGCATGTGCCAGATTTCCTTTTACCCTGTTGCAATGTTTATGTTGGCAAGGTGCTTATGTTTGTGCTAGAAGTAAATCTAGCACACGCTAAATTTCTTTCACCTTGCAATGTTGACGTGAGCTTTTATTTATTCTAGAAGGAAATGTGGCATGCTTAAAGTTCTTTCACCTAGCAATGTTGTTATTGGAAATGTGCTCATGTCTTTATTAGAAACAAATCTAGCATTTGGTAGAATTACTTCTAGAAAAAACACGAGCACATTGCCAACAACAATATTGCTAACAAAATTAAAAACAAATCTAGCATGCGCTTCATTTAATTTTGTTAGCAATATTGTTGTTGGCAATGTGCTCATGTTTTTTCTAGAAGTAATTCTACCAAATGCTAGTTTTATTTTACCGTACAATGTTCTTAAGTGTTTGTTTTTATGCTAAAATGAAATTTAACATGCGTTAGATTTCTTTCACCTTGCAACATTTTATTGACAATGTGCTTGTGTTTGTGATAGAGGGTAATATAGAATGCTTTTTTTTCACAATGCAATGTTGTTGGAAACATGCTTCTGTTTGTCCCATATTTCATTCTTAGACCGCATATTCCATACAAAGGGCCTTCTAGTCATTTGAGGGTTTAACATTTCTTATATTGTAACAACGATCTACATAGGCATAGACTAAAACCTCATTGTCTTCAAAAAGCAAGGACAAATTTCGTAGGCATGGAGATGTCCTAGGAAAAATTATTGTTGCAATGTTTTTTTTGACAATGTGTTTGTGTTTGTGATAGAAGGAATTTCATCATGCACTAGATTTACTATACAATGCAATGTTGTTGGAAATCTCTTGTATGTGATAGAAAAAATTCTTCAATGTGTTTGCCTTTTTACAGTCTCTATAGCAATCTAAGAATATACATGACTAAAAGATAAATTTTGTGTAAACATGATGTTGTTGTAGTATCTACTATTGTTGTCTTTTGGTAACGTGCTTAATAATGCTTGTGCTACAAGGAAAGCTAGCAGGTGCTAGCTTTCTTATAGAAACAATTAAAATAACATAATAAATTATTTAGGGGTGGCACCCTTTTTCTAATCAACACCATGATTAGCTATTATTGTGAGTTCTACACTTGTTATTGTTTTTGTTCATTTTGTTACAAATACAATGATGCAAGTAGTGGTAGTATTTATAAATTCATATTTTTGTTCGATAATTTGAAACTATGATAATAGTTTCTTACTTTATTTTCAGAAACCATGGACCCTCAAGCTAGTTGGAATTCAAAGGAATCATCCAAGGAAAAAGGAAGTTCACCAAATACAACATCAAAATCTTTAAATGGTATGACAATTTTAAAATTAGTTTGTACTTTGTTACAATGGTTGCCAATAAATGATTATTGATTAATGAAGTTCATGTTATCCTTATTTTTTAAGAAAAATTGCTAATGCTTTTAGCTTCTTTGCTTTTGTGCATATGTATGAAATGAGATGTCATAGAAGATGAATTCACATTGTTTTTTAATTCATTTAATTTTTTTTCACAATGCAATTTTGTTGTTGGAAACATGCTTCTATTTGTCCCATATTTCATTCTTAGACCACATATTCCATACAAAGGGCCTTCTAATCATTTGAGGGTTTAAAATTTCTTATATTGGAACAACGATCTACGTAGGCATGGAATAAAAATTCATTGTCTTAAAAAAGTAAGGACAAATTTCGCAAGCATGGAGATGTCCTAGGAAAGATTATTATTGCAATGTTTTTTTTGACAATGTGTTTGTGTTTGTGATAGAAGGAATTTCATCATGCACTAGATTTTCTTTACAATGCAATGTTGTTGGCAAAGGCTTGTATGTGATAGAAAAACTTCTTCAATGTGTTTTCCTTTTTATGGTCTCTATAGCAAACTAAGAATATACATGACTATAAAAGATAAATTTTGTGTAAACATGATGTTGTTGTAGTTTCTACTATTGTTGTTATTTATTCATAGTGTATTGTTGTCTCTTGGTAACGTGCTTAATGCTTTTACTAGAAGGAAAGCTAGCAGGTGCTAGCTTTCTTATAGACACAATTAAAAGAAATATTGTTGTTATTTTTTCACAGTGTATTGTTGTCTCTTGGTAACGTGCTTAATGCTTGTACTAGAAGGAAAGCTAGCAGGTGCTAGCTTTTTTATAGACAC
Source organism: Pinus albicaulis (assembly GCA_034641835.2). Classification (NCBI taxonomy): domain Eukaryota; kingdom Viridiplantae; phylum Streptophyta; class Pinopsida; order Pinales; family Pinaceae; genus Pinus; species Pinus albicaulis. The sequence goes on from CM076570.1 coordinate 67,388,206, forward strand.
AATTAAAAGAACATAATAAATTATTTAGGGGTGGCACCCTTTCTCTAATCAACACCATGATTAGCTATTATTGTGAGTTCTACACTTGTTATTCTTCTTGTTCATTTTGTTACACATACAATGATGCAAGTAGTGGCCGTATTTATAAATTCATATTTTCTTCGATAATTTGAAACTATGATAATAGTTTCTTACTTTATTTTCAGAAACCATGGACCATGAAGCTAGTGGGAATTCAAAGGTATCATCAAAGGAAAAAGGAAGTTCACCAAATACAACACCAAAATATTTAAATGGTATGACAATTTTAAAATTAGTTTGTATTTTGTTACAATGGTTTCTAATAAATCATTTTTGATTAATGAATTTTGTGTAAACATGATGTTGTTGTAGTATCTACTATTGTTGTTATTTATTCACAGTGTATTGTTGAATCTTGGTAACGTGCTAAATGCTTGTACTAGAAGGAAAGCTAGCAGGTGCTAGCTTTCTTATAGACACAATTAAAAGAACTATTGTTGTTATTTATTCACAGTGTATTGTTCTCTCTTGGTAACATGCTTAATAATGCTTGTACTAGAAGGAAAGCTAGCTAGTGCTAGCTTTCTTATAGGCACAATTAAAAGAACAGAATAAATTATTTAGGGGTGGCTCCCTTTCTCTAATCAACACCATGATTAGCTATTATTGTGAGTTCTACACTTGTTATTGTTCTTGTTCATTTCGTTACACATACAATGATGCAAGTAGTGGTAGTATTTATAAATTCATATTTTCTTCGATAATTTGAAACTATGATAATAGTTTCTTACTTTATTTTCAGAAACCATGGACCATGAAGCTAGTGGGAATTCAAAGGAATCATCAAAGGAAAAAGGAAATTCACCAAATAAAACACTAACATCTTTAAATGGTATGACAATTTTAAAATTAGTCTGTACTTTGTTACAATGGTTGCTAATAAATGATTGTTGATTAATGAAGTTCATGTTATCCTTATTTGTTAAGAAAACTTGCATATGCTTTGAGCTTCTTTGCTTTTGTGCATATGTATGAAATGAGATGTTATATAATATGAATTTATATTGTTTTTAATTCATTTAATTTTTTACCATTATAAATTCTTACAAATGTTTGTAGATGCTAAAAAATATGGTACAAAATGTGAGATTCTAAAAATCTATTTTATACTCATTTTCAAATAATTTGACAAAATTCTAGTATGCAATTTACAACTTAATGAATTTTGATTTATTATTGAATAATCTCCTACCAAATATTGCTATGAAAAATTGAAATACACCATGTTAGTTGGATTTTCCACATTAAAGATCCACTTTTACACAAAAACACATGCAAATAACACTAGGAGTGAGTTTTAATGTGGAAACCCCATACTAACATGGGTATTTTTCTTTTCCTAACAATTTTAACTTTGTGATTAAGGTTGTTTAATAATATTTTGTATTAAATGCCTTCCATAATTTATTTATTTATTTTTTACATAAGCTGTGGAATATCGTGTCCCTGAAATTCCAAGTAAAGGAGTGAAGAAAATGCGAAAAATAAGTGATATACAAAAAATGTTTCCTTCAATTGGTATGGTTGTTTTATATTTGATGTATACTCTCTTATAATTTTGTTTTTCCTAACAATTTTAGCTAGGTGATTACTTTTGGTGTCATATAGTAAACTTGCATAACACATGTACTCCTTTATTATTGTGTATGTAAAGAAAATAGTGTATTATAAGGTTAGTTAATAATCTTTGGTATTTCATGCCTTCCATAATTTATTTATTTCTTTATTTTTATTTTTCATAAGCTATGGAATCTCGTGTCCCTGATAATCCAAGTAAAGGAGTGAAGAGAAAATGAAAAACAAGTGATATACAAACAATGTCTCCTTCAATTGGTATGGTTGTTTTATATTTTATGTATACTCTCTTATAAATGGTTAGGTTAGGTGGGCTTGTAAATTTTAAAATAACATTACATGACAATATTTGGACTTTTAATTTCATTTTGATTGATGCAAATAATTTTTTATTTTTGTATGCAGAATCGGTTAGCACCAAAGCAAGTGAAATGTTATAGTCATCATCTAAGAAAAAGAAAAAATCAACTCAAATGACAGTATCAATAACACCTTCAACTTCTACCTTTGAAATGATTAAAAAATACAACACATCTAATAAATATGAGTTTGTGTAAGATTGTTATGTCCAGATAGAAACTCCCATGAATATGTATCTTGATATGTACTTATTTAGATCCATCGATGAAAAAGAAACTGAGATATTAGGAATAATTATTAATTGCTATGCTTACAATGAAAGTGACATTGAATTTCAAGTGGAGGTGATTAAAGAAAATGAAGTAAAATTAATTTCTTGTCAAGTGAAGTATACAAAATTTAGACCAGATTTGATTGAAGCTTCAAGTAAAAATTCACCAAATACGATAAAGAATTCAATGTTTAAGTTGGATAACTATGAGAGTTTTTCTACATCTGGATTAAATAGTTGCATAGATATTTTAGAACGCATCACTACAGTTCTAAGATACCACTATGTAAGATGTAAAAAAACATCATTTGTACTTCTTTAATTACAACAAAAAAGAAAACTTCTTGAAAAAATACCAGATGATAAACTTGATTGTCATTTACTTGCTTTGAGAAGAGTATATTTATCTGAATTAGAAGAGAACATTATTGAAAGTGATTTCAAACCTACTACAAAATTTCAAAAAGCTAGGAAAGTTGAATTTGAGACAACAAAACTTGTAGATCAATGTGATGAAATTCATGAAGCTTTCAAGCATTGCTATCTATTTTCGAACACCTTTAGTAGAAAGGTGGATGTTGTAAGATGTATAGAAGCCCCCAAAGTGTTTAAATTGAGATCACGAGATGATTTAAATGTTCAAGTATTATTGAAATCATTTGATGCAGGGGCATTAGGCACAATGAAGCACTTTGTATTTTTATGAGACATAGGGGGTCTCATGCTTTTAAATTTTCATGTAAGTGTTGATGTTTTGAGTAAAAAAAAGTAAGGAATTGTAAATGTTCTCTGCAGTTAGAGAACATGAGAGGAGAAGTTGATAAGTTAGGAAGGTGAAGAGTCAGTTTTAGCTGTTTAGGAGTTGAGTCTAAATTTAGGATTTTGAGAATCTTAAGAGTTTATTGGGCTGTTATAGGAGGTGAATCGATTCATTCATCTCTTGTATAAAATGTAAGCATCTGTAGTGTAGAAAGAAAGCAGAGAGTTGTTTAGAAGAGACGGAGTAGGAGGCCATCGAATTGAAAATATGGCCAGAGACAGAGTTTCTGCAATTTGATCCTATTTGTATATATGAAGAATAGGTTCTGAATGTATGTGTGTACCTTGATCAATTCTTGTACAAGACTGTTTGGTGTTTCAGTGAATTAGGCAATAGGAATGAAGTTATATTCTGTTAGCTTATTGGCAAATTGATGAGATTATCAATGTTGTGATTGAGTTGAATGATAAAGGTCAATTGGGAATTGACTTCTGAGTCATATGAGTAATGTTGATTTAATCCTGTGTGAAGTTGTCGAATTCTATGGGTGATTATATGGGAACTCTGTGTTATAAAATGATTGAATTTCCCTATATTGATTGCTCGAACTCCTCGTGAAGGTATGGGTAGTTGTTAAGGGTTGTGAGTAGGAAACCCTCGGGGCAAAGCAATGGCAGTAATTTGAATTTGTGGTTTGACTGTGTTCTGTGGGTTATTGGAGGAATAGATATTCCTGCCGATACTGTGGAATCGAATTATTAACTTGTTCGTAGAGCTGTGTGAATCGACCATAGAATGGTTGATTTCACAAACTGATTCTTGTGGTGAGGTTTTAAGTCAGTTAAACTATTTGATCCTGCTCATTTAAAACGTATGGAAGCTCTGTCTAAAAGGCTCGCACACATCGAGCCTTGTTCGGTGATTGAGATCGATCAATCCGAGTTATAATTTGTTGGGTTATAGTAGAGAGAAGGAAGTTATAATTAATACGCTTGCCTGGACCTATATTGAGTGCGGTTAAATCTCTGCATAAGGGTTCGATAGGAATCGATGGGGTTTCTGGAGAACACAGCTTGTTAACCCGACTCTCTCATTGATAAGATTATACAGTGTTGAGCGTAATGCTGTTCCCTTACGCAACATTTAGATGAGGAGTTAACATTGATCCTATTATATATACACCGTGCGGAAGGTCGATAGTCGAGTAGCGTTGAAGAGGAAAAGACGGAACCGTGAACGATGAGGTAGATGGAACCGTGATAGCGAAATAGTAAAGGCAGTTCTCGTGGAGAAGACCGGCTGTATCGCGTTGTGTAAAAGTGGTATTTACAATTTTCCAAAAAAACACGATGACAGTCATCGTTGGACATGTGTCCAAGAGCGATATTCAGAAACCGGTTTCATCACGCAATTTTTGAGCATTAAAGCTCGAAGTTTAAAAAAACGCGATAAGCGTTCTCGTTGTTTGATTTGGAGTCTTGGATGATCAACAACGGTCGCGTCGCATGATGCATGAAGGTTAACGAGGTAAGTCTTGTGGGTCCGAACCACTGTCGAGATTTGTTTTAATTCAAATCATGGTATGATGTTGGAAGGGTCCTTTGTATGCGTTGGGGTTTGATATAAGTGGTGATGATAATGTTTAATAAGTTGTGGGGCCCGAGGCCTTGACATACGTTGTCATTGAAGTTTAAACCTAGGTTGAGACCGCATATTATTATAATGTTTGGATAAAGGCGTAATGGATATCCATATTATGTCGAGACAATAAGCCATGGAGAGATATGTTAATGGTAAGCCACGACACACTTTATATTGAGGGTTTTATAAAGTTTAGATGTGGGCTGATAACCTTTGGTTACATCCCTAAGCTTCCACACCGAGAATAGGATTCAGGCTATTTGGGTTGTAACGTTAATTGCCATATGTATATTTATAAGAAGCAAAGCGCATTTGGCCGTGCAAAAAGGATTAATGCGTGGATAATTATTTAATCGAAGGTTGAAGTTTGGGCCAAATATTAAATGTAGAAAGAAATTGATATGGGTTTTAAAATCAAATTGAAATTTTATTTGGATTGAGAGTGTATAAGTGGAAGCCCGGGCATCATTGTGGTATCAGAGTCTCAGGAATAGCTCTGTTGGAAGTAAAAGATTTTTTTTGTAATTAAATCCGAGTGTGTGGTGAAAAGAGACCAGATTTTTGAAAACTGACAAAGACTGCAAGCATACAAAGGCACAGTGCAAGTGTACTGAGATAGTGAAGAAAACTTGGATTTTAAATCTGTTTAAGGGTGATTGCATATTTGAAGGAAGAAGATCAGATTCTAAGATCTGATAAGTAGCAAAGATACACAGGATTACAGTGAACAAGATTTGCAGAGTGAGTGGAAGGAAAGATCACGCAGAGATCTTGCAGGTAAATAATTTTGAATCTGATTTGAAATTGTAATTGCAGAATTGTGGTTACAGAAGATAAAGACAAAGTCTTGATAGTGAAGGCAGTGAACCTGATATTCAGCTAGAGGCTAGATAGAGAGGACAAGTGCAGTGTTCTCAAGAAAAGGTGAGTTGGTGAGCAGTATTTGACTCTGGTTTGAAGGTATTGTTTGCAGAATGCAGAGTGAAAGCACTTGAGCAGATCACAGCTTTGAGAGTAGTGATAGAAGAGTCCAGCAAGGGATTCTGAGTGAAGAAGACGTGTGGCAGAACCTGGAAGAATTCCCAACAGAGGTTGGATGAGAAGAGGACAGAGGTGTTCTTGAGAAAAGTTTCAGAGTGAAGCCTAGAGAGAGAAGAAGAGAGTTCTCAGAAGGTTCCAACAGAAGGGGACCAGTACTTGCCAAAAGCCGGATCCAGAGGAAAGGATTGGTGAGGTAAGTTGCAGCAAGAGAGCTTGCTGTTGCAGAGGCTTAGTGCAGCTAGGAGAAGAAAATGGTTATTGATAGCCACAACAGAGATTGCAAGGGTTCTGGGAGAGGCCACAACAGAAGAAAGAAAGAAGATGCCAAAGAAAATGGCATGAGGAAGAAATCCACTGATGAAGAATGGTGGAAAGAGATAGTTGAGATTACAGAATAGTTTTATAAACTGGAGAGGATGATAGAAGAAATCCAGAGAGTGAAATGGCAACCACTACAGTTAAGGATGAGGCAAAATGAGATTTCCTTATTGAGAGAAGAACTCAGAGCAGCTGAGTTGAAAGAAGAAATTTCTTCTTGTGGAGCAGAACAAAACACAGATGAAGAATGGAGGACTACAAGAGATGTTGTGAGGTAGGATGAGGACCTAAGGCGCAAAGAAGGTTGTCTTGCTGAAGAGGAATTCATTGAGGATTTCCAGAGTTATTGGACAAGTCCAGATCAACTGGATGATGTAAAGACTTGTATTTGTGAATCTGACACTTGTGAGGTGATGACATGTTCTCCAAAGAAGGAGGAACTCAGAGTTCTTGAGGCAAGGATGGAATTTGAAAATTCCACATGCAGATTTGTTCAAGGAGTGCTTGAGAAAGCGGCCAAGACTGAAGAGTCTTGTGATTTGAAAACTAAAGAGTTGTGTGTGTGTTTGCAGGTACATCACAGGAAGATGAGAAAGCTTTAGAGTTTGCTGTTGAGGAGGAGAAATTGAATCTGAAATTTGTTCAGATCAATACTGAGATAGTGAGATCTCAGGGATAGATGAAGACTGAAGAGTCTAATGAATATGTTCAGCGGAATATTGAAGTAGAGAGAGAAGGACCAACAGATGATTGGTCAAGAACAAGCAGAGGCATAAGAGGTTGTGTGAGGTTCCCAAAGTCCACTCCAATTGAAGTTGTTGAGTTGTATAGAAGGCTGGATTTCCAAAGAAGAGAATTGGAGAAGTAGAGGGCCTGTGCACAAGATGATTTGCTAAGGAAGCAAGACAGGAAGGTCTTCATGAATAGAGTTCATGGAGAAACTGATGGAAGGAAAGTGAGACTAGCTGACAGTCTCATGAGGAATGAAAATCAGCGTACTGAAATGCTGACAGAGGATTTAAAGAGGAGTTCTGAACAACATACTGATGTGTTGTCAAAGAAGAAGAAGGTATTGAGACCTTGGAACTTTACTGCTGATGATTCATGTGTTAATAATGTAGAGAAAGAGGAAGAACAACAGTTGGAAGTTGTCAGAGAGTTGAATAAGAAGGAAATTGTGTTGGCTGAAAACATGGTGGAGGATCATCATTTTGACATGGTGATTGGGGCAGTGGAGATGACTCTGACAGCTGAAGAGAAAGATGATGAAGAATTTCTGAGTCTTGAGACAGACTTAGAACTACAGAGAGAAGAATTGGTGACTAGATCATCAATTGAGACCATTGGCTCTCGTGGTTTTGACACTGACAGTTCGTTTATGTTTATAGGAATGGCAGAAGACAATCCATCTTTTGGAATTGTCTTGAGAGGAGAAAATTTGTTGCAGGAGAAAGAAGATGAGACAGTCATGTCTCATAGGAAGAAACTTGTCACTGAGGACAAGGAGGAGCTGAGTTCGTTGAACAGCCAAGAGAAGATTAGAAAACAGACTGTGGAGCAGATTGTTAAAACTGACACAGTAATGAAGAATCAGGATTCCATCCTGACTGAAGATGAAGAGACAATGGTTGGAGAACTTGATTTGATTACTAGAATCAATCAAGAAGGTGCAAGACCATTGCTAAAGATTGTCAAGACAGAAGAAAAAGATGTTGAATTCGATTTGCAGCATGCTGAAGGTATGAAACAAACACAGAAGGGATGGCTGAATTGTTTGCTGGGAGAAATTATGCGAAAGAAAAATATTGCAGACACTAAAGTGAAATTGCCTAAAGCTGTGAAGGAAGGAGCAGCAGATACTAGTTTGTTTATGCTTGCTAGTATACAAAGAAAGTTAGATGAGTATGTTACTGCAGGAAGAAGGTTAAATGTTGATTTGTTTCCGAAGAGTGAATTTGCAGATGATGAACAAAAGGAAAATGTTGTAGAGGGACAGGAATTTTGGGAGGAAGCAACACCCATGGTGGCAGCTAACGCAACATGGGGGATGACATCTGCAGAAATAAAAATAATTACAACATCAGTATTGACAACAACAACATTTGAAGGTAGCGGTGGAAAGAAGAATTCCGAGTTAGAAGACAAGTTGGACATGGAGATTGAAAGCATTAGAAGACTGATGATGAAGGTGTCTAAGGAGCAGCAAACAACAACAAGAAAGCAGAGGAGTTTTAGCAAAGGAAAGACAAAAGCCAATTGTGAAGGTATAGCTGGAGGAAATTTACAGAACAGGATATGGAGACCTGGAGAAATGTAGATGAAAGATGATGCAGCTACTGGACAGCAGCAAAACAGAGTATGGGACCCAGGAGGCAGAGATTAAGGACACATGATCAGGAGATCATGAACAAATTGAACCTTGGGAGTCTGATGCAGGGGCATTAGGCACAATGAAGCACTTTGTATTTTTATGAGACATAGGGGGTCTCATGCTTTTAAATTCTCATGTAAATGTTGATGTTTTGAGTAAAAAAAATTGAGGAATTGTAAATGTTCTCTGTAGTTAGAGAACATGAGAGGAGAAGTTGATAAGTTAGGAAGGTGAAGAGTCAGTTTTAGCTGTTTAGGAGTTGAGTCTAAATTTAGGATTTTTGAGAATCTTAAGAGTTTATTGGGCTGTTATAGTAGGTGAATCGATTCATTCATCTCTTGTATAAAATGTAAGCATCTGTAGTGTAGAAAGAAAGCAGAGAGCTGTTCAGAAGAGACAGAGTAGGAGGCCATCGAATTGAAAATCTGGCTAGAGACAGAGTTTCTGCAATTTGATCCTATTTGTATATATGAAGAATAGGTTATGAATGTATGTGTGTCCCTTGATCAATTCTTGTACAAGATTGTTTGGTGTTTCAGTGAATTAGGCAATAGGAATGAAGTTATATTCTGTTAGCTTATTGGAAAATTGATGATATTATCAATGCTGTGATTGAGTTGAATGATAAAGGTCAATTGGGAATTGACTTCTGAGTCATATGAGTAATGTTGATTTAATCCTGTGTGAAGCTGTCGAATTCTATGGGTTATTATATGGGAACTCTGTGTTATAAAATGATTGAATTTGCCTGTATTGACTGCTCGAACTCCTCGTGAAGGTATGGGTAGTTGTTAAGGGTTGTGAGTAGGAAACCCTCGGGGCAAAGCATTAGCAGTAATTTGAATTTGTGGTTTGACTGTGTTCTGTGGGTTATTGGAGGAATAGATATTCCTGCCGATATTGTGGAATCCAATTATTAACTTGTGCGTAGAGCTGTGTGAATTGACCATAGAATGGTCGATTTCACAAACTAATTCTTGTGGTGAGGTTTTAAGTCAATTAAACTGTTTGATCCTACTCATTTAAAATGTATGGAAGCTCTGTCTAAAAGGCTCTCACACATCGAGCCCTGTTCGGTGATTGAGATCGATCAATCTGAGTTATAATTTGTTGCGTTATAGTAGAGAGAAGGCAGTTATAATTAATACGCTTGCCTGGACCTATATTGAGTGCGGTTAAATCTCTGCATAAGGGTTCGACAGGAATCGATGGGGTTTCTGAAGAATGCATCTTGTGAACCCTACTCTCTCATTGATAAGATTATACAGTGTTGAGTGTAATGCTGTTCCCTTACGCAATATTCAGATGAGGAGTTAAACATTGATCCTATTATATATACACCGTGTGGAAGGTCGATAGTCGAGTAGCGTTGAAGAGGAAAAGATGGAACCGTGAACGATGGGGTAGATGGAACCGTGATAGCGAAACAGTAAAGGCGGTTCTCGTGGAGAAGACCGGTTGTATCGCACTGTGTAAAAGTGGTATTTACAATTGTCCAAAAAAACGCGATGACAGTCATCGTTGGACATAAGTCCAGGAGCGGTATTCAAAAACTGGTTTCATCGTGCAATTTCTGAGCATTAAAGCTCAGAGTTTTAAAAAATGTGATAAGCATTCTCGTCATCTGATCTGGACTCTTGGATGATCAACGACAATCACGTCGCGCGATGCATGAAGGTTAACGAGGTAAGTCTTGTGGGTCCGAACGACTGTCGAGCTTTGTTTTAATTAAAATCATGGTATGATGTTGGAAGGGTCCTTTGTATGCGTCAGGGTTTGATATAAGTGGTGATGATAATGTTTAATAAGCTGTGGGGCCCGAGGCCTTGACATACATTGTCATTGAAGTTTAAACCTAGGCTGAGACCGCATATTATTATAATGTTTGGATAAAGGCGTAATAGATATCCATATTATGTCGAGACAATAAGCCATGGAGAGATATGTTAATGGTAAGCCACAACACACTTTATATTGAGGGTTTTATAAAGTTTAGATGTGGGCTGTTAACCTTTGGTTACATCCATAAGCTTCCATGCCGAGAATAGGATTCAGGCTATTTGGGTTGTAACGTTAATTGCCATATGTATATTTATAAGAAGAAAAGCGCATTTGGCCGTGCAAAAAGGATTAATGCGTGGATAATTATTTAATCGAAGGTTGAAGTTTGGGCCAGATATTAAATGTAGAAATAAATTGATATGGGTTTTAAAATCAAATTTTATTTTATTTGGACTGAGAGTGTATAAGTGGAAGCCCGGGCATCATCATTCCTAGAGAAATTTCAAACCTCATTGCCTGATGCTCTTCTGTTTCCATTTGAGATCAATGAGTCTGATCCATTGGTGAACTCTATCAAAATTATAAATGAGACAGATTTAGATGCTAAGAATATCAATTTTTGGATAGTTGATGGCCAACACACCATTTAGGCAACTAAAGAAATTTTATCAAATCCTAAATATAATGTATCTATGGAGGTGAAACAAAAATATAAAAAACACAATGCTCGATTCTTGCGTCCATCAGTTGAACCCATTGAGGTGATTCGCATTTGTTGTCAACTAAATTCTGCCAATAAGGTATTCTACAAAACTCCATTTATTGATTGTGTTCGATCAGCAAGAAATTTATTAATTGCCAATGACAAATTAATGAAAAGGAGGATTGGATGTTCCAAGACAACTGAAGGCAAGGTACATTATTTTATTGTTTTTGCATTTAACATTTAAAGTCAATAATATGTGTCATATTTTCTCATATTTTTAATGAGTTCTCATTAGTTTAATCCTTTTTTAATTTCATCTTTACATTGAATTTTTATTAGTTTATATGTATGATTTTATCAGGTCGATGATGAAATGTTGTGCTCCTTCGACTGTCCAATTACAAATTTTTCTGATAAAAAAATTCTCTTATATCTTAATCAAGATATTTGGGATAAGTGGGACATTGTCTTTAATAGTTACCAACTAGGCACATTAAAGTGTTCTCCAAGCCGCCCTAAATTTGAGAACTACAAGAAGAACACTCTACACAGTTTGACAGTGGCTACTTTTCGTCCCCTTCAGGGATTAACCATAGATGAAATTCGTTTAGTAGCAGAAAATTTATTGAATGGAACCATTTGGTTTTCTATTCCACCTAATCATCCAACAGATGCCATAAAATTAAAAGATTATTGTTCTAAATTGAAAACCAACAGAACAATATTGGATGCAATGGTTGCATATTGTCAAAGTCATGATGAGAAATTGAATGATAAGACTCTTACCACATTCAATATTCTTGCGAATTATGAAATTAACGAGCTCATATTTTCCAATTTCTGCAAAACTGTGGAGGGGTCTACTTATGTAAAAGGAACACAAAATACAAAGATAGATTCCCTTTCTAAACAAGCATGTGGAGTCCTTGATACAATGATAAAAGAATCAACAAACATTCAACAGATTGACAACAATTTTGAATTTAGTTGTCATTTTGGAGGGCCTAATCTTTTGTCAACACTTTTGCACTCTTTTCCATGTCAGTTGCAGCAAGTTTTACATACTGACCTTGTTGTTCTGGATATAGTGGCTTTGTAAAAAGAGCCATTCCACAAGAGCTATTATATTGATTTTTTTCGATTTCTTATCGAAAAAAACGAGTTGAATGACTTTAATACAGTTCTCTTAGTAGAACTTTGGTTTTGTAATGATGTACGTCAAACTTTGGAAATTTCCATACAGAACTCCAAGTTCAAATATAAAATGACTACTGGAATTTATGAATATAAGTCCCAAAATAATTATAGTTATGATATAGTTTTGACTATACATTTCTATAATTCAGAATTAAAAATGTTCGAGGCTTCAAATTACTCTCACACATTTGAAGACACACTTGATGAAAATGAGAGAGATTATGATTTCTGGATGGATTTATTGGAAAGACATCAACAATGTAGTGATGCAAAAGTGGTTATTTCTCTTTATGCGGGGTCAAATTTAATCAAGGCTTGTTGTACATATAGAAGAAGAATTGCATGTGTTGTGCAAATAGAATCACAAAGGACAATAATGTTGAATAGTTACAAATATTTTCAACTATCAAACCAAGGATCCATTAGCTTCTTGTAAAATTCAGGTACTATAGTTTCTTTTTTGTTTCTCTTATAATACTTTGGATACTATTTTGGTCAAATTTCTTAATTGTCAAAATGTTTACTACAATGACTAATGATGGGGATTATAAAACAGGGAATGATGAAAGTGGGAAGCAAGCAAATAATCAATATAGTGCACATGATGTTGAAACAAATTTAGAGATGGAAATAGGAGGAGAAGATGTTATTATACCAGGTACATAATTTTTTTGGTTATTGCTCATGTTACTTTTTTAATTAATTTAAGTTTCATATTTATAACATTTTCGGATGTCTATTATAGGGAATTATGAGAAGAGAGGAATTAATCAAGACATTGACCATGAAATGATGGAGATAGAAATAGGTATTAGTCTCTCTCTCTCTCTCTCTCTCTCTCTCTATATATATATATATGTATTTTTTTTTTTCTAAGTTACTTAAAAAGAAAGTATATAATGAGAAGGGAATGTCCGAAAAAACTACAACCAAGACCAAGATATTATATGGATGATTAAAGATGATTCATTGTTTATATAGTTGATTGATGCTTTTATTCATTGTCACAATTTATAACATATTTGTTGTACATTATAGAGACAAATAATGAGAACGAAGACAATAATCCGAAGATTGAGAAACAAAGTTGTAATCAATAACAAAATATAATATCAGGTACTTGTAATTTTCCCATTTGTTTTCCTTATTATTTAATGATTTTTATTCATTTTCACATTTCAAACTATTTTGTGTTTAATGTAAAGACAAATAAAGAGAACAAAAATGATGATGAGGTGCAAAGTTATAATTATGAAGATAATGCCATATTAGGTACTTATTACTCTTTTTTGTTTTTTGTTTTTTTGTTTTTGTTTTGTTTTTGTAAATTATTATTATTATTATTCTTCAAATTCTAATGCTTCTATACCATAACATTGTATATGTTTATTATAGGAACAAATAAAAATAACAAAACTAACAATCAAAATAATGTTAAAAGTGTGCGGGTGTGTATTTCGTAGGTTACATTGATAAGGCTTTTCTTTAATTGCGAATTTTGTATTGAATATATATTTTATTATATAATTTGATCATATTTAATTGAAGATTTAATATTTTTAACTCCAGGTTCCATGAAGATGGTAAAAGAGAAGATTGTTTCATCTATAAGTAGTCAAAAGAACACTCATGGTAAGTGTATTGTTTCGATATTTTTTTAAGTAATTTTTGTAACAAGAATAAAATGGTTTGACTAGACTATTTTTTATTGTATTGCAGCCCAAATAATTGAAAAGAAATTAATTATTCTTGAATTAAGGGATATTTTTTACCATAGCATCGATGACGAAGCAACAAACAAAGGACATATTGTGAAAATGGGAACTGATGCAGATTACAAAATAGAGAAAAAGTTATTTTGGATTCATCCACATGCAAATATATTTTTTGACATGTGTTTAAAAAATGAATATTTTGAAATTGCAATTTGGACGACAGCTTCAAAACAAAACACAACAAGAGTTCTAAAAAATTCATTTTCAGAAAAAATACAAGATAAACTTGTGTTTATGTGGACTGTTTCAGAGTGTAAACCAAAAAAGGGACATAAGGCCATTGACAATCCAAAAAAAGGTATACACACTAAATCATTGAAAAAAGTGTGGGAAATGCATACCCAATATGATGCAACCAATACTATTATAGTGGATTGTTCACTTGAGAGAATGCAAGGAAATCCAAAAGAAAATGTGATTCTTGCCCCTCAATTCATTGGAACAAATAAAGAGGATGATTGGTTGATCGAAAAGATATGGAGAATGTGGATTAAATGCAGCAAGGCAACAGATGTGCGAGCTATTTTGAAGGATGTTCAATAACATCTAATAGTACCTTAAGATGATTAGTGTCTATTTCATGTCATAATATGTATGACATCATGAATTATTACTATATTTTGTAGCCCTTTTAAATTTAAGTTGACTTCTATTTCACAATACCAATAAAAGAATTGTTGATTTGGTTTGTCAAAAGTAGAATACAATAATTTTATGTTCTTTATTTTTGTGAGATATTATTGTATTGATAACAATTATTGATTTTAATGGTTGTTTAATGTTTTCGTATCAAAATTTCTCATGCTATAGAAATTTTTATAATGGATTGGATTGTATGTAAAAATTAATAGACAATTGTTCTATTTGTATTGAAACATTACAATTATTTTTTTCAATTGTGGTTTAAGTTATCATTATACAGCCTTTGAAATTAGTAATGCAAATGATGGTTCACTGCATTGTTATAAATTTTTTTATTTCATATAAGTTGAAAAAATATATTAGGATGTATGTAGCCCCAACAATAGACATAGAATCTTTACTAAAAGAAGCACCAAAAGAAACTAAAGTAGAGACTCTAGAGCGTATAATTAAGTAGGTTTGAAATTTAAAAATTGTATTATATTACATGTGGAAACTAATATATAATTAGTTTGTTTAATTGCAACCATTGTAATTATATCTTTCAATTCAAATTAAAAAAATCATTATAATACTTAAAATCAATGATTTAAATGATTTTAAGTGGTTTATTTAGATCGTGACACGGAAAATCATGTGCAATAGATAAATGACTTTTAGTACGCATTTAATATTCAAAATTAATATTTTAATGATAAATTATTAGTAGTTACATTAAGTATTTAATAATCAAAGAGCATGAAGACTATATAAATTTCAACTAAAATCCATATTAAGTTGTGTTTCACACTTAATTATTCCCCATTAACAATTCTTATAATTTTCTCCTCTTGGTGAAAGTACAATAGGTTGTGAGAAAGGGGGTTAGAGTCGTCTAACACAAAAATCAAACATCGATGGCTCTATTATGTTATCCATAACTATAATATATTTCTTGGATGTTAGGCATACTAATATGATTTACCTTAAATAAATTGTTTCTAAGATTACTGTTTTACACTCTTATTGTGAATTTATACTATTGTACCTAGCAATCCCATGTTTGACCTATTCATGGTCTCTAATTCGTTTGACATTCCTAAATTATTTTTATCTTAAATTAAATTATTATGATGATTTACAAAAGAATGAATGTTGTTGAAGGCCTTGTAATAGAAAACATGACATTTACATTACACTTGGAGTGAGCTGCTCTGCCAACTCAACTTCTCTCTGTCTCTCAAGGGCTAGAGCTATTTTCAGCCCTCTAGTCTTTGGTCTCTGTCTTGGAGGCTGATCCTCCTCATCATCAATCTCAACAAATCTGTCCAAGGTCTCCTCCAACAAAGCCTTGGCCTTTTCTGACTCTCTTTGTGCTTTTATGGTCTTTACCTCACTGATGATCTGCTTGGTTTTCAGCTGCTGATTTTCTTGCTCAAGAAACTCAATCACATATTGTTCTCTGTCAAGATTAGCTTGAAATTCACTAATATTTACTTCTTTGTCTTTGATTACTGCACTGTTGATTCTATCCTCATCTTCCTCATCAAGGTCAATCAGCTTAAACTCCTTCTCCGTTTCATGTTTATCCTCCTGTTCATCAATGATTGGCTCTTTAGCCTTTTCCTTGCCTTTGTCCACCTATTTTGCTGATGAAGAAGGCATGTCCCCTTTCACTCCAAGTGAATCAAACACATGCCTATGACCTCTCTGACATGTCTTGGGAAATGGATCAACATCAGTCACATTAGCCCAAGTTTCCTCAATGTCCTTCTCACTGCTTGATGACTCAGTATCATGATGTGATGATGATGGGTTATGGAAAGGTGAAGTAGGATCAACATGAGGTGAAAGCATCTGACTAGGTGATGATATATGAGCAGTAGGCTGAGATGAAGGAGTGGATATGGGAGGATGAGATTATGAAGGGACACTTTGCTCATGCTGACTAGGTGGGGTAGTGAAGACTTCATTTGCTATGAATGTGTCCCATGGGATGTTCTTTTGCTCAAGCCAATGCATGACTATCATCTTGATGAGGGAGTGATGGAAAAGACTTTGCATTTTATGATTATAATCCTATTTTATATAATTTATGCCATCTTGTCAATGATGCGGGAGAGATAGTAGGGTATGTGAAGAATTTTGAATCTAGTGAAATGCATGAGGAGTCGGATATGATATGAATAGAGTCGAGAAAACCTCCCCTCACAGGTGAAGTACTTCATGATTATTATCATCATAGGGACATATTGGTCAAGGAGATGAGAGAAAGGGAAAATGGTCTTTTTGTCATCCTTTTATTTAGGTTTGAGATATGGTTCATAGTAGCTCTGATCAAGGTTTCCCTGTTTAAACCATTTCTCTCCCACATTAGGGATCCCTGTAGTAGTTGAAATGGCATTATTGGACATGGTAAAAGTGACTCCAACAAGAGTGACCTGCCTATCATGAAGATTTGTAATGAACAACCTTGTCAACATAGGGTGATACTGAATCTGTTGCACTTTCTCACAAAACTCAAAACAACCAACATGTTTAAAACATGAGATAGTGAGAGGAGAAGCCATGAGATCCTTTGTGGTTATTGATTCATTTTTGGTGATTTTCCCTCCTTTTTGGCTACTTCTCTTTGGTGTTTGTTACTCACTGAAACCTCTGTCCTCCTCTTCATACATTGTTAATTTGAAGGCTTTTGAAACCCTAAGGTAAATGGAATGAGATGAAGGGAGTGAGAGATGAGATGAATAGTGTAGGAAAATGGAGGGAATGAATGTAAATGAAAAACTAGGTCTATGAAAACCCTAGGATTTAACAATATTTATGACTGATATATGTTTAGGGATATGAATATGGATTCATTGCATGAAAATGAGAAGGAAATGGAAACTAGGGTTTCATAGTAACAAGCACTTCAATCTTCTTATGGAACACCAAATATATTAGAGGAGAGGTGATTTAGGGTCCAATTACTAATTTAAAGCCTTTTGAGGAAAATTGTAAGGAGGTTTGAGCTTGCTGGAGGTGGTGAAACTCTTTAAAGCCCTCCCTGAGCAAACGCGCAGTGCTCTGGAAGAACGCACAATGCCCAGGAAAATGTGCAACGCCTCTATGCAAATGTGCAGTGCCTATGTATTTTGGTTTGGAGTTATTAGGAAAATGCATAGCGCCTCTGGGTAAACGTGTAGCGACAAGTCAAATGCGTAGTGCCTGGGTGCAAATACGCAATGCCTTAAAATTTGACACAAAATGCTCATAAAACTTAAAATTTCTCCTTTGTTGGAAACTCTTGATGGCTGAATGGATGAAATGACTTGCTTTTAGGTGTTTTGAAAGGCTTTATAGCACAGTGGTTTTGAAATTTTAATTTGAATCACCCACTTTTCTAATGTTCACTTTTCCCTTTGGACTTTGGCACCAATACTCTTTATCTTTCTAACTTTTTGGAATTGTAGGTTTATCAAACATGGAGTTTGGCTTTCTTTTCTCCACGTAGGCTAGACATGGTTGAATTTGACAACTTGGGATTGAATTTATTACATATGAGAACATAAAATTACATTTGGAAAAACATAAATAAATTACATATTGAATTTTATATCAAAATGACATTTTTATATAAAAATCATTAAACTGAAAAAATACAACTTTGAAAGTATGATAATTACATCATGATGATCTTATTTAATCCCTCTCATATATGTGCTGAACTCATATAGAATGAAGGAGTGACCTTGATAAATATAAAAACCTATTGACCTAATTGGACTTCTTTAGACCCGACTTTCATGAATGAGATTTTGACTTAAAAAACTTCCAAGTGAAAAGAACATTTCTATAGATGTTGTTATGCTCAAGGAGACATGATAATCAGTCAACCAATATGATATCCTAAGGGAGAATGAAGCTTATTGACAAGGACAACCACCAGTGGAACAATTTTATATCATGACCTAATGGAATGATGGAAACTTTCTTTAGAGTGGGACACCTAAGATGCACATGAAAAATGTGTTTTGATCCCTGGTGGAAGTATGCAAATACTAACACTAACACTAGGGCCCCACAACCAGTTGACCAATAGGAAGCAATCGAAAATTGGCTACCCGCAATTTTAACTCTACACTGATAATGGCTAAACCTTAAACTCTGCGATTTGTGAAATCGCGCTGGTGCGCTACGCCGACACGTGCCCCTCGCCTCATCGCATCGCAAATCACTTAACATACCATGCGATCACTTTAACGATAAACTTTGAAAATTGCGATTTGCGAAATCACTTCATCTTCTCTTTAATCTCCACCGTTGATTTGCACCCAGATCTGATGGTCTTCCTTGCTCTCTCTTCACCTCATCGCATCGCAAATCAGTTAACATACCATGCGATCTGAATTAACAATAAACTTTAAAAACTGCGTTGTGCGAAGTCGCTCCATTTTCACTTTAATGTCAGTCGTCGGTCTACTCCCCTTTGGATCTGCGATTATATCATGGCCATCCGTTCCTTTTTCACACAGTTCTTCTTCGTTGCTTCATTCCTTAGTCTATTTCCCGACTAGCTTCCTTTAAATATTGTCTGCTGCTCTTCTCCGGATCTCCCACTCTGTTGGTTAAGTTTTTTTCTTCTAGTTGCACTTTGATTTCAAAGAACTCTGGTTGCCACGAAGCCTTAATTTGCCTGCTTCGAAAATTGATTACCTGTTTACCTGTAGCCTCTTTTCTGAGATAACCAAAATCTCAGTGAAATAGTTGTGCTTTTCACTGTGTGGAATATATGACTTCCATTTATGAGAAATAGGCACCATTTACTGTTTTAACAATAAATTTGCAACAAAAGTAGCTATTATTCTAGACCAGGGAAAATTTTAAGGATGGAAATGTATCTTAAAGATTAGAAACCTTGGTGAATCTTGATGATCTAAAATATGCATACTATGAAATTTTTGGTGATATTTGAGTAAAATGATTCAAACTTCTAATTATTTTATATAGTATCTATAAAATTTTGGCGGTTTTTAAGGTAAAATCGATTTTCATTATAAAATTAGGGTGAATCATTTTTAGGAAAAAATGGGAATTGGCGAATCTTTTTTTTGGAAAAAGCATGGAAAATTAGCTCATTTGAGAATATTAGCCCCTAAAATTTTCCCTGTTCTAGACTAGATGACTGCAATTTTATTACCCAAACATCGACTAACTTTCAACACTAAAATAAGCCAAAACAGATATTTTAACTTATTTTAGGACTCTAAAACACTATGACATCTATTCAATTAAAAATACCTTGATGTTGGGACTCTTTTTTAACTTTTATTGGAAATGAATCAAAATTTGGACATGGACTAAGACACAATAAAAATTTGAGAACAATGACATAATAATGATTACACCATTAAAATTTTCAGTGCTAATAGTGGGGATCTTAGTTTTCTAGAGAAGGAAGTTCATGAAAAACCATTACCGTGTCATGAGGAAACGATATGTCTGTATATTTTGGATTTTGACATGAATGTACTGCAGTGGATGGGGGATTTTCTCCTGTTCGTATATTACAATTTTGGTGAGTTACAAGGTCAACAGGAGATTATAAATATACAAGATGCTTGCAAGCTGGAAACTTGACCTCTAAAGAAGGAAAATGAAGTAATTGAGCTAGTTCAAACAAATATGCATGAATGCATGATGGAGAAGTATTTACAGATGCTGATGATGCAGGTCAACTATCGACAAGGTTGACACAGGACTCTGAAGACTTATGGCCAAAGTATTTTTGTAAATAATCAGAATCATGGAGCCGTTTAAGATCAATGGTAGACCTTCTTGGAAATGATAACAAAGATGATGAGGGATTTTCTTGAATCTGAGTTGTGGTTATACTCTATATTTTGGTATGTTAGGTAGATTTACCACCCAATTCTCAGGAAAGTTAAGATCTTCCCATTTTATAGTTTGATGCTCAATTTTTTGGTTATGAGCATTTGTTATGACCAATGTACTGGACTTAGATTATTTGCTTGGTGTATGAAGGACATCATGATAGAGGGCATTGGTGTGTCTAAAACATCCTTTAGTATGGACATAAATATTTATTCTTCTTTTCTTCATATCAAAACTATATGTTTTTATTTGCAACTGAAGGATGTCTTTAATATGTTCATCGAACACATATAATGAAAAATTTGGATGACAATCAAACCAGACAGGGCCATTGAATAGTGGAGCAACTATCCCACCAATAAGGGAACCAATGTATTTATTATGAGAAAGGCCCTGATGGTTGCTAAGAAATATGTGTTCAACCCTTTGTGGGTCAAAGAATTGATACCCACCCCGATATAACCAAGATGTAGATAAGATGTGCCATGTCTTTTGACTTCTTCTTATAGATTTTTTTGATTTAGAAGAGATATGGTCTGAATAGACTCAACATTTTCTTGGATTTGGCTAAAATGTTCCTTTACTCTAACCCGAGATATGGCTTTTAAGTGAAAAAAAAAATCAGAATATACATCGGACGGGCTTATGGAAGGCAAAGCCCAACGGGCTGTAGGCTGACTTTCAACTAGTTCTATATCTATAGAATTTATTTCTGAAGTAGAAGATGAATGAAAAATATTAGAATTTTATTCTGTGTTCTCTTCTCTATGAAATTCTCTAAAAGATACAGATATTCTTCTTGGTTCCATTTCTATATTAGAAGTCTTATAATATACCTGGTTGAACCAGACGTTACTGGCTCTGATCCCAATTTTTTTAAACAGGGCCTTCCTTTGATGGAGAAAAGAAGCTTGATGTGCTACTTTAATATTTCTGTTTTTCTGCTGTGATACATGAACTCGTACACAACCCCGTACACAAACCTGTGAGTCTTCTCATAAAATTATCTTCCACGACCTCTTTTCCTTAACAAGCTGACGTCCCTCGACTCTCGGTGAACCTCCGATGAATCTCAGATGAACCTCTCCTCTCATGGAATTTTAAAAGCTTATAGTAGAAATTCAATACTCATAACTTATGCAGAAATATTTAACACTGAAAACTTCTCTTTTATTATTTTAGAAATGCATCTTACAATGATAGAGGAAAAATTATTTTCAGATCTTTCTATAGATTGACTGTAGGGGCATTTACTGGATATCTTATCTTGAAACAAGATGAGATCCAGAGGCTACCTGGCCCTTTACAGACTCTGTCTCTTAGAACTTACATAAATTTATCTGCACACACAATATATATATTCAAACCCTATGGAAGTTCAACCACTTTAGGTTCTCACCAAGGTTTTTAGGCCTTCATGCGCATGCTTCCAAACTTTTGACTTATCTCTATTTGAGAAGTTCTTCGTGTTGCAAGCAAGTCAGACAGATGTTCACAAATTCAGAGCAGGAAGATGATCTCAGACTCAAAACCAAGACAAAGCTCTAGACTCTCTAAAATGCCCCCCCCAAATGATTTCTTCCCTTCTCCTTATTGTTGGTGAGGTAAATCCCCTTTGCGGACAGAGGCGATCCCACTAGCCCTAGAGTGGGTCTAGCCACAAACGAGACACATTATAACATCAATTCCTAGTTAAGAATGGACAAAGACTTGGTAGATCACTTGCCGTAGGTCTTGCACTGTTGTGTCGTTCGGGAGAATGGTTGCCTCTCGCTCCTGATTCGACAGATCACGATCCGCTCGTTCTCATGCTCAGATACCTGCACATACACAAGAAACAAAGACGATACGCAACATACTATTTCACATTCCTAACTATCATTCAGTCGAAGAATAATAAATCAAATGCGTCAAATAAACATAACACAGAGATGGAATCAATATCATAGTCGAGTATATTAATTTAAAGAAGGAAGAGTACAACTAGGCTTCAACGTTGCGATCTCCTCCAGCAGGGTTCTAGCGGAGCACGTCTCACAAAGCTCGTCGGGAATTCAGACGGGGCTCTCTCTACGGGATCCTCCTTGGTTCAACCTTCTCTATATCAATTACTCAGCTATAATATCTCTTCTCCAAGTTCAGCTTCTTTGCTATATGTTCAGCTAGCTTTTGTAAAGGGAGAAGGCTTGTTTATATAGAGGGAGAAGGAGAGTTTAGGATCCCTATAATCATGGGGGGACTCCTATCTTTAAATAATGTTCCATCAACCATTTCCTAAAGGAAGAGATCAGTGGCTTATCGAGTTTAACCACCTACAATGAGTCATTCCTGAGGTGGTTAAAGGAAACTTCCGCCCCCAATTTGTTAAAAAACATTCCTAAAAAGGCTGGCGCGGGCACAAAAAAGAGACAGAGTGCCAGCTGGCACAAGCTCTAGTGAAAATCTTCCCCATTGAAGCGAGGGGTGAATTGCTACCCGTGCCAATGTCAAAACATAGGTTTTTGAGTGCTTTCTGAGGAAATTTTCAACAAGAGAAATCATTTCCTTATGCAGAAGGATGCAAAGAAGGTATTTGTAGAGTATGACACTGCTCATAGGTCACGGGAAAGACCCTCCAATATGCGGGGCGAGGGATTGCAGGGACGGTGACAAAATGTTGTGTAACACTTATATAGGAATGAAAGGGGACAAAACTTGGACAATTTGGCCAAAAAACTTTATTGTACAAATATTCAGCATGGTCTTGAAATGTGGATCAAATCACACCAAAAGTCAGATAAGTGCTCCGAGTCTCAAGATTTATTTGAAAAGAAAAAGTTTACGGAAAAGCTACATAGTGGAGATTTATCGGAATCCCACGGAAATGATTATATAAAGAGGATTTTTAGAATCCTATGGTACAACATATTTACATAATGGAGATTTTGTCGGAAATCCCATGGAAAACGGTCACACTCATTGTTAGGTGACTAGACTTAATTATGATCTTTGGTATGCCATTGTTCTTGTTGCAAGATCATTTTGGCATGTTCCCAAATGGTTTCTACTTGGGAATCAGAGAGTGAACATGCTTGATGTGTGCCATGCATTAGTAAAGATGTGTCTTACGATCATGGGTTTAAATAACATGATTTGGTGTTTAATTTTGTCATGATGGCCCATTGATGATGATGCTTCATGAAATAGCTAAGGATATTATTGTCATAATATTGACCAAAATCTCTGAGAACTGGACAAGGAGTTTCATGGAAATCTGATGCAGGAGCATCCTGCTTAAATGTAAAATGTTATTGGGAGACTTAAGAGGTTCAAATGTTTTCAAAGAAAGTTGGTTTTCTAAATGTATTTAATGCTTTGAGTGATTTAGAATAGGATTTAATTGATAATTGTGAGCATAAATTTAAATGTTCTCGTGTTGAGATTCAACAAGATGATGAGCTTAGTGAAAATGAGTCGCCTTCACTAAGTGGGCTCGCAGGCTATTTTTAGGTGCAAGTATATTTTTAGACTATGTCTATTTTTAGACATGGTGATCATATTTTAGAAGTTGCAGGAAGCTATTTGTGGATGGTTGGTAAAGTTGGAAAAATAGATGAAATTATATTTTTATAATATTAGGCGAAGTCTATTTATAGATCGTCGATCTAAAAATAGAAGTGTCGATTATTATTAGCTCTTAATAATAATCAGACAATAAATAGCAACTTATTCTCTTGGAGCACTTAATTTCAGTGCAAATATTTGTCAAATCAGTGGGCTGAAGGAATTACACAATTCCTAGGGGTTACTGGTGGTTCATGCATGGAGGACTTAGTTAGAACTGAAGTGGCAAAGTTATGACAGAGTTGGAAGAGTAGTTCATGGAGTTGTTATTCAGTTTAACTCAGTTGATCTAGTTGTATCTAGTCTAACTGAATGATACACTAGTGAGAGTGGAGCGAATTAATTAGTTAATTAATTCATAAATAATAACTCATTAACCAACTAAACAAATACAACAGTTAACTACAATGCATGTCAGTTCCAGTGGAGACCCAGTGGAGAGATAGGTGAAAGGGCAAGATGGACTATCTATTGTGACTATAATGATGCATTGATTGCACCACACACACATTGGAGTTGCCAATGAGGATTGCGCAGTCAAGGCAAGGGTAATTCAAATTCATTCAGAGCTATTCTTCAGTAGGGATTGCACAATGGAGGCCGGCTATCAGGTGGTAAGAAATCAGTGCATGGATTTGCAGATTTCTTCTGATTAGTGTGTGACGATTGATTGTACTGAGAGCTTGATGTACTAAGCTTTGTATGAGATTGTTACATGATCTCCATGATACATAATATATGATAGTTTGGGTTTTCAGCTTCAGGCTTTCCCGTTAAACAACTGTGTTATGTGTGATTGTTTTTATTTGCTTCATGTGTTTGCAATTGATTTTAATTTTCACAAAAGATTAACAGTGGAAGGATTCTATATTTAGCAAGAGGATAAAATATTGTTAGATCATGAGAATATGGATATATACATGCATATTGTATATAATTTCTACATGGTATTAAAGCAGTGTTAATTCTTGAAGATTACAATTGTGAAGAATTGTTGAGTTTGTGCTGGTGGACAATTCGAATTTGCTGCAGAAATTTCTTGGTGCGACAGTTGAGTATACATTGAAATGTCTTTCAATGGGTTGCGATTGGAGTATGCCCTTGATGGGAGCTTGAATTAATAGCCTGGAAGGATAGGATGGAGGTGGTGCTGGAGGATAACGGATTGAAGGATTTCATCGATAGCGATGTTCCTAAGCCGGGATCTAGCGATGCTGCATTACTTGACTCATGGAAAAAGAAGGTAGCAAAGACAAGAAGAATTCTGTTGGAAGGTGTGAAGGACCATATTGTGTCCAATATTCATGGGAAATACACTCCATTTTCAATGTGGAAGGCTTTAACATATTTGTTCCAAAGCAGCAGCGACCAGAGGAAGTTGGTGCTGAAATATAAGCTCAAAAAAATAAAAATGGAGAAGGGCGAAAATATTCCAAAATATCTCACGAAGTTTGTCCATTGTAGGGATGAAATCGGAAGTGTGGGGATTACTTTTGGTGATGAATAATTAGTGAGCTTGGCTCTCCTTGGGCTTCCGAAGAGTTGGCATAGCTACGAAGACTCTGTCAATGGACGGGAGAAACTGCTAGGATGGGAGCGACTTTGGTAAGATCTTGTGCAGGAGGAGATAAGGCGAAGTACCAGGGATGGCTCTTCATCGAAGAATGAAGATGAAGAGAATTGCACTTTGGCTGCTAAAGAAAGGAAAGGGAAGGGGAAGAAATTTCCTTCAAAATCTGAAGCTAAAGGCAAGAAGCAGGATTTTCCCAAGGTGAAGTGTTTTCACTGTCATGAACATGGGCATTTCGCCACTAACTGCCCACAGAAGAAGAAGAACAAGAAGGTTGCTGGAGCTGCAGTTGGAGAGGCCTTAGCCTCACAATTTGAACTTGATTTCTCTTTGATTGCATGCTTGGTTTCAATTTATATGGGATCAGTGTGGTATCTTGATAGTGGCGCGCCTTTCCATATGACAGGAGACAAGGAGTTGTTTAGTGACTTGGAGGAGAAGGACCTTCAAATGCATATAGATATGGGTGACGATGGTCGATACAGTGCGACTGGCATTGGGACCATTACCTTTGAGAGGGATTTAGGTAATCCATTTCTGTTGAAAGATGTTATGCATGTTCTAGGTCTAAAGAAGAACTTGGTCTCGGTCGCAATGTTGGAAGACAAAGGTTATGACGTTGTTTTTAGCAATGGAAAAGCTTTCCCGCGGCATAAAAAAACGGGTCAAACCAAGAGGTTAGGGATTTGAGTTAATAATATCTACAAGCTGGAGGTAGATGGCTGCGCTGCAAAGATGGGCAAAGCAGAAGAAGTGGTGAGCCAGGATGAGGGCGAATTATGGCATAGGAGATTGGGCCATCTTTACCATGGCGCTTTGAATATTTTGCAGAAGATTTGTACTGGACTTCCCAAGGGAACTCTTGCATAGTCAGATCAGTGCAAGGGATGTACTATAGGTAAGTTTGTGAAGACATCCTTTCATGAGAAGGAGAACCGTGCTTCGATTATCCTGGAGAGAATTCACATAGACGTGTGTGGACCTTTCTCAGTTGCTTCAACAAAAAAACACAGGTATTATGTTAAATTTGTTGATGACTATTCTCGTAGATGCTGGATCTTCTCCATGCAAAAGAAGAGTTAAACATTCTCAAAGTTCTGTGAGTTTAAAGCATTGGTGGAGAAGGAATTGCGGAAGCAAGTGAAAGCTCTACAGAGCGATAATGGTGGTGAATACATCTCGGGCGAATTCAAAGTCTTCTGTAGCAAAGAAGGAATTCGAAGAGAACTCATAGCGCCTCATAACCCACAGTAGAATGGGGTCGCAGAGAGGAAGAAAAAAATGATAGTGGGTGCTGCACGAGCGATGCTGCATGACCAGGGCCTACAGATGCACTTGTGGGTAGAAGCATGCAACACTGCGGTTTATGTGCAAAACCGTTGTCCTCATAGAGTACTTGGCATGAGTACACCTGAAGAAGCTTTTACTGGTAAGAAGCCTGATATTTCTCATTTGAATATTTTTGGCTCATCTGTTTACATTCATGTGACAAAGGATGCCAGGAAGAAGCTCGAGCCGACTGCAGAAGTTGGGATATTTGTGGGGTACACAGAAACACCCCATAATTATCGTGTGTATTTTCCAGACAGTCGGATGACTGTGGTGCGACGGGATAAAAAATTCAATGAGGTGAAATCCATGAGGTTGTCACTTGAGAGGGAGCTACACTTGCATGCAAAGGAGGAACTTCTTCTTCCCAAAGATGAGCCTCTAGTTGTGGATCAACCACAGGAGGAGATTCATGGAGTGGAGGATTCCATTCATGCAGAACCAAACATCAGACAAGGCAGAAAGCGTACCACAGAAGATGAGAGACTGAGCTTGATGCGGCACATAATGTAGGAGTCACTACATCACAGCGCAGACAGAGACAGTCACCTGACTGATTTACTAGATACATGGCTCTTATGAGCAAGTGTGTCGTGACAGAGCCATATTATTTTGAAGAAGCAGTGCAGGAGCCCACATGGGTAGATGCCATGGTGGAGGAGTATGACTCCATTGTCAGAAACAGTGCTTGGGAGATTGTTCCAAGGCCGGTTGGTAAATCAATTGTAGGATCAAGATGGATCTATAAGGTAAAACAAGCTACTGATGGGAGCGTCGAGAAGTATAAGGCAAGATTTGTTGCCCGAGGCTTCTCATAGATCGAGGGGATTGATTATGAAGAAACATTTGCACCTGTCGCACGGTATTCTTCCATCTGGACCATCCTTGCTCTCTCAGTGTAGATGGGTTGGCACAATCATCATATGGATGTGAAGACTGTGTTCCTTAATGGGATCATTGAGGAAGAAGTGTAGATTGAGAAACCTGAAGGATTTGAGATCTTCAACAGCGAATCGCATGTGTGCAGGGTCAAAAGAGCGCTGTATGGGCTGAAACAAGCACCTCGTGCTTGGTACACACGGATCGACAGCTATTTCACTGGACTGGGCTTCACCAAGAGTGAGGCAGATGCAAACCTATACAAAATTGTGGTGGAGGGTAAGCTTTTAATCATTTTTCTTTATGTTGATGATCTAATACTAATGGGTGATGAGCAGTTGATACACTCATGCAAGTCAGATCTTGCAAAGGAGTTTGAGATGAAGGATTTTGGCCTCCTTCATTATTTCCTTGGATTGGAAATATGGTAGCGGGAAGGTGAACTGTTTGTGTCTCAAGGCAAGTATGCCCGAGAAATACTTGAGAAGTTTCACATGCAAGGCTGCAAGCCTATCGACACTCTTCTTCCAGGAAATTGGAGGAAAGAGGATACTACATCGGCAGAGGTAGTGGATGCCACTGTTTATCAAAAATTGGTGGGTTCGCTCATGTATTTAGTTAATACAAGACCGTACATATGATATGCGGTGAACCAGCTTTCACAAGCGATGGTTAAGCCTACCAAGCTCTTCTGGAAGGCAGGAAAGCATGTCCTGAGGTATCTCAGGGGCACATCTGAGTATGGTTTATGGTACAGAAAAACATATGAGGTGAAGTTGCATGGCTTCATAGATGCAGATTGGGCAGGTAGCCCAACAGACAGAAAGAGCACATCAGGAGGGGTATTAAGTATCAGATCTACAACAATTTCTTGGTACAATAGGAAATAAATATCTGTGGCACTATAATATTCCTTTTTCTAAAATATCACAATCTATTCCAGAGATTGACTATAGAGGCATTTACTGGATATGTCACCTTTGAAAAAGGATGAGATCCAGAGGCTACCTGGCCCTCTACAGACTCTTTCTATAGATTTTGTAATATTACTCCTACAAAAATTTCCCAAAGAATGGGGCTGTAATGATGTATGAACATACAATGGATTCACTGTGTTATGAGCCTGCACATATGAAGATACAAATAGCCAATAAATGTGTATTGCAGCAGCAAAAGAGTACATTGCTTGAGGACTCAATCACTCAAGTTAGGCAACGAAAGCCTCAATAAGTCTTGTACATGAAAATGAAGGCACACTGCTACATGAAGAAAGCCATGGCTAAAACTGTGCAGTCATATAGAGAGACTGCATCATATAAAATGGAAATATAATGATATGACACTAATAGCTCAAGAAATGAGGGGGGAGCAAGCTCTCAACCCCTGAAAACACTCATACAACAATCCTTAGGAGGATTGGCTACAATACATGTAAAAAATATGAAAATACAATAATGTCGGAGTTGCTGGGTAGCAGCAACTCATAAAAAAATAGGAGGAAATGGCTGAATGAGATCCTCAATCTGAAATGGCCTCCTCCAATGGGAAATCTGAAGTGAAAGACTGATTCTTTCACCTAAGATCTCACCCTCCAAATGTCTGCTAATCCCTCACAGCAAATTCGCTCCAAGAATAACGTTGTCTAAGAGAGGGTCTGCGCTGCATATGATGGCAAGTGGTTGGCCTGATGTCAAAGATGGTGGAATAAGCTCAGAAACCACCTTTTCTGATCTCCCAAAGAGATGGAAGCTCCCTCCTCTGAAAAACAAGCCAAGGATGGTGTTGTAGAAAACCTCCCCAGCAACACCCAACAACACTGCACAATCTCTAGCTGAAACTGCGCTGATGATGAAGGATAATGCTTGAACTCAATTTATGAATATGGGGAATAGAGTGCAATCCTCCAAGAGCTACTCAAGAAGGAGAGGAAATACTAAACATGAATTCCCTCGGCAATTCTTGCTAACCAACAAGATTTTGCTGCAAGTCCACCGGACCAAAGACGAATAATTCTCAAGATGATTTGCAATGGTAGCCTTGCCCTCCTTTTAAAAAATGTGAGCTCCCTCTCAATGGATCCCACTCATTAGGGTTTCCTTCCTCTAGAAGCTTCCCTCCTTATCCCATTGTGCTGGCCCATAATGTGCTCTCCACCTCATGCTACTATGCAGTTTGACTTGGTCAACTTGACCTAGCCTTCTTGCAAAAGCCCCCTTTCACACATGGAGGTGTGAAATCAAGCTCCAAAAGTGATCCTCCCTCATGCCAAGAGGATTTTTATTCTCTATCCAAGAAAGAAATGGGTCTCCTACCCATTTTATTTATCTCCTATGTGAAAATGGCAAAATTAATGTTTCCATGAAAAATTGGGAACATTACAGTCCTCCTCTCTCAAAGATTGCTTGTCCTCAAGCAAGTGCAAGGATAGACTGATTTCTTCTCTTCTCCTCTCCCTGTAGCATCCCTATATGATGATATCCTCAAAGGAAAGTGATGCTATCTCATCAATCAAATCTCCACAATGCTCCTCCTCAGCATTTAAGTCAGCTATCAAGCCATCATCATGTAAAGGTGAAATACTCAAGAGGATAACAAAGAGATGTCTAGAGGTCCCCTTGAAGAATGGGATCTGCAAAAAAATGGGAACTATATTTCCCATATGGATCCTCCATCTCCAAGCTATGAGCCATGCAAAATGAGTCACCTTCCAGCTAGGCAACTCCTGAAAGCTGTCACCCACCTTTGGCTCCGGTAAAGTAGGTGGGATGAAAATCTACACATGGTAAGCGATGTAGCCTACCCCACGTTGTCCATCTCTCCACTTATGATAAGTGTAGAGTGCTGGCTGTCCATGGGCTGCAATAAGTTTTCCCTCAAGTGGCAAGATGAGGACTAGACCCCCAAAGATCTCCCCCCCAACGCTGTAAATCAAGCTGGCCCCAGTATCTCCATATGTGATGAGTTGGAAGTCATCAACATATGGTATGTCATCCATCATATGGCTCACTTCATATGGAAACAAGTGAATTTATCTAGTGGCCATATCATCTCCCATGTTCCCCTTAGAACATGTAGTGCAAAAAAAATGAGGAATTTCTCCCTCAAAGGACACATCCACACAATGTGTCTCTCTCCCAAGCATGCCTCTCATAAAGATAGTAACAATGGAACCATAGGGAGAAAAATTGAGAATCATATTTGCTGCCATGTGCAACAAATGTGAAGGACAATGGTCCCTCAAGTACAACCAGCGCAGCTTGACCCTCGACTACAATGGAGACTGATAAAATAAGTGGCTTTTCAACCACTTTCCTGTTGCTCTAATCTCCTCATAAGTATGGAGGAAGTGAATAATGTAAGATGTACAAAGAGTATGCCCTCCATAATATGCCTCTTCCCCAAGTCCTCCTAGGGAATGGCCATCCATAATGCTTATGGCCTCAGCTAGAACATGAAGCTCAAAAGAAAGGTTGCTCCTCCTCGGAGCAATATCCTGCACATGTACGGTTAAGGGACATATACATACATAATATGAATGCTCATGTAAACAACAATGAATACCCTTACCATAATCTCTACTTATACAAATGGAGTGGCTCATAAAGGAGTCTCCTCTCATCCTCAAAGTGAAAAGAGGTGGTTGTGCTAACTCTCTCAAAGAGTCATGTCTCTCCTCCATCTCCATCTGGTCCATGCATCTACTCATATGCTGATGTATCTCCTCCTCAAAGCCCATCCAAAAATACCCCTCCATGATGGTGTGGTATGCTCTCATAGAACAAGTGGGGCTGAAAAGGAAATCCTCTTGAGCTGCATGTAGCAACTTCTCCTTGAGCTTGGAAGCTCTAGGAAAGAAGATCCTACTATGATAAAAGATGACCCCATCTCTGACTGAATATGTCTCCTCATGCAACTGGCCATCCAAGATCATGCAAGTAAAAAGATCCTTGGAATAATCCACTAACAGCTGGGAGTTCCAATATGGATCCATCCTCCATAGTGACAGTGCTGAGGATCTCTCATGAAGAGTAGCTGTCACATGGTTATCCTCTTCTTTGACATCTCTTATGCCAAATATGCAAGCTGGAAGGCTGCTGTCCTTCCCCAGCTACTCCTGCCATAGTGCAGAATCTGAAATGGAAGTGGGTACTAATGATGTTGAGAGAATTCTCTCGCCCTCCTTGAGTCTACCCCAGACTCCCAACATTGTATCAAGCTCTTTCCAGGTTTCCACCCTCCCAAAACCAATGATTGATGCCTCAATATGTGAAGCACCCATCCTCCTCTACTGATCCAGTGGTCTTCCTGGCAAAATGTCTCCATGCAATGAGACATCATCATCAAGGGATGACTGAATATATGAATGGAGAAAGCTCTCCGTGCTTTCACTGCGCAATACAATCACCTCCTCAGGTGCATCGACCTCCAAAAATGAATAGGGATGTATACTCCTCATCTCAGGATGCTGGGTCTTTTCCCTACTTCCTCCTTGTGTCTCCATGGTCTCACACCTCCTCAACAATGGCACATATGGAACATGAGTTGTGCCTTGATCTCTACTTATGAGATCCTGGGAACATTCTTGCAAAGATACAAGCATCCCTCTATTTGGAGCAATGGCTCCTCTTTCCTCTGCATGAGGTGCTAGATCAACTCCAGATCTAACAATGATGTTGCCCTCAATTTCTGCAACATGAATGGGAAAGCCTCCAATAATTGGATCCCTCCTTGAAAAAGAGATCCCCATGCCTCTTTTCTCAAGGGTTTGAGAAGAAAGTTTCTCCTTCGGCAAAGTATGGTGCAATTTTTTAGCCTCCTAATGTGGTATTGCGTTATCATGCAAGGGTTTTGTTTGAGTTTCCTTGTTTGTCTCCACCATGAGTGTTTCATGAATCGCTCCATAAAATATTTTCACTAATGCCATAGTGAAACTAGCATAGGATGAAATGTCTACATTTCTTAAAGAAAAGGATTAAAAAATACACTAGGAAAAAGCCTTACCTCTCAAATGCAATGTTGCAATTCTGATGGCTTCATCCTCCGGTATTTGGTGGTGCTGCAAGAATGTATCTAACTCTTCAACCCAAGATTTGGATGAACATACAGGTGAACCTCCAAAGGTAGAGAGATGGAATCTATCATGCTGCTCTCTTTCCTTCACCTTAATCTTGCAAAACTCTGAAAAACTGAGATTATCTCTGAATTTCTGAGTTTGAGACTTATATCCTTCAAGAAATCACTAAGGGTTTCCCTCCTAGCAACCTCTTCTTCTCTTCCTACTCTCTTCCAGCAATTCGGGGCACGTGACTGCGCTGTACAAGATGGTGTGTAGCTGCATGCTCACACTCCTCCAATCTAGAGTTTGCTTTTGAATCAAACCCTCTAGGAGATTCTCTATACGTCTCCCGGATCTCCTCAAATTCTTCATGGATTTTATGTATAGATTTAGGAAGAAGCTTGGTAAGCTTATCCCCTTTTTCTTTTTCTTCTCCAAAAGATGGAGTCTTTCTCCTGCTTATTTCTCTGTCTCCTTGATGAGAATAGGAAGTGCAGGGCTCTTCCTCTTCTTTTTGCATATCCTCCTTAGGGAGGCTCTTCTCTGCTCTGAAAATAGATGAGATTAAGCTCATCTTCTTCATCATCTTCTTATTCTTCTTTCTTGGGCTTGAAGGCCACAGGCTGAGCCAAGAAAGGTGCTCTGATACCACTTTAATATTAATTTTTCTGAAATATCACAATCTATTCCAGAGATTGACTATAGGGGCATTTAATGGATATGTCACCTTTGAAAAAAGATGAGATCCAGAGGCTACCTGGCCCTCTATAGACTCTGTCTATTGATTTTGTAATATTCCTCCTACAGAAATTTCCCAAAGAATGGAGCTGCAATGATGTATGAACATACAATGGATTCACTGTGTTATGAGCCTACACATATGAAGATACAAATAACCAATAAACGTGTATTGTAGCAGAAAAAGAGTACAATGCTTGAGGACTCAATCACTCAAGTTAGGAAATGAAAGCCTCAATAAGTCTTGTACATGAAAATGAAGGCACAGTGCTACATGAATAAAGCCATGGCTAAAACTGTGCAGTCATATAGAGAGACTGCATCATATAAAATGGAAATATAATGATATGACACTAATAGCTCAAGAAATGATGGGGGAGCAAGCTCTCAACCCCTGAAAACACTCATACAACAATCCTTAGGAGGATTGGCTACAATACATGTACAAAATATGAAAATACAATAACGCCGGAGTTGCTGGGCAACAAAAACTCATAAAAAAATAGGAGGAAATGGTTGAATGAGATCCTCAATCTGAAATGGAATTCTCAAATGGGAAATCCGAAGTGAAATACTGGTTCTTTCACCTAAGATCTCACCCTCCAAATGTATGCTAATCCCTCACAACAAATGCTCTCTAAGAATAACGTTGTCTAAGAGAGGGACTACACTGCATATGATGGAAAGTGGTTGGCCTGATGCCAAAGGTTTTGGAATAAGCTCAGAAACCACCTTTGCTGATCTTCCAAAGAGGTGGGATCTCCCTCCTCTGAAAAACATGCCAAGGATGGTGTTGTAGAAAACCTCCCTAGAAACACCCAGCAACACTGCACAATCTCCAGCTGAAACTGCGCTGATGATGAAGGATAATGCTTGACCTCAATGTCTGAATAAGGGGAATAGAGTGAAATCCTCCAAGAGCTACTCAAGAAGGAGAGGAAATCCTAAACAGGAATTCCCTCGACAATTCTTGCTAACCAGCAAGATGTTGCTGCAAGTCCACCGGACCAAAGATGAATAGTTCTCAAGATGATTTTCAATGGCAGCCTTGCCCTCCTTTTAAACGATGTGAGCTCCCTCTAAATGGACCCCACTCATTAGGGTTTCATTCCTCTAGAAGCTTCCCTCCTTATCCCATTGTGCTGGCCCACAATGTGCTCTCCACCTCATGCTACTGCGCAGTTTGACTTGGTCAACTTGACCTAGCCTTCTTGCAAAAGCCCCCTTTCACACATGGAGGTGTGAAATCAAGCTTCAAAAGTGATCCTCCCTCATGCCAAGAGGATTTTTATTCTCTATCCAAGAAATAAATGGGTCTCCTACCCATTTTATTTATCTCCTATGTGAAAATGGAAAAATTAATGTTTCCATGAAAAATTGGGAACATTACAGGCACTCAGTTCAGCAGCCCTTCCTGGCCAGTGGCACTGCACACAGCTCTCTCAGTGAAAGTCTGGTTTCGTTTGCTGGACTACTTCCATTCTCTGATGGTCACTTCGTGTCAGAGTTACCTTCAACTCCCAACGCTAAATTCATCCATCTTCACAGTTTAGTATAACTATAACATTATAAGGTATGTCTGCATCATGCAAGAGAAATTATTTTGCATCATTCTCATTCAGGGTAAGATGTAGAGGTACCCTGGAAAAATGGTTTACTAAACCTGGGGGTAGGATACATCCTCCCATGAAAGTACTGAATTCACTGAAATGGTAACCAGCTGCTTCATTGCCACCCCATAGCTGGCTGCAAGCCTATTTTAGGTGCAAGTCTATTTTTAGAATATGTCTATTTTTAGACATGGTGATCATATTTCAGGAGTTGTAGGATGCTATTTGTGGATGGTTGGTCAAGTTGAAAAAATAGATGAAATTCTATTTTTAGAATATTGGGCGAAGTCTATTTATAGATCGTCGATCTAAAAATAGAAGTGTCGATTATTATTAGCTCTTAATAATAATCATACAATAAACAACAACTTATTCTCTTGGAGCACTTAATTTTAGTGCACATATTTTTCAAATCAGTGGGCTGAAGGAATTACGCAATTCCTAGGGTTTACTGGTGGTTCATGCATGGAGGACTCAGTTAGAACTAAAGTGGCAAAGTTATGACAGAGTTGGAAGAGTAGTTCATGGAGATGTTATTTAGTTTAACTCAGTTGAGCTAGTTGTATCTAGTCTAACTGAATGATACACTAGTGAGAGTGGAGTGAATTAATTATTTAGTTAATTCACAAATAATAACTCATTAATCAACTGAACAAATACATCAGTTAACTAGAGTGCATGTCATTTCCAGTGGAGAGATAGGTGAAAGGGAAAGATGGACTATCTGTTGTGACTATAGTGATGCATTGATTACACCACACACACATTGGAGTTTCCAATGAGGATTGCACTGTCAAGGCAAGGGTAATTCGAATTCATTCAGAGCTATTCTTCAACAGGGATTGCGCAGTGGAGGCAGGCTATCAGGTGGTAAGAAATCAGTGCATGGATTTGCAGATTTCTTCTGATTAGTGTGTGATGATTGATTGTACTGAAAGCTTGATGTACTAAGCTTTGTATGAGATTGTTACATGATATCCATGATACATAATATATGATAGTTGGTGTTTTCAGCTTCAGGCTTTCGCGTTAAACAACTGTGTTATGTGCGATTGTTTTTATTTGCTTCATGTGTTTGCAATTGATTTTAATTTCCGAAAAATATTAACAGTGGAAGGATTCTATGTTTAACAAGAAGATAAAATATCATTAGATCAGGAGAATCTGGATATATACATCCATCTTGTATATAATTTCTACATGGTATCAGAGCAATGTTAATTCTTGAAGATTGCAATTGTGAAGAATTTCTAAGTTTGTGCTGGTGGACAATTCGAGTTTGCTGTAGAAATTTCTTGGTGCGACAGTTGAGTATACATTGAAATGTCTTTCAATGGGTTGCAATTGGAGTATGCCCTTGATGGGAGCTCGAATTACATAGCCTGGAAGGATAGGATGGAGGTGGTGTTGGAGGATAATGGATTGAAGGAGTTCATCGATAGCGATGTTCCTAAGCTGGGATCTAGCGATGCTGCATTACTTGACGCATGGAAAAAGAAGGTAGAAAAGACAAGAAGAATTCTGTTGGAAGGTGTGAAGGACTTCATGGGAAATCCACTCCATTTGCAATGTGGAAGGCTTTGACAGATTTTTTCCAAAGCAGCAGTGACCAGAGGAAGTTGGCGCTGAAAGGTAAGCTTGGAAAAATAAAAATGGAGAAGGGAAGGGGAAGAAATTTCCTTCAAAATATGAAGCTAAAGGCAAGAAGCAGGATTTTTCCAAGGTGAAATGTTTTCACTGTCACGAACATGGGCATTTAGCCACTAATTTCCCACAGAAGAAGAAGAACAAGAAGGCTGTTGGCGCTGCAGCTGGAGATGCCTTAGCCTCGCAATTTGAAATTGATTTCTCTTTGATTGCATGCTTGGTTTCAAGCTATATGGGATCAATGTGGTATCTTTATAGTGGTGCGTCTTTCCATATGACGAGATACAAGGAGTTGTTTAGTGACTTGGAGGAGAAGG